>CM076575.1:148109610-148709610 GCA_034641835.2 Pinus albicaulis
TTTGTAGATCAGTTCCTTCACATTTATTTATGTTTCTTATCCAGTGACTTGAGGTCTAAAATGGGCCTCCTAAGAAAAATGTACAACCAAAATAAAATTTATAAGAACCAATAAGATTCAATATGATTATGTCAACCATGTGGGATGATTCACCCTTTTTGGAGTAAAAAAGTAAAAAGATTAAAAAATAATAAAATAATAAAACTAATATTTCAACTCGTATTTTCAACTTATTTCCCTAAGGTTTTACTCAAATTTCGAGCGGGAGTACTCGTTGGATGTAAAATTTAATTCCTCATCCAAGGAGTACCCATGTTGCATATTTTTTATGAAACTTGTTGTACGAAAAATGAGAAATACATGTTTGCAATCGCGTTTTTCATGTAATTCTCATTTTTAGTGTAGTAGGGTCCATCGAAAGTATGCAACATGGGTAATCCTTGGATGAAGAATCAATTTCTACATCCAATGAGTGTTCCCGCTCGAAATGTGAGTAAACCCATAAGGCGATAAGTTGAAAATACGAGTTGAAAAAGTAGTTTTTTCTTTTTTCCCTCAAAAATTTGATGGTGTAATCTAATATTATTTTATTATTTCCACTATTATTTTATAATTTATTTAGGAGGCCCATTTTAGACCTCAAAATTCCCCTAATTAATATTCATAAGAAAGGGACATACATGAACAAACTACATTGGTTTTGACAGGTAATACTACTATCTCTCCCACTTATGAAGGAGATACCATTGAATCCACCATCTCTTCTACTTCTCAAGCTCAACCACAACCAGGTATTTTTTCAAGACACAAAGAGATTAAGTTGAATAATGAAACTCTTAAAGCTTCAACGTACTCAGAATTCTGGAAACAAACTGCCACCACTCAACACAGAATTATATTTGCTTTTGATTCAAAAAGGGGCAGTTTCAAATGGCCCTTTTGGAGCCCAAGGTTGCAGCCCCCAGAGGAGTTGAAGATTACAAGGCTTCCATATTCTTAATTGATACTAAACAATTTCATGCAATATATCAAATCTATTTTCATAAGCAAGCAGGTGAGATGATTTACTCAACTCTAACCAACGCTGCCATGACTACTTCAAAGCTGCAGGTTTCATTGAACAACATGCATTCACACCAGAATAAAAAATTTGGAGGAATTAATTATTAAACTAGGATATGATCCTAGTGATGTCAAGGCAGCAGAGGAGGTAATCAAAATTAAAAATGCAGATATTCAGGCCCTGAGGAAACAACTCAAATTTCCAACTACAGAACACCCTAAAACCAAGGAAGTCACTAATTTGGAGATGGAAAAAGAGAAGTTGTGTACATTAGTAGCGGAACCAAATGCTCAAATACATAAAATTGAGAGAGAGATGGAAGCACTTCTAAAGGAAAAAGATAAATGGGAGACATTTGGAACATCAACAACAGGGAATTTAATCCAGTCTACAACACAAGTGTCAGAGTTATATTCCTCAGAAAATCTAACTCAAGCCTTGGGAAAATTATCATTAACAAACAAGGAGGTAAAGGAACTATAAGAAACTCTCACCAAAATGGAGGAAAGCAAGATTAAGGCGGATAATGCATATTTGGCAGAAGTACAGAAGAACTTCAAACTTAGTTAGCAAATTCAAAAGTACGAAGACAAGTCCATCATCATTCAAATTTTGGGAGAGAAAAAAATTCATAATCTGACATAATATCAATGCCAATGTTACAGACTTGTGGCATTCTATTAATATCATTTTTTAACTGGAAGAATTTATGCAAAGAGTCAAAACAACAATAGAGAAAACTAACACAGCTATTGAGCCTAGGCCACAAGAAGCACAAAACATCATCAGGGTGTTGAACTCTAAAACCAGAGAAGAACTTGAAGAGCTTAACATCTAGGATAGAACAAAGACAGTGATGGAAGTCAAAAGAGTTTTGAATAAAAATAATTTGATGGTGAAAATGGAGAAAAAGATCAAATAGTTGGAGTTACAGGTTAAAATATTTAACCAAAAATTTTCTTTTTTACAAGAGAAAGGACTTCCTACTCTTAGAAACTCTAATGGAAAATTGATTCCATTGGAGAATTACAAGGATCAATTGTGAAATATAGCTACAGATGTATCAAGGTTTTCCAAGGAAAAATGAGCTATCAGTGGAGAATCTTTTCTGGATGGCCTGTAGTTTTATTTGAATATACAATACAGGATTCAACATTTTTTTGTAAATAAACCAACTTTTCAAACTTACACTAAGGTAGATGAAAGTTTTAAAAACATGGTGATTTTTCCTATCCCAAGTGAAGAAAGGTGGGACAAATTACTAGAGTTGATAGAATAAAAGCCAAATAGAGGGCCTACAATTTTGGCACAATAATAGAAGCTAAGAACTAGAAAAAGGGGACAGTTAACAACAAATTTACTTTAAATTTTAAAATAGGAAGCCAAAGTTATCCAAGGCTTCTACTTTTAGTTTTGTTTCATAAAATTATGTATTTTGTTAGAATAGCATTTTGTAATGAATTCCATTTGGAATTCGAGATAAGTTTTAGTTGAAACTCTATAAATAATTTTTATTTCGAAGTATGAAGGGTTGAACCCTTGTGATAAACTAGTAAGTAGAATTGTAATCTTGTGAGCCTTTTTGAGATTAATAGAAGGATTTAGAATTAATCTTGAAACAACTTGTGTTCTTGTGAGTACTTCTATTGTTATTTATGTCTTCATTTTGTTTATCTTTACATATGTTTGAAATTAATGGGAAATATGGGTAAGATAAGATTGAATATCAATCTGTATCAAAATCATCTCGCCTCTAGAAAAATTCCTCGTGATGATATTATTTGTAGTATAGAATATAGTAATAAAGATTTATCAGAAAGCTTGCAGGATGTCATTAGGCAGGATTGTGCCGTGGCTCTTAGGAAAGCTAAGCCTCCGAGGAGCAATGTTAGCAAAGCTGAATTTATGGCTCTTAAAGCCCTTTAAAATCAAAACCCTGATATTGTTGTCCTCAAGGCTGATAAGGGTGACGCTACTGTAATCTTGAATAAGGATGATTATAGAGCAAAGATGCTTGACCATCTTTGTAATAGTGGGAGTTATAAGAAGCTCTCTAAGAACCCTCTTAATAAAGTCTCGAAGATAGTGGCCAATGCTATTAAATCTAGTTGCACTGTGGGTTCTATGAGCTCAAAGCTTATTGAAAGCAATCCTGTCACCCCTAGGATTTATGGGCTCCCCAAGATTCATAAAGAGGGTGTTCCTCTTAGACCCATTGTTAATACTATTGGTGGGCCCACTTATCTCCTAGCTAAGTATTTGGCCCGCAAGCTAAAGCCTCTTGTTGGTCAAACAGATTCTTTCGTGAAAGATTCTGATTCTTTTGTTCATGAGTTAAAAAGTTGGGTTTGCGAACCTAATGACTCTATGGTTAGTTTTGATGTTGTTTCTCTCTACACGAACATTCCTATCATGGAGGCAGTGGAAGTTATCAGGCGTATCACTGATCCTGATACTGCTAATTTAGTGGAAATTTGGCTCACCTCTACCTTTTTTAGTTTTGAAGGAGAATTTTATGAGCAAACTTGTGGTGTCGCCATGGGTTCCCCGCTCTCGCCAGTAGTGGCCAACCTTTTTATGGAAGATTTTGAATCTAGGGCTTTAGTGTCTCCTCCTTTAAAACACAAGGTTTGGAAGCGGTTTGTAGATGATACTTTCATCAATTGGTCTCATGGACAGCAAGAATTAGAGGATTTTCATCAGCACTTGAATAATCAATCTGATTCCATCAAGTTCATTATGGAAACGGAGGATGAGGGGAGCCTTCCTTTCCTTGATGTTCTCATCTCTAGAAATAATAATGGCTCTTTTTTGCACCGTGTTTTTCGGAAAAAGACGCACACTGAGTAGTATCTTCATTCTGGTTCTCATCATTTTCCTGCTCAGAAAATTGGGGTTCTAAACACTTTAGCTACGAGAGCTCTTAGAATTTCTGATGATGATCATTTAGATGAGGAGAAGGCCCATCTCCTTAAGGTCTTCGGAGAAAATGGATATAGTAGAAGTCAGGGTTTGAAGGCTTTCATGAATGCAAGCAAAGGTCCTAGACAGAAAATGATGATGGATGATGATATTGGTAAAGTTCATTTACCTTTTATTCAAGGTACTACTGACAAGATCGCTCGGATTTTAAGGAAGCATAAGATCTCGTCTTCTTTTAGGCTTTTAAACACCATTCGAAGCTCCCTTAAATCGGTTAAGGACTAGTTGGACCCAAAAAGCATGAAAGGTGTTTATTTGATCCCGTGCTCTTGTGGGACTCCCTACATTGGCGAAACTGGTCAATCAATTAATAAGAGGATCCAGGAGCATTCTGCAGATATTAGGCATGGTAGAACCAAGTCCTCAGCGCTAGCTGAGCATGCGGAGAAGACGAAGCATCATATTTGTTTGGAAGTTGCTAGAGTCCTTGCTAGGGTTGATCATTTCCATCACCGGAAATTTAGGGAGGCAACAGAGATTGAGAAAAGGCCTTGTACGTTGAATAGGGATGTTGGATGGAAGGTTAGCAGTTGCTGGATTCCATCTCTTCACTCCTTGTAAGGGTCCTTCCTTTCTTTTTCTTTGGTATTTTTATTTTTATGTTTTTTATCATATTATTATTATTCTATGATTTGATATTTATAAAAATAATTTATTTTTATATTTTTATTTTTATTTTTATTCTAGTTTTAATTTTATTTATTTATAAATGTTTTTACTTATTAATTTATTAATTTATTTATTGATTATATCTTTTATTTTTATTTTTATTTTATTATTTTTATTCGAATTTTATTTCTAATTTTATGTATTTATTAATATTTTTATTTATTAATTGATTAAATCCTTTATTTTTATTTTAGTTATATAGATATAATAAAAATAATAATTCTTTATTTTTAATTTTAATTTTATTTGTATTTTTATTCTAGTTTTTAAAATTTTATTAATGTATTTATTTATTAATTTATTAATTTATTTACTTATTGATTAAATCCTTTATTTTTAGTTTTATTTTATTTTTATTTGTATTTTAATCCTAATTAAACATTTTATTTATTAATGTATTTATTTATGGATTAATTCCTTTATTTTTATTTGGACTTTGATTATTATTTTACTTTTTATTTTATTTTATTTTTATTTCTTTTCTTTTTTTTTTTATTTTTATTTATTTTTTTTAGTGTCATTTTAGTTTTTATTTTTATTTTATTATTTATAGTGTTGACTAGCGTTTTTAGGGTTGGGTTTGTTATGTTTTCTGTTTTTATTTCTATTTTTATTTTTGACCGGTTATTTTAGGTTTATATTTTTAATTTTAACTGTTCTTGGGTTTTGACCGTTGCTTCTCTCCTCATGGTATAAATAGGTTTGTCTGATCAGCCAATCTTCATTATCCTGATGATGAACTACAGTTGGTAGTTCGAAACGCGTCGGTTCTAAAATTCTCATGTGATTTCCGGGAAGATTTATATCAACAACTTGTGTTCTTTTGATTAACATATTGTTATTTATGTCTTTCATTTTGTTTATCTTTACGTATGTTTTGAGATATTCAAATAATGGGTAGATAAGATTGAATATCAATCTGTATCAAAATCCCTATGAAGTTTTATTCAATTACAAAGATTAGTTAATTGGAACTTTCCATTTTAATTAATTCCTCTACATATTTTAATTATCACTTCCTCTTAAGATTAAAATATATTTTGTTTGGTTGTAAAATTACTTTACACCCATCATGTGTATATGATTAGTTAAATTAATGAATCATATATTTTCTTACGTTCAACCTTTCATATCATTTCAAAGCTAAAATTTTGTTAGAGGTGAAGAGTCAACCCTTTTAACATATCATAAATAATTAAGAGTTTGTGCCCATTTAACAGTTTAAAGCACTGGCCATCCAAAAATAATTGGAGGAAATTTACGCCTAAAAGTGGTCTCCTAAGGAAAAATAATAAAATAATAGTTAAAATAATAAAATAAGAGTTATGAATTATGGAGGGAAAATAAGAAAACTACTTATTTTAATTGTATTATTGGCTTATCTCCTTATAGGTTTACTCAAATTTCAAATGTAGACACTCGTTGAATGCAAAATTATATGATTCATTAATTTCATGTATACTTTTGAGAAGATCCACAAATATAAAAATTGAAGATATATTTAAAAAGCATGTTGAACACATTATTTTAATGTACATTTAATTTTTATCAATGTGGGTATTCTCAAAAGTATGCATAATGGGTATACGTTAGATGCAAAATTTAATTCTGCATCCAACAAGTGTCTACCCTTGAAATTTGAGTAAAATTATAAGGAGATAAGCCAAACATACAATTAAAATAAGTAGTTTTTATTATTTTCCCTCCAAAATATTTACATGTACCTCTTTTTAAATTTAAAGGATTTTGATTGGTTTACATATTATGACATCGAAATTGCGTGAAATTTCATGAGCACTTTTAAGCTAAATTTCCTCTAATGCCAAATTAAAAAAAAACATTTTAGATGCTCTGGCACAATTCCTTATCCTAGAATTGTCTACAGAGGTACAGATTGGCGTCGTTGTCGCTGATCAAAATTTTTTGAATTATGTTTCCATGGGACAACTATTAGGCTTTCCTTTTAATGGTGAATAAAAGGTTAGTGGGTTAAAATATTTCACCAGGCAATTCCACAAAACAAATATGGCTTCACATAAGCACACAAGATCTCACTTAGATCCTCATCTTTATTCTCCATTGTTAGATCTAGAGAGGCCGGTGAGGGTTTCCTCTTTGAGGCAAAGATTGAAAGCTTATACTTCTGCTTCTGTTTCACTTCCACCTGAATTTTTTTTAGAAACTGATCCTTTTAGACCTGTTTCAATTCCCCTTGAACTATCAGATTTACCACCAAAAGTGTTAGATATTATATCCGAAGGGGTTGAAATCTAGCCAACTCTTCTTGTTTATCAATTAGAATCTTATCGAATTCCTGAAACTATTTCAGGATCTCCAAAATCAGAAGCATAATTAGGGATATAATTACCTGAAATAAAGCCAAGTGATTCCATCTCTTTTTACATTCATAACTTCCCATCTACTTATGCTAAACCTGAATATAGTTTTTCTATTTATACAAATCCTTTATTTGATAGTGAAGAAAAATTTGACCCAGAAGTGAAGAAGTTGATTATTCAATCACTAGTCATAAAACTTTCACAAATTCTACTCAATCATCTTCATTTTCATCCCCCCAAAGTTCATCTTCATCTTCACTCTCTTCACCTAATCGAATGGTTGGTTTTCAACCTATCATTCAGGCTCTTTATATTTCACAAATCCTTCCTAATCAGCTTAATGATTTTCCAGATGGATATCTAAAGCATTTACCTAGGTTTAATGGAGAAAATTTTCTCTCTGTTGAAGATCATTTAGCCGCCTTTTTGGATTTTTCTGATAATATGAACATAGAGCATGAATATGTGTACATGAGATTATTTGTTCAATCTCTTGTGGGAAACGTTAGAATCTGGTTAAGAAAATTACATGATAATTCTATTTGTACATGGAATTAATTAACCAATGTGGATTAAAAAAGGATCATTTATATTACCTTATGGAATTTGATGATTTGAAAAGAAATCCTGGTGAACTTGTTTCTAATTTCGTAAAAATATTTAATAAAAATTATAAAAAAAATGTCACCAGACTGTAAACCACCAGTAGTTGTAGAAAAGAATAGATTTTCTAAAGGTTTTGATGATGATTTCGCTACCATGCTTAGAGAGATCAGATATGTCACCTTAGCAGAAATGCAAACCAATGCCATTAAAGTGGAAGCTAATATATCAACATCAAATAAACTTAAGGCAAAATCAGAAAAATCTGAGAGGAAAATGAAAACTAGAGAAGAGAATACTTCTTTTTTCAAAAAATAAGGAATAAGATCATAAAATAGATGAAATTGCTTCTCTATTAAGAAATATTTCAAATAGAATTTAAAAAATGGAAGCACAACCTAAAGAAGCTCAACCAATGTCAAATAGACCTCAAGTTCAATATAAGAGACCTTTTTAGCCTCAAATTTTGCAAAGACCAAAAACTGATCAACAGATCCAACCCCCATTGATGATTGATGATTAAGAACCTAAAGAAACTGGTCCTTTACTTACGAGTGATATCAATTTTTTTGGTGATCCATCGTCACAAAATGCTACTATTCCAATTTCTCATGATCAATCTAGTCCAAAACCAAGAGGCTTCTCAAGTTTCAAAATATTATGCCTTCTCTGAATTTCTTATTGCTGAATTAAGTAGAAGATATGATTTGAGACCACGACCAGGACCTGGTAGACCAGCTAAATTTTTTTACTATTAATGAACCTTAAACAAAAAAAATTAAAACAAAAACAACATTGATTCAACCACTAAATCATTCAAATTAACAAAATACATCTCAAAAATTTGTTCCAACAACTTTTGATGTGGAAAAGGAATTAGAGAGAGTTAAGATTCCAATTCCATTATCCGAACTCTCTAAAAATCTAGGTTATAAGAATCAAGTGTCAAAATGGATTCAATCTTCAAGTATTGATGCTGAAGGATATGTAATTAGTTTACAGGATGAAAAAAATTCAGTAGTGTTTGGTCCTAGTTCTGTATGATTGATGAAAATGTTCCTCCCTTCTATGTTACTCTTAAGGTTCATGATTATCTCTTATAAAATTGTATGTTAGATTCTGGGGCCTCTCATAATCTAATGCCTAAAGTAATTATGGAGCAACTTCAATTGCAAATCACAAGACCTTATAATGATCTATATACTTTTGATTCAAAGAATGTATCTTGTCTCAGATTAATTAAAGATCTAGTTGTAACACTTGATCAAATCCCTGTTAAGAGTGTAGTTTTAGATATTGTTGTTACAAATATTCCCCCAAAATTTGGGATGTTATTATCCAAATCTTGTTGTGCCAAGTTAGGGTGAAGTTTGCAAATGGATGTCTTTTTCTAAAATTCATGTTTATGGGGGAGAGAATTTGAGATTATATGGATAGGTAAGATTTATAAATATTGTTTACAAAGATGATCAAGAAATAAACCATCCTATTTATGCAGTTGATCAGGATTTTGTATGTTTTACTTTAAGAACCAATAATATCCAAAATTCTCAGCTCAGTGTTGAACATACTGTAAATAAACTCAAATGTATAAATACCGATGTTTGGAAGTTGTACTTTGATGGAGCCTTTTCCAAAGATGGAGCTAGAGCTGGAATTGTACCAATCTCTCCAAAAAAAGAAAACATAACTCAATCTTTCAAGTTAGACTTCTATGTTATACACAATTTAGCAGAGTATGAAGCCTTACTTTTAGGACTAGAGTTAGCCAAAAGTTTAAAAGTCCAAAAATTAAGTGTATTTGGTGACTCAGAGCTAATTGTTAAACAAATTAGAAATCTATGCCAAGAAAAACACCCTATGCTTAGGTCTTATCTGAATGAAGTGTGGGATTATGTGGACAATTACTTTCAAGTTTTTAATATTACAACAATCCCTATAGATGAAAACATTTATGCAAATTCTTTAGCAGTCTTTGCTAGTTCTTTCAAAATTCCTAATCCTATGCAATTGCAATATTAGATTCAAGTAAAGTACATGACTTGAATCCCTAAACAACCTTAAACATTGGAAAGTTTTTGAAGATGATGAACAACTAAAAAATTTCTTACAAGCAATTGATGAATTTTTAGCTCTATAAATTGAAGAAGAACAAATCAATGAAAGTAAGTCAAATGATCAAAATGAAACTTCACAGTTAAATCCTAAAATAATTGATCATGATATCATTAATTTTCCTAATAATTATATTCCAAATGGATTAATTCCTCTTGAAAGAATATTTGATAATAATGATGTCTCAAAAACTTCATTATCAAGTTCACAACAAGAGCATGTGGAGGATTGTAATATTGGAACTGATGAAGAAATCATAAATGTAAAAATTTCAGCATCATTACCTGAGGAAACAAAAGAGAAATATAGTAATTTTCTCAAACATTATAAATGTGTCTTTGCATGGTCATATGAAGAACTTAAAACATATGACACAACTCTTATTGAACACAAAATTCCTATCAAAGTAGAAGTTAAACCTTTCAAAAAAAAATTGATGAGAATAAATCCAGTATTACTTCCAACTATTGAAAAAGAGCTTAAGAAATTATTGGATGCAAAAATTATTGTTCCTCTAAGATACTCAGATTGGATAACAAATCTAGTTTGAGTCATGATGAAAAATGGTGAAATAAGATTGTGTGTATACTTCAGAAACCTAAAAAAATTATCTTTAAAGGATAATTATCCATTGCCAAAGTTGGATCAAGTACTCCAAAAAGTAAATATAATTTCAATGTTGGATGGATTTTCTAGATACAATCAGATCTTGGTAAGTCTAGAAGATAGAGAAAATACAACATTCACAACTTGTTGGGGTGCATTTATGTATGCTAGAATTCCATTTGTCCTAACTAATGCGGGATATATATTTAAAAGAGAAATGGATGTAGAATTTGTTGGTAAGGTTAAAAAATTTGTTGTTATTTATCTTGATGAATTGATTTTATCTTTAAATTCCGATGAAAAACATTTAAAACACTTGAGAAAAGTTTTTGACATATGCAAGAAATATGGAATTTCCCTTGATCCCAAGAACTCTTTGTTTCCTATAAAGGAAAGAAAACTACCCAGACACATCATTTCAAAGAAAGGAGTAGTCATTGACCCAAAAATATTCTCGACCATTGAGGTAATTAGCTTACCTAGAAATAAAAAGGAAATTCAAACTTTTCTAGAAAAAATTAATTTTTTTAGAAGATTCATACCAAATTATGCCGAGATAGTCAAGGCTATTACTGATATGCTAAAGAAATATCATGAAGTCAAATGGATAGTGCAGGCAAGGCATGATTTTACATAGATCAAGAAATCTATTTCTGAAGCCCCAGTACTAGCTAGTTCTGACTATTCAAAACCTTTTATAATTTTCTCTTTTGCCTCTGATACTACCTTAGTTGTTGTCTTATTACAAAAGAATGATGATGGAGATGACCAGAATATTTCCCTTTTTAGAAAAGTAATGAGAGACACTGAGTTGAAATATGATATCATATAGATGCAAGCCTATGCTCTTGTACATGCCTTAAAAGCCTTCAGAACCTACATCCTTCATTCTCCCATTATTTCCTTTCTTCCAAATAATGTTGTAAGGACTGTCTTAACAAAACCTGATACATATGGCATGAGAGGAAGATGGATTAAAAAAATATAGAATTTGACTTAGATATCAAATCTACCAAATTGGTGAAGGGTCAAGGTTTAGACAAACTGTTGGCTGAATCAAATTGTAAAGTTATGGGTATCAACACTATCATGCAAATTTCAGCAGGGAAGAATACATAATAACCTTCTTAGAGTTCAGCAGAGAATAATACACAAGAATCTTCTCAAAGTTCAGTAGGGGAGAATACACAAGAACCTTATTCTACTGCAGATTCAATTCTTGTCTCGCTTCATATTGATGAAAAGTTATTTCTATCTGAATGGTGTGATGATATGATACGTTTTCTTCGTGAATTTAAGTATCCTCTTGGATTCCCAAGGAATCAATGTAGAATTCTCAGACTAAAAGCCATGAAAAATTGCATCATCAATGCCAATTTATATTTGAAAGATCCATTGAATATCCTTCCTTTATGTCTAACTGAAAATGAGACAAAAGGTGTCATAGAAAATTTTCATGAAGGAATATGTGGAGGACACTATGCTTGGAAAGAAATAACATATAAAATTCTGAGAGCGAGATTTTATTGGCAAAAATTGTTTTAAAAAGTGGGAGAAAAGGTTAGAAGTTGTATTCCATGTTAGATATTTTTTGGGAAGCAGAGGTTAGCAGCACTTCCACTTGTTCCAGTATTAATTGAAACGCCATTTTTACAGTAAGTATTAGATTTCATAGGAGAAATAATTCCATCTTCCAATAATCAACACAGATGGATCTTAACTGCTACATACTACTTCATTAAATGGGTAGAATCCATCCCTATCAAGAATGAAACAAACACTGTTGGCATAAAAGTCATTGAAGAAAACACATTATCCAGGTTTGGTTGTCCACAAGAAATAGTCATTGATAATGCGCAAGCTTTCAGAAATATCAAAATGATAGATTTATGCCAAAAGTATCAGATTTTATTGCATCATTATACCCCAAATTACCCTCAAGGAAATGGATTGGTAGAATCATCAAATAAGAGTTTGATCAAATTTATCAAGAATGTACTAGAAGATCATCAAAGGAATTGGGATAGTCTACTCAAGTATGCAATTTGAGCTAACAGAGTATCACCTAAGAGATCTACTGGTAAATCCCCTTTCCAACTTGTTTATGGAACTGAGGCAATCTTTCCCCACACAACTAGATTTTCCTGTTATGAAATTTTTATAGGAGTCATATGAGGAACCTGAGGATTTATTAAGAAGAATCAATCAGATCATTGATTTAAATAAATAAAGAGATGAATTTCAAATTAAGCATCGTCAATATTAGAACAAGGCGAAGAACTATGATTTGACATAAAATCTAGGTAAAGAGACTTCAGGCAAGGAGATTTAGTTTTAATATGGGATGCCAGAAGAGAGGAAAGAGGAAAACATGGTAAATTTGATAATCTCTGGTTAGGACTATTCAACTTTGTAGGTGTCAAGGGTAATAACACTTTTATTTTGTAGAATTTGGAAGCAATATATTCTTCATTGTCTGTTAATGGACAATATCTTAAACAATACATTCAATATTAAATTTTATCACAAAAAATATTCATTGCAAATCACCGGTTTTATTTAAATTTTGTTGTCTAGTCTGATTTTCATAGCAAAGACTCCATAGCCCGAAGAGAAGGCACATGGATCTGCATGTTCTTTGCATCTTGCAGGGGGAAGCAGTCCCCAAATGGAGTTGATGTTGTAAATTATTTATATGAATTATAGAAAAAAGAAAAAGAAAAATATGTATATATATATATATATATATAAATATAAAGAAAAAGGAAAATAAAATAAAAATACATTTAGAATTTTCTCTTAAAGATGATGTGAAGGAATTCAAAGGAATACACTTATATAGATTTTGTAGATCAATTCCTTCACATTTATTTATGTTTGTTATCCAGTGATATTATGCCAAGGATATCTCCAGAAATTAAGAAATTCCTGTGACCTCTTAGAACAATCAAATATGGGAGACTGGTATTTATACCATAAATATAGAGAGATCAGAATTTATGGATGTGAGCTTCCTCCTTATAGATTACCTGTTTTTGTGCCAGTTAGGATCTTTGCTTTGGAATATGCCAGAAAATTACCAAATATGGATTAATTACATTTTGTGTCCAATAAGAAGAAATCATAGTTCAAGCTAAAGGCACAAATAGGCCCTTACATCATAAATACCAAAGCAGATGCAAAAGAGGTGGAAGTAGTCTTAAAGAAGATGAAATTCAAACCTAGTTTTACATGGTCCCATGACCCCTTGAGATTAATATCTAAGCTGAGCGTTGAACAAAAAATCACCCCATATTCCCATACACCAAGGCCAAGATAGAACAATATGCTAACCAAGAAGAATGGATAGAAAATACATTGCAGGAAGAAAAAATAAGTTGGTTAGTCAATCTTCACTACAGACTTCTATATCTAAAGACAAAGAAAGTAAAATGCCAAGGGAAATCATGCCTCCCACAAACTCATAAAATCAAGCTACAGATTTTCACATTTTCAAAAGAAGGAATAAGGATCCACAAACCACCACCAAAGCTGACAGCACAACAAATCCTCAAGTAATCATCACTCGTGAAGAATCTTCAGAAGAAAGAGATGTACATGAACAAACTACATTGGTTTTGACAGGTAATCCTGCTGCATCTCCCCCTTATGAAGGAGAGACCATTGAATCCCCTATCTCTTCTACTTCTCAAGGTCAACCACAACCAAGCATTCTTGCAAGATACATAGCGATTAAGTTGAATAATGAATCTCTTAAAGCTTTGACATAGTCATAATTCTGGAAACAAACTGGCACCACTCAACACAGATTGCTATCTTCTTTTGATTGAGAAAAGGGGCAGTTTCAAATGG
Source organism: Pinus albicaulis (assembly GCA_034641835.2). Taxonomy (NCBI): domain Eukaryota; kingdom Viridiplantae; phylum Streptophyta; class Pinopsida; order Pinales; family Pinaceae; genus Pinus; species Pinus albicaulis. Next base: position 148,123,840 of record CM076575.1, read on the forward strand.
CCTTTTAGAGCCCAAGGTTGCAACTGCCAAAGGTGTTGAAGATTGTAAGGCCCCCATAATCTCGATTGATACTAAACAAGTTCATGCAATAGATCAAATCTATTTACATAAGCAAGTTGGTGAGATTATTTACTCAACTCTAAACAAATCTACCATGACTGCTTGAAAGTTGTAGGTTTCACTGAACAACATGCATTCACAGCTGAAAATTGAAAGGGTGTCCTTTATGGCCAAAGGCACCAAAATAAAAAGATTGGATGAATTGGTTATTAAACTAGGATATGATCCTAGTGATGTCAAGAAAAAAGAGGAGGTAATCAAAAGTAAAAATGGAGGAAACCAAGATAAAGGAAGATAATGCACATTTGGCAAAAGTACAAAAGAACTTCAAACTTAGTCGACAAATTCAAAAGTATGAATACATGTCCATCATCATTCAAATGTTGGGAGAGGAAAAACTCAGCATCATATATAATATCAATGCCAATGTTACAGACCCATGCCATTCTATTCAAATCATTTTTGAACAGGAATAATTGATGCAAAGAGTCAAAACAACAATGGAGAAAACTAAAGAAGATATTGAGCCTAGGATACAAGAAGCACAAAACATCATCAGCATGTTGAACTCTAAAACCAGAGAAGAACTTGAAGAGGTCAACATCCAGGACAGAAAAAAGACAGTGATGGAAATCAAAATAGTTTTGACTAAAAATAATTTGATGGTGCAATTAGAGAAAAAGAACAAAGAGTTGGAGTTATAGGAGAAAGGACTTCCCACTCTTAGAAACTATAATGGAAAATTGATTGCATTGGAGAATTAACATGATCAATTGTACAATATAGCTGCACATGTATCAAGGTTTGCCAAGGAAAAATGAGCTATCAATGGAGAATATTTTCTCGAAGGCCTACAATTTGATATGAATATATAGCACGAGATTCATCATTTATTTGTAAATAAACCAACTTTTCAAACTTACACTGAGGTAGATGAAAGTTTTAGAAACATGGTGATTTTTTCTATGTCAAGTGAATAAAGGTGGGACAAATCACTAGAGTTGATAGAATAAAATGCAAACAGAAGGCCTACAATTTTGGCACAAGCTTAGAATCTAGGAACTGGAAAAAGGGCACAGTCAGCAACAAATTTCCTTTAAATTTTAAAACTGATATCCGAAATTATCTAAGGCTTCTATTTTTAATTATGTTTCAGAAAATTATGTAATTTTGTTAGAATATCATTTTGTAATGAATTCATTTTGGAATCTGAGATCAGTTTTGGTTAAAACTCCATAGATTATTTGTAGTTCGAAGTATGAAGGGTTGAACCCTTGTGATAAACTAATAAGGAAAATTGTAATCCTCTGAGTTTTTTTTAGATTAATAGAAGGAATTTGGATTCATCATGAAACAACTTGTGTTTCTGCGAGTATTTCTATTGTTATTTATGTCTTCATTTTTTTATTATCTCTGCATATGTTTGAAATTAATGGGAAATATGGGTAAGATAAGATTGAATATCAATCTCTCTGAAAACTCATGTGAAGTTATAATCAATTACATAGATTGGTTAATTGGAACTTTCTTTTTAATTAATTCCTCTACATATTTTAATTATCACTTCCTCTTAAGCTTCAAATATATTTTGTTTGGTTGTAAAAGGATTTTACACGCATCATCTGTATATGATTAGTTAAATACTCTGTTTGAAGATTTAGTGAATCATATATTTTCTTAATTTCAACCTTCCATATCATTTCAAAGCTAAAATTCTATTAAAGGTGAAGATTCAACCCTTTTAATATATCATAAATAATTAAGTGTCTTCACCTATTTAACAGTTTAAATCATTAGTCATCCAAAATGATAAGTTAAACAACACATTTTAGATGCTCTCGCACAATTCCTTAACCTAGAATTGTCTACATAGGTACAACATCAGATTGGCGTTGTTGTTGGGTATCGAAAAATTTTGAATTATTTTTCCCTAGGACAACGATTAGGCTTTCCTTTTAATGGTGAATAAAAGGTTAGTGGGTTAAAATATTTCACCTAGCGATTACACAAAACAAATAAGAATTCAAAAAAGTACACTAGATTTCACTTAGATCCTCATCTTTATTCTCCATTGTTAGATCCAAAGAGGCTGGCGAGGGTTTCCTCTTTAAGACGAAGATTGGAAGCTTCTACTTCTGATTTTGTTTCATTTCCACCTGAAATTGTTTCAGAAACTGATCCTTTTGGACCTGTTTCAATTCCCCCTGAACTATCAGATTTACCACCAAATTGTTAGATCTTATATCCAAAGGGGTTGATATTTAGTTATCTCTTTTTTTTTATCAATTAGAATCTTATCAAATTCATGAAACGGTTTCAAAATCTCTTAAATCATAAGAAGAATTAGTGATAGAATTACTTGAATTAAAACCAAGTGATTTCATCCCTTCTGCCATTCATACCTTCCCATCTACTTCTACTAAACCCAAAGATAGTTTGTCTATTTATACAAATCCTTTATTTGATAGTGAAGGAAAATTTGACCCAGAAGTGCAGAAGTTGATTATTCAATCACCATTCATAAAAACTTTCAAAAATTATACTCAATCATCTTCCTTTTAATCCCCCAAAAGTTCATCTTCATCTTCACTCTCTTCACCTAATCGAATGTCTGGTTTTAAACCTATCATTCAGGCTTGTTATGTTGTACTAATCCTTCCTAATCAGATCAATGATTTTCCAGTTGGATATCTGAATCATTTACCTAGGTTTAATGGAGAAAATGGTCTCTCTGTTGAAGATCATTTAGCTGCCTTTTTGGATTTTTTTGGTAATATGAACATAGAGCATGAAGATGTGTACATGAGATTATTTGTTCAATCTCTTGAGGAAAATGTTAGAATCTAGTTCAGACAATTACAGGCTAATTATATTCGAACATGGAATGAATTAACCAATATCTTTAAAAACCAATGGGGATTCAAAAAGGATCCTCCATATTATCTTACAAAATTTAATGATTTGAAAAGAAATCCTTGTGAACTTGTTTATGATTTCATAAAAATATTCAATAAAATTTATTAAAAAATCCACCAGACTATAAACCACTAGTAGCTGTAGCTAAGGTTAGATTTTCTAAAGGTTTTGATGATGATTTTATTGTCATGCTTAGAGAAAGAAGATATTTAACATTAGAAGACATGAAAACCAATGCCATTGAAGTTGAAGCTAATATATCAACATCAAAAAAACTTAAGGAAAAAGCATAAAAAGATGAGAGAAAAATGAAAACTAGAGGAGAGAGTACTTTCTTTTTGAAAAATAAGGAAGAAGATCATAAAATCAATTAAATTACTTCTCTATTAAGAAATATTTCAAATAGAATTTCAAAAATGGAAGCTCAACCTAGAGTAGTTCAACCAATGTAAAATAGAACTTAAGTTCAATATAAGAGACCTTTCAGCCTCAAATCTTGCAAAGACCAAATATCGATCAATAGATTCAACCCCCATTGATGATTTATGATCAGTAACTTGAAGAAACTGGTCCTTTAGTTACGAGTGATATCAATTGTTTTGGTGATCCGTCATCATAAAATGCTATTATTCCAATTTCTCATGACCAATCTCCGGTCCAAAACCAAAAGGCTTCTCAAGTTTCAAAATATCAAGCCTTCTCTGAAGTTATTATTATTGAATTAAGTAGAAGATATTATTTGAGACTAGGACCAGGACTTGGTAGACCAACTAAAAATGTTACTATTAATGAACCTCAGGTTAAAATAGTTGAAACAATAACAACATTTATTCAACCACTAAATTAGTCAAATGAACAGAATACATCTCAAAAATTTGTTCCAACAAATTTTGATGTGGAAAATGCATTAGAGAGAGCTAAGATTCCAATTCCATTATCCAAACTCTCTAAAAATCCAGGCTATAAGAATCAAGTGTAAAAATGGGTTCAATCTTAAAGTATTGATGTTGAAGGAGATGTAATTAGTTTACATGATGAAAAACCTTATGTAGTCTTTGGTCCTATTTCTGATATGATTGATGAAAATGTCCCTCCCTTCTATGTTAATTTGAAGGTGCATGATTATCTCTTATATAATTGTATGTTAGATTTTGGGGTCTCTCATAATCTAATGCCTAAAGTAATTATGGATCAACTTCAATTGCAAATTACAGGACCCTATCATGATATATATACCTTTGATTCAAAGAAGGTACCTTGTCTTGGATTAATCAAATATCTAGTTGTAGCACTTGCTCAAATCCCCGTTAAGAGTGTAGATTTAGATATTTTTGTTGCATATATTCCCCCAAAATTTTGGATTTTATTATCTAGATTTTGTTGTTCCAAGTTAGTGGGAAGTCTGCAAATGGATATGTCTTTTGCTACAATTCTTGTTTATGGGGGAGAGAATTTGAGATTATACAGAGAGGTGGGATTTATAAATATTGTTTGCAAAGATGATCAAGCAATAAACCGTCCTATTTATGCAGTTGATCAAGATTTTGTATGTTTTACTTTAACAACCAATAATCTCCGAATTTCTCAGCTCAGTGTTGAACATACTGTAAATAAACCCAAATGTATAAATACCAGTGTTTGGAAGTTGTAATTTGATGGAGTATTTTCAAAATATAGAGCTAGTGATGGAATTGTACTAATTTCTCCAAAAAAAAAAAAAAACTGAATATTTCAAGTTAGATGTCGATGTTACAAACAATGTAGCAGAGTATGAAGCCTTACTTTTATGACTAGAGTCGGCCAAAAGTTTAAAAGTCCAAAAATTAAGTGTATTTGGTGACTTAGAGCTAATTGTGAAACAAATTAGAAATATATGCCAAGAAAAAAAACCTAGGCTTAGGTCTTATCGGAATGAAGTATGGGTTTCTGTGGACAATTACTTTCAAGATTTTAATATTACATCAATCCCTAGAGATGCAAATATTTATGCAGATTCTTTAGCTGTCTCTGCTAGTTCTTTCAAAATTCCCGATCCTATGTAATTGCAATATTAGGTTCAACTAAAGTAAAAGCCTTCAAACCATGACAACCTTAAACATTGGTAAGTTTTCAAAGATGGTGAGCAATTAAAAAATTTCTTACACACAATTGATGAATTTTCAACTCTACAAATTGAAGAAGAACACATCAATGAAAATAAGTCAATGATCAAAATGAAAATTTGCAGTTAAATCCTAAAATAGTTGATCATGATATCATTAAGTTGCCTGATAATTATATTCCAAAAGGATTAATTCCCCTTGAAAAAATCTTTGATAATAATGATGTCTCAAAAAATTCATTATCAAGCTCACAACAAGAGGATGTGGAGGATTGTAAAATTGGAACCCATGAAGAAATCAGAAATGTAAACATTTCAACATCATTACCTCAGGAAACAAAATACAAATATATTAATCTTCTCAAACATTATAAAGATGTCTTTGCATGGTCATCTGAAGAACTTAAAACATATGACACAACTCTTATTGAGCACAAAATTCCTCTCAAACCTGAAGCTAAACATTTCAAACAAAAATTGAGGAGAATAAATCCAATCTTGATTCCAAATATTGAAAAAGAGCTCAAGAAATTATTGGATGCAAAAATTGTTGTTCCTCTAAGATACTCAGATTGGATAGAAAATTTAGTTCCAATCAGGAAGAAAAACGGTGAAATAATATTGTGTGTAGACTTCAGAAACCTAAAAAAATGATGTTTAAAGGATAATGATCCATTGCCAAAGATGGATCAATTACTCCAAAAATTTCAATGCTCAAATATAATTTCAATGTTGGATGGATTTTCTGGATACAATCAGATCTTGGTAAGTCCAGAAGATAAAGAAAAGCCAAGATTCACAACTTCTTGGGTACATTATGTATTCTATAATTCCAGCTGGCCTAACTAATGCAAGAGCTACCTTTTAAAGAGCAATGGATCTAGCATTTGTTGATAATGTTAACCAAATTATTGTTATTTATCTTTGATGATTTGACTGTATTTTCAAATTCTGATGAAAAACATTTAAAACACTTGAGAAATGTTTTTGACAAATGCAAGAAATATGAAATTTCCCTTAATCCCAAGAAGTCTTTGTTTGCTATAAAGGAAGGAAAGCTACTTGGATACATTATTTCAAAGGAAGGAGTAATCAATGACCTAAAAAGAGTCTCGACCATTGAGGTAAGTAGCTTACCTAGAAATAAAAAGGAAATTCAAACTTTTCTAGGAAAAATTAATTTTTTGAGAAGATTCATACCAAATTATGCCAAGAGAGTCAAAGATATTATTGATATGCTAAAGAAAGATCATGAATTCAAATGGAAGGTGTAGGAAATGTATGCTTTTACATAGATCAAGAAAGTTATTTCAAAAGCCCCAATACTAGTAGGTCCTGACTATTCAAAACATTTTAGCATATTTTTCCTTTGATACTACCTTAGATGTTGTATTATTACAGAAGAATGATAATTGAGATGACCAACCTATTGAATTTTTCAGAAAATTAATTAGAGATATTGAGTTGAAATACGATATCATAGATAAGCAATCATATGCTCTTGTACAAGCCTTAAAAGCCTTCAGAAACTATGTCCTTCATTCTCCCATTATTGTCGTTGTTCCAAATAATGTTGTAAGGATTGTCTTAACACAACCTGATACAGATGGCAAGAGAGGAAGATGGATTGCAAAAACATTATATTTTGACTTAGATATCAAGTCTACCAAATTGGCGAAAGTTCAAGGTTTAGCCAAACTATTGGCTGAATCAAATTGTAAAGTCCTTGGTATCAACACTATCATGAAAATTTCAGCAGAGAAGAATACACAAAAACCTTCTCAGAGTTCAGCAAAGAAGAATAAACAAGAATCTTCTCAAAGTTCAATAGGGGAGAATACACAAGAACCTTATTCTACTGCAAATTCAATTCATGTCCAACTTCATATTGATGAAAATTTCTTACTATTTGAATGGTATGCTGATATTATACATTTTATTTGTGAATTTAAGTATGCTCCTGGATTCACAAGGAATCAATATACAAATATCAAAATAAAATCCATGAAATATTGCATCATCAATGCTAATTTATATTGGAAATATCCATTGAATATCCTTCTTTTATGTCCAACTGAAAATGAGACAAAATGTGTCATAGAAAACTTTCATGAAGGAATATGTGGAGGACACTATACCTTGAGAGAAACAACATATAAAATTATGAGAGTAGGATTTTATTGGCTAATTTTTTTTCACAAGTGGGAGAAAAGGTTAGAAGTTTTATTCCATGTCAGATATTTGTTGGGAAGCAGAGGTTAACAACACTTCCACTTGTTCTAGTATTGATTGAAGCACCCTTTTTACAGCGGGGATTAGATTTCACAGGAGAAATAATTCCAGCTTCCAATAATCAGCGTAGATGGATCCTAACAGCTATAAACTACTTCACTAAATGGGTAGAAGCCATTTCTCTCAAGAATGCAACAGACCATGTTGTCATCAAATTCATTGAAAAAAACATATTATCCAGGTTTGGCTATCCACAAAAAATAGTCACTGATAATGCGTAAGCTTTTAGCAGTATCAAAATGATAGAGTTCTTCCAAAAGTATTAGATTTTATTGCATCATTCTACCCCATATTACCCTCAAGGAAATGGATTGGCAGAATCATCAAACAAGATTTTGATCAAAGTTATCAAGAAGGTACTAGTAGATCATAAAAATAATTGGGATAGCCAACTCAAGTATGCAGTTTGGGCTAACATAGTATCACCTAAGAGATCTACTGGTAAATCCCCTTTCCAACTTGTTTATGGAACTAAAGCAATCTTTCCCACACAACTAGATTTTATTGTTATGAATTTTTTATAGGAATCATATGAAGAACCGGATGTCAGATCATCAAGTTAAATAAAGAAAGAGATGAAGTTAAATTCAAGCTTCTTCAATATCAGAATAAGATGAAGAGCTTATTTGACAGAAAAGCTAGGGAAAGGGACTTCAGGAAAGGAGAATTAGTTTTAATATGAGATGCTACAAGAGAGGAAAGAGGAAAACATGGTAAATTGGATAATCTTTGGTCCAGACCATTCAACATTGCAGGAATCAAGGGTAACAACACTTTTATTTTGTAGAATCCGGAAGGAAAATATTTTTCATTGCCTGTTAATGGACAATATCTTAAAAATTACATTCAATATTAAACTTTATCACAAAAAATATTCATTTTACATCACTGGTTTTATATAAATTTTTTTGTCAAGTGTGATTTTCATAGCAAAGACTCCATATCCCGAAGAGAAGGCACATGGATCTACATGTTCTCTGCATCCTGCAAGGGGAAGCAGTCCCCAAATGGAGCTGATGTTGTAAATTATTTATATGAAGTATAGAAAAATAAAAAGAAAATATGTATATATATAAAGAAAAGGGAAAAGAAAATAAAAATGGGATAAAATAAAAAAATGTGTGAAAGAAAAGAATAAAAGAAAATTAAAAAAATAAACAAATAATCACCCCTTAGCGTGCTAGTTAAAATGTCGCTTTCAAAATTTAGAATAAATTTTGATTTATATAAAAACTACAGGTTAATTTTTTTTCGCATGACATAATTTTTTTGTTATTTTGTAAATAAATCTTGCGCAACAATCAACAGTTGAAATCACTCCCGCCCGGATCAACAATGGGAGGATGATTTTGGACCCCCCTCCACTATCGACAGTTAATGGAGAGGCGGGGGCATGAAAAGCATTTTGCACCAAAACTGCTTGAGGCGACGTGTCACCCCAACAACAAGTTCGGGGGGTCCTCTCCCAAAACCCCTTACCGCCTACACCCCCCACTCGAAAAACCACCATTCCCTCCACACCTCCGCCTCCACTTCTATTCGTTGCTTCGGTCCATCCCCTATTGCCACTTGTCCACATTTCCACCTTCTATATTACCACCACCTCACCCCTATCCATGTCATCACCCTCCACATCACTTGACAATTGGTACATTCAAATCTCCCACCAGTTAATCGTTTTGGAAAATTAATGCTCTCGCTCCTAAAACAATAAAAATTCTGTTGCGAATTCCTTGCTATTTCACTTATAAAATCACCATAGGAGCTTTCATTTGTTTCCTTCTATGTTATTTCACTCTTTTCAGGTCATTATCGAGTCAATCAAGTGATCGAACGCTCACGGTTAGCATTTTCTCTGAATATTTCAACCAAATTTATCGCTCAGGTAACCTATCTTTCTTGCTCATCTTTAATTCAAAATTTCAAAGAGGAAGGGGAAAGGAAATATAAATGAAGAAGATCCTATGGTTCCCCCTGTACCAAATCTTGACAAAACTCCGCTATTTGACACCCAATTCAAAATTGTTGATACTAATTGTGAATTCGACTTATACAAACTTCACTATTGATAAAAGTAAAAATATCTTGACCAATGTGATGAATTGAGTATTTGGGAATCTCTTCTCCCTTAATTCAATTTCCCTCAAACCCACTTATTTCCTGAATTTTCTACCTGATGTCACCTCAGATATCTCCCTAGCAAGAAAACAGTGATTGCTCCAAACAATGAAATCATCTTTTCAGTTTCCCCTGAAAGTATTTGTCAAGCTCTACAAATAAATCCCCAAGATTATTTGTATCATTTTCCCCTGAATCACTAATGGAATTGTATAATAAGCTTACATTTCCCCAGAGAACCAATATCTTTGAAAAATTTCTCCCTGAGAATGTTGAATTGCCCAAAAGGAATCCCCCATACCCTGTTTCCATTTTCCTATAAATGTATAAGCAAGTTATTTCTATGGTGACTCATTTACTAGGAAATTACACATATCAGTGAGTTGATGAAATTGTTTTTAGGATTCTTGTCATTATTCACAAATGGGCAGAAGCCTTCAGTTTTATTCAATTATAGTCAATTTTTGTTTGATGCTATGCATGAAAAGTTCATGAAATTTAAAGCTGAAGGTGTTTTCAAATATCGGTTAGTGTTAGTATACTTAATGTTATATCATCAAGAAGACATGTTCAATTTTCAGTTGCAGAAGATGGATGAGCAGGGTAACCCTTTGTCAGTTATCCATTAGACTTCACTAGTCAGAAGGAATTCAGAGGAATACACTTATACAAATTTTGTAGATCAGTTCCTTCACATTTCTTTTTGTTTGTTATTCAGTGATATTATGCCAAGGATATCTCCAAAAATTAAGAAAGTATTACACCTCTCAGAACAATAAAAGGTGGGAGACTGGTATTTATACTCAAATTTATACAGAGATCAGAATTTATGGATGTGAGCTCCCTCCTTATAGATTACATGTTTTTGTGCCAAATAGGATCTTTGCTTTGGAATATGCCATACAAATGCTAAATATGGATGAATTATATTTTTGTCCAATAAGAAGAAAGCACAGTTCAAGTTAAATGCACAAATAGGCCCCTACATCATAAATACCAGAGCAACTGCAAAATAGGTGGAAGCAGTCTTAGAGTAGATGAAATTAAAACCTAGTTTTACATGGTCCTATGACCCCTTGGGATTAATCTCTAAGCTGAGATTTGAACAAAAAAACACCCCATATTCCCATACACCAAGGCCAGGGATAAAACAATATGCTAACCAAGAAGAATGGACAAAAATAACATTGCAGGAAGCAGAAGAGTAGTAAATTATTCAGTCTTCACTACAGAATTCTATATCTAAAGACAAAGAAAGTAAAAGGCGAAGGGAAAGCATGTCTCTCACAGAATCATAAAATCAAGCTACAGATTTTCTAGTTTTCAAAAGAAGGAAGAAGGATCCACCAACCACCACCAAAGCTGAAAACACAACAAGTCCTCAGGTAATCGCCACTCATGAAGAATATTTAGAAGAAAGGGATGTACATGAACAAACTACATTGGTTTTGATAGATAATACTACTACCTCTCCCCCTTATGAAGGAGAGACCATTGAATCCCCTATCTCATCTACTTTTCAAGTTGAACCGCAACCAAGTATTTTTTCAAGATACAGAGAGATTAAGTTGAAGAATGAAGCTCTTAAATATTAGACATACTCATAATTCTGGAAACAAACTACCACCTACTCAACATAGATTGTTATCTTCTCTTGATCTAGAAAAGGGGTAGTTTCAAATGGCATTTTTGGATCCCAAGGTTGCAGCCCCCAGTGGTGTTGAAGATTACAAGGCCTCCATATTCTCATTTGATACTAAACAAGCTCATGCAATCAATCAAATTGATTTGCATAAGCAGGTAGGTGAGATGATTTACTCAACTCTTCAATGACTACTTCAAAGCTGCAGGTTTGACTGAACAACATGCATTCACAACTGAAGATTGAAAGGATGTCATCTATGGCCAAAGACACCAGAAACAAAACTTTGGAGGAATTGGTTATTAAACTAGGATATGATCCTAGTGATGTCAAGTAAAAAGAGGAGGTAATCAAAAGTAAAAATGCAGATATTCATGCCCTTAGGAAACAACTCAAACTCCCAACTACAAAACACCCTCAAACCAAAGAAGTCACTAGTTTGTATATAGAAAAAGAGAAGTTTTTTACATTAGTAGTGGAACAAAATGCTCAAATACAAAAAATGGAGAGAGAGATGGAAACACTTCTAAAGGAAAAAGATAAATGGGGGACAGTTGGAACATCAAAAACAAGGAATTTAATCCAGTATACAACACATGAGTCAAAGTCAAATTCCTTAGAAAATCTAACTCAAGCCTTGGGAAAATTATCATTGAAAAAAAAGGAGGGAGAGAAATTATGAGCAACTCTCACCAAAATGGAGGAAATCAAGATAAAGGTAGATAATGCATATTTTGAAAAAGTACACAAGAACTTCAAACTTAGTCAGCAAATTCAAAAGTATGAAGACAAGTCCATCATCATTCAAATGTTGGGAGAGGAAAAACACAACATCTGGCATAATATCAATGCCAATGTTACAGACTTGTGGCCTTCTATTCAAATCATTTTTGAACAGGAAGAATTGATGCAAAGAGTCAGAACAACAGTAGAGCAAACTAAAGCAGATATTGAGCATAGGCCACAAGAAGAACATAACATTATCGGGATGTTGAACTTTAAAATCAAAGAATAACTTGAAGAGCTCAACATCTAGGACAAAACATATACAATGATGGAAGTCAAAAGATTTTTGACTAAAAATAATTTGATGGTGCAACTGGAGAACAAGAACAAAGAGCCAGAGTTACAGGTTAAAAGATTCAACAAAAAGTTTTCATTGTTACATGATAAAGGTCTTCCTACTCTTAGAAACTCTAATGGAAAATTGATTCCATTGGAGAATTACCAGGACCAATTTTGCAATATAGTTGTAGATGTATCAAGGTTTTACAAGGAAAAAGGAGCTATAATTGGAGAAGCTTTTATGGAAGGCCTATGGTTTTATTTGAATATACAACACGAGATTCATAATTTATTTGTAAATAAACCAACTTTTCAAACTTACACTGAGGTAGATGAAAGTTTTAGAAACATGGTGAAGTTTTCTATCCCAAGTGAAGAAAGGTGAGATAAATTACTAGAGTTGATAGAATAATATCCAAATATAAGGCCTACAATTTTGGCACAAGAATAAAAGCTAGGAACTGGAAAAAGGGCATAGTTAGTAACAAATTTCCATTAAATTTTAAAACAGACAACCGAATTTATCCAAGGCTACTATTTTTAGTTTTGTTTCAGAAAATTATGTAATTTTGTTACAATATCATTTTGTAATGAATTCCTTTGGGAATCAGAGATCAATTTTAATTGAATTTCTATAAATACTTTGCAGTTCGAAGTATGAAGGGTTGAACCCTTGTGATAAACTAGTAAGAAGAATTGTAATCCTATGAGTTTTTCTGAGATTAATAGAAGGATCCTAGATTCATCTTGAAACAACTTGTGTTCCTATGAGTACTTCTATTGTTATTTATGTCTTCATTTTGTTGATCTCTTCATATATTTGAAATTAATGGGAAATTCACCAGCCCACCTTATTCATGGATAGAGGGAGAATTGTAATAAATTATACTTGATTTGATCATCCAGAGATGTGTTTAAAAGGATGAAGTACCAGAGATATTCAAATCTTGTCATGATGAACCATGTGGAGGACACTTCGCTGGTAAAAGAACTGCATGCAAGGTACTTCTTTTGGGACACTTCTTATCACCCAAAAAATGTTCACCTAACCATTTCTCACTAGGTTGATAGAAATACACCATGTAGGATGAGTTTTACCATGCTAAAACCCACTTTCACCATAGGAAATAATTTAGTGAACCATTTTCCTAAATTATTTCTCATTAAAATCCAAAAACCCCATGAAAATAATTAAATAAATCATTATTTATTTAATATTCTTTAGAAATAATTATTAAATAATTATTTGATGATTATTTCTTATCACTTTTGACTTATTCACCTTGGAATAATTAAATAAATAATTATTTATTTACTATTCCATATTTATCCCTTATTTTCCTTGTGAGATAATTGTTAAAGCATTATTTAATAATTTTTTCAAATTTATATTTGTCTTAATCCTCACAAAGTGATTAATAAATCATTTCTATTTGTTAATTACTTTAACCACTTTCTAAATAAATATATTTGACTATTTTGACTATTTCCCCTCCCCCCCCATTTCAAAAGATATAATAAAATATTCACAACAACTAGATTTTGATTTAGTCAATAATATTTTATTATTTTATAATTTCTCAATCTATCTCAATGTTATAAATAGAGATTTTTCTCTCCATTATTCACCAGGACCATTTTCATAATCCTCATTATCATCTAATTACAGTTGAGCTCCCATTTGATTTCAAGCCCCCATTGTTTCCTTTTCCCATTGCATACCACATATTGAGAGAGAGAGAATCACATCGCTGAAGCACAAGGTCAAGAAGGACCCATCCCACAGAGGGGGATCTATAGACCCAAGTCTATAATCTCTCCTCATCAGGTGTATTGTTCTTAATTAATAAAATTGATCATTCATATTCTCCATTGGGATGTTGCACTTATATTTATGTTGTTATATGTTTCTATTTGCATGTTATATTTTCTGCAAGGTTTTTCTAACATTTTGTTGCAGATCTGAAGCATAGACACAACCATCTTTTGTTATTAGGGTTATAAGTCACTTATAACTTAAGTAAGGGATTTTGGTACATTTTTCAAAAACTTTACACTAAAAATACTACTAGCCTTATTTTTTCATAGATACCAAGGAATATGTAAAAATATGCGACAACTGCCAAAGAATGGGAAAACCCATTCAATCATATGAAATGCCTCTGCAACCTCAGGTACTTGTAGTGCCTTTTGAAAAATGGGCTATATATTTTGTTGGTCCAATCAACCCTTCATATAAACAAAAGAGATATATTCTTATTTGTACATATTATGTTATAAAATGGGTAGAGGCTAAGCCACTTCATTTTACTACTCAAAAATGTTGTATTTACATTTATTTTTGAGGATATTTTCACTCGTTTTAGGGTCCCAAGGAAAATTTTGATAGATCAAAGTGCTCAATTCGCATCCAAGTTGGTTCCAAAGATTATGGATCAATATCAAATCAAACATCAAAAATATACTCCATATCATCCACAAGCTAATCGGCAAGTGGAATCCACCAATAAAGTACTTGAAGCAATCTTGACCGAGACTGTACGCTTGCACATAAGAGACTTGGTAGAAATGCTTCCAAAGAAAATTTGGCATATCACACCACATGTAGAAACACTACTGGACATACTCCTTATGAGATTGCATATGGGAAGCACCTCTTTCTTCTAATTGAGTTCCAAGTTGAGACTTTTAGAACAAAAACAAATTGGGGTTTGATCTATATGAAGCTCATACACAAAGATGGACACAACTAATTAAGCTAGATGAGATTTGAAAACATGCCATACAAAGAAAAAACATAATCTGGCTACAAAGAACCAGGTGGCATGGAAAATTCATTAATGTTAAGAAATTCAAGCCAGGTGATTGGGCTATTTTTTTTATTCTAAGTTTGAGGATTTTCAAGGAAAATTTTAGACACATCGGCTTGGTCCTTATGAAATAGATATTGTTTTTTTATAATGGAGTGGTTAGAATCAAGACTATTGATGAAGAAAATATTACCTTCCTTCTTAATGGGCATAGGTTAAAATTATATCATAAACCCTTGACAAGAGAAGAAATTTTCAAATACTTGCCAAAGGATTCTGATCTGAAGATAGTGAAAAAAGAACATTCTTATTCCTTATCACTAAAATAATTATGATTTATTTATCTTCTAAGAAAAAATAATAATAAATAAAATCATAGGTATGAAAACCAACCCTACTAGAATTTCTATGCAGAAAATCCTAGCAGAAAACCTATGGGTCCTTGGCAACTTATATTTTCACATTTCCCTATTTCTTTTTCCCATTTTCTTTTATCCCACTTTTTCTTTGAAATAAAATTGTAAGTTTGAAGACTCTTCCACTACAAGCAACATCATCAACATTGTTAGAAATCATAATCAACAGTCACCAACATCAATAAAAGTCACATCATTAGTAGTAATTTTTCAAGCATATAATGTAGAAGTTGCAGAATTTCCAACATTCCATAGCTCATATCACATTATGCAGCCAATGACAGGCCTGCAATCACTTTCAAGCTCACAATTATTGAAGGCATCAAGAACTTGCAAGAATTCTAGACCTGAAAACACCAAAGATTTCCAAACAGTTAAAAAAGAAAAAAAGAAAAAAAAGAGGCATTAGTATAAAAAAGCATGTACTATAAGGTATGCATATAGGATGTCAGATTAACTTTCATTTAAGAAGCAATAGATTTATAAGATTTTCAAATATTTATGATACATATTTTATGATAATGAGAAAAATTATTACCTCATTCCATCACTCACCTTTATATCTTTATCCATCATGACAAAATCCTTTCCATCGCTTCCATCGCATAAGACTCAAACTCCTAGATTCTAACGGTCCTATAAAATAGGATCTCTGAATCGTGGAAAATCGTTTATGTAAGAGGGAGAGCTTTATTAAGAATTGACCACCACCTTAACAATCTATTTTACTGCAACTCGAGCACTATCAAAACATTATGTTCCATCGTCAATTACTCCATCCATTTATGTTAACAGAGGAAATTCAGAGACACAACTCCTCTTCTGCCATGGGTGTTATTGTTCGATTCGAGCTGAATAACATGAATTTCCTTAGTTCCTATCTAAAAGTTAGGGATCAGTTTCAAAAAGCAAGGTAGCTAAAACTATTTGAAAAAATTGAGACTGCTCTTTCACCATGGGTGTTATTGCTCGATTCAAGCCGAATGGCATGAATTTCCTAAGTGTATGTCCAAAAGTTAGGGATCAATTGCAAAAATAAAAGTGGCTAAAATTCTTTGAAAAATTTGATGGTCATGAAGCAAAATTAGCCAAAACATTCCCCTGATCATTTGATGGAGTGGAAGCAAAGATTGGAGATATTATATTAAAAATAACATAATCCTTTGTAGCAGAAGCAACAAAACTCCCAATGTATGATGAGAGTTAGTTCAAGAATCAGAGACTTAAGGATGAGAAATGTAAAACTTTCCTACACAATCCAGGCATGGAAAGGATAATTTTCAAGAGAGGGATTCCAATTACAATGCTCAATCCCAAATGGAGGAATCCATTGTTGGTACTTCAGAAATTTCTCACTTGTGAAGGTAGGTTTGGAGCCTTTCTTTTCTACCATGCCAGCTTGTTAATGCACTTCATTAGAGGGATATAATTAAACTTGCCTTATTATTTGATGTGGATTTTAAAGAAAATGGATTTTAATATACAAAGGGACTCTAGAAATATTGATAGGGATTTGTATCACAATGGTTTAGTGAAAATATTTATTGAAGCACATTTCGTGATAATTGGTAAGACGTTTTAGTGAGGAATCATTTCATAGAGGTTTCAAAGGAAGAGGAGCAACCAAAAACTAAGAAGAGTTGACGCAAAGAAGTTCAAAACCCTAAACCTAAGCCTATTATCGAAGAAGAGGGTTTTACCTTCAGTAAACCAAAAAATATTGAAATTCCACCGAATGAGATAGAGGATGACACTCCCCTTAGCTAGTTTTTGGAAAAGGTTAAATAGAAAAATCATAAACTAAATGCTAGAAGAAATAAAGGTAGTCAAAATGTTAAGCAACCAGAAATAATTGAGAGGATATAGAGACAACAAATAAGAAGCAAGAAAAAAATTCATAAATGAGGCAACAAAAGGAGGACTATACAAGAAGTGTTAGAGTCAAAACAAAAGTTAAGAAGAAGCAAACAAATTTCCAAGTGCTCAAGTGAACAAGAATGAAAAGAATCTCCATAGACTATCAATCTTGATGAATACCACCATATTGATGCAGTGCAAATAACAGAATGTCCATTTCATCAAAGTCCAAATCTAGCCAGAAAGACTCTTGAAATTGATCTTGTTCAAAAAGAAATTTATGATTACTTGGAGACTCTAGAACAAAGGGCACAAAAAAGTTAAATCCTTCTACATAAACTGAATGCTTTGAGAATCCTTTACATAATGTTATCCTTGAGGACAGTCTAGAGATTAATACTACCTCCCAGATAGATAAAGACATTGTTAATACTATGAAACAATAAATCTATGAGTTAGAAGTCTTGAACATGCATATCAAGGATGAAAATGAAGTAGTAAGGTTGCAGAATGAAGTGTTGAAAACCCAAAATGACACTATGATGTTAAAAATGTGTCATCTATATAAAAAGAATCATAAACCTAGAGAAAATAACAAAGGGCTCAGACAAAAAGTAAAAGGGTTGCAAGTAATATTTTTAATGAGGAAGCCAAGATGGTCACTCAAAATACAAAGCAAGACAACACAAAAAAAACTTGGATGTTTTAATCCAGGCATCTGAAATGGTTTAGTGATAAGGCACTTCTCCAGTTTTGAACTTTTGGTGCATGAGGACATGCAACATCCTCAACATGGGGGAATGTTGAGGTCTTGAATTTTCCTCTTTTTGGTGATACTTTTACCAACACCTCCTTTTTTTTCTATATAATTTTGCTACATTTCCAAGCTATAAGGTCATCTAGGACATGCCTAAGCATAATCAAAGGTATCATCCATTCATAGTTTCTAATCTATAGTTTCTTTGTGAAATTTAATAAAAAACATCTCTATGGCTACCAAAAAGTACAAATTTCACAACTAATAAGTATTTCTACATCTCAACCCATGGTTAGACATGCTCCTCTGAGCTTGAAGGAGAACAAGATATATGGATAGATGCAAAATGTTGAGCATATGGATATCCACCTATTGTATCTAGCTGGTAGATCATAGAGTTGGAGAATTTTTCCAGTGAAACTAGAAGTCAACTCTGGTTTAAACAGTCTATTCCTGCACAGAATTTGGAGGCAAGTAATGTCATCAACAAGCGAGCATGGAATTGAATGAGAAAAACTTGGATCCAAAGTAGAGGATGTGTTAAAATGAAATATTCTCATGATTTTCTCTTATCGTAGCAAATCATGAGAAGCATGTTTCATGTTTCCATTTGAATATTTAAATTATTTGAAAAACTATTTTCTCAGCTCAAATGTCTTCGAAGTTGTTAGATTAGGATATTATACATTTCGTTGCAAGCAAAGACAATAATAAGTTCGGATATAGTTTGTAATTACTGCTCGGATTTAAGACTCCTTCTTTAATATAATTACTCTATTTTCACTATATTATGAATATAATCATGAGTTAACTTGTTGATATGAATTCGACTACACTCAAGCTCGACAGGAGGGTCCCCAGAAGAGTTAGAGAGGCTACATTATTTTTATTTCATTTATTTGACCAAGCATTAGTTTCATTCTGCTTTGAATTCTTAATTGGTTTTATTGCTTCATTTTCACTCCATTAAGTGTTAGTCTCTTACTTGGTTTATTTCTCAGCTATGTAATAGGTTGAGCTATCATTTAAAAGACAAAAACACTAAAAATATTTCCTTTCTCAGTTGTTTACTTGAATTGATAGCTTAGTCTTAAATTTAGTGTTACTTTGGATTGGCTCTAGTTGGAATGATGCACACTAGTAATCTTAGTAAGACTTGAATTTCCTTTTCAATTTGATTTAGTTTTAGATTTCAAATTGATGATTAGCATAGATTTCCATTATGTCCATTAGCATAATATTTTAATTTTTTTTATTAGTGTACCATTTCAATTATGCCCATTAGTATAGAATTTCAATTATGCTCATTAATATAGAATTTCAAGTTCATTCACTATAATATGATTTCAATTTTATTCAATAGCATAAGTTTTATCTTTCATTATGCTCTTTAGAATATAATTTCAATTCAGTTCTTAGCATAATTATTTTGATCCTTCACTCAACATATGTTTTTTCAAATGCCTTCAAGAAAGGACATGTGCGTTCATTTAACAATAATGAATTTTGAGTAGTTTCATTTTACATTTCATTTTATATTTATAACACTTATCAAAATTGATCCGCCTAGCACATATAGTGTACATATACTTCATAAGAATACGATCTTTGAGTTTGACAATTTAATGATGTAATTTAACTAACAATTAAATTACTCAACAATGGTCAAGATTCAGGATATCAATTTTGTTGGCAATATGATGCAGAGTGTTGTCCTTGATGGAAACCCACTGAATGAAGATGAAGACATGCGACTATTGACATATGTTGTCCTTGATGGCAATCCACCTGATGAAGTTATTCTTGACGTGATGGACTTGGTAAATGATGTTTGTTAGCAATATGATGATGAATGTTGTCCTTGAAAGGCAACCCTCTTGATGAAGATAATGGCAACTTACTGGATGAATTTGTGCTTGATAGAATATGTCTTAATGAACTAAAACTGATGTATCTACAGTGAGTATAGAAGACAATGAAGAAAGAAATTCAGCATGTGCTAAATAATTGATGAAAAGAGTATGTCTCAAGGCATACGCGGATATGTCTAGGAGAAGTCGCGTATGCATGCAGAAAAGAACGTTCCAAGTCGCGTATGGGAAAAAGCGCTCAAAAAGTGCAAAACCAAGGGTAACTACCATGGTATTGAAAATATCTAACTAATGGAATATTGGGCATTAGCTAACATGATTTCAGGTTTTGGGTAAACAAATATCATCCATCTTTTATGCACCTAATATTGACGAACCCAAAATTCACATATATAGAAAAAAATTGGGTACCAAAATATTGGGCATCAATTAATGAGATTTCCATTTTTGGGTTTTGTTGTACAAGGTCTCCTCCATATTTTGTGCACCCGGTATTGACAGTGTTGTACGAAACTTGTCATTGATGTCAAAGGGTGAATGGGTCATTTTTTAGTAATGTTGTCATTGATTTCAAAGCCCAAATATTAGGGATGATTCCCTAGCTTTGGGAGGATCAAATCATGCGATAAGAGTTCGAAAATCCCTAAAGATCAAAAGGGTTTAAGCCCTCAAAAGAAAAAATGACAATCAAAAGAAAATCAAGGAAAATGTGGTCAAAGCCAAAGAAAATTCAAGGCAGGACTATATAATCATGTAGCCCTCATCAATACCTTTCCAATGTTATATGTAACTCCCTCTAACTCGTCACAGTTGAAGAGAAATAAGTTTTGTATTTTTGAAGCTCCATTTGTAAACACTATCTTTGAATTAATTTTTACTCAATTTACCTAGCTCAAATGGAAGTATAACATGTATGGTTAGAAATATTATTTTGATACCTTTCCAATGGTATATGGAACTCTCTCCTACTCCTCACATGTGAGGATAAATGATTTTTGAATATTCACTATGCATTCTGCTAGTTGCACAAGATAACCCAGCTAGTGGACAAGTCAGCCTCGCTTGTGCACAAGTGCCCTAGTCTAGACCCTAAATGTGATATATAGGCATAGGAGGATCAACATTATTTTAAAATTTCAGTTTGGAAATTGAGCTAGCTCAATTTGAGGTCTATTCTAAGGCATATCTAAATAAGTTGATTGAAGGTACAAATTAGAATCTATTTTTTTGGATTGGAGGTCAGAGTTACAGTGGCATACTTGTTGGAGCATATTTGAAGTATAATATGTTTAGGAAGAGATAGTAGTGATTATATATTGTTGTATTTGGGTGAGTATCCCTAGTATGGGAGCCCAAGAATTGTGTTCTTTATTTTATTGTTGAGGGCGGTGCTAGGAAAGGAAGTTGTAGCTTCCTTCAGGTGGTTGTCGCCTCCTTCTAGTTGGATCTGGTAAACCTGGGGTTGTAGCTCTTACAGTTGAAGCTCGTAAATCTGAAATTTGTAGCTTGCCTTGTAATATAAATATAATTCTTCATATATATCTTGTGTTCATTTGATGTGATTTTATTGGTTAATTGTTTTGATACTTAAATTATTGAAATTTATGAAATACTGATTCATCCCTCCCAACCCCACCCCCCCCCCCCCCCTCTCAATATTTCCAACATTTGATATCAAAGTAGGTTACCCTCTAACGTTCTAATCACTAGAGGAAAGATGGTGAGCAGTTAAGGAAATATAATTCATATCTTCAAGAAAAATTTAGGTTTTTGATGGAAATGATTATCCACTATGTATCAGTTGCATTGAAACCTACTTGAAGGCTTTAGGAGCGGATGTTTGGGTCTCCATCATAAATGCCTACAAAGTTCCTAAAAATCCTCCCACTCATCCTAATGAAAAGAAGTTGTTTAGCTACAATTCAAAATCTCTTCAAACAATCATGGGTGGATTTTCAAGAACCATTAAGTCCAAGGTGAAGTATTACACCACAACCAAATAAGTTTTGGATAAACTTAAAACTCTTTATGAATACAATGATAAGGTCAAGCAAGGAAAACTTTGAAAGAATAGATCTCAATTTGAAAATATGAAAATGGATGAAAAAAAATATATTTCAATTTACTTACTCAGAGTAGATGAAGTTGTCAACTCCATTACAGGATTAGGAGAAAATTTTGAAAATCCCTTGATCGTACAAAATGTCTTGAGATCGCTTCCCTTAAAATACGATACCAAGGTACCTGCCATAGAATAAACCAAGGAATTGACCAAGATGACAATGAAAGATTTACATAACACTCTTATAACATATGAAATGAGAATAGACATAGAAGATGGACCATCAACCAATGAAGCAACTTTTAAAGCCACAAGGAAGACACAAAACAAAAAAATCAAGATCGAAGGAACTCCATACGATGATTCAGATGTAGAAGAAGCAAATTTCATCAGGAAGCTAAAAAGGGGAAACATAAAACACAAAGGTAAGTTACCTTTTAAATGATTCAAGTGTGGCAAAATAGGTCATTATGCTATGAAATGTCCTTTTAAGGAAAATGAAATATTCCATAAGAAAATTAATTATTCCAAATAAGTCAAAAACTCTTTAGATGAAAGTGATATAGGCGAACTAGATGCAAGAGAATTTCTCTTCATGACCCAATGTAATATTCCAAATTAGGAAAAACAAGAATATTGAACATAAAACTGGAAAATGCAGTAAATATCAACACATCAAAACATGAGAAGATCATTCAACCATTTTATTATATATGATAGCATAAAATGAAGTACAATATCTTGATGAAAAGACACTCAAGCTAGGCAAAACAAGCCTCAAATGACCCCATACATCAAGGCATGAAAAACTGCTGCTACATAAACTGCTGGGAGGCCATGACTGCGCAAACCTGTTGGAAACTAGGAATGTGTATAGTGCTCAGAAAATGTCGGGATCAAAGATCTAGGCTTTCTAGCACAATTCCAAGATAACCCAGAAAGGGTTTCCGGAGATACACAAGATGAAAAATGTAGCCCTAGGGTTGAATTACGCTCTACATCTGGGTAACTGTTGGGATGTGGCTAATATGATGTAAAAATGGTTGATACTCCTCCCCCACTGACTTTTCGGATGAATGGTTGCTCCCCTCACTAGAAAAAAAGCTCAAAAACTTGGGTTAACAACCCTCCACTGAGACTGCCCTCTTGGATTGCGCAATTCCTGAAGGAGACTACGCTGTTGAAGGTGGCTGAAGATTGACCTGATGCCAGATGATGGAATGAAGCTCAAAGGAACCTATCCTGAGTGTGCACTCGAAGTCCCCCAAGGACGAGGGTGGGATTTCCGCTCAGAAACACCCTTGTGCTAAACAGCACAATGGACTCCGCTAAACAGTTGAAGCGTGCATAAAGTCATAAAATACCAAACATAAACAATATTCAAAATGTTCTCTATGGCTGCCATCCCCTTCCTTATATGCATTGTGAGCCTCATCCCCCTTGATCCCACTCATTAAAGATGCTACTCTCATGGAGACTCCCTCCCATTATGACTCTATTGTCCTCCAATATCTCTCCACTATCTCCATGATTGCGTTGTTGATTAGGTCAATCTTGACCCCATTCACATGCATTGACCCCCATTCACACCAAGGAGTGATTTATTCAACTAGATACACTGATCCACTTTCACACTAGAAGTGGTTTTATTCCTACTAAAGAGATTTATGGGTCCCTCTACCCTCTTATTTATCTATCTTATTGGAAAAAACAAAATTGAATATTCTAACTAGCTAATAGCTAATTGGGAATATTACAGTCCTCCCCTCCCAAATATTGTTTGTCATCAAGCAACTACAAGGGTGGATGCTGCAAAATATTCCCTCCTCCCCATGTAGCATCCTCATCCAGTAGACTCCTCAATTGAATCATATATTCTCCAATCAACTTGTTCCTTAGTTGCCCCTCCCAAGTGTCCAAGTTAGCCTTTGGTGATAAAACCAAATGGATCACATCATAAAGAGGTGGGAGATCCATGGTGGTAAATACATGTTGTCCAATGGCCTTTTTGAGGCATGAGACATGAAAAATGTTGGGAACCTTACTTTCAATAGGAAGCTCCAACCCATATGCTACTCCCCCAACAAGATGGATCACCCTGTATGGCCCATAGAAAAGCTTCTCAGTCCCCTTCTCCTTCAATGTAGATGGTTTGCAGGGTTGAAAATGGAGATAGACCAAATTGTCCACCCCAAGATGTCTCTCTACCCACCCATGATATATATATAACTTCTGTTGATCTTGGGTTGTAGCAATGTTGTCCTTAAGAGACTAGAATATATCCCAACTCCCTTGGATCCAATCTTGGATTATAGGAGCCTTGCTTGCTCCAACCATCCTAGCAACAACTGATAGAGTATCATCACCATATGGGACCAAAAACGGAGACACACTGAATGCCATATAAAATGTCGGATGGTAACAATATTCCCCCAAGTGGAGCCAATGCAGGCATACTCTCTGCTGCTTCGGAACATAGTTTTGCATGTAGCTTCCCAACCACTTGTTTACTATCTTTGTTTGCCTGTTTGCATGGGGGTAATGGATGGTACTCGATATCAACTTAGTACCCTCCAAACGGAACAACTCCTACCCAAAGCCATCCAGGAAATGGCTATCTCTATCACTAACTATGGTTTTAGGAGAACCATGAAGTATAAGGAGAAGCTTGCCCCCTTGTGAAGCAGTGCACTGTAAATAGATGGCAAAGAAATGTAAATTCTTTGTTAGTTGACCAATTATTATAAAGATACAATCCTTACCATGTATTGTTGGCAAACTGGTGATGAATTCCATAGAAGGGATCTCCCATTCCCCTTCCAGAAAAGGAAGTGACTGTAAAAACCCTGCAGGATGGTTGTTTTCTTCTTCATTCCTCTGGAAAACTACGCACTTCCTGATATGCTGGAGCACATCCTCCTTAAGACCCTTCCACCAGAATCTCTCCCTGATGGCCTAATATGTCTTTGTGAAACCTTGGTGGCCGGAAATGGGTGAATCATGGGATGAATGTAGAATTTTCTCCTTGAGCTTAGAATCTCTAGTCAAGAGGATCTAATCCTGGTAGTAGATGACCCCATCCATCACTCTATACCTCTCATTGGTAACCTGCCCATCAAGTACCTCACATGTGACGTGGTTCTTGGAATACTCCACCAACAGTTGGGACTCCCAATCTGAATCCACACTCATCAATGATAGTGCTGCTAGTCTCTGTGATAAGGCATCTGTTACCTCATTGTTTCTCTCTTTGACATGTTCATTGTCATAGTCATATGCTAGAATTATTCTAACCCCTTTTTTCTTCCTCTCTTGCAACTGCTTTTGCTCAAGGAAATATTGAAGATTATGATGATCAATCTTCACTTGGAAGTTGTTTCCCATCTAATATTTCCTGAGTTTGGCCAATGCATGCATGATGGCTAGCAACGCCTTCCCATATATGGAAGACACATTCCTATGTGGAAGTATCTTCTGACTCTCAAAGGCTATGGAATAGCTTCCTTGCACCATAATTGTGCCATCACCTACCCCTGAAGCATCACATTCCAGTGCAAAAGGTTTGGTGAGATATGGCAATACCAATACCAGACAATTATTCATCTCCTCCTTGAGCCAATTAAAGGCCCTTTGTGCAGTGTTTGTCCCATCAAAGGCTCCCCTATTAGCTAGATCTTTGAGTGGTGCCACTAGTTGTGAGAACTCTTTAACCAACTTCCGGTCCGGGGGCCTTCTTGGTGGAATGCCTCCAAATACTGAAAAACCATGGTCTAGAGTAGACTGCATATTTGATTAGACTGGTTTATCCTTGCCTCCTCTACGCAAATCAATCTCCATATTATGTGCGGAGACTTCCTGAGGTGGATAGGTGTGCATGCCCCTGGTCCTTTGATGCTTACCGCTCTTCTTATCTGTCCATTCCATCTGCAAGGTTTCCCAATCTGTGGTGACCTTCCCCAGTGTAATCAACCACTGCACACCCAATATCACGTTGGTGTCAGGGATATCAACCACAAAGAAGATTAGTCAAAGTGTATGTCCCCAAGGTTACAGAAAATTCCATAACATACTTCACACATTGCATGGTTCTAGATCCTGGAACCAAAACTAAGAATCCTTCAAAATAATTTGTGGGAATGGTTCTCTTCTGCACTAGTTGAGCATCAATAAAATTGTGGCTAGCCCCACTGTCTGTCAATACTGACACCTGCTAACCCTGAATTGTGTCTCGGATTCTCAAGGTCAGATACATGGGTACTCCCCGCAAAGATGCAAGGGCCCCTCCAGTTGGATCAAATGCCCCATTTCCACTCCTTGGTGGGGGTGGATCCTCTCCTGGTGCCACAACGCTAGTATCTCCTTCTGACTCCCCTTCTTCTTCATCTTCATTATCAAAGAATACCTCAATATAGTGTGCCTTTCCTGCAGCACACTGATGCCTTGGTGCCCATGGTTCTTGGCAAGTGAAGCAAAGCTTCCTCCTACTCAAATCTCTTCGGACATCATCACAAAGAGGCCCTTTTCTCTGGTTCTCCTTTGAGGGAGGAACCTTCACATCTTTCTCCTTTGATTGAAAAGTGGACTTTTGCTGAAATGGAACACTTTCCCTTGGAAAAGCATCCTGTAAGTCCCTATCCCTCTCAATGGCATCTTGGAGCATAGTTGGTCCGGTGGACTTTACCAACCCATGCAGAGGCTCTGCTAGCCCATCAATGAACATATATGCTCTCCTAGTTGTAGATAAATCTAGCACCATGAAAGAAATTTTTAGGAATTCAGAGATATAGGTCTCCGGATTTCCTGACTGCTTGAGCTTGGCTAGCTCAACCAAGGGTGCCTCTGGATCTCTTCGGTCAAATATTTCTACCAACCTCCGGGTGAATTCTGCATATGCAGTCACATTTTCATGCCCCAATGTAGATAGACCGTGAAACCACCATTCATGTGCCTCACCTTCAAGGTGCAGCGCTGCTATCTTAATAGATTCAATATTTGGTACTTGGTTCAACTAGAAATAGATGTCTAGTTTCTCCAGCCATGCCTTGACTGTGCCCTTGGATGACCCATCAAAAGCAGGCAAAAAGAATCTACCCATAGTGCACTGCAGATCATTGTTTTGCATGTACCCTCCATTTCTATTATTATTACGGGGTCTCCTATTATCCTTGATCTGACAGAACTCTTGGAATTTCAGATTCTCTTTGAACCTTTGAGATTGAGATTCATACTCTAGAAAGTAATCACCAAGAGCCTCTTGTTCTTGGGGTCCTCCACCCCCATTTCTGACTGTTAGGAATGTAGGCATGGTGGAGTGTTGGGAAACTTGCTGCACTACTGGTTGCTCACACCAGTGATGTGAAGTGTCGGAGATTTCTCCATGTAGAAATCCTCTTGGGGTCTCCTTTTATCTTTCCATCGTCATCTCCTTGATTTATTTGGCAATAGCTTGCATGGTTTGGAGAAGAAGCTTTGGAAACTCCTTTTCATCCATTTCTCCTGATATTGGAGTCTTGCCTTTGTCTTCTTCATTGTTTGTATAATCAAATCTTCGACCTCTATTAATATATCGCTTCTCACGTTCTGTGAGGGGTTCTTCTTCTTCTGATGACATAGATGTGGTGCCTCACAGGTTGAGCCAAGATTATGCTCTGATACCACTGTAATATTCCAAATTAGGAAAAACAAGAATATTGAACATAAAACTGGAAAATGCAGTAAATATCAACACATCAAAAAATGAGCGGATCATTGAGCCATTTTATTATATATGATAGCAGAAAATGAAGTACAAGATCTTGAGGAAAAGACACTCAAGCTAGGCAAAACAAGCCTCAAATGACCCTATACATCAAGGCATGAAAAACTGCTGCTACATAAACTACTGAGAGGCCATGACTGCACAATATTGCTTGAAATAACTGCTGCTGGAAAATAGGAATGCATAGATCTACTGATATAGTGCTCAAAAAATGTCGGGATCAGGGATCTAGGCTTTCTAGCACAATTCCAAGATAACCCAGAAAGGGTTTCCAGAAATACACAAGATGAAAAATGCAGCCCTAGGGCTAAATTACACTTTACAGCTGGGTAACTGTTGGGAGGTGGCTGATCTGATGTAAAAATGGTTGATACTCCTCCTCACTAACTTTCCGGATGAAGGGCTGCTCCCCTCACTGGAAAACAAGCTCAAAAACTTGGGTTAACAACCCTACACTAAAACTGCCCTCCTGGATTGCACAATTCCTAAAGGAGACTGCGCTACTAAAAGTGGATGAAGATTGGCCTGATGTCAAATGATAGAATGAAGCTCAAAGGAACCTCTCCTGAGTGGGCACTCGAAGTCCCCCGAGGATGAGGGTGGGATTTCTGCTCGGAAACACCCTTGTGCTAAACAACACAACAAACTCTGCTAAACAGCTGAAGCATGCAGAAATTCATAAAAGACAAAACATAAACAAAATTCAATGTGCTCTATATGGCTGCCACCCCCTTCCTTATATGCATTTTGAGCCTCCTCCCCCTTGGTCCCACTCATTAAAGATGCTACTCTCATGGAGACTCCCTCCCATTATGACTGCGTTGTCCTCCAATATCTCTCCACTACCTCCATGACTGCGTTGTTGATTTGGTCAATCTTGACCCCATCCACATGCATTGATCCCATTCACACCAAGGAGTGTTTTATTCAACTATATACACTGATCCACTTTCACACTAGAAGTGGTTTTATTCCTACTAAAGAGATTTATGGGTCCCTCTACCCTCTTATTCATCTATCTTATTGGCAAAAAAAAAATTTAATATTCTAACTAGCTAAAATCTAGTTAGGAATATTAAACCCAAGAAAATAAAGATAATGATCATGATGACGAAGAGGTCAATGATTCTAATAATTAAGAACCAAATATGAGAATATATTCTTTCTGGGGACTCAAAAAAGATTGAAATTTTGAACGAGAAGAAGAAGACCTTAAGGAGAAATTGAAAAATAGTGAAAATAAAATCACTTTCTTAGAAATAAAATTAGGGAACTGAAAAGCCTGCTTGAAAAACACAATGAAGAAATTAGCTCTTTAAAGGCGCAACTTGAAGAAGCAAATAGAGTTGAGGAAGTAACAAAGACTCAAATGATGAATAAAGAACATGATTATAAAAAGATGGAAGAGTAAATTGTGACATTGAGGGCTGAAGTTGATAAACTTGAAAGGAACTTAAACAACTCGCTAGTATTGGATAATATTCTCAATTGTCAAAGATCACTAGACGATAAAATAGGTCTTGGATATACAGACGCATCTTCAAGAAATGAGGACAATAGATCCAAGGAATAACCTAAAATAAGTTATGCGAATGATTCCAAGAACACCCATCACAAGGATCAATGATGGATTGAACCTCCTATAAGGAAAAACAACTTCATAAGATCATATTATTCTCCCAGGTATGAAAACATTTTTCCTGGTCATTGTTACTCTTGTGGAAATTTTGGGCATAAAGAAATCCATTTTAAAATCAATACGAGATAAAATTATTCGATAAGCAAGAACGATTATGGAAGAAACATATCAGGAAATGTTCATGGGCCTACCAACCAAAACTATAATCCATTTGAAACACTAATGAATTAGAACATTTTATGCTACAAGTGCAATAGTTCTGGTCACAAGGCATAGAATTGTGGGCTTGAAAATGCTCCAACCATAAAGACAGAGAAGCCAACTATGAAATGGGAAAGGAAAAAGAAGGAAGATTGCAATCTAACGATGAAGATAAAGAAGATTGAATGGTACATAGATAATTGATGCTCAACACATATGATTGGAGACAAAAACAAATATGTCAGCCTAAAATAAAAGAGTAATGGTGTTGCATTTGGAGATAACTATTTTGTCAAGATACTTGGAAAAGGTATAACAAGCCTTGGAAGCGAACATATGAAGGCACAAAATGTTTTGCTAGTTAATGGTTTGAAACATGGTCTTTTCAATATTGGAAAGATGTGCGATCAAGGGTATAATTTCTTATTTGAATAAATGAAGTGTGAAATCAGAGAAGAATACTCAATAAGATTGCTTGCAACAACCACAAGAAGACCAAAAAACATATACATTCTAGATCAAGAAAAGCGAAACAAAATTGCAGCCAAGCAAAAGAGTTGTAAGAACAACAAAGAAGGGAAGGATAAGAAGACATTAGTCATGTTGAGTGCCATATGTTTAGGGGGAGCATCCACAAAGACATGAGCCACCCTTTTTTATCCAAGAGGATCTCAGAGGACATGTGGCTTCAAGATTGCTCAAAAATCAAAGTGGCCAGATGATAGCAAGACCAGGACCATGTCAAATTGTTCTCCATTATGATTCCAACGGTGCGAACGAATCTCCAATTTGAGGTCGTATGAAGAAGGTAGGGGAGAGCGAGAGAGGAACTAGGAGCGGGTCGAAGGGGCAGAACCATGCCCATGGAATATTGAGGGCATCAAAAAGATTCCCTAGTTGCAGAACTTGCCAGTGTCCATTTGCGACAAACTTTATGTCAATTTTACACCTCTCGACGATAGGATCTCAACGGTGATGTCTGTTTCTACATCCGAGCTCTCCATTTTCAGCCATTTTCCAGATTGAAGGTATAAGGGTGCTTTACGTAATTTCAATTGTACTTCTTCCTCTTCTTGCCACTTAATGAATGAAGGCCTCCCCACTGTTGAGCAGGGCCCGGAGATGTAGTCCACATTGGACGAACTCCATAATAAATTTTTTGGTGTCTGGATCTCGTGCATTTTATGTTCTATTTTCTCTTCAATTTTTGTGCTTATGTTTCATGGTTTTAAGTGCTATGTCATATGTAATTCTTTAATGTATATATAAGCAAAAGATCTTGGATCAAGTGGTATCAGAGCAGGTCTTTGTTGATGTGAATTGTAGGAGTACATGCTAACCAGAAACAAGCTTCAAAAAGGTGAAGGAAGCTTAAGTCATTTGATCTCGAAGCAGGACGTGGACCATGAATAAGAGACATCGCAGATGAAGAAGCTCGTTGGGAAGAAGAGCAGAATTACCGCAATGCATTCTACAACATGGTAGAGAAATTAGACAAACTATTTGCAGAGTATGAAAAGACCATCAAGCCTGAGAAGAAAGATGCGGTTGATCATGGATCAGTAAATCATGGAGATGGTGGAGAAGTGACCCCTCTCTCTCCATCTTCTAGTGATATTTCCTCTTCTTCTTCTCATCATTCTCACAGACGTCATAGGCATGCATCTAAGAAACATTTCCTTAAACTACATGTCAAGTTTGACTTGCTTATGTATATAGGAGAATGTAATGCAGAAAATCTCAACAATTGGATTAGACAGATTGAGGTCTACTACCAGATTCAATAGATCAAGAAAGACGAGGCAAAGATACAATTGGCATCCCTTCGACTGGGTGGCACCGCTCTCGTTTGGTGGGAAAGCAAATTGCAAGGAAACAATAATTTGGGTAACCTTCTCTCCTCATGGTCAAATTTTATTTCTGCATTGAAAACTCAGTTTTATCCATTGGGCTATAAGAAAAAAGCGTCAATGCAATGACAACACCTAAAGAAAAGCAAAGGAAAAAATGTGCAAAACTTCACTGAAGAATTTAGAAAACAAGCATTGAGATTAGACATTTCATTAGATTCACCATAGATTGTAACTAAGTATATCAGTTCTTTACATGGTTACATAAGGCATCAATTATTATTTTTTGAGCCTGCTACTATCGATGAGGCCAGTGTGAAGGCCATGCATCTTGAAGACAGGGGGACACATGAACATAATTACCACCCAAAAGAATCGCAACAGCCAAGAGAAGAGGAGAAAATCCCTCTTGTACACATTGTGAGAAAGAGGGACACGATGAAGAGAACTACTAGAAACTGCACCCTACGCTGAGACCTAAGAGGGATGAAAGAAGGGAGAGGTAGAAGAGAGTTTCCACCATGCAACAAGATCAAAAGTCTGAATCAGAGGAAGATGAGAAGATCACTACTGCAGGAGTTGCACGAGTAAGAACAATTGACTTGGGATCAGATTTCCGTGATGAAAGGAGGATTGTAGCTCTTGGAATTGCAACAGATGGACCCATCGATTTGGAGTCAGATTCGGGCGATGAAACAAAAATGTCAATAGATAGTGTACCAAAGATGAAAAGGTCACCCAATGCAGCATGGCTCCAAGAACTTGAGGAGATCAATCAAAGTATTCAAGCAGAGAATACTGAGCTAAGGAGACTCCTACAGGAAGCAGAAAAGGTGAAACAAAGGTTGCTACACCAGTTGAAAGCTAAGGACAATGCCTTGGAAAAGCTGCAGCATAACCCCCTTGAGGTAAAGAGTGATCCTTCGATTTCATATACTTTTCATGATGATGATTTCACTGCTTTTGAAAATCATACTATAGGTATCAGATCCAAACTGTTAAATAAAATAGGGTATCAGGGAAAGGGCATCGGCATTAATGACCAGGGAATCATAAACCCCATCAAAGAAGAGGAATTACCTCGTCATGCAAGACTTGGGTATGTCAGAAATGAGGTTGGGGAATGCTACAAAACAGCCAGTGACACACCAACGAAAGATGATGAGAGTGCCTCAACACATTCCAGCGATAATGAGGGATCCATGAACACTTATCAAGTGCACATTGGGAGGAAGTGTTCCAAGACGATCTAGAAATTCTGGAAGAGGAAGAATCATTGTCACAAGGATGAACACCAGAAATCTGCATATTGAACACTTCAGGCCCAAAAATCACCCATGAAGGCTCCAGTCATCGGCTAGTTCCACAAGCAAATCCGCCACAGGGAGATGACCCATTTACCTTATTAAGTAAAAGATGGATTTTTTAGAGGTATTAGTTTGTTATGGCCACCGTTTGTAAATCATGCATTGCAGATAAATGTAAAAGTGATGATGTGTCTTCCATCACTTCGAAATGCAACGATGATATTTTTTGGCCTTTCCTTATGATTAGATGAAGTATTGATTTCTATTATGTAATCCTTGACCAAAGAGTGTGTGTTATAAACTCTTGGAAAGTGTGGGGTTAATTGAGTCATGTATGGTTTGTATATGATTGCAAATGATGTACCATATTTACATGCAGGTGATTGAAAGTGTGGTTTAGCGAGGACACAAGCAGTGCGTTGGATGTGTTATTGTTTTTGGTGGTCCAAAAGCTCTTCAGTGGGGATGATTGATCCAGGAGGATCTCAAAGGACAGGTGGCTTCAAGATTGCTCAAAAATCAAAGTGGCCAGATGACAACAAGACCGGGACCATGTCGATGTGCTCTCCGTTTTGATTCCAACGGTGCAAACAGATCTCTAATCCGAGGTCGTATGAAGAAGGTAGGGCAGAGCGGGCCAGAGGGGCGAAACCATGCCTAGGGAATATTGAGGGCATCAAAAAGATACCCTGGGGTGTAGAACTTTCCAGTGTCCATTTGCGACAAAATTTATGTTGATTTTACACCTCTCAACGACAGGATCTCAACGGTGATGTATGTTTCTGCATCCGAGCTCTCCATTTTTGGCCATTTTCCAGATTGGAGGTATAAGGGTGTTTTATATAATTTCGCTTGTACTTCTTCTTCTTTCCTCTTAATGAATGAAGGCCTCCCCACTGTTGAGCAGGGCCTGAAGGTGTAGTCCATATTGGACGAACTCTGTAATCAAGGTGTATGGATCTCATGCATGCTATGTTCTCTTTTCTCTTCGTTTTTTGTGCTTATGTTTCATGGTTTTAAGTGCTATGTCATATGTAATTCTTTAATGTATCTATAAGCAAAAGATTTTGGATCACTTTTACATTAATGTTAAATGGGGAGAGAAAAGGAAGTGCAACACGGAGACGAAGGAAGTGAAGCATGGAGATAGGGGGAGCATGATGATAAGGGGAGCATGCATGTTGACATCAATGACAAATGAGGAGATTGTTGTATGAAATTTGACATCGATGTCAAAGGGGAAATAAATCATTATTAATTAATATTGTCATTGATGTCAAAGCCCTAATATTAGGGATGATTCCTTAGCTTTGGGATGATCAAAGCACGTGATGATAGTTCAAGAAGCCCTAAAGAGAAAAAGGGTTTAAGCCCTCAAATGAAAAACTAACAATCAAAAGAAAAACAAGGAAAAGGTGGTCAAATCCAAATCAAATTCAAGGAAGGACTATATTTATCACGTAGCCCTCATCAAGATCTTTCGAATGGTATATGACACTCCCTTTAACACCTGACAATTGAAGATAGATGTTTTTTGGATTTTTGATTCTCCATTTGGATACCCTATCTTTCAATGCATTTTTACTCCAATTACCTAGCTCAAATGGAAGTATAACATACATGGTTAGAAATATTATTTTGAGACCTTTCCAACGATATATGAAACTCTCTCCAACTCCTCACGGTTGAGGAGAAATGATTTTTTGAATATTCATTATACATTCTACCAATTGCACAAGCCAACCTGGACAAGTATTCCCAGCCAATGGACAATTTTCCCTAGTCTAGACCCAAAATGCACTATAATTAGGTGAGAGGAGGAGGCATTTTAGTGATTCACTCAAGGAAAAATCGGATCTATTGAAAGAAATGAAGAAAATAAGTGTTTCTGGGGTTCATATCTCATTAACTAGAAGTGAGGAGAGATCGATTTGGAGAGGTTATCTATGGAAGGACTTTTTGCACAGTTTTTGAAGTTATTTTTGGCATCATTCTTGTAGAAGTTTAGAGCATATCTTGAAATTATTCTTGTATAATTTTGGAGTAGATCTTAAATTCATTCTTGTAGAAGTTTGGATCAGACCGTAATGTCATCGTTGTAAAATTCTTGAAGCAAATTCGAGTTACCTTTTGAGGCAAATAAAGAATCTTTTTTGAGGGAGATGGGTGACCTCCCGAGAAGTCCTGGTTACCGGGTGCAAGCCCCGGAAGTGATGATTGATGCTATGTGATTAATTTCACTAGTTTCAATCCCACTTCTTCACCCCTATGAGCATCACTCGATGCAATGAGTGCTAAGTGGATAATTCAAAATTCATGAGAAATTAGTCTGTTACGACTACCTCTCATGAAAACGGTCATAGATGAATGACTTACTTAACGCAGTTGAATCCCAAAAATGATATCTAATTATTAAAAAGGTTAATAAATAATTTAGAATACTTTAAAAATGAATAAAATAATAAAATGATTAAAAAATAATAATTATAATAGGCGGAGACAGGGAATATATATATATATATCTATATATATATATATATATATATATATATATATATATATATATATATATATATATATATAATGTAAGAGAAACAAAATTATAATATAAAGTAGCATATAGAAAATATAAAAAATCAATAACCCAGACAAAGAGAAAATGATAAAGAAAAGAGAGGGAAATTTTACAAACAAAGGGCCGGAAATAAAACCGCAGAGAAAAGAAAAGAAAAGAAAAAAAGAAAAAAGTGAGAGGAAACCACCGCACAGGGGAGAAATCACCTGGAGAGGACCGGAGTCCAGCTCTTACTTAATTTCCATCCATTGTCTCTGTTGATATTCTTAGGATGCCTTTCAATTTCGATGGCCTCCCTCAACTTCCTATGATAGAAATGATCTACCTTAGCAATGACTTTGGAGTCTTCAATGCATACATGGTGGCACGAATTCTCAGCATGTTCTGCAAGAGCAGAATTGTGGGACCAATTGTGCCTTATGTCTGCAACATGCTCTTGGATTCTCAGTTTAATGGATCGACCAGTTTCACCAATATAAGGTGTACCACAAGAGCAAGGCACCATATAAACCCCTTTCAAGTCCTTTGGGTCTATAGGATCCTTGACAGATCCAAGATAATTCTTAATAGTACAGAGGGGTTTGAACATAGAGGAGACATTGTTTTTCCTGAGGAAATGGGCAATTCTATTCGTGGTCCCTTGGATAAACGGAAGATTAACCTTGGAGATAGGATCTACCCCAGAAGCCTTGTCTCTTAAGCCTTTAGAGACTTTTTGAAAGGCTTAAAGACCATGCGACCTACTATACCCATTCTTCTCAAACACGTCAAAAATATGGGATTTCTCTTATTCCAAGTGGCTATCATCAGAAATCCTAAGAGCACAAGTATCTAGAGTGCAGAGAACACCAAATTTATGAGCTGGAAAATGATGCGAATTTGCATGAAGATACTGCTCAGGGTGAGTTTTCTTGTGAAAAACTCAGTGAGAGATAGAACCATCATCCCTTCTAGAGAGAAGAATATCTAAGAAGGGGAGGCAACAATCCACCTCTACTTCCATTGTGAATATGATGTAATCAGACTGAGAATTAAGGTGACCAAGAAATAAATCTAACTTTTCGCAACCATGGGGCCAAATGACACAGGTATCATCCATGAACCTATTCCACTTCTGCAGGCGAAATTGAGGTGAGGTCAAGGCATTCTATTCAAAATCCTCCATAAATAAGTTAGCATCAATAGGGGAAAGAGGGGAACCCATGGCCACACCACAAGTTTGC
The DNA here is from genome assembly GCA_034641835.2 of Pinus albicaulis. Classification (NCBI taxonomy): domain Eukaryota; kingdom Viridiplantae; phylum Streptophyta; class Pinopsida; order Pinales; family Pinaceae; genus Pinus; species Pinus albicaulis. Next base: position 148,160,360 of record CM076575.1, read on the forward strand.
TCATAGAACTCACCTTGGAAACTGAAAAAAGTCGAGGTGAGGCAGAGAGCAACCAATTTAGAAGTGTCATGGTTCGAGATCCTCTTAATGACATTAATAGCTTCAGGGAAGGGGATTTTAGTAAACAAGGAGACAACATCGAAGCTAACTAATAAATTCCCAGGCTCAAGCCTGATGTCTTTCCAAACGTCGACCAAATCCTAATAATGTGTATGATTATAATCAATCTCTTTATCACTGTTAGTTTAAGATTAGAAATATGATTGCATTTGCATAATTAAATAGAACTAAATTTATGATTTAGAACTTCAATGAAAATGTTCTTTTGCAAGGAGCAATCTATTTGGTGGCAATTAGACCCACATATTGGTGGAAATCACTACACCAAATGACAACAAGTCTAATTAGGGCTTTCCATTTAGTGATTTTCCCTTCATTTGAAGAGAAATTTTCTAACTATCAATAGTTTCTTATAACAAAGGAGACATCTTTAACCTCTCCTAAAAAATTCCTAACAAATGAGATGGAGGATCATGGGTAACAACAAATTAATAATTCCTATGTTTTCAATCTTTATTGTTTCAAAAGTTCACCTCTCCTAACAAATGAGATGGAGAATCATGGGTAACAACAAATTAATAATGTCCATGTTTTCAATCTTTATTGTTTCAAAAGTTAATGGGACACATCCAAGAAGATGAGCCTTAGTGCATTGGAAAATGTTGTGAGGATAGGAATTAAGAGCATCTACCAAAAGAACATGGATATGAGGTCATATTTGTTAGTTTTTGTAGCATTGAATGTGTTCTAGCCACGACACTTTGTGGAGAGGCTAGAATACATGAGATCTCCAAAACCCATAAATCGTTTCTGGAAATTCTTCCTAGAAGTGTCTCAATTAGATTGTTAACCAATTTTTAAATATTTCCTAAGTTATAATTAACCAATTTTTAAATATTTCCTAAGTAAACTTAGGGAATATGGTTAATAAATCGGTATTAATTGAGATAATGTGAGAATCATCTAGAACCTCCAAGGAATTAATCTGGGCCATTGATTATGTTTTAATCTTGGTCGTTGGTGCCGCAATAGAAGATTATAAAAAGAAGTCTACAGAAGATTATAAAAAGAAGTCGTTGAGTAGATGGAGAACACACCAATGCAGATACTCAATTTCCCAGTCAATTCGATTTTCTCAGTAGCAGAAGCTCAGCAGAGTAGTTAAAGCCAAAGGGTGAGTAGCAGGTGGAAGAGGAGGGCAACAACATTCCAAGAGGAAGGTTTCCAGTCCCCGAAAGAGGCAAAAGAAGGAAGGCCGAAATTCTCATAGGGCTAGTGTAAGCTCAACGCAGAGGGTGATGCAAGAGGCTTAGCACAGAGGGTGACGCAAGAGGCTCAACACAGATGCTAGAGAGGTGATTTCGGTGGCAAAAATTAGCTGTGGGGTGAGAGAAAATTCTCACAATAATTTTTCCAGTATTCTCCTCAGATTAGATAGCCAGTTGGGCATCTAAATTAATTTTCTCAGAATTGTTGTTGAAGAATAATAATAAAGCCCTCATCTGTTGCACCGAATTTCCCGTATTGGGTTTTTCCGGGGGCAATTGTCCAAAAACAACTGTGTCAAAATTCTTGTGTGTGTGTGCTAGAATTTCTCAGTTTTCAGTGTTTTATTTTTTGGAGTATTTTATGGTGAAAATTGCAGTTGTAATTTTATTCGTTGTTTGTCGTAGTAAATAAACTACATAATGATTTTTTCAGTGAGAAGAATAATTTCCAGTTGCTGCAATAGATAAAAATTTCACAATATTTGACTTTGGACATATTTAGCGAAACTAATTAAGAAAGGTAAGAGGTATATGCATTAGTATACTAGGAAAATTCATGTGGGAATGTGTTGGGGGATTGTGAAGATAGGAATAAGGAGCATCTTGCCCAAAGAACATGGATAGGAGGTCATAGTTGACATATTTAGCGTAATTAGAAAGGTAAGAGGCATAGGCATTAGTATACAAGGCAAATTCATGTGGGAATGTGTGGGGGAGCAAAGGGGGAATTGAGGAGGGTAATTGCGTAGGTAAGTTGGGGGAGAAGTAAATGTTGAATGCCGATAAGGAGAAGAGATTGGTTGGCTAATAAGTTGTACCTAATGGAGTCTAGAAAGTTTGAGAGACCATTGAGAAGCAAGAGGTCGTGAGCTTCCCCTAGCTAACATATATGTCTCCTAATCCCTTCAAAGGCCCACTACAAAAGACCAACTTCAGATCGGTCATGCATCAATGTTTGTAAGATCTTGATCCAAGCATTGAAGTCGTCCATAAGAAGAAGAGCTTAGTTGGCTAATATGTTCTTCAGATCGGTCATGCATCAATGTTTGTAAGATCTTGATCCATTGAAGTCGTCCATAAGAAGAAGAGCTTGGTTGGCTAATATGTTGTAGCTACTAGAGTCTAGAAAGTGTGAAAGACCATTGAGAAGCAAGAGGTCGCGGGCTTCCCCTAGCTGGCATATATGTCTCCTAAAATAACAGCATTGACAAGGCCAAAACTGTCCATAGAATCCCTTCAAAAGCCCACTACATATTAAGCTCCTCCAAACAAAAGACCAACCAACTTCAGATTGGAGGCATTGACAAGGCCAAAAGTCCCATAGAATCCCTTCAAAAGCCCACTACATATTCAAGCAGCTCCAAACAAAGATCAACTTCTTTGCAATGTCTTGTTCTAAGCATTGAAGTTGTCCCAGAGGATGGCGAGGATGGCATCCCCTGAAGAAGAACATTTTGCAATCTCTAAATTTAAAAATGTTACTAAAAGAATCGATACTTCTTTTAGGAATTATGTTACGTGATTTATAACGATCATTATTAATGAAGGTCCACATGCATATTTTGCGGCTATAAAATTTATGGACAGAGTGGTTTAGGGATGCAGAATCTGAGAAATATACCGAAAGCACAAAATATAAGTTTTGCATTTTTTTCATTCTTGAAAATATACAGAACCTATGTTGGAAGATTGTTAGTAGTTATGACATCATCAATACCTGAGTTTCCTGATTATCTTAAGTCAGGATGTTGACTCTTAATTCTTGTTATTAAAAATCTTAGATCATATGATTTGGATTGAGGAACACTTTACCCAAGGAAAACATGGTAGAGAGAGGCACTGCATTATAAACTACCAAATAAAAAACAAAAGTTAAATTATATGCACTGGTCCACATAAGAGTCACAGCCAACTTAGAATTTGTTCCATGACCAAACAATCAGTAGTTTCTGGAAAGAAAGGGAAGAGGATTGAGAGTGACTGTTTTGCAAAACATATAATGTTTGAAAGAAATGAATAGTATAAAGCAGAGCGTATATATTAAAAAGAATATTCAAACAAAAAACATCAGTTTTATCCTATGGCTAATACTGCAGTGCTATTTAAGACAGGATTCATATTTGGGCATAGTGCACGGCATGGTAAATAATGGTTGTCACCTTTCATAGTGAATGAGAAAAGCTTCGAATATTGGATGAGAAAGCTTAGAACATTGAGTTTGTTTCTTTACATCTTATATTTTCAACCATATAAGCAGACCTTTTTTTCTCTTCCTACACATGGATACCTTCTCTCACTGAAATTATACTCCCCAGGTATTCTTGTGAAATAAGCAAATCTGCAATGCAAAAAAACAAAACTACTACTTTCACGATGTTGTAGGATACAATAAAGATTAACAAATGCCAAAAGCAAAGTTGGAAAAATGGTGTAGAGACAATGAGTTCATATGTCGAAATATAAGTTCAAGTAATGCTCTATAAAGGCCTTAGCATGGTATCAGAACCTGATTCTAGTTCAATAACATCAGGACATCTTAAATCTTTCTTAAGTGCAGCAGTTTGTACATCACTTTTACAACTTACACCAGCATTAGGCTTTGTTTCCCTTTTATGTTTCTCACCTCTGAGAAAATACGGTTTTTCATCTATCATAAGAGTTGGCATATGATCGTTTTCATCATTCAATAATTTGCTTATCTGGCTAAGCACATGCCCTGTTCCATTTTCAACAGATGGATCATATTTCATAACCTGAGAAGAATATTTGTTTTCAGGGTACTCATGGTCAGCCTTAATAAAATCATCCTTGGTTTCCTTTTGGAGACAGCAGCAGTTTTTGCAACCGTAACCCCTGCAGCCCAGCGATTCTTCTGCGTCTTCACACCCAGGCTTCAGTAATCCTAATCTGTACTGTCCTTGTTTCAGTATGTCAGCATGATGGCTTGCTCCAGGGAAAATCAATGATACATCTGGGGAAAATTCTTCCTCAGGTTTAATTATCACTTGGATTTCTTGGGATGTTACCTCAGTGCTAATACAATCTTTAACACTAATAGTTTTGTTTCTTCACATCTTATAATTTCAACCATATAAGCATGCCTTTTTTTTCTCTTCCTACACATGGATACCTTCTCTCACTGAAATTATACTTCCCAGGTATTTCTTGTGAAATAAGCAAATCTGCGATGCAAAAAAACAAAACTACTCCTTTCACAGTGTTGAATGATGCAATAAAGATTAAGCAAATGCCAAAAGCAAAGTTGAAAAAATGGTGTAGAGACAATGAGTGCATATGTCGAAATATAAGTTCAAGTAATGGTCTAAAGGCCTTAACATGGTATCAGAACCTGTACAAATTCATATTCGCTTTCAGTCATTATAACTTATGTCACCATCTTACAAATAGAAGCCTCTGGTCATCCATCAATACACTTGTGATCAGAGCTCAGTCACAAGCACAAAGCCAAGGAACACACTATTCTAGTTCAATAACATCAGGACATCTTAAATCTCTCTTAAGGGTAGCAGTTTGAACATCACTTTTACAACTTACACCAGCATTAGGCTTTGTTTCCCTTTTATGTTTCTTACCTCTGAGAAAATACGGTTTTTCATCTATCATAAGAGTTGGCGTATGATCTTTTTTATCATTCAATAAGTTATTTCTCTGGCTAAGCACATACCCTGTTCCATTTTCAACAGATGGATCATATTTCACAACCTGAGAAGAATATTTGTTTTCAGGATACGCATGGTCAGCCTTAATAAAATCATCATCCTTGGTCTCCTTTTGGAGACAGCAGCAGTTTTTGCAACCGTAACCCCTGCAGCCCAGCGATTCTTTTGCGTCTTCACACTCAGGCTTCAGTAATCCTAATCTGTACTGTCCTTGATTCAGTATGTCAGCATGATGGCTTGCTCCAGGGAAAATCAATGGTACACCAGGGGAAAAGTCTTCCTCAGGTTTAATTATCACTTGGATTTCTTGGGATGTTACCTCAGTGCTAATACAATCTTTAGCTCTTGAAGTTTCATTTCTTGTTTCACTTATTCCCCTTTTCTTTCCAGCAGAAATTCGATCCGCTTTCCTAAAAAAGTGAACCTTCAAAGTCAGTTGTTTCCTTTTCACCAATTCAAAAATACAGATGTCTCCCCACTTCAGATTGTAGTGTTCAGCAAAATTTCGCCAACCTTTTATAAAGTGGTGTTTCATATCCTTTCCAGGGGATGTTACCGGCCACTCTTCTTTATCAGGACCTAACAGAGTGAATCCAACCTCAGAATCTGGAAACCAGCTTCGTCTCACATCTAATGGAAAGCTCTGCAATAAAAGGCATGACAGAAAGGAAAATTTACATTTTCAATTCATCAAATTGCAAACTTGAGAAATAGACAATTTCAGAAACACCACCACAGTATTTGGAAGCAAACTAAGTCAATACTTCCACAATTTTTGTTAGATTTTCACACTCACCTTATTGGGAATCGATCATGTGGACTAACCGCCACTCTGGGATCCACCCTGGGACCACTCAAAAAGGTTATGATAATGGTTTAGAAGTTTACTAATGCCTACAGGTTTTGGTGTAATGGAAAACCTCAACATGGTATTAGGGCCTTGGCCCAGGTTCGATTCCCCGATTTGCGTTGGGGGTGTTGGTTTTCACACTCACCTCATCGGGAATCGATCACATGGACTAACTGCCACTCTGGGATCCACCCTGGGACCACTAAAAAAGGTAATGATAATGGTTTGGAAGTTTACTAATGCCTGCAGGTTTTGGTGTAATGGAAAACCTCAACAATTTTGTGTATGTGCATATATATATATATTGTTGTTACTTGGAATTATTACTCTAAAATGTCGACTCTTCAGAGTAATTCAAATAGTCCAACATCAAAAGATGCAATAACCCTATTGAAGGAAAGGCACAGTACTGCAAACTTGTTTTGAGAATTTGATGATAGTAATAAAGGGAAATAAGTTCACAATCAAACCAGTAAATTGGACCCATCAGCTAAGCAAATCATCTCCATAGTGTTTACGGATGAGGAATTTTATGTCGAAAGGTTATAAAATGAAATATTTCAACCTCGATGACATTATCCCAGGCCTGTTAGCTGCAAATATTATCCCAGACTTTTAGTCATGCAAAGTATTTTGTTATGTACTTAACCATTCTTTTAAATATCAACTCTGCAAGAAAAGGCATATTTTCATTAGTTGAGCAGCCTTAAGCTTCTTTGTAAAACTACTAGGAATGTGTGCAGATGAGAGACGATGCCAAACGATGGAGAAAATGAGAATTTTTGTTTAAACTAAGAAGGTGGCAATTCACACCTCTTAAACTAGGAACATAGAGTCAATGGAAGACATATCTGTACAAGGGTGTGACAGGAAAGACACTTGGTCAATACTTATAAGTTGTTAATATCTCTAAGTCTTAACACAACAATAATTCAAAAGACTGTGTTCAATGGTACTTGTTGCCATCTGAAAATGCAATACTCATTTTATTTTTTCTAGCCATTCTTCTCAGACACACGGTGATAAGGCATTCTTCTTAGATACACAGTGATGAGGGGAGCTTTGAGAGCTTGGTAAGAGTCATGAATGTTAGCATAATCTTGTTCACCATGCTTGGGAGAGATGGAGATCTACACGTTTGCCTTTTTCTTTGACATGTTATGGTGCTCATGACTTTTGAGGTGTGTTCTACAGTTGAATTCAAATATTTGGAGGTAATGTTGCACATGTGGCAGTGAGTCACCTTTTGGGGTGCCTACTAAGTCACCTTTTGGGTGCCTTCTATACATGATGATGCATTTTCTACCTTAAATTGTACTTTAGAGGTATTTTACATATTCCAAGGCATAAGTTATATATTTGGAGGTGTTACTGCCCAAATTGTACGTGTGTAATAAAAGCCCCAAGCCCCAAACCACAATGCACAATCCAACAGGAACCTTCAAGAAGGTAAACCATTGTCACCTTAGCAACTTGTCCTCTCACTTTAAGCCAACTTTTTTCCGATTCGAGGGGGGTTTCCCTACTAGGATCACTAAAGCTTAGTCAAATAGGCACAAGGTGATGTGAACGGTAGCCTTAGTGAAACATTCTTTTTTGGATATTTTTAGGGTTTTTTGTTTAAAAGATGGGAAAAGGAGTGATGGGGGGATATAAAGATCAGTGCCAATATCCTATTAGTGTTATGGATTCAAGAGGAATCAAGTGAATCAAGTGGCAAGATAAGATAAAAAAGAAAACCCTCTTAAGTCGGTCATCCAGTGCTTGTCGATTAGGGCACGATGTTAGAATCTGATAGAAATTAACCCCTTAGGCTAATCAAGAAAAATTATGAAGTCACGACCCAACTATAAGGGATCCCTTAAAGGGGGAAGGCCTCCAACCACAAAATCGACTATGGCATGAAGCGGAATCAAAACCCTTACTCAGGAACTTGAGTGTATGGCCTAGCAAGGAGAGTTATAATATCCCAAACCAACAAAAGAGAACATGTGAGAAGAGCCTCTAGATGTCCTCCCTCCATGTGACAAAATTTACCTCCCAATGGCTTGATTTTTTCAGCCCTATGGTAGTCTTGAACAATCACAATAATGTCTTTAATTATGTAGAAGAAATAACCAAGAAACAAAAGCTTGAAAGTCCAAATCATTCACCACATAGATAATCCCTTAAAACCAAAATTCCTCCAATAAAGATATTTCCATTAAGCTCCAAGGAGATGAGTGCTCTCACAATCCAACCATGAGTACAAATGAGGAAGCTTTGCTCTATTTATAGAGTGATATATACTCCCTTTACAATAAAATATTATTATTTGATTTAATTCCTTAGATCTAGCCTAAGAAAACTAAAAGTAACTAGCTCCCTAAATCAATTTAACTATCACAACATAAACATAAAGTGGTCAAGCCACTTGTACAATGATTTGATGAGTAAAACAGTTAAAGAAGGGTCAATCTACCTAAAAAGAGAAAAATGGTCCAAGATGTCAATGCTTAGCCTCCAAAGGCTCCTTGAGTGGTGCAAGAGGTAAACGCTTGGTTGAAGATGCCCCAAAAATGGTCCATCATAGGGGAATTTTGAGGTAAAAAATGGGTCTCAAAATGAAGTGTACTGACAAAATTAACTTTAAAAGATCCAATAGGATTCAAGATGATGATGTCATCCCTAGGGGTAAATATTTTGGAGGGAAAAATAAGAAAACTACTTTTTTAATTATACTTTTGGCTTATCTCTTTATAGGTTTACTCAAATGTTAAGTATTAAGAGTAGACATCTACTGGATGCAGAATTAAATTCCACATCAAATGAGTACCCATTTTGCATACTTCTGAGTAGACCCACATAAAAAAAAATTTGAAAACACATGAAAAAAGTGTGTTTTCGAATTTTTTCGATGTGGCTCTACCGTCTACTTAGAAGTGTGCAAAATGGGTATTTGTTGGTTGTGGAATTTAATTCCGCATCCAATGAGTGTCTACTATTGACACTTGAGTAAACCTACAAGGAGATAAGAAAAAAATACAATTAAATGTTGAAATTTGGTTACCGGAGGACAGGTGGTTCTCTAAGGCTTTGATCTTTGGCCTAGGGAAAAGTGTCCAAAAGAATTTAATTTTTCTCCTAAAGTGACTTTATAATTTTTATAAAGTCAAATCTAATTTAAAAGTGACTTTAAGTGATAAAGTTACTAAACTCTAATTTAAAAGTGACTTTAAGTGATAAAGTTACTAAAGTCTAATTTTAAAGTGACTTTAATAAAAGTCAATGTAAAATTAGAAAGGAAAAGTGACTTTGGAAATAAATGACTAAATGGGTCCTTATTAAAGTGGGGTGAATTAAAAAATAGAAAGTGAGATTTAAATGAGCATTTAATCTCAGCCCTAGATCTCAATCTATTTCAGCCATTGGATTTAGGGATTCTCCAAAAGTCACTTCGGGTTAGGTTAAAGGAGGAAAAGGAGGGAAAAGGTCATTTCATTCTTTCATGAGCAGATTGAGAGAAGGAGAAGGAGAGAGCTAGAGATTTTTCTGAGCAGTGAGAAGAAGGAGGGCAGCAACAGTGATATTCAGCAAATCCGTACAGCAAGAGCAGAGCACGAAGTTTGAGGCAAGAGGGCACAAATTTCAAGGGAGGAAAGACAGCATTTAATGTTGCACGTTTTTTGAGGTCCGTACAGCAGTTTGAAGGCACGGTAATCGAGGTCTGTACAACAGGAGAGAGAAGGTTGTTTTCTGAATCCGTACAACAAAAAAATCAGCGCTGAAATCGAGGCCGTACAACAGATTTAAGGCAGCTGTACAACACGTTTTTCGAGGCAGCCGTACAACAGTTTTTGACAGGCCGTACAACACATTTTTCGAGACAGCCGTACAACCGTACAACACAGATTTCAATGATGTCTGTACAGCATTTAATGCTGGACTGTTTGCTGTAATTTCTGTTTTTTGTGGGCACGGAAACCAAGGTGGAGTTTTGGCACAGTTTTTGAGATAAGTACAGTTTTTGAGGTTGCTGTAATTTTTGCTGTGTAAATTTCTGTCTCACTGTAAAAAGCATTTTTTAGAAAAATAAAGAAAAGCTTTCAGACTGGTTTTCCCCAAGAGTTGTAGGGGGTTTTTCCAGGGTCATGTTGACCAAAAATATCTGTGTTAAAATGTGTGAATGACTGTTTTAAGCTTGCGGATATTTATTTATGCATTTTCCAGCATTCTGTAAATTTTCCAGAATTTGTGTTTTCAACAAAAAATTATTTTCCAGTTTGTTGAATGTAAGGATATGGGAAAAGGAATTTAACTATTTGGAGAAATAAGGTGAAACTGAAAACCGGGGTGGGAAAATAGGAAATTTCTACATGGTATCAGAGGTTGAGAGCTGAAAGTGCAGTTTGGGACAGCAAGGAGAAAAATACAGCCTGCTGATTTTTTCACTCAGAAAATTCCAGCACGCTGATTTTTCACAAACAAAATTTTTATCTTTACTACAACAGTGCTATTTTTCAGTTTTAGGACAGCAACATGTCATTGGGATTGAGGGTAGAGGATAGGTTGGATGGGCATACCAATTACAGTGTTTGGAAGGAGAGAATGCAGAGTATCTTTGAGGAGGCAGAAGTCTGGGATATCATGGTTCATACCCAACAACAGCCTGTTAATGTGCCTACTGATGCTACTCAGTTGGCAGCATATAATAGGAAGAACAACAAGGGTAAGAGACTGATTCTAGACGAAATCAGAGACCATTGCATTCCTCATGTGAGAGGAAAGAGAAATGCTCATGAGATGTGGAAAGCATTGTCCAATCTCTACCAGAGTACCAATGAGAACCGGAAAATGGTCCTGAAGGAGAAGCTGAAGACCATTAAGATGGGTAAGACTGATAGTGCAGTTGGATATCTCACAAAGATTACTAATGTGAGAGATGAGTTGGCAGCAATTGGAGAGGTCATTCCACCCACTGAGTTGGTGCGGATAGCAGTGAATGGCCTCCCCAGTTCATGGATGAACTTTGTTGATGGGGTTTGTGCACGTGAGACCCTTCCCACATGGGAAAGGTTTTGGGATGATTGCATTCAGATAGAGATCAGGAAAGGTCAACTTGGGGCAGCCAAGCCAATTGAGCAGGATGAGGATGTAGCACTGTTGGCAGGAGGCAAGAAAGGCAAAGGGAAGAAGCTGGCTTCCACAAGCAATGGTGGGGGCAAAGGTAAAGGTAAAGGTAAACAGGGTAACACACAGAAGGACTATTCCAAGGTGAAGTGTTGGAATTGTCAAAAGATGGGACACTATGCAGTTGTGTGTCCGGAGAAGAAGAAGAAAAAGGGGAAGAACCAGAGCATGGCAGCATCAGCAGAGGTTGAGGACTTTGCAGATCGCTTTGAATGAGAGTTTGGGTTCATTGCGTGTGAGTCCTCTAGTGCAGGATTACCTTCCACAAAGGTTCAGAGGGAGCATGCATTTCCCTCGACTAGCGGAGCATCTTATGTGGATAGTGGGGCTTCACGTCATATGACAGGAGTCCGTGAGTACTTCTCAGAGCTTTCAGAGAGTGGCACTGATATAGAGGTAGTAATCGGAGATGACAGAGTTGTTAGAGCAGTCGGTGTGGGAACACTGACATTTCAGAGGGAGTCTAAACCTCCCTTGAAGGTGTCAGATGTTCTTTATGTGCCAGGGATGAGGAAGAACCTCATATCCGTCTCAGCTTTGGAGGACAGAGGATATGAGATACTATTCAGGGATGGATAGGTTGTAATATCCCCAACGGGAAATAAACAGTAATACACAGCAAAAAAACAAGTAGCTATATAGAACAAAATGCCGGAACTAGAATATGGAACAAATAGACATAAAAATGCCGGAAATGCTAAGCCATTTTATTAATCTGAGAATATAATGAGATACAATGGATAATCAGAATAAATGCACCTATCCTTGCTCAAGGCAAGTGAAGAATCCTCTCAAGAAAATAGGAAATGGCTGCTACAGAAACTGCATCCCAGCTGCTGGAAGAAACTGCCGTAAACTGCTGCTGCTGGAATGAACTGAAGCTAGGGGCTGATCCCCTTGCCGGAATGAGCTAAAATTCTATAGATCACCTATACTCGCTGCTCCAGACAAAACCCAGAAACCATATACCAAACGGACCACCTCCGAAAATCACCCCCAGAGACCCTCCTCCTACAAAAACGCTGTGCCTCCAGGAACAGCGCAGAAGCTCAAGAAACACGCTGAGGAAAGGGCCTGAATCCTCCTACAAAACCTCCGGCTGAAATGGCAACCTCCTCAAGGCTGAAAAACGCTGAAACCACTGCCAAATAACCACCCAACAAAGCTGCTCAACAAAGACTGCGTCCTCCTCAACTGAAACTGCGTCCTCTCTCCTAGACTGCGCAGTTACTCAAAAGGGCAGCTCCTCTGCAAAACGTCCACCAGAAATCACTGCAAACCACCAACTGGAACTGAAGGAAAAACCTTGCTCGAGCAGGCACTCGAAGTCCCCCGGAGCCAAGGGTGAGATCTCCGACCGGAGACACTCAGTTCGCACTAAACAGTGTTGTAGACCGACTAAACAACCGGCGTGCTGAAGTAGACAGAAGTCTAGCTCTCAATATCAATAACATATCAATAATGCCAAATGGAGTGAAACCCCCACCTTTTATAGTGCTAGCTCCCTCAAAACCCTAACTGCGTCCTTGAGTTCCTCCTTGACCTGCGCAGTTACCTTAGGAGTCTACGTGAGGCCTCTCTCATGTGTGTGTGGACCCCCAAGGCTTGCCCCTTTAAGTTACAACGTTGCCTCTACTAGGAAAACACTTTATTTTATTTAAGTGAGTTAGACCCCTTTTCTCACTTTTATTTATTAATTAACTATAGTCGGCAAAACTATACAAAAATCAAATATTCCAATTAGCGGTGCTAATTAGGAATATTACAGTCTCCCCCGGCAAAACGTTGCTTGTCCTCAAGCAACTGAAGTGATGGATGCTATAAAGTCTGCTCGCTCTCCCAAGTGGCATCCTCATCCGGCAAAAATTGCTTGTTCTCAAGCAATGCTTGAACAAGCCTACTCTCTAGCCGATGCTCCCCACCGATACTGCAAAATGTGCCTGGGTCCCACTGAAACCTCTCTGTCTCCTGCATCACCCTGATACGAAGGGATATCTCAATGCCAGGATCCCAAACTGGCCTCTCACGGTACCAGCCAACCAATAGTCCTCCCGGATCCCATCGCCACTGTGGCCAATAATCGCACAAGTCCCACGGCTCGGACTGTGCACTGCCTCTGGCTATGACCAATGCTCTAAGAGGTGAAGACCACCAACAAGCATCAATGCTCTCGGGCTCCTGCTGTGATGTACCTGTAACTGCATATGCTGCCTCTCCAACCGCATACCAACTCATCACCTCTCTCCAATCCACGTCCTGACTCAATCCCATGCTAATCCTGCTCCCCTGACATTGGGAAGGAGTCCTGAAGTAATGAGAATCGGTGCCCTCCTGCCAACTGGGATCTGTAACATCTACTATGTCCAAGGGCCCCTGCTCCGCTGTGCTCCCTACGAAGAGTACCGTACCATCAAGAGGGTACCAACTCATGATCTCCCGCCCGTCCATCCTGGAGGAAGCATCTGTTGTAGCAACAACAACTGCATGTGGAACATGCCTGGAAGGTTGCCGCCAACCCGTAATCATCTCCCACGGCCAAACTATCACATCGACCTCCAACATCTCCAGAGGGTATGTATCTCTAGCTGCTGTCACGGTACTCGATGTCAATACAACTGACTGCTCCTCCTCAATGACTGACCCTGCGGTTAGCTGCATCTCCACCACAGACTCGATGTGAGTGCCCATCTGGCTCTCTCTCAAAGGAATATCATGCCTGATGTGAGTAGTGTCCCCCTCTGTCGACTCAGGCTCCATCACCTGCTGCTCTAGCTGAATTGTCACAAGTGACTCTCCACCCAGAGTATCTCTCGCAGAGTCCCATGACTGCTCACCCTGGACACTAAAATATAGCTCCGGTCTACTGTCACCATCCAGGCAAGGCTGCCCTCGCTCCCCAGAAGCGGCCTCAACTGATCCTATGGACTCATGTGAAAAGGAATCCTCACCCTGGTATACAGAAGGAATGCCCTCCTGTTCTACCTCCGCCATCTCATCCGCATCGAACATGCCATCCACCCTCTCGACAACGTGTCGATACAGTGTCTGGAGCCCAGACACATACTGGGATACTACCTCTGCTGTACCCCGTATCCTCTGCTCATGCATGATCTCGACATGCCCTGAGGAAAGAATGATGCATGTCTCCCTCATGACCTGCTCCCCAAGCGTAGGCTCAGTGATGACTGATGCACCACCTCTGCAAAGAATCATCTCATCCCCCAACCTGTGGCTGTCAACTAGCACACCAACCCAGTGCCACTGCTGAGAAGTCTCTCGTCTAGTGTACTGAGTGTCATCCAAATATCTTGGGTGAACCTCGCATACCCTGCTGCTCACGCCCAAAGTGCCAAAGATCGAAAACATAATCAACTGTACCTGTGAGTGATGTCTAAGCGAGTCAGGTGGGTGAGTCCCCACAGATACTGCCAAGTATCGCTCCTCTGTCTCTCCATCGATCCTGGGTGAAATACCCCCAAAGGTAAGTCCAGTGTCCCTGTCCATGAGTCTCTCTGGAAGCAATGCTCTAATACCCTGCCGTGTAGCACCGTATGCCCTCGCATACCACTGATCATCCATACACTCCTCAACATGCCACTGCATACTGAGGCATACCTCGGTATGCTGCTGGATACCATGTGCTGCTGCTGTAGCACCCTATACCGTCTCGTGCCCTGACTGTGTCCAGGCATCGGTCACTCTCTGCATGCTCTCAATGTGATGTAGGATACTCCTACTCCACAATGCAGTCCCACACACTATGGTACACCACCATGCTACTCCATGTCCACCGGCAATCCACCGCTCAATGCTAGAGGCTCCCACACATCCCTGGATGTGATGTCCTAGAGCTGTGCCTCTATATGTCCGACTACCACCAATCGGTAACATCGTCTCCACCGTCGCATCACTATACCTGCCGACGAAAGGATCATCACTCCAAATACTCCTCAAGGGGTCCGAGAAGTGAATCTCCCTGTGTGTCAGTAGTGTTACCACCACTGCTCGGCTCCGCTGCGTCCTCTGTGCCCCACACAAAGGTGAAGAATCCTTGGCCCCATACAAGGTGCCATCCGGTGGCCTGCCAATGCCACCTCCTCCGACAAGCTCCTGCCAAGGTGTGCTGACCACCCCGTGATCCCGTGTATGAATGTCATGCCAAGACAACCTAGGGAGTCTGCCCATAAACTGGTTGGCCACTGGAGCTGACCGAAACTGCACATGCTCTACTGCTAGGCCAACTGTATTCTCCAAGACATAGTCAGCCGACCTGCCTGGGAAATGGTAGGTGATCCCTCCTGGATCCCAATGCCAATCTGGGGTTCCTGTAATCCCCATACATAGAAACTCCTGCTGAGCTACACTCGGATCCATCAGCATCTCCATAGCCCGCTCCACCGAGTACCAACTCAAAATCTCTCTCCATCCAACCTCAACATGTGGATGCTGTGCCATGTGCAACTCTGATTGTCTCATATCGCTATCCTAGTCAACATATGAGATTTGACTAGGTGGCTCTGCCTCTCTCTCTCCAACGGAAAGAGATGACCCAACAACACTGCTAGTCCCATCCATGCATGCCTGAAGGGGAATGATCTGACACTCCAACGTGCCCTCTGGTTGTACTATCAGGGAATCCAGCTGTTCCCCAATGCGGACCAACTTGGCCGCCGACTTGGCACAAGTCACTCTCATACCCTCCAGCTCCTGGTCCTGCAACAAAATGGCCTCCCGTACTGACGCGGCCTTCCCTCTCAAAGCTCGAAGGTCCGTCCGAAGTCGATGATACCGCTGCCTGCGACCATCATCCAATACCTTTGTATCTCCTAGTGCCTCATCGATAGTGGATACATCTCCTGGTACCTCACCCATCCGTCGTGTGCTGCTACCACCCGAAGACTCGGACGCGACTCCGGTCATCACCTCAATGGATGGCTCTACTGAGGTAGGCTCTACCTTCTCCACTACCACATCAACCGACATGGCCAAGGAGGTCTCCAATGAGGGTGATTCCTGTGTCACACTAAGTGTACCCTTAGACTCCCTGCAATCCTGTGTGCCCTCATCCTCTAAGTGCGAGGTAACCATTTTAATGGCTTCCCTCTCCGATACTCGGTCAAGCTGGAAAGAGGTATCCAACTTGTCCACCCAAGCTTTTTCTGAGCGCCTGGATGACCCGTCAAATGTCGGTAGATGGAATCTGTCCACTGTGCGCTGTAAGCCCCTATCATGTGAGTGCTTGTTCCCTCTGTGAAAGTTGAGGTCTACTATCACGCTGGAGCTGAACATAATCTCTGCTAGCTGTGCGGTGGTAGTCTCCACCATGATGATGCCGGTGCCCTTGGTGATGATCACGGAGTCTAATGCCATACTGGATCCGGAGATAGTCTCTGAACGAGAGAGCCTTCATGAACTCCCGCCCGTATGCCTGGTACTCTGCAAAATAGTCACCCATCCGACTCGGATCTATCTCTCGCTGTACTGCTGCCCCTATGTCTTCATCCAGAAAAGTGGGCATGGTAGGACGTGTGGGTGTGTGTGATGCCCTATGCTGAGTGGCATCATGCTCCGGCAAATGGTGGGATGCACCTGATCCCTCACCAATCTGAAAACCCCTTGGGGTTTCCCGCTGCCTAACCCCTAGCGCAGTGAGTCTCTGTGACAAATCCTGCACGTGACGGAGGAGTGCATCCAGTTTCCTATCTGCATCTTCCATCAGGTCTTTTTGCTATGTGTCTACAGGTTCCCCATGAAATGGCACTGCTTCTCCAAAACCATACTACTGCTTAACTTCGACCTCCGATTTACCCACTGAAAACTACCCAGAAAATTCCAGGAATTTGGGAAGGTGATCCTTGCCCAAAACCCAGAAAAACCCAGAAAACGTTTCTTCTAATTCCAAACTTCAAAATTTGACCCTTTATATTTTGGCCCTTTTTCCAATTGCGTTTTTGGTACTGCAACTGCTATTGCTCTCCAAAATTCCAGCAAACCTCTGTATGATCTCTTTCCCGATGTCATAGACCACAGGCTGAGCCAGAATTATGCTCTAATACCACTGTAATATCCCGAAAGGGAAATAGACAGCAATACAAGCATACGACAATATAGGAAATGCCGAAAATAGAACATAAAGCAAATACACATAAAAATGCCGGAAATGCTAAGCCATTTTATTAATCCGAGAATATAATGAGATACAATGGATAATCAAAATAAATGCACCTATCCTTGCTCAAGGCAAGTGAAGAACCCTCTCAGAAAAACAGGAAATGGCTGCTACAAGAAACTGCATCCCAGCTGCTGGAAGAAACTGCCGTAAACTGCTGCTGCTGAAATGAACTGAAGCTAGGGGCTGATCCCCTTGCCGGAATGAGTTGAAAATCGGCAGACCACCTGAACTCACCACCCCGGACAAAACCCAGAAACCATATACCAAACGGACCACCTCCGAAAATCACCCCCAGAAACCCTCCTACAAAAACGCTGTGCCTCCAGGAACAGCGCAGAAGCTCAAGAAACACGCTGAGGAAAGGGCCTGAATCCTCCTGCAAAACCTCCGGCTGAAATGGCAACCTCCTCAAGGCCGAAAACGCTGAAACCACTGCCAAATCACCACACAACAACGCTGCTCAACAAAGACTGCGTCCTCCTTGCTGAAACTGAGTCCTCTCTCCTGGACTGCGCAGTCACTCCAAGAGACCAAATCCTCTGCAACGTCCACCCGAAAATCCACTGCAAACCACCTATAGAAACTGAAGGAAATACCTTGCTCGAGCAGGCACTCGAAGTCCCCCGGAGCCAAGGGTGAGATCTCCGACCGGAGACACTCAGTTCGCACTAAACAGTGCTGCAGACCGACTAAACAACCGACGTGCTGAAGTAGACAGAAGTCTAGCTCTCAATATTAATAACATATCAATAATGCCAAATGGAGTGAAACCCCCACCTTTTATAGTGCTAACTCCCTCAAAACCCTAACTGCATCCTTGAGTTCCTCCTTGACCTGCGCAGTTACCTTAGGAGTCTACGTGAGACCTCTCTCATGTGTGTGTGGACCCCCAAGGCTTTCCCCTTTAAGTTACAACGTTGCCTCTACTAGGGAAACACTTTTTTTTTTATTTAAGTGAGTTAGACCCTTTTTCTCACTTTTATTTATTAATTAACTATAGTCGGCAAAACTATACAAAAATCAAATATTCCAATTAGCGGTGCTAATTAGGAATATTACATAGGTGCTGATGTATCCCGGGGGCACTCCAGTTGATTCAGCTAGAGTGATAGGTGTACGCCATGCAAAGGTGTACAAGTTTGCATTTCAACCCCTTTTGGCATTGAGCAGTAGTACCGACAGCAGAGCTAATAGTTATGAGCTGTGTGAGATTTGGCATCGCAGGATGGGGCATATGTATCATGGAGGCTTGAGGACTTTGCGGGAGATCACTATAGGTGTGCCAGATTTCAGTACTGATCACTTTGATACTTGGAGAGGATGTGCGATGGGCAAGTTTGCCAAATCCCCTTTTCCCAGCAGTGACAACAGAGCGACTGGGATACTTGATTTGATTCATTCCGATGTGAGCGGTCGGATGTCTCATGTTTCCTTGAGTGGATATGAGTACTATGTTTTATTCATTTATGATCACTCCAGGAGGACCTGGATTTATTTCTTGAAGACCAAGAGTGAGGTCTTCAAGCGGTTTCAGGAGTTTAGAGCTCTTGTGGAGACACAGACAAGTCGGAAGATCAAGTCCCTGAGGTCGGACAATGGAGGAGAGTACACCCTTGGAGAGTTTGTTGACTATTGTGCGGAGGCAGGCATTAGGAGGGAGCTCACTGTTCCTTACAACCCCCAGCAGAACGGGGTTGCGGAGAGGAAGAACAGATCCATCGGAGGGGCCGCCAAAGCCATGTTACATGACCAGGGGTTGCCACTGTTTTTGTGGGCAGAGGCCCGCAACACCGTCATGACGCAGGTAATTGCAGAGTCCGCATCGTGCTCCTTGGGGCATATAGACTCCAGAGGCTTTTTCTCGGTGAAGTTCGATATTGGTCATCTATATCTTTGGGTGTATCACATACTCCTACATACCCAAGGAGAAGAGGACCAAACTAGAGCCCACCGCAGAAGGGTGATGAAGGCATGAAGAGAGACCCCAAAGGCCTTTCTCAGATGCAGACTCCCGCACAGAGGAAAGTTGTTGCTAGGGCGGGATGTGAAGTTCGAGGAGGATAGGGCCTTTAGGAGGTCACGGGAGTTAGAGTATCTGGATCAGCCAGACCCTCAACAGCAGCTGAGTCAGTCACAGGGATCCAGTGGGCAGGGATCAGGAGGATCCGGAGGTACATCTATGATGATGTCGGGTCCGTCAGTGAGCAGTGGCTCACAGAGTTAGAGGGGTGGTGCTTCGGGCAGCATGTAGAGCAGTCCACAGAGCAGTTCACTAGGGAGTCCACTGATGGACAGTTCACACGGTACTTCAGCATCTACAGGTTCAGGTGCAGGCAGGAGGACAACAGACAGACAGTCAGGAGTTCAGGCTCCTGATGATGATGAGGAGGAGGAGTTTCATTCTCCAGTGGGAGAAGTGTGCTCAGGGAAGAGGAAGCCCAAGTGGCTTTAGGACACCTTGAGAGAGGCCACATCTGTTGCTGGGCCTAAGAGGCCGGTCAGAGAGAGCAAACCACCTGAGAGGTTTTGTAGCTATATGGCAATGGCTACCAGCATCCTTGACTCTGAGCCTTCTAGCTATGAGGAGGGAGCTAGCTAGCAAGTCTGGAGAGAGGCCATGCAGGAGGAGTATTCTTCTATCATGAAGAATGATGTTTGGGAGGTGGTGCCGAGGCCTGAGAGCAAATCCGTGGTTACTTCCAGATGGCTTTACAAGGTAAAGCATGCTGCAGATGGCAGCATTGATAAATTCAAAGCGAGGTTTGTGGCTAGAGGGTTCTCCCAA
The DNA here is from genome assembly GCA_034641835.2 of Pinus albicaulis. Classification (NCBI taxonomy): domain Eukaryota; kingdom Viridiplantae; phylum Streptophyta; class Pinopsida; order Pinales; family Pinaceae; genus Pinus; species Pinus albicaulis. Next base: position 148,180,344 of record CM076575.1, read on the forward strand.
GTAGAGGGAGTTGATTATGAGGAGACCTTCGCTCCCGTGGCTTGATATACTTTGATCCGCTCCATTATATCGATAGCAGCAGAGATGGGTTGGAAGATCCACCAGATGGATGTGAAGACCGCATTTCTCAATGGATTCATACATGAGGAGGTGTACATTGAGCAGCCACAGGGCTTTGAGGAGTCCCATGTGTGCAGACTGAAGAAGGCCCTTTATGGCATGAAGCAAGCTCCCAGAGCTTGGTACTCCAGGATAGATACATACTTGCAGGGGATGGGTTTCACAAAGAGTGAGGCAGATCCGAACCTTTACTATATTGTGATAGGTGAGGAGCCTCTCATTCTGGTGTTGTATGTGGATGACTTAGTCATTACAAGTGCAGAGAGACTCATAGAGCACTGCAAGAGAGATCTTGCGGCAGAGTTTGAGATGAAGGACATCGGCTTGATGCATTACTTTTTGGGTTTGGAGGTGTGGCAGGAGGAGGGGCATTTCTTCCTGGGGCAGGGGAAGTATATTGTGGATATCCTTGGCAGATTCCACGTGGAGGATTGTAAACCCATGTCGACACCGATGATTACCAATTGGAAGAAGCTTCATGCTTCGGATTTCGAGTTGGTGGATCCCACATTGTACATTTGATTGGTTCCTTGATGTATTTGGTCAACACTAGGCTAAATATTTGTTTTGCAGTCAACACGATGAGTAAGTTTATGTGTGAGCCTAGGAAGGTTCACTGGGTGGCTGCAAAACACATTTTGCGGTACTTGTAGGGGACAGTGGATTATGGTCTCGACTACAAAAGTGTGGGGATGGATAGATTACAAAGTTAAGAACATTTCATTGGGCAGGTTGTGCTTCCGATAGGAAGAGCACTTCAGGGTGCTGTTTTGGGTTGGGTTCGGCAGTTGTGTCATGGTTCAGCCGAAAGCAGCAGTCAGTAGCATTGAGTTCAGCGGAAGCAGAGTATATGGCAGCCAGTCTAGCTAGTTGTGAGGCCATCTGGCTTCGTAAGATGTTGTTTGGCTTATTTGGTCAGCCGTTGAGACCTTCAGTGATTTACTGTGATAATCAGAGTTGCATTAAACTCACGGAGAATCCAGTATTTCATGACAGGTCAAAGCATATCGGGATCAAATATCATTTCATCAGAGACTATGTTCAGAAAGGAGCTGTGAAGCTTGAGTATATTCCCACCGATGAGCAGGTTGCAGATATTCTTACCAAAGCCTTACCACGGGGCAAGCATGTCTACTTCAGAGACAAGATGGGTGTGGTGAGGAACACCTTCCTCGGTAAGAGGGAGTGTTGAAATTTGGTTACCGGAGGACAGGTGGTTCCCTAAGGCTTTGATCTTTGGCCTAGGGAGAAGTGTCCAAAAGAATTTAATTTTTCTCCTAAAGTGACTTTATAAAGTTATAAAGTCAAATCTAATTTAAAAGTGACTTTAAGTGATAAAGTTACTAAAGTCTAATTTTAAAGTGACTTTAATAAAATCAATGTAAAATTAGAAAGGAAAAGTGACTTTGGAAATAAATGACTAAGTGGGGTGAATTAAAAAATAGAAAGTGAGATTTAAATGAGCATTTAATCTCAGCCCTAGATCTCAATCTATTTCAGCCATTGGATTTAGGGATTCCCCAAAAGTCACTTAGGGTTAGGTTAAAGGAGGAAAAGGAGGGAAAAGGTCATTTCATTCTTTCATGAGCAGATTGAGAGAAGGAGAAGGAGAGAGCTGGAGATTTTTCTGAGCAGTGAGAAGAAGGAGGGCAGCAGCAGTGATATTCAGCAAATCCGTACAGTAAGAGCAGAGCACGAAGTTTGAGGCAAGAGGGCATGAATTTCGAGGGAGGAAAGACAACATTTAATGCTGCACGTTTTTTGAGGTCCGTACAGCAGTTTGAAGGCACGGTAATCGAGGTCCATACAACAGGAGAGAGAGGGTTGTTTTCTGAATCTGTACAACAGAAAAATCAACGCTGAAATCGAGGCCGTACAGCAGATTTAAGGCAGCTATACAACACGTTTTTCGAGGTAGCCGTATAGCAGTTTTTGACAGGCCGTACAACACATTTTTCGAGGCAGTCGTACAACACAGATTTCAATGATGTTCGTACAGCATTTAATGCTGGATTGTTTGCTGTAATTTCTATTTTTTGTGGGCACAAAAATCGAGGTGGAGTTTTGGCACGGTTTTCGGGATAAGTACAGTTTTTGAGGTTGCTGTAATTTTTGCTGTGTAAATTTCTGTCTCACTATAAAATGCATTTTTCAGAAAAATAAAGAGAAGCGTTCAGACTGGTTTTCCCCAAGAGTTGTAGGGGGTTTTTCCAGGGTCATGTTGACCAAAAATATCTGTGTTAAAATGTGTGAATGACTGTTTTAAGCTTATTGATTTTTATTTCTGCATTTTCCAGCATTATGTAAATTTTCCAGAATTTGTGTTTTTAGAAAAAAATTATTTTCGAGTTTGTTGAATGTAAGGATATGGGAAAGGGCATTTAACTATTTGGAGAAATAAGGTTAAACTGAAAACCGGGGTGAGAAAATAGGAAATTTTTACATTAAAAAAGTAGCGTCTTTTATTTTTCTTTAAAATTTCATATCCATTATTTTCTTATTTTCCTTAGGAAGCCCATTTTAGACTTCAGAATTCCCCTAATGAATGTAGATGGTCCATGTTCAAACTCAAAGTACGATGAAGTGTCTTTACAAGTCAAAGGACTCCAACAACCTCCCTCCTTAGTGCAAGGACCTCAAAGAAAGAATTGTGCTAATATTCCATAAGGGGGAAGCATTATGCTCCAAATATTATGTGAAGTAATGGTCAAACACCTCCAATCAGTTCTCAAAATGAAGGCCCAAGGTCATACCTTGAGTCAAGGCACCTCCATGATGCCTGCAAATGACTTTTAAGTCAAAATTTGGGTAATAAAACCCTGATTCAACCAAGTGATGTCAAAAGATAATGTTATTAATCCTTATTCTAGTTTACTTATTTTTCAAGATATATTGCCCAATATACATCCAAATCATGCAATCACACTAAGAGAATGACACATCATTCATATCACCCTTCCAAGTTATCAAAAGGCTGCAATAAAACCCCATGAATGCCATGTGGAAAAATTGACCCTCAATCAATGAGAAAATCTACGCCAAAGTGACCAATAAGGACAGTGCTCCAACAATTTCCTTGTGACTTGCATGGTAGGTGTCCAAGTTTCAACAAAAAAACCCCAAGAATGCCTCAAGAGGTGTGAGTAGTGCCTTGAAATGTGAAATGCCTCAAAAAATAAAAGCTACCTTGGGAAATGTGAAAGCTCCCAAAAACTAGAATTCAACCAAACCATAGAGGAAGGCAACTCCATGCCAAAATGTGCTTTGTTCATCAAAACTTTTATTATGGATTTTTTTGCTGCAAAATCTAGCAATACTGGTGCAAGACCTCATTGGGTGAGGGGCCAAACCTTATGGCAACAATGAGGAAGGGTTGCAATTGTCACCTTAGCAACCTTCCTCCTACTCTTTAGTGGGATTTCAACCACAAGGGAGGCTTCCCTATATCACCTATAAGATATTCTAATACTAGGGCTCAAGGTGACTCATTTTTTTTAAGCTCTAAGGATGGACAAAGGGCTTGGCAAGGCCAAAGATGACTAAGGTATTCAATGCTAGGGTTCAAGCTCTCTATGGTTAGACCCATAAAAGGGCTGCTATAAGTCATAGTTTTAATTATCTTCAATATTAGGGCATGCAATGACATGTAGCAGCCTAAGAAGGAGCTAGGATTTCAAATAAAGACTAGGCCTGAACTAAAGCAATCAGATTTAGAGCTGTTGGATATGCATAACAAGAAAATAGTTGAGGTCAACCCTTCTAGGGTATGCAAGGCAATCTACAATGCTATATTTTGATTTTTAATGATGTTTAGAGATTAACCTCCAATTCAAGGCCACCCTTAAGCAATAAAACAAGCTTATGCACAAATCTGCTCCTAAACCCTAGGCGTCTAGGAAAGAGAAATTGAGAGAGGTTTTTATTTGGTTTTAGGTTGATCAACACACTTTTAGACCAACACCTTATCCTGCAAGGGATAATGGAGTCTTAATGGCACAAAATCCTGAAAGAGGACAATTTAAGGAATAAGGGGAGTTGTGTTAGGGAATCCACTCCTAAAACCATAGTTATTAGGGGTGCTTTAGGGAATCCACTTCTAAAACCATAGTTAATATTCTTGTGAGGGGAGAATTTCATTATAAGGTTTGGACATAAAAAAATTCCTTATAGGCTTTGAAGAAGACAAATTTACATGGAATTATGAAGCAACATTTCAACAATGATAAGCATCTAGTCATGGAACAAGAGAACCTTGCTTTAAACATGAAAACATAGAAAATATCAATGGTATGCAATAAACTTACAAAAAATATTCCACAAGAGCATTGCTTTCAATCCCAAAATAATGCCTCTAGCCAAAAATCTCTTCCAATGGCAAGTCGCATCCCAAGAAGATCACATTATGCCCAAGTAGCCAAAAATAGACAAGTCCGCACTTTCTCTATGTGAAATTTTCTAGTTACCTAGAAGGTGTTGTTAACCCAATTTATTATCTCTATTACTTATAGACAACACATTTCAATCTTCAGTTGCAAGTAATAAATGAAAACATGAACAATACCATTCACCAAATTAAAAATTGCAGCAGAAAGTGTGAGAAACCAATCACATAATTAACATGTATTTTTGAACAAATGTCCTTGGAAAAACCCTATTATGGGGAAAACTAGTTTCTAATCTAAGGGTTTTATTACTCATTGGAAAAGCTCTAGAAAAATAATTGATATCCACCTTTGCTAATCAAATTGACTAGGGAAATAACCCTTTGGCCCCTTTCCTACAATGTGCACTGGCTCCATAAACTCACAATGGCACTATGACAATTCGCACTGTCTCTCTAGCAAAATCGCACTGCTCACATGTGCGGAATTTTGAAGCTCGATTTTCCTTGCTGGATACTAGATTTTTCTTTCGGGAAATTCGCACTGCCTCCTGGAGAACTCTCACCTTCTGTGGAAAACTTGCACTTGATCCATAAAATTAACTCAACCCTCTCTGCAAAAAATAAATTGATACCAAAACCTCCCTTTGAAACTCAAAAGTTGGAAGTCTCTCAGATGAATAATGACTTCGGAAAATCTTTCCTCAATCATTGTGGCTGAAATATGTGGCTGAAATCCTCCGGGTGTCTTATTGAAAACTCACCCAACTTGAATGATCTTTGTGATCCAATTTGTCTCAAATGCTTCCCATCGATCTCCCTTAATAATATCTCATTCACAAATGAATGACCACGATTATAAGTTAACTTGATCCAATCGATTACTAATATCAAATTAGAAACTTTCCACAAGCGTCTAGAGGAAAATTTATCTTATCCCAACTAATATCAATTAATTGTCCACTTTTCCCTAAGTTTTAACTTAGGAAATATTTAAGAATCACTAATTGACTTAAGACATTTTCCCTAGGTGAAACTTAAAAAAATTACATGGGCTTGGAAATAATTAATTCCTTTGTGTTCCTAGCGTTAATGATACCTCTCAAGACTAGAACACTTGTCCGAGCTACAATAATTAACATTCACACATAGCCAGGAAGATGTGTTCTACAACACCCGACTTGTCCCTGAAGAAAACAAAATTTCCTTTACCCAAGGCCTTCGTTAGAATGTCTGCAACCTACTGATATGTAGGAACATAATGTAGTCAAAATAATCCACCTTGTACGCAATACCTGATGAAATGATATTGTATGTTGATATGTTTCAACCGATCATGAAATAATGGATTCTCAGATAGCCTAACACAACTATGATTATCACGACGAATAATGGTCGACTCCATTGTATGACCAAACAATGTCGCTAATAGCTTCATAAGACACATGGCCTCACATGTTGCCATGCTTGTTGCCAAGTACTCTGCTTCTGCAAAGGATAATGCTACAGACCTCTGCTTCTTGCTGTACCAAGAGACAACCCCTGGTCCAATGCTGAAGCAACACCATGAAGTGCTTTTCCAATCCACTGCATTACACCATGAACTAAATAGGATTGTTGACTACAAAGAAAATGTCTAAACTTGTGTTGACCAGATACATGAGAGAGCCAATAAGTTGTCTATATATGGTGGGGTCCAGTGCCTCCTACTTTGATGCATCAATCTTCCTTCAATTGGTTATCATAGGTGTACGCATGGGTCTACAGTCCAAGATCCTTAATTTCTTCAAGATATCCATAGTATATCTCCCTTGACCAAGAAAGATCTCCCCATCCGTTTTCCACACCTTGAGTCCTACAAAATAGTTCATCAACCCAGTGTTGTGAACATCATGATCAGGATTAAATCAACGAGGGGAAAAAATCGAAAAAAATCATAAAAATAGGGAAAAAATCGGCACATACAAAAATATTCTTTTTTTTTCAATTTTTGTAATATCTAAAGCATCCACAACATAAAATAAATGCATTGACACATAAATATGAAAAAAAAACTAATATATAAGATGTGTAATATCATATCTAGTGCTACATCACACATAACAGTGAATCATGCCCTGAATACTAACTTACTAAGTCCCAAGTCCCAACTCAACCTCAAAATATCAACAAAAAATATAATAATGTATCTCATATCATGAGTCATAATTTCATATACAAAGGAATGCACCAAATATCCTATACTATTGACTTCCTCAGCCCCTCTTGCAAGGAAATGTAACAGCTTTCCCTCTAGATGAAGAAGCTGGTGGGGCTGGTAATGGACTCTTTTGCGCTTTAGAACCTGAAGCACCAGGAGCTAAAGGAGGTAGACTATGTCCTCTACTAGTGACAGGGGCAGGTGCTCCTCCCCCTCCACTACCTCCTGCTCTACCTAATCAGGGGCTGACTCCATGATAGGCCTCTCGTCCTCAACCCTCCATGCAACAGTGGTTTTAATCGCATCTAAAGATATGGCCTCCATATCAGGTGTCCTCTCAAGTTGTCTCACCCACAATCTAAGATTGTAGTAGACGTATACCATGTCATTGAGGCGCTGGGACTCCAACCTGTACAAGCTAAGTCACTTGACACGGGGACATGAGACACGATGGACACACGGATTCGAGTGTTGGATTCGGACATGGCGACCCTGCCGGAACATGACACATCCAGACACATTATATATTATTTTATTAAAATATATATATATATATATATATATATATATATATATATATATATATATATATATATATATATATAAAATTAGATATTTCTTACACAAATTCATACAAATTCAAAGATTCAAATATAGATCTTCATCTAGATGTTAGTTTTACAAATATTTAAGATACATGATACATTGATACATCATAACAATCATACATATTACTAAGTAATAGACATATTCATAAATGATCCAATAGGAGAAAGACAAGATACTGTAGTTTTCTCATTAAGTCATCAAAATCAAAACGTGTTACATAAGTACTAGCCTCTAGGCTCTAGGTAGTACACTGCCAATGGAAAATAGAAATATAAAATACAAAACAACTACAAGTCTACAAGACTACAAGCCTCAATGCAGTGCCGAAGTAGGTAGCTCATGACTCATGAGTAATCAATCCTCATCATCATAATCAACATCAATGTCCTCATCCTGATCATCATGCTCACCATTGCTCTCCTCTGCTGCATCCTCCTCCTCTGTATCCAATGTCATTTCTGCATTTGTTGGTGTGGAGGAGGACTCCTCGCCATCATCAAATGTGACAGGCTCTACCACTGGCTCATTGAGATCCAAGTTGGCCAATGCCAACTCAACACTCCTGTCCAGACCCATATCATCAGGAAAAACATCCCACAACTTTGTCTTTCCCTTCAACCAATCCTCCCTCTGCATGTAGATGAGATGAAGGTTGGTGTGCACATACACCATTGTCTCTGCCCTGGACTACTCAAGCCTACTCTTCTTCGCACTATAAAAATTCCCATATGTGCTCCAATTCCTCTCGCAAAAAGAGGATGAAGTCACCTAAGAGAGGAGCCTCATGGCTATCTGCTGTAAAGAAGGGCTTGTTGTCCCATGAGTTTCCCACCAAGAATAGGGCTTCTTAGCCCCCCTGTCTCAAATCACATCATAGCTTGCAAATCACCCAGTGCCAGTGGAAAACTCTGCAAAGGCATCCTCCACCTCATCAAGGGATGCCCTATCCTGAAAAATCCTCCTACATGCATCTTTCCTCCCATGTGAGATTTCACCATCCATGTGAGGAGGGAATCTGTGGGAAGGTCCACCATTCAACCACTCATGGCTGTAGTATTTATCTGTCCTCCCATGTGATATTTCACCATCCATATGAGGAGATAATCTGTGGGAAAGTCCATCATTCAACCACTCCTGGCTGTAGTATTTTGGATTCAAGGAGTGAGCCAAACAATGTAAATGTGTGCAATTCTTATCCCATTTGCTGACAATAATATCTTGTATGTTGGTGAAGAAGGCCTCTGGTGATGTCTCATACTCTGGGCACTGACTATGTAAAACAATAGTCCTCACAGACTCAATCATGGAATCCAATCTCTCATAAACCTCTCCTAGGATGGGTTGGTCTATATCTACAAATCAAAGCAAGGAAATGATAGGGTCCATGATCTGAATAAGTAGATCTACCTTCTCCCACTAGACATCATCCAACACTGTGTCCTTCACTTTCTTTGAGGTTGTTTGATCCGTCTTTCTCCAAAAAGACCAAAAATCTGAAATAACCATGGCCCCAAGAGCGGTCTTGACCTCCCTCAACCTCTTCAACATGATGAATGAAGAGGCAAATCGTGTATCCGCAATCTTCAACAATGATAGATTGGTGTAATCCTCGTAGATAGTGAGGGCATTTGTATGGTTTTGTACAAAGTTGTGGATATGCCATACATCCTCAATAATGCTTCCAATCCAAAGCACATCAGAGGAAATAGATTTCAGTGCTAAGTTCAATGAATGGACAATGCAAGGTGTCCAAAATATTTTTGGATATTTTGCTTCCATAATCATTCCAGCAGCCTTGCAAACAGGTGCATTATCTATAATGATTTGCACACAAGAATCGACACCTACATCTTCAATAATTTTAATAAATAACTCACCCATATATTGTGCATCCTTGTACTGTCCAAGTGCATCCACTGATTTCAAGAAAACTGGACCATTCAAGGATGACACCATGAAGTTGATGAGTGGGTGTCGTGCTGGATTTGTCCATCCAATAGAAACAATGCTAACCCCAGATGTTGGCCATGCTGATTTAATAGGCTCAAGTATTTTGTCCACCTATTTCTTTGCCTTTGTCAACAATGTGGTTCTAAGCTTCTCTGACCCAGGAGGCACATACCCTGATGGAGCCCCTTGACTTAGAGCTCGGCACATCTCAATAAATAGAGGTGATCGTGCAACATTAAAGGATATGAAGGTCTGATAGAAAAAAAAATGCAATGGTGAGATCAAGCTCTTCCCTCTTCTCTTTTTGGAAAATTTTGTCCATTGGACCAAGTGCAGTTGCCTTTCTTTTTGCTGCTTGTCCCCCACTAAAACTCTCAAAAGGGAACTTCTTGCTGCTTTTCTTCAAGAATGGAAGGGGGTCATCATTCTTGTTTTGTTTTGATTTTGATGCCACATTTGCCGCACCAACAAATGCCTCTTTCTCCAATTCCTTCCTCCTTGCCAATGGAAAATGCCACAACTTGGCAAAGCCAACAAATGAGCTTTCACACGGTAATATGTGCTCATGAAATGGTTGTGGCAAACAATAATTTATTATACATACATACATACATACATACATACATATATATATATATATATAGAACTTATCAAAACAAAAGAGGATTTAGTTTGTTATATATATATATATATATATATATATATATATATATATAATACATTCTGAATTACAAAACGAAGCATGGGCACCACTCTTTTTATTTTAAAGGGCCATCTCTTAAAAAAAAAAATTAATAAATTTTTTTATCTTAAATTTATTATTATTTTAAGAAATAAAAATAATTTATAGATGACCATAATATTATGTAATCTTAAATGTTTTTTCCAAAAGAAAAAATCGAACAATCTATTGAGTATATAGAAAGTTACATAGTATATGCACATAGCATTCAATGAACTGCATTTTTCTCTCTTTTTGGGAAGGAAGAAAGATGGAGTTACCGCTGATTAGGAGGAAGAAAGGTTTTAGACCGATCCTCCCAGCCCTATTCAAAAAGAAAAAACTGAAGAATTATGTCTTCTTCTAGCCCCCGGGCTTCCTTAATATTAGGAAATAAACGCATGAAACAGGGGTGGAAACAGACCTGTTTCAATTTGTTCCCACAAAAAAACATAACCTGGGTGGTAAACACCGATCCAGATTTTTGAGTCTACAGTCACACAGTACTAAAAAGAGGAAAAAACTGTCTCCCAGATCTCCTCTTAAGAGGAAAACAATCCGAAACAGAGATAGAGAAGTTTTTAGTATATGGTTCAGTGTTGAACTAAACTAGACAAAAAGTACATAATCACCAACAGTTATGTTTATTTTAAAATCTATTCTAAGTATATATATGTATATATATGGAGACCCATGCATTTTTATAAGTATTATTATGCATTTGAATAAAACAATATGCATTAGGACAAGGAGGTAGCAAAACCACCCTCCTTGACCTCAGTACCAGTAAGACCTGCCTGCAAGTAAAAATAGCAGAAAAACTATACCCGTATGTGACCTTGAATTTACAAATCTAAAAATTGTACTTTAGATTCTTGCACTTCAAATTTTCATAAATCTTATTGTGTGATTAGGAAAAGTCAGGATGGTAAGGACATATCAACGATGACAACGCCATCGAGTTGCATTGCCATCTCTAACGTCACCACCGACCTCATCACCATCACCATCACCACCACCAAGATCATCATCAACACTAGTCATTACAGCGCCAGTTGCTACAACACCTGAGCTAACTACTATAATGCGCTCATTAGAAGCCATTCTGGAAACATTAAAAGGGTCGCAACCGGCCAACACCAAAGAAGAGCGACCTCATATTCAAGAAAGGCATTCATAAAGTCTAAAGATTGTGATTATAAGCCACCCAAGGAAGACATTTCTAGAGAATTACGAAAGATTAAACTTCCGGAATTTTCAAGACGGTGAGCGGGAGAACATGCTGAAGAATGGTTAGAAGGAATGATAAGATGCTTTGCACTAAGAGAATATTCTTATATCTCTAAAACAAATATCGCTATATTCCAGCTCATAGGGAGTACCCTCATTTGGTGGGGAAATTTAGAAAAGCAACTACATCTCACATCAGACAACGTTCCTTGGGACTTGTTTGAAGAAAGATTGTGTGCAAAATACTTACCACCTTTCTTTCAAGAACAGCAAACTGGAGCCTTCCATATGTTAGTCTAGGGTAATAAGACAGTGGAAGAATATGAGATAAGGTTATGGAGCTTGTAAAATATGTTCCTTATCTAGATACTGACGAACGTCAAGCCAAACATTTTGTGTATGGATTAAATCCTCGAATCAGGGCCATGGTTAGAATGTGGAAGCCTTCATCAGTAGCAGAAGCAGTTGAATGCACACGATATGTAGAGGAACATTTAGGGATTAAAAGGGATATCAAGCCAACAGAACCCTCACATCCATGATTTACAGGAAAGACTCCCCAAAACTTCTTCAGAGGAAGTAGCTCTAGTCCACCTCCTTATGGTAACAGGTTTACTCCAAGAGGAATAGGAGCAAGAGCTCCCACGACCGTTAATATGGAAGGGTTCACGCAGTCCTCTAGAGCACGCAAAAATGTAGAAGGAACACGACATGAAAGTGCTAGAATCCATACTAGAGGAGGATCTTGCTTCTGTGTCGAGCACATCTCCTCTCCTCCAAGTGTTTGATATATTGATAGTGGAGCATTTGCTCACATGACGAGGGTTCGAGAATGTTTTCGAGCTACCAAGAAGAACAGATGAATTTCCAGATAACTATGGGAAACAAGACAAAATGTACCCCCATTTGGAGAGGCACCATAACATTTCAGACCGAAGATGGCAACAAAATTCGAGCCATGCATGTTCAGCATATAGCAAGGTTGGGAATGAATTTACTCTTAGTGTCTCAGCTACAGAACAAGGTCTATGACATATACTTTATTAGAGATGAAGTGTATGTCAAACACCCTAGTTGGAGCAAAAAGGCACAAATTGGAGTAGGGAGTCACAAGCTGTATAAACTCCAGCTTGAATCTCTGGTGACCCTGATTGGCAGTACAGACGACATAGATCTGAATGAGTTATGGCAAAGAAGGATGGGGCATCTACATCATGGAGCCTTGAGGATTCTAAAAAATACTGTCATAGGGGCTCCTGAACTCAACACGAAGAAAGATGAAGTTTGCAGGGAGTGCATACTAGGGAAGTACGCTAAGGCAACATTTCCAAGAAGCAGCAACAGAGCCAAGGGTGTATTGGAGTTAATACACTCAGACATTTTCGGTCCAATGTCCACAACCGCTCTCAGTGGTGCACAGTATTTTGCTACCTTCATTGATGATAATTCCAGGAAAACTTGGATCTATTTTTTGAAAACCAAGGACGAAGTCTTTGATCGATTCAAAGAATTCAAAGCCTTGGTGGAAAACTCTATGGGAAAGAAGATCAAGAAGCTGCGATTAGATAACGGTGGAGAATATATCGATAAGGACTTCACCAATTTCTGTGCAAGGGAAGGCATCAAGAGAGAATGGACAGCTCCATACAATCCAGAGAAAAATGAAGTTGCAGAACGGAAGAATCGGACCATAATAGAAGCTGCAAGGGCAATGCTATACGACCAAGATATGACCAAATTCTTATGGGCATAGGCCTGCAATACAACATTATATGTACAGAACATAGTTGCCCATAGAGCCTTGGGGAAGGTGACTCCCGAGAGTGTGTTCACAAGCAGCAAGCCAGAGGTGAGCCACATCAGGTTATTCGACAGCATTGTGTACTGCCACGTTCTAGATGAAAAGAGCAAGAAGTTGGATCGGATTGCAGAAAAGGGTTTCCTTATGGGATATAGTAAGAATGCGAAAGCATATTGCATCTATATTCCAGAGAGCAGGAAAATCGTGGTAAGAAGGGATGTGAAATTCAGGGAGGAGAGAGCCTTCAGGAAATCTCGAGAAATGGCCACAGATACACAGATTGAGTAGGATCCACTAGTACATCCTCAACGACCTACAGAGGATGGGTCAAGTGCCTCTCCAAGGCACAAGGATTATGAGGAGAGCTCCTTCGAAGAAGAACAAGAAGGAGAGCAGGTGAGACCACCCACCACTGATGGGAGATTGAGCAGAGAACTTCAACAAATTCTAAAGGATGCAGAAGAATTTGTTGGAGCCCCTAGAGAAGGGAAGAGGATAAGGAAGCAACCAGACAGATATCGGGCACTGGTTGCTTAGGTTGGAGAACCTTCCACCTTTCGGGAAGCAGATATCAGGCATTGGTTGCTCAGGTTGGAAAACCTTCCACCCTTTCGGGAAGCAACTCAGCATCAAGTGTGGGTGGATGCCATGGTGGAGGAGTATAGCTCCATCATGACAAATGATGTCTGGGAAGTAGTCCCTAGACCACAGGACAAATCAGTTGTAGGATCCAGGTGGATCTACAAGATCAAGTATGCTGCAGATGGAAACATAGAGAAGTTCAAGGCAAGATTTGTAGCTAAGGGGTATACACAGAAGGAAGGCATTGATTATGAGGAAACCTTCGCCCCTGTAGCTCGCTACACTTCTATCAGATCCGTCATCTCTCTAGTTGCACAGATGGGATGGGAGATTCACCAAATGGATGTCAAGACAACGTTCTTGAACAAGGTGATAGAGGAGGAAGTGTACATAGAACAGCCAGAGGGCTTTGAGACACATGAGCAAAAGACTCATATTTGCAGGCTTAAGAAAGCCTTATATAGTTTAAAACAAGCCCCCAAGGCATGGTATGGGCAAATTGATAGCTACTTGCAGAAGATGGGGTTCATCAAGAGTTACACAGACCCCAACCTATACTACTTGAGAGTAGGGGATGAGCCGCTAATTCTGGTACTATATGTGGATGATCTATTTCTGACCAAATCATCCAAGATCATCAAGGACTGCAAGGAGAATCTGGCTACAGAATTCAACATGAAGGATCTGGGGCAGATGCACTATTTTCTTGGATTAAGAGTCTGGAAGCAGAAAGGGGAAATCTTCCTGGGGCAAGGAAGATACACGACAGAAATCTTGAAAATATTTCAGATGGAAGATTGTAGACCCATGGCCACGCCAATGATTACTAACTGGAAGAAGATAGACACAACGGAGGATGATGAGGATGATCCCACCTTATATAGGCAGCTCATCAGATCATTTATGTATCTAGTCAATACTAGACCAGACATCTCTTATGGAGTGAATACTTTCAATCAGTTCATGGTGGAACCATGGAGGGTTCACTGAGCAGCAACCAAGCATGTTCTCAGATATTTGAGGGGGATATTCGAGTATGGGTTGAAGTACACCAAGGACAATGAGGTCTAGTTGAGTGGGTTCATAGATGCAGATTGCGCTGGAAGCACAATGGATCAGAAAAGTACCAGTGGGTATTGTTTCAGTCTCGGATCAGGAATGACCTCCTAGTGCAGTAGGAAACAAAAGTCTGTAACACTAAGTTCCGCCGAGGCAGAGTACATGGCAGCAAGCACAGCTTCGTGTGAGGCCATATGGCTCCACAAGTTACTCTTGAACCTGCTCAAGAAGCGGATGGAACTGACCGGGATTATGTGTGATAATCAGAGTTGCATTAAGCTATCTGAAAATCCTGTGTTTCATTACCGGTCGAAACACATTGACATTCGGTGCCACTTCATCAAAGACTATGTCCAAAGAGGAGCAGTACAGTTGCGATACACTCCTACAGGGGAACAGGTGGCAGATATACTCACAAAGGCTCTGAGTAAGATTAAATTCATTTACTTCTGAGAGAAGATGGGGATGGTCGAGAACCCTTTCCATTAGAGGGAACGGTGGTCTTCAGAAACAAAGGGAGCTGCAGTACGGATGAGGCAGTGGCAGAGAAATTGTCACAAGGTAGCAGTACAGGAGGCAGCAACTCAAAGATGAGGGGCATCAGCCAGGACAACATCAGCGTAGCATATGTTATAGAGTGAGAGTAGTGCAGTGGTATCTTGCTTGAACACTTTCCTCGCTAAGAGGGAGTGTTGATTTTTATAGCATCGGGAAGTGTTCTAAGTCTCATTTTTGGTAGAGAGGCTTGGAAAACAGTTATCTAGAGAACTCAGAAATCGTTTGTGGAAATTCCACTTGGATATGACCTTATTAAAATAATTAATTGTTTTAATGCATAACCTAAGTTTAAACTTAGGGAAATTAAATAATTAAAGGGTCTTAATAAATCAGAGTGTGAATCTTCTAGAAAACGAAGATCAAGTCATCTTAATTTGAGCCATTGATTAACAATATAAACTTGGCCATTGATTCATCAGTGAGAAGACTCTAAGAAGAGACTTGAGGGTCATTTAGAAATCAAGCTAGGGACATTTTCAATACCTGAAGGAAATCGATTCTGAAGCAAGAGAATTTGATTTCAGTGGATGAGTTTGTAGAGGCAGGGTTGCAGAAGCAAAAGGAGGAGGGAGGATTCAATTATCGGAGAAGCAGAAGTCTGGAGGATGAAGGGAAGGGTGAGCTGATTGGCAACAAGATCCCCTCCATGCAGAGTTATGCAGTCCAGGGAGAGACTGTGTAGACCTCTCACGCTGGATGACACAGAGGGTGAAGGAGGTCACTTCGAGGGCCTGAAATTCTTCTGAAGGTTACAGAAAATTCAGCCAAGTGTATGCTAATATTACTCTGCTCATCAGACTCTTGTAAATGTACTTTTCATTTTTGAAGATAAATACAAAACCCTCATCTGCTGCACCGGTTTTCCCACATTGGGTTTTTCCAGGGACAATTGTCCAAAAATAATTGTGTTCGTATGGTTGTTTCTATTATGCTACTTGTGTAATTTTATGTTCTCATGCTTTTGATTAAAGTGAAGATCTGCAAATGTGTTTATTTTAGAATTTACTGAAGCATCTGTAAATAACTTATCTCATAAGTAGGAGAAATAAACTGAGTATTGCAGTGAAAATTTTCAGTCTTGAAAATTTGTAAATTTTCGTAGATGTTCTATGCTTGATGCAACTTTACTTTTATACCCAATATCAAACAACAATCACATAAACAAGAAAGTAAAGTGTTGATAGAACATAACAATAGATCGACAGAAGACAAGACAAAAATACACTTAACTTGATCAACAAATTATATGTGTTGTGGTGCGTTACAGTGGTCAAAAGGATGCTTCAACCAGCAAAGTCTCTACACGGTCAGCCAACCAAAATGTGTCCCACAACCCTCTCGGACAACAACCCAAAGTCAACAAAATTCAATGCTATCCAATCAACGGTCAACGCAAAATAGCAGCAGCAAGAAGTCAACGCAGCCAAGTCAAAGTCAACGTCTAGCCTCGATTTTTGTGCCAGAAAATGCGGAATGCAGAAATCAAAATATATGGAGAGTTTGAGGTCAAGTTGACCAAAGTCAACGCTGGTCAAAGCTGCGATGAAACCCTAGGACAGAAAAGAAAAACCATTGCTGCGTTTTCCCACGTGTGAGAGAAGAAGAGCCTCCAAGATGATGATCGAACCAATTAGATGCAGAGAGAGAATGTGTGATGAGTGATGGTGAAAATGACCTCCAAAGTTGACCTATATATATCCATCTGTGAGGGTGTGTGACACATCCGTTGGGGCTTCAAGCCTACAATACAATTCTGGCCGACCTTGCACATAAGTGGAATTAATTAAAAATACATGTTCTGCTCATCAGATCAAGATGATCTTTAGATCAATCTTGCACCTCTTCGAAATAGGAATCCAATAAAAATATTGGCATCTTCATCTGAACATCACAACATGGAGTTTGGACCTAGTTGTCCAAAATTAACACTCCCTCTCAACTAGGGAGAACTCCATCCACCTGTGCCATCCAAACATCGTGCGTCATCCTATCGTAACTTGTTTGGCTGGCTTCTTTATTTCAAAACAGAAAGGTGAGTCACAAAGACATCACTCTCGGCTGACAAAATCATCTCAGAGGTCTGAAACCTCTATAGGACTCAAAGGAGTCACATACCAATCCGAAGTTGGTTTAACTGACCCGAAGTCAGTTGTAGGTCCGAAACCTCACTAGACTTGATCCCGGATCAAGTGGTTGGACACGTGCCATCGTGGACATAGAGAGTACGACAATCTTCGATGCATCCAACGGTCTTTGCTACTGGTCTCTAGCTTTTCCCACCTCATTGGCCAAATGAGAGGTACTTCCCATGAGTCTAGAACTCCATGGGTAGGATGCATACGAGGCACAGATCAAAGAGAGGTGAACCAACTAAATATCATAATGGTGGGGCAGAAGCACACCAACAAGGTTTGGTAAGCCTAGCCTTGTGGTTGCTTATAGCTCCAAGAAGCTATCCCCAAAGCCCCCTAGAGCTCCCAGAGCTCATCGTCCAATAGGATCCTCAGAATAGGGTCGTTCCACGATACCAAGATTCTCACGGAAGGTTAGGAACTTGACATTCCCCAAGGGCTTTGTGAGAATATCTGCGACCTTCTCATCAGTTCCTATGTGATCGAGCCTTACGGTGCCTTGCTGTACCATATCCCGCATAAAGTGGTACCTGTTATCAATATGCTTGGATCGATCGTGGAACACGGGATTCTCTGACAACCGAATCTCACTCTGGTTATCACAAGGATAACGGTGGTATCTAGCACATGCCCGAACAGCTCACTGAAGAGCTTTCGTAACCAAACTACTTCACAACAGGCCATACTCGCTGCAATGTATTCGGCCTCAGCTGTGCTCAAAGCCACTGACTTTTGCTTCCTGCTCATCCAATATATCGCAGCAGACCCAAGTGTGAAGCAACATCCAGATGTGCTCTTGCAATCCACCACACTGCCAGCCCAATCGGCATCAGTATATCCATGGAGTGTCACGCTCCCAGCAGTGTATCTCAACCCATGGTTTATCGTGCCCCGAAGATATCTCAACAGATTCTTGGCACCAACCCAGTGAATGTGATGAGGATCAACCATCTGTTGACTGAAAGTGTTCACGGCAAAACATATGTTCAGATGGGTGTTCACTAAGAACATCAGGGCTCCTACAAGTTGACAATACTCAGTAGGATTTGCTCGCACGGGCCCAGTAGCGTTGCCACTCAACTTCTTAAAGTTGAGCTCCATCGGTGTCGACACGGACTTACAATCCACCATTCCAAATCTTTCCAACAGCTTCACAATATATTTTCCTTGAGAAAGGAAAATTTTTCCAGGTCTTTGCCAGACCTCCAGGCCTAGGAAGTAATGCATCAGTCCTAGGTCCTTCATCTCGAACTCAAAAGCGAGCTCCCTCTTACACTGATGAATGAGAGGGTCAGCACTTGTCAGGAAGAGATCGTCCACATATAGCACCAGAATGAGAGGCTTTTCTCTATCAACCTTGAAGTAAAGGTTTGATTCAACATTACTACAAGTGAAGCCCAGCTTCATCAAGTAGCTATCTATCCTCTCGTACCAAGCCCTGGGGGCTTGAGTCAACCCATAGAGGGCTTTCTTCAACCTGCAAAAATGGGTGTCTCTATCCTCGACTTCGAACCCCAGAGGTTGCTCCACATACACCTCTTCATTTATCGCACCATGCAGAAAGGCGGTTTTCACATCCATCTACTGAATATTCCATATTTCCGTAGCAGCAAGGGCTATGATAGATCAGATGGTGGTATATCGGGCCACAGGTGCAAATATGTCATCATAGTCTACGCCTTCCTTTTGAGAGAAGCCTCGGGCAACGAATCTTGCCTTGAACTTTTCAGCACTACCATAAGATCCATGCTTGATCTTATAGAGCCATTTCGAGGTGACAACTTCTTTGTACTCTGGTCTCAGAACCACATCCCAGACATCATTCTTCATAATGGACTTGTACTCTTCATGCATAGCATCCTTCTAGACTTGATGCTTTACGACTTCTTCAAAAGATCCAGGCTCAGATTGTACGATTGTACTCATGGCTGCTAGATACCCCTGATATCTATTCGGCTTCTTGCTTTCACAGAATGTCCCCCTTGGGGCCATATGTTTATTGGCATCCTCGAGAGTATCCCTGAGCCATGAGGGTCTTCTCTTCATTGAAGGAGGTGGATCAATGGGGTCCATCGGTCCTTCAACATTGGGCATCATCTCATCCTTCAATTCTTCCTGATTTTTAGACCTTACTTCATGATCTTCCTCAGAGGTTGGAAGATTGATTACTTTCCTGAGGGAAGCATTTTCATCAAAGGTAACATCGTGGCATATCTCCACTTCTCTTTGACTAGGCACATAGACTCTATAAGCCTTTGAAGTTTCATTGTAGCCCACAAACATTCCCTTCTTCCCAGAAGCATCTAGCTTGCTCCTCTTCTCTTTTGGCACATGAAAATAAACGGGACAACCAAAAAATCTAAAATGTGAGACGTCAGGTTTCTTACCAGAGAAAACCTCTTTGGGAGTTTTGGAGTCCAGAGCGGAATGCAGGCATCATTTTTGTATGTACACATCAATGTTCGCAGCTTCTCCCCACAGAAACTTCGGAAGACCTTGGTCACATAGCATGGCATAGGCAGCTTCCACAATGGTCTTGTTCTTTCTTTCAGTAACACCATTTTGCTCAGGATTATATACAGTTGTGGTCTCCCTCTTGATGCCCGCTTCTCTGCAAAAGTTGTTAAACTCGTTCGTCTCATATTCAGTGCCATTATCGGTCCTCAAAATCTTGATCTTCTTCCCTGTTTGATTTTCCACCAAGGCTTTGAAAGTACGAAACCACATGAAAGCCTCATCCTTCTTCAAGAAGTATATCCAGGTTTTGCCAGAGAAGTCATCTATGAATGTCATATAATAAGAACATCCTCACAAGGATGTCATGGGCAGCATACCAGACAAATCAGAATGTATAAATTGCAAGACATCAGATGTCTTTGTGACACTTGAGGGGAAAGTTCCCCTTGTATGCTTTCCTTCGCCACAACCCTGACATACACCTTCATGATCATTTTTTTAATTCGGGCATCCTTGTCACCACCTTCTTAGCTTCAGGAAGGGCTTTGTAGTGAAGGTGTCCAAACCTCCGGTGCCATAGCTCGATTTGACGGATAGTATCACATGTCATCGCCCCCAGTGGACTTCCTCCAACCTGATAGAGTGTATCAACTTTAAACCCAATCATGATATCTTCCTTGAAGCTCTTCTTCTAGATGCGTACCTTCCCATCAATGAATGCCACATTGAAACCTTTGTCTTCCATGGCCAAAATAGATACAAGGTTCTTCTTCAAATCAGGTACATGTAGTACATCTTGCAAGCGGAGGACTTGATCTTGATATAAGTGGAGGGTCACAGTCCCTGTCCCTTTCACGGGATATGTGGCATTATCTGCAAGGATAATTTTCAAATTAACATCCTTCTCAACCAAATCAGAAAGTGCCTCATTAAATCGTGTGAGGTGCCTTGAGGCACCACTATCAATCAACCAGACATCCATAGTGTCGGGTGGAGATGCAACAGAGAGGGCAGATACAAGAATGAATTCATTTCTTTTATCATCAAAAACATTAAATTCCTCATACTTGGAATTTCTCGACCTTTTGAAAGGTTGTATTTTCATTGCAACCAGAGGGAGCCTTCCTC
Source organism: Pinus albicaulis (assembly GCA_034641835.2). Classification (NCBI taxonomy): domain Eukaryota; kingdom Viridiplantae; phylum Streptophyta; class Pinopsida; order Pinales; family Pinaceae; genus Pinus; species Pinus albicaulis. The sequence continues at coordinate 148,201,272 of CM076575.1, forward strand.
TTCCCTTTGAACCTGTTGTTCCTTTGATTGCCATTCCTCTAGTTGTTGTTGTTGTCATCATCCCCAGGAGAATCCTTCTTATTAGGGAATTCTCTAGCATAGTGGTCGGCCTTGTTACATGTGTAACATCTTCCTTTCTTTCCTTCGGCCCCTGCTCTTCCATGGTTCCTCGGACCACCATTGTTCTTCTTCTTAGCACGAGTGGTGAAGGCAGCATTACATTCATTTTCATATTCCATCATTCTTGTTTCCTCTTGAGTGCATCTCGACAATACTTCGTCAAAATCAAGAATCACGTTGTTATTGAGAATGGTAGTATTGAATACATGCCATTCGGAGGAGAGACCTCCAAGTGTAGTGAGAACCATTTCTCGATCAACTATTGTCTCCCGAATGGCTAGAAGATTATTTCTGATTTAGGTCAACTTCAGAAAATAAGATTGGACGGATTCACCCCTGCCTTTATTCAGATTCTTCAGTTGGATCTTAAAGAAAAGGACTTGATTTGCATTGTTGGCCTTGAACATGTTGACCAACTTAGCATACATCTCCTTGGATGTGCGAAGCTCAAAGATGTAGGCAACTGGACTCTTATGAATTGAATCCTGAATGATCAACTTTTCTTTGATTCCCCCCTTCTTATACTTTGACTTGGTGGCAGCAGGTGCAGATGATGGAGGCTCTTGCATTTTACCCTGCACATAGTCCATGGCATCTTGGTCTTCCAACATTAAATCCAAAGTCATCTTCCAGGCATGGAAATCTTCCTACCCAATCAACTTGTCATCAGCTTTGAATCCATTATAATTTGAGGTACCCATGAGTCATTAAACAATGCTCCTTCTTCAATGATTGCTCTTAATACAAACTTGGGCTTTGTCTTCACCTTAGCTCTGATACCATGTAAATTTTCATAGATGTTTTATGCTTGATGCAACTTTATTTTTATACCCAATATCAAACAACAATCACATAAACAAGAAAGTAAAATGCTGATAGAACATACCAATAGATCGACAGAAGACAAGCCAAAAATACACTTAACTTGATTAGCAAAATATGTGTTGTGGTGTGTTACGGCGGTCAACAGGATGCTTCAACTGACAAAGTCTCTACACAGTCAACCAACCAAAATGTGTCCCACAACCCTCTCAGACAGCTCTATAACAGTCAACCCAAAGTAAACAAAAGTCAATGTTGTCCAGTCAACGGTCAATGCAAAACAGCAACATCAAAAAGTCAACGCAGCCAAGTCAAAGTCAACATCTAGCCTCGATTTATGTGCCAGAAAATGCAGACTGCAAAAATCAGAATTTATGGAGATTTTGAGGTCAAGTTGACCACAAGTTGACCATGCGTTGACCAAAGTCAACGCTGGTCAAAGCTGCAGTGAAACCCTAGGACAGAACAGAAAAACCCTTGCTGCGTTTTCCCACATGTGAGAGAAGAAGAGCCTCCAAGATGATGATTGAATCAATCAGATGCAGAGAGAGAATGTGTGATGAGTGATGCTGAAAATGACCTCCAACGTTGACCTATATATATCCATCTATGAGGGTGTGTGACACATCTGTTGGGGCTTCAAGCCTACATTACAATTTTGGCCGACCTTGCACATAAGTGGAATTAATTAAAAATAAATGTTCTGCTCATCGGATCAAGATGATCTTTACATCGATCTTGCACCTCTTCAAAAGAGGAATCCAATAAAAATATTGGCATCTTCATTTGAGCATCACAAGATGGAGTTTGGACCTAGTTGTCCAAAATTAACAAAATTTCACACCTCTGGAGTTCGAAGTCCAAGATAGAGACTCATATGTATGCAGGTTGAAGAAATCCCTCTATGGGCTGAAGCAAGCCCCAAGGGCTTGGTATGAGAGGATCGATAGCTACTTGATGAAGCTGGGTTTCACTCGAAGTGATGCTGATCCAAATCTTTAGTTTAAGGTTGATAAAGGAAGGCCTCTCACTCTGGTTCTCTATGTGGACGATCTCTTCTTGACAGGTGTTGACTCTCTCATTCATCAATGTAAGAGGGAGCTAGATTCTGAGTTTGAAATGAAGGACCTAGGACTGATACACTATTTCCTAGGCTTGGAGATCTGGAAAAAGACAGGTGAGATTTTCATATCTCAAGGAAAATATATTATGAAGCTGCTAGAGAGATTTGGAATGGTGGACTGTAAGTCTGTTTTGACACCGATGGAACTCAACTTTAAGAAGTTGTGTGGAAGTGCTATTGGGCCCAAGCTGGGAAATCCCACCGAGTATCGACAACTTGTAGGGGCCCTAATGTTCTTAGTGAACCCATGTTCGAACATATGTTTTGTAGTGAACACTTTGAGTCAACATATGGTTGAGCCTCATCACATTCACTGGATTGGTGCCAAGAATCTATTGGGATATCTTCGGGGCACAATCAACCATGGGCTAAGATTGTAATATTCCCAATTAGCGATAGCTAATTGGAAATATTAATTTTGACCAATTTTGCCTTATTATAGTTGAAGCATGAATAAAGTGAGTGAAATATTAAATAACTCACTTAGGATAAAGTGTTTCCCTAAAGTCCACATCGTATTTGAGGAAGTGGGGCCTAGTGGCCAAGGGAACAGTGCAGGGAGAGGGGGACGTAGACCACGTGGGCAGCGTGGGCCAAGGGGCACCTAGGAGGTGGTGGGGCCTAGGGTTGAGAGAGGCCCATCGTGATAAAAGGGAGGAGAGCCTCTTCATTTCATCATTCATGTTTATGCATCTTGAGCTTGTCATTTCAACTTGGAGCATGCTGGCTGTTTAGATTGTCTGCAGTACTGTTTAGTACACCGGGTGTCTCCGTGCGGAGATCCCAACCTCAGCCCCGGGAGACTTCGAGTGCTTGCTCGGGTGAGGTATTCTACCATCATTTTTGCAGGAGGATTTGTGGTTGCCTTCGTTGTGGAGCAGGGCATCTAGGGACTGCGCAGTCTTGAGAGGGAGGACACAGTTCATCTTGGGAGAGCTCTGGATCGGTGCCATTTTGGAGGATTCAGGCCGGAGGATTGAGCAAGGGGCCAGCCCTTGCCTATTGGAGATATTTGGGAGAGAGGGAGTCCCTATTTTGGAGGTTGTCAATCAGCACCAGCGTGGCCCTTGGGAGGATAGCATAGATCCTCAAGGGGGGTATTTTCGAAGGTCAAGCATTGCAGAAACGCTCTCTGGGCTTTTCTGGGTATTGTGAGTAGAGGCCGATTCCAAAGTATCAACATTTTCCGAGTAGGGGAGCAGCCCCAAATACTCATTTTGGTTCCAGCAGTTGCAGCAGCACAGCAGCATTTCAGTAGTTGGAGTTAGAGCAAAGAGCAGCCATTTCCTTTGACATTCTGAGAGTATTCCTACACTTGCCTGGTGCAAGTCGAGGTGCCATCACTCTGATCACCTCTTGTACTTCTTTATATTTCTTAGTATAATAAAATGGCTTAGCATTCTCTATTTCATGTGTATCTGCTTCATGGTTTGTTTCTAGCACTATATGGTCTTGTTGTATGCTTTATATTACTGTCTATTTCCCTTCGAGATATTACAGTGGTATCAGAGCTCATAGACCTGGCTCAGCCTGTGGAGGGAGTTGTCTATGACACCGGAAGAGAAGCCGTATATTTGCTACAGGGGTAGGAAGTACCGTGACCGAGAGCGTAGGTTGCAAATCACCTACGGAGAGGGTGACTGCACTCCAGTAGTAGACGCAGAGCAGGAGACACCGATGGCGGATGATGGTGTCGCAAAGGAGTTTTCGGAAATGCTCCTCAAGTCAGTACAGGATCTGTCAAGGCAGATTGAGGTGATGGGACAGAGATTCACTGTTGTAGAGGCTAGGCAGCGTGAAACCCCAAGGGGTTTCCAGATTGGTGAGGGATCAGGCACATCCCACCATTTGCAGGAGCACGATGCCACTCAGCACATGACACCTCATGCACCCACACGTTCCACTATGCCCACTTTTCTCGCTCCACAGACACAATGCACAGGAGCAATTTAGAGCGTGGAACGCCGGGCCACATGGGTGAATACTTTGTCAGTACTGTGCATACGGGCAGGAGTTAAGGATGCCGTTTCGTGATTTTGTCCAAATTTCCGGGGATGCGAGACTCCCGCGACCATCATAGGTGTTACGCAATTTGTCACCGTCCCTACAAGTCCCCATCCCGCACAATTAGAGGGCTCATTCCGTGACCTGTGAGCAATGGCATGACTTGAAACCACTTTCATGACATTCCTTTGAACATGAGATTTCATTTCCCCGAAGACAACTTCTTGTGAAAAACCCTAAAAACACCCCTTTTTGCATTGGCGTGGGAAGCCAGTTCAGTAACCGCACCAATGGGGGAAATCCTTCAAAGCGGGCGCGCCAATTGGCGCTCTTTCTCAGAGTCGCACTCACGCCAGCCATTTTAAGGGGTGTTTAAAAAAAAATAAAATGCATGGAAGTTTGATTCCAACCAACTCCTAAACGATTTCTAAATTGAGTTGGGAGGTTTGGCTCTGGATCTCCATGTAGGGGAAGTGGTTTTCCACCTATCATGGAAGCTTCCTTGAGGATAGGGCCAATCCCACCATTGTAGGGATCCCAATTCCCCTTCCACCATCTATATAAGCTTGTCATTTTCTTTTTGCAAGCTAGCCTGAATAGAGTTGAATCAATAGTAAGGAGATTATCGTCAGACAGCCGAAGAGAGAGAGACTTGTCCTTTTCCCGACGAGCTTTACCAAGACGTAATCCTCTGTCGACCCGCCGAAGGAAGATCCAGCGTCAGAGCTCAGGTTTTATCTTTCTTTGTTTGATTAATAATAAACGACTTCAATTATGGTTCCACTCAAATATTTATGTTTTATGTTATGAGTTGTATCTTCTCTGACTGATACATAATTTCATGTATTAGGTTTTACGCTTGTGTGTTTGTTGTTTCTTGTACGTGCAGGTGTTCGATCGCATCGAGCGGGAGAATTGTGATCTGCCAAAGCGAGGGACGGAAGCGCCATATTCTCCACAAATGACAGCAACGTAGGACTTAAGGTAGGCTCCTTGTCGCATCTTGGTCTTTTGCAATTAGGAACTTGCGTCTTAGCGTGACTCGGTTGTTGCTAGACCTGATTTGGGCTAGTAGGGATCGCCTCGTTCCCGGGATTTGCCTCTCCAGCATGATGAGGGACTGCCAGGACACCGGCATTATCACGACGGAGACACTCATTGTACGATGAGCAGGTTCCATTTGCCTATGTTTGATGGTTCATCAAACAGTTCGGCAAAGGCTTGGGTGGAGAAGCTGGACATATACTTCCAGCTCAACCAGATGGCGGAGACGGAGGCCATCAAGGTGGCAGCGCTGCATCTAGATGGCGAGGCCCAAGATTGGTGGTTCCACGGGATGGTTACACTCGAGCACTCGACAGTGACAGCTTATGCCGAGTTCACCCAGAGGTTGATAGAGAGGTTTGATCGGAGGGATCCGGAGGAGCACTTTGTTGAGCTGACAAAGCTCAAGCAGACCGGGAGCCCAGATACATACATCTCAGATTTCCTGAAACTCTCAGTGATGGTACCAGATCTATCCGCGGCACGGATGATCTACATGTTCATTGATGGGCTAGCAAAGCCGCTTCGGGGATTGGTCAGATCCACTAGACCGACCACACTCCATGACGCAGTTGGCAGGGCACAGGACTTGCAGGATGCCTTACCCCGGACCAAGACTCCTTACCCCCAGAGACAAGGTTTCCAGCCTAAGGGAAAGGATGTGAGGATTCCGCCCCCAAAGGGGAATCAGGGTAGAGGACAGTGGGATGATGATTCCAAGAGGGATTTGAAGAGGAAGAGATTGTGTTTCACCTATCAGGAGCCGTGGGCACCAGGACACAGATGTGCTTCTGGCAAAGCACATTATATCGAGGTCTCTGAGAGCAGAGAGGAAGAAGATGAGTATGATGACGTGGGGGCAGGGGGCAGCCATACAGCGCAGGATCATTTGCCACCTCCACCACCAGGAGCAGGAGGTGCAGCCTTTGCACCTACCGAAGGGACCCTTGCAGCATTGCGAGGAGTTCCCAAGTATCTGACATTGCGCGTCCGAGGTATAGTGCGGGGGCAGCGAGTATCAGTACTAGTGGATAGTGGGGCGACCCACAACTTCATCGATGCACAGATGGTAGAGCAGAGAGGCATACAGATAGAGAGCTTCGATGGGTTTTCAGTATTGGTCCCAAAGGATCAGACTATGCAGTGTGCCAGTTATGTCCTAGCGCTGGCAGTGACGATGGGCACTTACACAGTGACTGACCACTTTTTCGTGGTTTACATACTAAATACCAATGTGGTATTAGGAGTACAGTGGCTGATGACTCTGGGGAAGGTCACCACAGATTGGGAGGCCTTGGAGATGAAGTGGGATGACAAGAAGACCAGGAAGCACGAGAAGATACGGGGCATGCACACTTACCCACCTCAGACAATTTCAGCTCACTGGATGGAGGCAGACTTCCGGAAGGGAGACATAGAGTGGGCAGTAAAGCTGCGTGCATCAAAGGCAAAGACTACCGGGCAGACAGTTCATCCAGAGGTACAGACCATCCCTGACAGGTATGTCGTGGTGTTTGGGGAGATACTGCCAGGACAGCCACCAGATCGGGGATTTGAGCATACGATTGAGCTAGAGCAGGGCATACAAGCCGTCATTACCACACCCTATAAGCACCCCAAGGCCTATCGGGACGAGATCGAGCGGGCTATCCACGAGTTGTTAGCTCTTGGACACATTCGACCTAGCACCAGTCCTTTCGCTTCTTCGGTAGTGTTGGTGAAGAAGAAGGACGGCACATTGAGGATGTGCATTGATTACAGGGCCCTGAACAAAAAGACCATGAAGAACAAGTACCCTATTCCACGGATTGACGAGCTGATGGATGAGTTGAGAGGGGCACAGTTCTTCTCAAAGATTGATTTGAGATCTGGGTACCATCAGATTCGCGTGAGGGAACAGGACATTCCCAAGACCGCTTTCAGGTGCCACTATGGCCATTTTGAGTTCTTGGTGATGCCCTTCGGGCTAACCAATGCACCGGCCACCTTCCAGTCATGTATGAACCACATTTTCCGCAGCCACCTGAGGAAGTGTGTGTTGGTCTTCTTTGATGACATATTGATATATAGCAGGACATGGGAGGAGCATCTCCAACACATAGAGGCAGTGTTGCGTATTTTGGAGGAGCAGCAGTTTTATGCTAAGCTCTCCAAGTGCGAGTTTGGGTTGACGGAGATGCTATACTTGGGACACATTATAGGGGTGGATGGAGTGAGGGTCCATGAGGAGAAGATCAGGGCCATCAGGGATTGGCCAGAGCCGAGAAACGTGATGGAACTTCGGGGGTTTGTAGGCATCTGCACCTACTATAGGAATTTTGTCAAGAGTTTCTCTCATCTTGCTGCACCCTTTATAGATCTGACGAAGAAGGGGGCATTTAGTTGGACAGATACAGCACAGCGGGGCTTTGACAGGCTGAAGGAGGTGATAAGCAGCTGTCCAGTGCTTGCATTGCCAGATTTCACGCAGCCATTCGTTCTGGAGTGTGATGCATCAGGAGAGGGGATCGACGCAGTGTTGATGCAGGGAGGCCACCCTATAGCTTTTGAGAGTCGGAAGCTCCTTCCACATGAGCGGTTGTATGCCATATACGACAAGGAGATGCTGGCCATCATGCATGCATTGGCAAAATTCCGACAGTACCTGGTAGGTAACAGGTTCAGGGTGAGGACTGACCACAACAGCCTCAGGTTCTTCTTAGAGCAGAAGCAGCTACAGGAGAGGCAGTAGAAGTGGGTCAGCAAGATCCAGGCCTACGACTTTGACATCGAGTATGTCAAAGGGAAGAACAACGTGGTGGCTGATGCACTTTCACGCAGACTAGCCACGTTGTCTCTGATGAGTTTGGACGCAGATTGGAGGGCTCGACTATTGGTGGAGTACTCCAAGGACAGATTTGCTTGTGAGGTTTTGGATGGGCAGGTGACAGATGACAGATATAGGGTGATGGATGAGATCATCTACTACAGGGACAGGATCTTCTTGACTGAGGGCTCTCAGCTCAAGAAGAAGATATTGCAGGCTTCTCACAATTCACCATTGTCTGGCCATCAAGGGTTTACCAAAACCTACAGGGCCATCAGGGAGAGGTTCTCATGGAAGGGCCTCAAGGAGGACGTACTCCAGCATGTCAGGGAGTGCGAGGTTTGTCAGCGCAACAAGGGGGAGATGAACCATCCGGCAGGTTTTTTGCAGCCTCTTCCCATTCTAGAGGGGAAATGGGAGAGTATCTCGATGGATTTCATCACAGGGTTGCCCATGGTGCAGGGTGTTGGCACAAAGAATTTGTCACCGTCCCCGCAATCTCCGTCCCGCACATTGGAGGGCTTATTCCGTGACCCGTGAGCAAGTTGTATGACTCCGAAACCACTTTCATGGCATCCCCTGACAAGGACAATCATTTCCGAAGACAATTTCCCCGTGGAAAGCCCCCAAAATAGCCCTTTTGGCCTTGGCGCGACTAGCCAGTTCAGCCCTCGCGCCAATGGGGGAAATCCACCAAAGAGGGCACGCCAACTGACCCTCTGTCCCAGTGTATCACCCATGCCAGGCTTAATAAGGATTGTTTTTTAAAAATAAATGGCGGAAGTTTGATTCCAACCAACTCCTGAACAAGTCTCTAAAATGAGTTGGGAGGTTTGGCTCCGGATCTCCATGTAGGGGAAGTGGTTTTCCACCTATCATGGAAGCTTCCTTGAGGATAGGGCCAATCCCACCATTGTAGGGATCCTAACTCCCCTTCCACCATCTATATAAGCTTGTCATTTTCCCTTTGCAAGCTAGCCTAAATAGAGTTGAATCAATAGTAAGGAGATTATTGTCAGACAGCCGAAGAGAGAGAGACTTGTCCTTTTCCCGACGAGCTTTATCGAGATGTACTCCTTTGTCGACCCGCCGAAGGAAGATCCAGCGTCAGTGCTCAGGTTGTATCTTTCTTTGTTCTGATTAATAATAAAGGACTTCGATTATGGTTCCACTCAGATGTTTATGTTTTATGTTATGAGTTGTATATTCTCTGACTGGTACATAATTGCATGTATTAGGTTTTACGCTTGTGTGTTTGTTGTTTCTTCCTGTACGTGCAGGTGTTCGATCGCGTCGAGCGAGAGAATTGTGATCTCCCAAAGCAAGGGATGGAAGCGCCATCTTCTCTGCAAATGACAACAGTGTAGGACTTAAGGTAGGCCTCTTGTCACATCTTGGTCTTTTGCAATTAGGAACTTGCGTCTTAGCATGACTCAGTTGTTGCTAGACCCGATCTGGTCTAGTAGGGATCGCCTCTATTCGCAGAGGGGATTTACCTCTCCAACAAACTAGTGACTCCACTAGGGACACATTGATTAGAGTTTGTCTTATCTTTTCGGTTTATTTTGGTCTTTGCCTGCTTGATCAGCTCTTGTGGTTCGCTCTTTTCCAATGTTAAAATTTTGTTTAGCTTCACCATCCCTAATCTGCTCCTTGATTGCTCTTTTTTATCTTTTGCATTAGTAAACTCGACTGGCGCGGCTTTTTCCCTGACAGTCGCGCCAGATGGCGCATGTTGCCAGTTTATCCCCCACGCCAATCCTATTTTGGCGCTAGTTGCAGCCTAAGAGTCGCGCCAATCCTGTAAGGTGCTAGGGTTTTCTTCTTTTTGAGCTTTCTCAACTTGGCCTGTGGTTTTGGTGTCATTTTTTTGACTGCCTGAGTGTTATAGAGACTTGTTTGACTGTGTGTGACCTTCATCCTCCGGTTGTTTGCCCTCTTCTATCGGTTTTACATTCTAGCCCTAAGGCATCTAGGTGCTATAGTGTGTCGAGCCTCCCATGGGAGTTTTGGTCCTCGTTTGATCAGTCAATTTCATTATTGCTTCTTTGCATTCGTTTGGTGGTTGTCCTTTGTTTTATTGCGTTATTTGAGTGATTGGCTTCTTCTTCATTCGAATTCCGCTTTGTCTTGTTTTGAGCCTAGATTACACGGTTCATTTGAGTCTTTGGGATTCCTCTTTGTTTTGAGGGACTTCTTTGTCAATTTGAGATCTGATCGTGTGTTTTGCATTGAGTGAAACTTGCTTGTCTTTGCTCTTTTGCTATCACTTCTCAAATTGTTCCTTTCATTAGTTTAAATTTTGTTTAGTGCACTTTGCTCTTAAACATTGAAAATACAAAAAAAAATCTCTTTTTCTTTTGATTAGTTAATGTAAATTGAATCTTTTCTGAGTTATTATTGATTTGTAACTTTGAAAGAAAAGCTTTTAGTTTTCATTAGCATGCATTAGAGACACTAGTGGTTGTTTTGTGATCATTTTGTTATTGTGTGAAAGCTCTCAACCTTCCCGTAGTTAGTTATTCATCGAACAAAATGATACATTGTGGCATGTAGTGTGCATTTAGGGGATTTTGAGACATAACATTCGGTAGGGCATGGAAATTGAAACATAATTGAAGATCAACGCTAAAATTTATTCAATTTACCTTAAGGCAGCATTGAAACATTAACGAAATATTTAGAGGTCTAGGCTAGTGACGTGTCCGGTGTCGTTAAACCTAGTAGCTGTCGTTTGCCTCTTGGATTTAGACAGCACTAGTATGGACTTGTGCTCCCCGTACCATCGTGTATATAAAGGGAGACCCCACTAGGTTGCTATCCTTTATCTGTAGGAAGTTGAGTCTGCCGCCTTATACCCGTGATACACCGGGCACAACATCGGGGAGATTGCCTGCACGTACGTCAAGTCCTTGGTTGATTTCTCTTTCATTTTGAAACCAAGGTGTATATTGCAGTTCACGAATATCTGGTACACCCTTTGCCTAGATTACCAGAGTAGTCATTTTGATCTTTTCTGACTCTTTAAATTTGAAAGGATCATCAAGCGCTTGTCCTTTCACGCTTGTTTCAAAATTGAAAGAGATAGAGTTACTTTTCATCCGTTTCTCGACTCTTAAAACATGAAACGGTGAAGTTTCTAAGTTTCAATGTGGTAAAATAAATCACCTGTGATCACATGCCCTTTTAGAATTTGCTTGTCGGTCGTTTGATTGTGTGCCTTGGTTTTTTATCCCGTGTGTTTTTTTTGATCTCTTCCTCTTGTCGTTATTGTCATAGTGGTGGAAACCTCAGTTTCATCTACTAGTAGTTTGTATACAGACGATTCATCAGAGGACTCTCAATCCTCTGCTGAACCTCAGCAGCCTATTGTCTCTGAGTTTCCTGACGGGGGACCGGTTTTATCTGAGCTTCCCTTTGGAGGACCAGTTGAGTTCAATTGGCCCTTATCCAACGCTTGGTTTGGATTTGGAGTAGGGGAATATTTCCCTCCTCTTACATCGGGTTTGCCCTTTCTAACTGTTGTTTTTCCTCCTAGTCCTCGTCGCCTTCTAGAAGATCTAGCGGCAGGCTCAAATATGGGCTCGTCCAGTCCTTCTCCTAGTGAGGAAATCCCCACGTCTAGTGAAGATTACTAGCTGTTCCCAGAAGACAACCCCAAGTTATTTGTCATGTCTTCGCCGAGTCCTTCACTTCCAGCAGGGTATAGATCCTTAAGTCAGATTATGACCATTGTCGCCTCTATGGGAGTATCAACTCCTTCTACGAGGCTGATTATTCCTTCGTTGGGGATGTCTCCAAGGACACCCCTCACGTCATCTCCTCAGGTCACTTCAATACCTGTCAGGCCCACTGTCTGTGTGGCCGCATCTACACCCGTTGTTACCACTCAGTCCGTAAGGACTGTGTCACTTCCCGAAGACGTCTATATAGCATCTGCTATTCCGGAGAACATTTCTCCTAAGGAGTATCGGTTGTCCCTACAGCAATCAAACTCCAAGGTCGGTCAATCCTCCCAAGATCCCAACCGTCCGTATTTTTCGCATTATGCACATGATGGTACACCTGTCTACATTTTTCCATATCAATACGATGAGCAAGGAAACCCTTTACGTTTTCCTGCTCCAGAGGCTTATCAATATGTTCAAGGTTTTCTGTCTAACCAGGCTGGGCAACCTTCTAACCCGCAAGGACAACCCTTACAGGGCCAACCTTCGGGCCAGCCTGGTTATCCTTATAACCCGCAAGGACAACCCTTACAGGGCCAACCTTCGGGCTAGCAGGGGTTGTTATACGGTCCACAAGGAAAATCCTACAATCCTCAAGGTCAACCTATACAGCCTCACCCTGTGGTCCAACCAGGGCACCCTCAAGGACCCACAGGTCAACTGGGGTACCAACCGGGGTCGTTGTACAGTCTTGGGGGGGAAATCCAACCCTCTCAACCTATGGTGCAACCTCTGCAACCTCAATTTCCTATTGGTCTGAATGTTGCACAGCCAGGGCCCTCTTATGGTCCTGTTGCAGGTCAAACTGGTTATCAGGCACAACCTGGCCCTATTCCACCACCAAGCCAACCGGCCCATCCGGCACAGCCTGGTGTCCCTCACCAACCAGGTCAACCTGTTCAACCAGTGCAACCTATTCACCCGGGTCAACCTGTTCCACCAGGACAACCCGTTCAGCCGGGTCACCTTGTTCATCCAGGGCAACCCGTTCAGCCAGGTCAACCTATCCAACCAGGCTAGCCTGCACATCCTATCAACCCTGATCAATAGCCGATTTACTCTATGCCACAATAGAATCCGCCTGTGTGCCCCACTTATCAGGCTCAGCAGGGCCCCACTTATCAACAACCCTCTCAACCCCAAGGCGGTTATCATCTTCAAGGTCAATCTCGACCGATTTACAACCTGCCCCAAGGGTCTAATTATTATCTTCAACAACCAGGCTATACCTATACTCAGTAGTCAAATCCGTATACTGCTCAAATGGGGCCGTCATATAATCAGGGTCCATACACCGGTTATCAACCCCCATACACTGGTTATCAGCAACCGTATCAGACTAGTTATATGGCCTATACCCCCTATGGTCAGAATCCTATGGGACAGAACCAATGGGGGCAAGGATATGCTCAACCAGGGTGGAGTGTAGGTACAGGTCCTTATCGAGGGCCTGGCATGCCTTTCAATCCGCAGTTTCCATTCTTGGCCACCTTGGAATTACTGAACGTTTCTAAATTAACCAATGATACGATTCTTCACAATCCTTATTGGCCTCTGGTTCCGACCAAGGTACTCGGTGACGGTCCTAAGTTTGAAGGTAAAGCTGGAGAGGACCCCAAGCTCATGTAATGACCTACCATCTGTGGTGTTCGTCCAACTCTTGGGTGGATGATTCAATTTGTCTACGTCTCTTCCAGTGCACTCTTACCAGTGTTGCCGCTAAGTGGTATATAGAATTATCCTGTGGCATGTTTCAAGAATTTAATACGTTAGCTATGGATTTTCTGACTCACTTCCAGTTACCAGTTCGTTACGAAGCCGGGACGCATCTCCTGACTTCTTTGAAGCAGGATAAAGCCACCCACATATCTGATCACATTCATGAGTGGCGACGTCGTCGTAGATTGATCAAGTTTGATATACCTGATCAGCTACTAACTCATTGGTTCACCACCTCCTTCGTTAATAAAATCGCTCAAGATATTGCTATGGGGGCATGTGTGACTGAAGAACAAGACATCGCGCGTGCCCATTACCTTGATCTGGTGTACTCTTAGTCTAGCACGCTTTATGATATTTTGACTGATGCTCCGCGGCTAGGAACCTCTAAAGCACCACCTACCCCAGCGGTGGATGGTGTTATTGGTTCCGTTTCTCAAAATTCTTAGAAATCCTCAAATGGGAAGCAGAAGTCCATTTCTTCCAATAATTCTGCTCTTCCCGCCCCTCCAGATTCTGGCAAGACTGCGGAGGTCAATGTCGTTCAGGCTAATCCTACGGAAAGGCCTCCAAAGGAAAGAAGAAGGGCAAAGGAAAATCCAAACCCGATGCCCCAAAACCAGAGTCTTCTAAACCTCGTACTGATGACGGTTCCCAATGTAAACCGAAGTACCCCTGCCTTATCTGTGAAGGAGACCATTATACCAAAGATTGTCTTCGACGATCTGAAGTTAGTCAACTTCTGAAAGGATCCAAAGGGACTCTGACAGTTCTCAAAGAACCGTTCCCATCTCAGCAGACCCAGATGGTTGAGCAGCCTTCATCATCTGTACCATTTGGGTCCTAGGTCTTTATGATCAATGGTGCTGCACCTGTCTCAATTGCTACACGTTCAAAGGATTATGCTGGATCACGCCAGGTGGCTGGGAAGGAAGTCGTGGATGTCCCACCTCCCCCACCTGTCTTTGGTCCTTTATAAATTGAGAAGCCCAGCGCTGAACTTATTGTGAGGCCACCTTCTAAAGGTGTTCTACGAAAATTTTCCTACAACCCAAACGCCCGTGCCGCTCAGCACTACAGTATTGTTGAGGATTTGGCACAGGCACCTTCTGTAATGTCTGCATTGGAAGTGCTTCAAAGTTTCCCATCGCAACGGAAAGCTCTGTTGTCTACAATCGGTGGAATCGATCTTGCCGATTCTAATCTTCTCACCTTCGACCTAGAAAATTTTGTCCCCCAACTTCCACATCAAATTGCTCTTGTTATTCAAGTCGGGATCAACGGCCTCAACATCCATAGGGCCATTGTGGACGAAGGTGCTTCCATTTGTGTTATGTCATCCGCCTGCTAGAAGGCCATTGGCTCTCCGGCTCTTACATCGTCTCCCAATGCCTTAGAGGCATTCGATGGTCAAGAATCAAAACCCCTGGGTGTTCTCGAGAGTTTGTCGATCACGTTACAGGGGAAGACAGTCAACGTAGAAGTAGAAGTGGTTGACGCCAAGCTTAACTACAATCTTCTTCTTGGCCACAGTTGGACTCACGCCATGCTATGCATGCTGTCCACCCTCTTCCGGCTTCTCAAGTTCCCTCATGAGGGAAAAATCGTCATTGTGGATCAGTTGTCTTTCTTCACCTCATCCTCTGAGAACAATGTTCCTTACGTGGATCAGATCCCTAATCCCCCTGACAGTGTAGGACCCGGTCTCTTCAAGGACCCCGTCCTCATGGGTATTTTTCCCGCACCAACACCGCACACCGTTAAAGTTAATATGGTCTCTAGGTTCGATGACCCTTGGATCATCCCTTCGCCTGAACAGGTGACCTCTTTCAGAGAATCGATGTCGTTAACTCCAGTTGAGATTAATTATTGCGAAATCTTCGCTGCATATGATCCTCTTCCCGAACATGCTCCTTCGAGCATGGCTCTGGATATATATTCTCAATCCCCTTGGCTTGGCGATGCGGATTCGCCTGACACTTTAAGAGAAATTTTCCCTTCCGATGAAGCTATTT
This sequence comes from Pinus albicaulis, assembly GCA_034641835.2. Classification (NCBI taxonomy): domain Eukaryota; kingdom Viridiplantae; phylum Streptophyta; class Pinopsida; order Pinales; family Pinaceae; genus Pinus; species Pinus albicaulis. The sequence continues at coordinate 148,216,653 of CM076575.1, forward strand.
TTGAAACCATGTCTCTTGAAGATCTTCCATGGAGCGATGGACATCATCGTTCCTCATTCATGCCTGGCCTGGGGGTAATGTCTGATTGTCTAGAGCGCTTCGCATCTCAGGTTCCCACTCCGCCTCTTCAAACACCGATATTGATTCATGAGGTCCTTTCAGAGGGAAACCTGAGTAATATCACTCAAACCATGCCGATCGACATCTTCGTCAAACTGGGGGTAGTCGAGAATATTCATGTGGGAGTGACTTGTTCTCCTGAAGAGATACAAGTTTATACAAACCTTTTTCGCGAATTCAAAGATTTTTTCGCATGTTCCTATGAAGAGATGCCTGGGATTGATCCCATCATAGTCGTGCACGAGATTCCTACCTATCCAGGTGCGAAACAAGTGCGTCAACGCCTACGCCCAGTGCATCCCCGAAAAGCTGCAGCTATTAAGGTAGAAGTTGAAAAAATTCTTAATGCGGGCTTTATCTATCCTATTCCCCTCACAGAATGGGTTTCAAATATTGTCCCTGTAGATAAGAAGCAGGGCACTATACGCGTCTGTGTTCATTACCGAGACATCAATCGGGCCTGTCCTAAGGACAATTACCCCACTCCCTTTATAGATCAAATTATCGATGAATGCGCGGGGAGTGAGATTTATTCCATTATGGACAACTTCTCTAGGTACAATCAAATCAATATTTTACCTGCTGATCAACACAAGACTGCCTTTATCTGTCCGTGGGGAACCTTTGTTTACAAAAAGCTCCCGTTTGGTTTAAAAAACACTGGGGCCACCTTCCAGCGTGCTATGTCTTATGATTTCCATGACATACGCCATATTGTTCAGCCATATCTGGAAGATTTTCCAGCCCATTCATCTCGGCATGAGGACCACCCTGAACACCTCCACCATATTTTCCTCCGTTGCAGACGCTACAATATTAGGCTCAATCCTCATAAGTGCGTCTTCTGCGTGGATTATGGCCATCTTTTGGGATTCATCGTCTCTAAAGACGGAATTTGACTTGACCCCCTCAAGGTCGAGGCCATCGTTAACCTCCCATCCCCTTCCTCGTTACATCAACTACAAAGTCTGTAGGGGAAAGCTAAATTCCTACGACGCTTCATTCCGAATTATGCGGAAGTGGCCAAGGGCTTTACGCGACTTTTGAAACAGGACGGTCCCTTCCATTGGGAGGAGATTGCCTAGCAATCTTTTGATAAGCTTAAAACGTTGCTCGTCAATGCTCTACTGATACATCCTCCCAATTATCATCGCGATTTCACCCTTTATTTGGCCGTTGCGTTTAGCACGATAGCTATGGTTTTAGTACAGGAGGACGATGATGGAAATGAACACGTAGTTTACTATCTATCTCGGAATCTTCTCGACACGGAAACACGCTATGCTCATGTCAAGAAGTTGGCACTCGCCGCAATTTAGGCCATTCAGCAATTCCGCCATTACATCCTATTGCGTACCGTAACCGTGGTTTCTGACTGCAACCCCATGACGTATATCTTGTCTCAAAAATTGCTGGGGGGCAAGTACTCCAAGTGGATTGTAATCCTTCAAGAGTTCGATTTAGAGTTCACCACTTCTAAGTCAAAGAAATCATTGGTTTTCGCTGATCTGATTTGCTCTCTCCCGATAGACTTCGTTCCATCGAAATCCGAGGATCATATCCCGGATGAAACACTCTTTCTTATCAGCACTCGTGACCCATGGTACGGTGATATTATCGTGTATCTTCAAACATCCATGTTCCTGTCTAAATTGACAAAGGATGCTCGACGTCGGATTCGGCATCAATCTCAACCATACTGCATTATAGGAGATACCTTGTATCGTGTCGGAGTTGATTTCGTGCTCCGTTGGTGCTTGACCTTGGAAGAGGCTGAAAGAGTCTTGAATGACTGTCACAGTGGCACCTGTGGCAGTCACATGTACGGATATGCCACCGCCCATAAGATTCTACGTGCGGGTTACTTCTGGCCGTCTATATTCAAAGACTGTATTGTTGCAGTTCAAAAATGTCATGCGTGCCAGGTCTTTCAGTGCAAGATGCACGCGTCACCCCTACCCTTGCATCCTGTCATTACCATGGGCCCTTTTGCTAAATGGGGTGTAGATTTTATGACATGTAACCCTCACTCGGCCGGGGGGCATGCTTATATAATCGTTGCCGTAGACTACTTCACTATGTGAGCCGAAGCGATGCCTACATTAGCTGCCGACGGTAAGACAGCTGCCCAATTCCTTTTCAACCATGTTATTACGCATTTCGGAGTCCCTCGGGCCATTGTTACCAATCATGGCACCCATTTTCAGGATTACATGATGGCCGAGCTGACGTCAAAGTTGGTCTTATGCCATGACAGCTCAACACCATACTACCCCCAGGTGAATGGCCAGGTTGAGGTCGTGAACAAAGTTTTGGTCACAATGCTTCAACGAACGATTGGTATCCACAAATCCAACTGGCATCTCCAATTGTTCTCAGCTCTCTAGGCTTATCGAATGTCTATAAAAAGCGCAACCGGATTCACACCTTTTCAATTGGTGTATGGTTTGGAAGCGACTCTCCCGGTTGAATGCGAAATTCCTTCCCTGAAGTTGGTTGTGGAACTATTGCCTGACACTTCTCCGGAGGAAGAACGTCTCTTGTATTTGGAATGACTGGATGAAACCCGCCGCTTAGCTGCCTTGGTTATTGAGGCACAAAAAAAGTGGGTCAAAGCCCACTTCGATCAATCGGTTTCTCCACGTTCTTTCATTGAAGGGGACCTCATCCTCCTATATGACCAAGCACATGATAAAATTGGAGCAAGAAAATTCCAGCCCATGTGGCATGGGCCCTATATAGTTAAACGAGTATTAAAAAATGGGGCCTATGAGCTTATCGACTATGAAGGAGTTCCCCTGGTGCAGCCTAAGAATGGGTTGTACCTCAAAAAGTACTACGCTTGAGTTATTCTCGTGTGGTGTGTGTGTTCATAAGTGAGTGTTTTAATTTTTTGTGCATGTGTGGGGTGTGTGTGCTTTGTAAGCGTCTTTCTGCTGATTGGGTCTTCCTGATTGTGCAGATGTCTGTTACTCCTGTTGTTGGTTTTGCGGATGGTGCCTCCCACAGTACCAGGAATCTGTCTTCGGCAGCGTGGGTAATCTACAATCCTGCTGGTGAGTTGGTTAATTTGCAAGGTGTTTGTATAGGGCCTACCACAAATAATGTCGCGGAGTATAGTGCCGTTTTAGAATTATTAAACGAGGCTGTTAACCTCGGTATTCGTGCATTACTTGTGTATCTAGACTCACAGCTTGTAGTACTACAACTTAACGGTCATTATTCAGTTAGAAACCCATCCATTTTATGTCTGTATCAACGTATTCGTTTACTGGAAAGAAATTTTGATTACATTACATATCAACATATACCCAGACACATGAATGCATTAACAGATGCAGTAGCTAATTTGGTTTTAGATAGACATTTGCGCAACTTGTAAAAACATCATCACATGTAAAAATATCCATCCAAATATATATATATATATATATATGTGTGTGTGTGTGTGTGTGTCAAATAGTTTTCAGTTTGTGTACATCACATAAAATAAAAAATATACATGTCTGTTTAATAATAGCCAGAGACAACATGTCTCTCAAAAATATGCATATAAAAGCCCTAGATGGATAATCAGCATGGTGCTCATGGTAGCATGTCACCGCGCGCACAAATCACCTTAGCAATCCATGGAGGCGACTAGGCACCCCCACTGTGTGTCGCTGGTAAGCTATCGGGACGTCTGCTAGCCGTGCATAGTCCGGGATTCCCTGGGTGATACCCTCCAGGTTCTGGATTAGCTCACTCCCTTTGCCACCCTCAGCTTGAGGGTCATGTGCGAGAGGGGTCCTCTATGCAATGGGCAACATGCCCGCGGGCCTATATGGGCCAACATATGCATACACATAGAACTGTTGTTAGAATAGGCATGTATCACAAAAAATCATAAATACATAAAAAATCAAAAAGAGTCATACCCAGCTCCTCGTCCCAGTCCTCCCCCTCCGAGAGTGGAAGATCTGGGTCTCCCGTGAAGTCGGTACCAGCGTAGGGCCAATCCTCAACTACAATCAACTGACGCAGAAGCCATACAAAAAACTCGGGCCTCCAGGACATCTGCTGGCCCCCTCCTGATTTGGGCATGAGTGATGCCCATTAAGCCATCCTCGGCTCCCTCAATGACAGCTCGGCGACTATCGCACCTTGACCCTGGAAAATTGGTAATCGTTCCAGAATGAACGACACCAAAATGGAACCATTCCCAAACGGTTTCAGTTTTGCCTTCTTGCACTTTGCCAGCTGCCGTTTGATGTTTTTTGTTACGACAGTGGCCCAATAAAAAAGTGTAGGGTTCATGCATTCGGACGCTAGTAGGAGTTGTGCTTTGGTTGCCTCGTGCGGTGCCTGTGACCCCGCAGCCCGCGTAATGGTGTGAAGCACTACTCGGAGTGCTAGATCGCGGACTGTGTGGATGTATACCTTCCCACTGCCCGATCCTATCTGTGCCCCCAGGCACACTCTTGCCATTACCATCTCCATTTTTTCTCCAGAAGGTCTACTGCCTGTCATGATTGGCACTGGGCCTCTGCATGACAATCTGGTTATGAAATAAACATCAAAGACCTCAAGTTCTAGTACTTGGTCTCGGAGCTTGAACACTTCTTCGTTCTCGTCCCATATGCTAACCAAATATTGCAATAGCTCAGGTTGAGCTCTCAAACATGGTGTGAGGAATAACTTCTTGAGACCACAGTTCCGGAGGGCAGTGATGCAAGCCTCATTTTGCATGGCCATTTCTTCCTCTTCCCCATGTTCCCTCTCCTTCCACTCAATCACCATTGTGGCTGGATATCTGCACCAAATGGTCAAAAACACCTTATTAGATCTATGTAACACTTAAAAATTCATTTGAGTGGCTCACATTTTGATAAACTAAGGCGAAAATTTGAGTTGCGCCATTGGCGCGACCCCTTTGCAAAAAGGAGCCAATTGGCGCGGGTCCATGCCCGATACCCGCGCCAATTGGCCGAGCCATAATTTCGCAAAGGGTTCCCCAAGAGATCAAACACACAATGGAAATTTACAAAAAATGAATCAAAACAAAGCTAAGGGGAGCGCCTCTTACCTGGAACGAACGAGAACCAGAATGATGTACTAGATTGGTCGCAATCTCCGCCACAATTTCGCACACCAAAAGCTCATTGTTGCTCTCCAAATGAGGTAAAAAGTAAAAGTGAATATGTTTTACTATTTTTGGCATATTTATAACTTTTCAAGTCAAATTAGGTTTTGAAAGTCATTTTTCCCAATATTTTAATATATTTTGTCGAAAAATGGATTTTACACTCGCTTTCATGTGCAGCAACAGGTTTTTACGCAGCTTGGACGGTGATAAGAGTTGTATTTTATACTTTTTCGGAATTGGTAAAAACACGAAAAAGTCATTTTTGGAGTCATCTTTCAGCTCTTTTCTGACTCTCTAAACATGAAAAGATTGCAGAGTCGCTTGTCATTTTGATCTCATTAAAGTGGATGCGAAATGACATCTACTCAGTATACGTTTACCCCTTTTTCGGGCTGGGATAGATTATTTATGAAAAAGGAATACCCTAGCCTATCGCGACTAGGAGGTTTTCTCAGACATAGTTTTCTACCTTTTCAGATCTGAGGAACTATTTACGAAAAGGGACTGTTGGAGTTTAATTTTCTGTTTTCTTTTCAAACTCTCTAAACATGAAAAGACGCCGAGTTCTTCCTTTGTCAGACTCGTTAAACCCTGATGACATCGGATTCAATCATAATGACGATATTTGAGTTCCTCCTTCCTAGGGCTCGTTAAATGTACTAGGATGGATTCATCCGAAGGACGAACTTATATTACAAGCATATGTTATCCCCTTCAAGCTTTTTTTCAAAAAATAATTGGGGTACTCGCCAAAAATGGTGGGGAAAAATGGAACTAGTATCGTCGTCGTGTCGGCAGTATGTCGCTCTTGAACATGGCACGTGTCTGCATTCATGTCGGGTTGGGGACATCTCATCTCATTCTCTGTTTGCCTCCATGGGTTTGGGTAATCCTTTTTGACCTCTCATCTTCTCTTTGCCTCGTCGTCATGACCTCAGAACGTTTTATGTCAAACACTGCCAAATCCATTGTCGTGTCGCCGATATGTTCAAGAGAAGTTGACCTCTGCAAGTTTCAACCTTCCTATGATTCTCATTTGATCTTGATTCACAACATTATATTCCTTTGTCTCACGTCGATGATGTGGGAAACACTATGGCCCACCTTCGATAAGATCACTTCTTGTCGACTTCAGCTCATTATCCAGGAAGTTGATCTAGAGACTCCCTTCCGGTACCTTGGAGCCTGCATGCCTCAATGGCAGGTTCTTCGCATTCGACGCAAGGTTTTCATCATTGACCTTTGATCAGATGATTCTGCGGGTGTTCGACGCTAGCTCACTGCTCACATTCCGTGGATTGTACCTATAGTACCTTGAGGGCCATTGTCATTATTGGTGGTTCCTCTCGCGTCTGTTAACAACTTTCATCATTGGCTGGTAATCAGACGTTGTTCTTGCATGTTCGATTTCAGCTCACTTATTCACATGATTGAACTTGTACTTTTTTTGGGTCGAGATGGAGCGCAAGACCCTGGATTTTTTCTGTTAGAATCCAGGCTGCGATTTTGTGGATTATTATAATTGGTTACTTGACTCATTGATTGGAAGGTCGGGACCATACCTGAGTCTATTTATCTATCCTTACTAGATGGTTGCGTCCATGCCTTGGATCTTGATTATTGTATACTCTGTTATGGATGGCTGCGCCTATACTACGTATATATCATGTATTTGAGATATCAGTTGTACTTGTCTACGCAGGTTTTCCGACGACAGTGTTTTCAGTTGGGCACGTTCTCGTAAAGCATTTCACCCCTCTCTCTCTCTCGGACCTCATGCTTTAGGGGGCATCTGTTACACAGTAATTTGTCACCGTCCCTGAAATCCCCCGTCCCGCACATTGGAGGGCTTATTCCATGACCTGTGAGCAGTGACATGACCTGAAACCACTTTCATGGCATCCCCCTTGACAAGGACAATCATTCCCCTAAAGACAATTTCCTGTGAAAAGCCCTAAAAATAGCCCTTTTGGCCTTGGCGCGACTAGCCAGTTTAGCCCTCGCACCAATGGGGGAAATCCACCAAAGAGGGCGCGCCAACTGGTGCTCTATCCCAGTGTATCACCCGTGCCAGGCTTAATAAGGATTGTTTTTTAAAAATAAATGGTGGAAGTTTGATTCCAACCAACTCTTGAACGAGTCTCTAAAATGAGTTGGGAGGTTTGGCTCCGGATCTCCATGTAGGGGAAGTGGTTTTCCACCTATCATGGAAGCTTCCTTGAGGATAGGGAAAATCCCACCATTGTAGGGATCCCAAATCCCCTTCCACCATCTATATAAGCTTGTCATTTCCATTTCCAGCTAACCTAAATAGTAAGATCATTAGTAAGGGATTATCGTCAGACGAAGAGAAGGGAGCTTGTCCTTTTCCTCGATGAAACTGCAAAGACGTGCGCTGTGTGACACAGGGAAGATCCCAGTGATTAAACTGGGTTCATCTTTCTTTGTTCTGATTAATAATAAACGACTTCGATTATGGTTCCACTCAGATGTTTATGTTTTATGTTATGAGTTGTATCTTCTCTGACTGATACATAATTGCATGTATTAGGTTTTACGCTTGTGTGTTTGTTGTTTCTTCCTGTACGTGTAGGTGTTTGATCCCGTCGAGCAAGAGAATTGTGATATGCCAAAGCAAGGGACATAAATTCCATCTTCTCTACAAACGACAACAGCGTAGGACTTAAGGTAGGCCTCTTGTTGCATCTTGGTCTTTTGCAATTGGGAACTTGCGTCTTAGCGTGACTTGATTGTTGCTAGACCCGATTTGGGCTAGTAGGGATCGCCTTTGTCCGCAGAGGGGATTTACCTCTCCAACACAATGTCAATGTGATTTTGTGAAGATTTCTATGAAATCTTGACAACCAACCCATAAAAAATCCCAGTTTATCTCCCGACTTGAAAGGGTATCAGTGAATCTTGTTAGTGCAGGGAGACAGTTGTTTTTGGAAGCAGTCAATAACAACTTGGAGAAGAGGAAGCCTAGAGGTAGTACCTGTTTCCTCTTTTGATGGATCAATGCCATGTTTTAAGGAAATATTATCACATTAGGCATGATGATAAGGTAGGGATTATAGAAAATCTAGGAAGGATATCAGTCATCAGTTTTGACCCTAATTTTCAGCCATGATTCCAGAAACTTGTTTAATCTTCAAATGTTGAATATTTTTTATTTTATTTCATAATCGAACCATGTGATGTATTCAATTTTTATCATATATGTACTCTTTTATTTTTAGAACTTCGTAATCAAGTTTTTCTAAAAACTTGGTTATGGTTTATAAGTCATCTATAAAAATAGAGAATGTGTAATGAAGAAGGGTTGGAATCTTTTGAAAGATTTTTTTTTTTTGTGTACTGTGTGTGTGTGTGTGATAAGCTAATATACAATAATTTATGTGAGGAGTTTGTTGAAATTCATGTGTTTTCAACTCCATGTTTGTTTTCTAAGATTTATACGTTCTTCAATATTTGAATGCTAGGTTGTTGAGTTGGAACTCATACCTATGTGCTTTTTATTAATTTTTTCACCTAAATATTATACTAGTTATTCTTTTCTATTCTATTTCCAAACTCGTCAAAGGAGTTGTAGATATCGCTTTTGATGATATTTTCTCAATGAACTTGTGGTTTATATAAAACTGATTAAGCCAGACTCCATGCCCAATGGTGAAATCTCTTACGATTCAACCAACCTTAGTTTTTCTCAATTAATCTGGCTATAGAGCATATTACAAACCTTCTACCACTGTGACCTTGGGTAGTTGAGTTTAGGGAGAGATCCTTCTCCAAGATGAAGGGCCAAATTTCAACCTTAAAGTGGTTTGAGGTTACCTTAGTTTTTCCACTCTACAGTCGGGATCTTTTATAAGTGATAGCATGAGGGAAAATCAAGGCAGTTCAACCTGAAGGGATCACATCCTCGCGACCAAGCTAGTAAGACCTAATCCTAAGGGTGTCGAGGAGAATTGATCCCGTGACCTCCTAATCGACGAGATACTTAGTTGTGAGAACTCGACCAATTAAACTAACCCTTATATCTTTTTCAAATTCCCATTATGTTAAAATACACACATATGATATAATAAAAAAATTCAAATAATTTAAAATCTAAAAACATATATTCTTAATTTATTATAAAATTTTTAAAAATTACAAAATTTCTCTTTGAATTATTCAAAATCACTTCTAAATATACTTGAAATAAAATTTACGTTATCTATAATCTACACTTTCCATTTTAAATATTTTATTTTTCATATTTTTTTATATTTAATCTCATAATTATTTTCCATTTATAACATCTATATTATATTATTTTAATTTTTAATTAGGATAAATCCACAATTCAAATGTTTTAAAGTCTAAAAATATAAACTTTAAAAATATATCTTTATAATTTATTATAAAGTTAAAAAATATAAATTTTCCCTTTCCATTATTCAAAATCGCTTCTAATTATAATTAAAATAACATTTACAACACTTTCATTTTAAATATTTATTTTTCATATTTTCTTATACTTAATCTCATAATTCATTTTCAATTAAGTGTGACAAGATTGCAGGATCCTTAAAATATTATATTTTCACCTTCGAAAGGATTATATTTTTACTTTTTGTATGTAGTTATGCACTGAAAGATATCTCTTAGACATCACGATTGAGCAATTCCAACTTCCTTTTATCGGGGTATGTTGAGTGTTAATTAATTAGTTATTTTTAAAAATTAAAATAGTTATTTTACATATAATAATATAAATAATTTATATAAATAATTTATATAAATATGTTATTGATAATTATAATAATGATAATTATTTTTTGTAAAATTAATCTTTCAAAATTATTTATGTAAATTTTTAATTATGTTTAAATTAAATTAAACTCATATAATGTAGAAAATTGCATGTGTTAAGACTATCCAAACAAATTTTGATATATAGGTGTGGATGGTACACATCCTTCATCAAAATAGATAAAAGAAATCATAACTAGTATGTATGATCTTATTTAGAGTAAGATCTTTATTGTGTCTTAGGAGTATGATTTATTATGCAATTCTGAAATGATAAAAAAAAAAATTGATACAAAGGAAACGTTGTTATGGTGGTTAAAGTGGAACAAAACGTTGTCATTGTAGTTGAAGTGATTGTTTGAGATAATGATTATGGTGAAAGGTTCGATTGCAATGATAATTTTATATAGATAACTAAAAAGTGAGTAATGATGGGCCTAAACATAATTTAGGCTAAATATCACAATGCCATTTCCATCACATATTATCAACCTCCACTTATAATGCATCAAAGAGCTATGAACCATGGCACCTCCACCTATAATGCATAAAAAGCTATAAACCATGGCATTCCCTACATGTCTAACATCACAAATTTGACAGCATCAAATTCTCATGCACCTAGTGTTACTAACATGTGCTCCTTGACATAAAAATCTCAATGCACCTTGAATTAACACTTCCATCTCTATCTAAAGATTATTGCATTGTGATAGTGCATCAACATGAATTCAATATGTAGAGTGTGACTTACTATGAGTATCAATGTTCTTTTATTGATAATTCAATGTTGTGTTATCTTTGTAACTATGTTTTTTCTTCACAATTTTGCTTAATATTATAACATTAAAAATATTAGCTAAATTTGTTTTTAGTAGTTCATAAATTTTGGATATCGATAGTTCATAAATTTTGGATATAAGTGACGTTACGTTTACGAAGTATTTGTACCAAGCATATCCATCTAAGTGATCACTCCCTGCCAGTTCAACTATGAAGTTTGACTAAGAAGAGTGAAGGGTGGGCAAGAGGTGATGTGGGGTTTTAGGTAAGATTTTTCTTTGAGTATTCTTAGTCCTACGAGGCATGAAAATGAGATATTTTTGTTTTTTTTTTCAATATTTATGAAACAGCATGAAAAAGGAAAGAAAAAAAGAATGCTAAAACAAAATCAAAACATCTACTAAACACCTCCCTGAAAACGGCGCCAAAAAGTGGTGAGCCCTAGTATTGCACCAAGAGTGCTAAAACTCCCAGGGGTTGCCCTACTTTACTTTATCAACCTGGGGTTCATACAAACTTGGAGGTGACAATGATATATACATAGCAGATGCAATTTTTTCATGTCATCCTCTTCTATTTTACGGCAGGGTGCTATTTCTTAAACTATGATAAGAACTGGAAATTAAATTACTGGAAGGAAATGGTAGAAAGGAAAAAATAATGTCTGAAAAAAAATGACAGGAATGAAACTAATTTAATTTGCAGAAAAGGAAATGACTGAAAAGAAACTAAACTATATTGATGAAAAGAAATGACAGAAAGGAAACTAATTCTAAACCACACTTAACTTGGCCAAACGGCTAAATGCACTCTACTTATCCTATGGTCTATCTACCATGCTTCTACTCATGCAACTAAGCTATCCATGACTTAATTCTAATTGAAAAAGTGTTGATTTTCAGCTTGGAGGAAAGAAAAGGGCTAAAGTGGCTAATGGAGGGCTTAACGCATGAAACAAGACTTAGAAGTGGAAAGAGCAGGGTTAAACCTTATAAAACCTTATTATAGCGCAGAAAGGGCTTTGGAGCGGAATGAATTGAAAAGTGAAATGGCAGAGATGTGATGGAGGAAAAAGTTTCAATATGTGATATCGCAATCGCAATATCGCAAAATTAAAGGGGTAGCGGAAATGTTGTTCGGGAGCGGGAGCGAAATGTGAAGTGCGATGAAATAAGATTTGCGAAGTGCGAAATGCGATGGGGAAAAAGCTGCAACGTGTGAAATGCGATATTGCAATCAGCGGAAAGAGAGGTAAGTATTAACGAAAACCAACTGAATGGTGCGAAGTGAAAAATGTTATGGGTGACATGGCAATGGGACGGGTGGTGGAGCATGATTGCAATATCGTGGTCGACGAACCGAAGCAGTAAGTCTTAACAAAAAAGGGAAAATATTGCGAAGTTTGATTTTGCGAAAAGGCGAAATACAGTAGCAGGAGTTTAGAGGAAGAAAAGGGCGAAGGTCAACCTATGAGGTTTTAAAGTTTTTTTTTCCATTAAAATAGTTGTGATAGTCGTAAAACGTGAAAACGAATGAATAGAAGGCAGACTTAGTCATTTTGAAGTGTTTTGGAAATAAAAGGGTGCAACAGCTGTAATAAGTGAAATATAAAGGATTATAAGTGCAACAAAGGTGTTTGGAAGCGAATGCAGAGATGGATAGGGATTGGATAATGGAGTAGAATGACTTAAAAATCTCTTCGGGGCTTTTGATGCTTATTCCTGCAAACAAACCTACGGATTCATGCACGGAAAAACATAAAAGAATGTGTGATAAAACAGTGAACATAAAACAGTTTTTGGGTCTGTGGGAAGGTTCACCCTCCTCGAGCTCTATTGACAGAGATGAGAAGGGAGTCTTGATCCACAAATTTTTGGTTTTTCTCCTCTATTCTATTACCCACAAGAAAATGAGAAACTACAACATCATACTGAAAGCAAAACTAAACAGAAATGAAACTATGAGAAGCAGAACTAATTGAATGACAGAAATAAAAACTAGCTTAATGGCAGAAAGGAAAATATAGTAACAGCAGAGAAGTTGAGGCACATGGATTGGGCTCTAACCCATGAGCCCAACTCTTTGAAAATTAGATCAGTAAAATGAAATCAGTCTGCTCATTTCATAAAATAATAATCTCATACATCTTTGAAAGTTTGATCACTGAGTAAAATAATGAAAAGCTCAATAGCTTGTGTTGTGGTGTGTTTGGTGCACATACATTAGGGGAATTTTGAGGTCTAAAATGGGCCTCCTAAGGAAAATGTACAATCAAAATTCACTTTATGAGAACCAATCACATTTTAGGGGATGACATCATCCCTAATGGTTGAGGTGGCATTGCTTGAATTAAAAGTACTTACTTGTCACATTCTCAATGGTGGATAAAAACCCATGGTTAACCATGGTAGTGCTCTAATTACTTTCAAAGTCAAAGTAAAGTACTCATAATAAATGTCATTTCACATTTTTTGAATAAAATTCATACATAAAATAATATATTACGTTTATTGTATTATTTTCATGATTAACCATGGTAGTGCTTTAAGTACTTTTAAAGCCAAAGTAAAGTACTCATAATAAATGCCATTTTACATTTTTTGAATAAAATTCATACATAAAATAATATATTACCTTTATTACATTATTTTTATATAGTACATTAATTACATGTTATTATACAATTTAAATAATATAAATTTTAATTAATAACATATTATATAATTAATAATTTATGAATTTATATTTATATTTTATTTTAAGTTATTTAAGTACAAAGGACAAATGGATTATTTGTTCAATGATAATGGTTTTTTCTTGAAAAACTCATTCTTATTTATAGTCACATCAATACAATTTTTTTTATTAATTTTATTTTGGTACAACTTTTGAATTGAATTTAATCATGGTTACATTGATTGTGGTGCAAAAAGTGAATTGCAAATTCATAAATATTATTTTATTGATCTAGTTATTATTTTATTATTTCCTTAGGAGGCCCATTTTAGACCTCAAAATTCCCCTAATGTGTATGAAATCACACCAGTTAGAGGGGTGTGGTTTACCCCTTTAAAATATTGGTAACAAGCAGAAAGAAGTGGAGTAAATGAGCATACTATATATAAAAAGAAACATGCAAATGTAATATGAAAACTAAACCAAAACTAAACATAAATAAAAAGAAGCTCTGAATGATTCAAACGACACAATAATGCAAACGGTGGCTCTAGGCCCCTCTTATTGAGCAATGGTAGTAAGGAGAGAAATACTTTACCCTCTTTCCAAAGGGCCCCTAGAAAATGGTTCTAGGTCCCGATGCAAGGATGTGATTATTCCAAGCTTGCCTCGGTGTAGTCTCCCTCTCTCTCTACTATGTGTACTAAGCTTGTTGGATGGACAACAAGTGAGTCCCCTCTGTATGTAGCTCTGGGTCACACACTGTTGTTATTGCTTGGGAAATTCTGACCAGCATAATAATGTGATCACCCATTCTTCATCTCATGGTGGCTTTATATAGGGGATTTCAAATCCTCTTTCCCTCCCTTGGTACATTATGGATGGTGACCCAAGGGAGAGGTATGATTCCTTTGTGTGCTCCAAATATTCCATTGTGTGCTCACATAGTGTCTAAGGAGGTGTTGGTGGCTGTCCTTAGGCGGCTTCAAGTAAGGAGTAACTTGTCCTTTGCTTTATGTGGTCCTAGATAGTGACATTTTTCCACTCTCAGGAATGTGCGCTTATCGGCCAAAAGGCGCTTTTCTCAAAGGATAATGCGCGCACTCAACATTTAAGACTAGTTCAAATTTGATTTTCCTTAAACCTTTGATATTTTTAAATACTTTTTGGATCCTGTAATGTCTTCCAACCCTCTAAATCCTTTGGCTTGACATTAAGTAATATCATCTTCTGCTGTATGAGTTTCCAGTGTTAACAGTTTCCCCCTAATGTGTGAGGTCTAGGAAGGACTATATAGTCGAAATAAATTATAGTTTCTTTTCTATATCGTGCATAGAGAGAGAGAGAGACCTGCGTGAAGCCTTGGGATTGAACACACCCTGCACTGTTTCCAAGAATGACCAAGTTTAAGGGATCCCTACAAGAAAATACAATTTACAATATATATACAAAATTTCAACAAGGCAGACATGTCCCATGCTCATGATGCTATGGCTAGTTAAACAAAATTGACAAATATATGTTTTGTATGTGTCACTACTATGGTAGTGATGCTGGCGGTTGTTGACAACAACTATTGACGCCCTCAGAGGCGTTTTTTATTTGACGATAGGTGGAAGGTGGTACCCATATACATAAACTTGGTATGGCATATAGCTGCGCAATGTACGTATAGGTGTTGGCTGGGACCTTCCCATGTAAGAATTATTGACAGAGACACTTATGGAGGCACAGGTCTTCGACGGATCTGATCAAAGTGCAATGGTTGTAAGGTACAATACCATCTTGAGATGAAAGCTTTTGTCATAGTCGAATGTCAGGAGGATCGATGACATCTGTGGACAATGATGTCTCCCACAGCGCCATCCGAGGATTCCCCTTTGCATGGAGAGGGGTGATCCAAGGTATCACTTCCTTTTTGGAATATAGGTGTTGAAGTCGACAAAAAGGAAGCCTCAACCAAACGAGGGGTCGCTGATATGAGGGATCAGAGACCTAGATGTTGTGGGTTTAACATAAGCATGTTGGAGAGGGGTGACTAAAACTGATGATGGGGATTCAGTGGCCCGAGATCGAAGTATACTTAAGAAACTTGGCGACATTCATAGTTATTTCTGAAGGGGAAAATCCCTGGAGTCGGTAGGACTTCCAAGGCGGGTGTAAACCGACTATGAATGTCATGATGGTTTGTGCGTGGGGTTTGAAATACTCCGATCGAGGGTGTTTAGGGACTGCTGCCATGGGAGAAAAGATGAAATGCGAGGGTGAGGGCACGAAATGCACCATTTTCAATATTTGTACACTTACCAAAAGAATAAAATAATGGGGTTTGGTTTGTACAAAACACAGAGACGGATCCCCGAAAACATGAAAAGTGTTTTCTCACTGATGGCGCAAGGAAGGTGTTTTGCTGAGGGTGGGGGTCCCATTGGTTGGTATCATGTGCGGGGTTGATGAAGCGGATGAAACAAGTGTTGCATATGGGATTATGCTGGTGGAGGTATGGTGGGCCAAATGCGAGGCGCGGTGGTGCGCTTTTGATCTGCTTGTACAACCTGGTCTTCTGGGAAGAGGGCTTCAGCTTGTATGGTAAACTTGACCTTATGCATGATGAATGGATAGGCATGAGGTGCTTCCCGGACTGAAGTGGTATGGCCATGGTGTCACTTATGTTGTGATATATGGTCTACTGTGGGTGACGGGCGCCATGGAGGGGAGGCTCTACTGACCAACGCAGATGTTTATCATGTGCAGGGTGAGGTGATGATAAACACGATTAGATATGAGGACCCTATGGTTTATTTCTGATGGAGAAATGATGTTAGGATATGCAGAATTTTCTGGGACTCTATCATGTTGGGGGTAGAATGATACCTGCTCTGGAACTTTCAGAAGATAACGTTGTGGATGGTTTGCGGGATTTTCCTGCAAAAACAACCACCTTAAGTGAAATCATCTTCTTTTCATCAAATATTATTGAAAGGCATGAGCTTTAAAAAGGAAGATGAGAGATGGCATACTGTCGGTGCTGATTTTTTTTTTTTTTTTGAAAAGCAAATGTATGGCATCACTTCTGTTCATCATGGGGTGCTGATGATGGTGCAACTTACGGTTCGTGGAATGGACCTTTTGATCTCTCGTTATGGTCCTCCGAATTTTTTGAAAAGGGAAATAAATAGGTGAATATGGCCCTAATTTGATTCATTTGTACTTGTTGAGTTTTGAGAGGTCATAGGTGTTTGCGTAGCATTTCTTGTCGTTGCGGTCAACCCGTGTACCAGGGACTAGCGATACTATGCCCAAGTAACTTCCATGACGTCTTGCATTTTAATTTTTACAGTTTGGTGGTTTCGGGGTCGGTACAGACTTGGTTTGTACGGATTTTGGGTGACTTTTTCCCTAGATTGTGCAGGCGATCTGGGAAAAAGCGCGGCTTCCTTGCGCGCAAATTTGAGGGACAGGCACGCGATGGCGCTCTGTTCCCTAATGTTAGCATCCCTGTGTAAAATATAGGCGCGCTCTAAGCACGCCTGTCTAAGGGACAAGTGCGCAAAGGCCAAGGTTACAAAATTCTTTGGTTTTTTGCCTCTTTTTGTGTTTTTTCTCTATATTAATCGGTACCTGTGTTGATGACTGATTAGTGTGGAGGGAGTGGGACTGGCCCGAGATCCGAAACATTTTAGCTGCTGATGCTGGGGCGTGTCGTCAGTTGGCACTATGGGGCCTTCTGAAGTTTGCTGAGAATGAGTTTCTTTGGTCATAGGACCAATTACTATGGTACATTATCCAGCACTGGCGTAGGAGGCGCAACATGTTTGTGTTGCGTGGTACGAACTTGATCATCTGTCCTAAGACGGATATATATTTTGTGACTGGGTTACTGCCTTAGGGTGAGGCACTGAGGTATCCACTCCCTTCAGGGAGAGTGGACTTGGATAGATTCTGGAGGTGTCATTACGGTGGGGTACCTCTTACGGAGGGCTGCATCAACATTGCATCAGTTACAGATGTGGCAGAGCGGTGTGCTTTGGTAGTGATCCTACGACTGGCAGGGTCATTTGCTTCGCATCAGGCATCTAGCTCGCAGGTTGGAGTTTTGCGTCGGCTGAGGTCTGGGCATTTTTTTTACTTTGTCTCCTTTTGTTTTGATGGGATGGTGTCGCAGTTGAACAAGGTCCAACGTGGATCTAAGTCATTTGCGTACACTAGCATCTTGTGC
This sequence comes from Pinus albicaulis, assembly GCA_034641835.2. Taxonomy (NCBI): domain Eukaryota; kingdom Viridiplantae; phylum Streptophyta; class Pinopsida; order Pinales; family Pinaceae; genus Pinus; species Pinus albicaulis. Next base: position 148,234,373 of record CM076575.1, read on the forward strand.
ATCATCATGTACAAGAGGGTGCTGCTGCTGAGGCCGGTAGTGGCGGTGTCTATTAGTGGTCCGCGGGAGCCACATATGAGGAGGTGGGCTCTAGTGATGCTGCGAGGCGGTGGTGGCATGGTGGGGCGTTATTGGAACACCACGATAGAGTCTTGGTTCGAGACCAACCCACATATGTTCTTACCATACCCGTATGCGGGAATGGACTTCTAGGGAGACCCAGAAATGGGTCTCCCTTTTGGTTATGTTTGGGGGCCTATAGGTATGTTTTATATGTTTTCTGCACTTTTTTGGGTATATATGTACTTATGTGTTTTTCTAGTGACACTGACATTATTTTGGTTTCTCGTGCAGATGTTGGCGAGGTGGGGCGCCCCATGGCTCAACTGGTGGGCCACGATCCTCCGCGACGACCTCGGGGTGGTTAGGGAGGAGGTGATACAGGTGGACTAGGTGGTGGTGTTGGCGGTCCTGCTGGTGGTGCTGGCCCTTCTGGGGAGGGTAGCAGCTTGGCGACTAAAGATGTTGCGGCTGAGCAAGCTTGTGCTGATGCGGCAGAGGCGCGCATTGCAGAACTGACAGCTCAAGTTTCTACTCTTGAGGACTTCCGGGGTCAAGTGGATCACTTGACCCAGGGAATGCTTGCTTGAGGTTTCATGGATGAATATGAGGAGGTCTGGTTAGAGACATTGATGGTCCGTGAGAGGTTCTATTTGCCCACTCTATGTTGTGTGGAAATCGCAATTGCGACGACAACTCCGGTGGTGGTACCAGGAGTAGTGGTGGGTCCAGGTGCCCCTCTTGAGGGGGCACCTCCCTAGAGTAGTTTTGTACACAGGGAAAGCACCCATTATGAGGATGCTTCCCTTATTTTTGACGACTTTTGTATCTGTGGGCTGGAAATTGGGCCAGCAACACTATTTTTTGTACTCAAATATACATATTTTGATATATATAGATAAGAGATATTTTTTGCAGCTCTACATGACGTATCATCTGTTTTGGTATGTATTTTTTTATGTTGATGGAATTTTGGTTTTATGCATGGTGGTTTATTCGAGATGCATTCCAGTTTAAGATATTATTAGCTATGTGATCAATTACTTGGTTTTGACTCCTTCGTACATGTGTAAATGTGATATAGTCAAATTGTCTACTTAATCTTTTAGCACGCAGATATTTTCTGAACAGATGTGTATCTCTTGTCTCAAATGTTTGGTTTAACTGTGACACTACTAACTGGGAATCGACGTAGACATGCATATGGCGTATGCCCTAATGGAGGGCGTCACACATAAGTCCGATGACAACGTCATACTGCGTGATTGTTTGTCACTGAATTGATGCACACCCCGTTTGAGCAGAGTGGCGATCTGTCAGGGCAGTAAATGACCCAGGAAACTGCGGCTAAATTTTGAGACCATCTTGATGCTCCATCAGCAAATTCAAAATAGGGGCAGGGCCGTCTTGGCCCTTATGGGTAGAATTTCCTTAGGTAAAGGCTGTTTATGGGGTTATTGAGGCAGGTCCCGTCCGATTCCGTCAAGATGTATGCCCCCTATCAGAGGCAATGTTTAATGATGTAGGGTCCTTTCCACAATTTTTCTAAATTTCCTGGCCCTAAGGCCTCTTTTGCGACATCATAGCAGAGGACTAATTCTCCCTCTGTGAATGAGAGAGGGGTAATGTGGTGGTCGAATGATGCTTTTACCCTTTTCTTGTGGGCCTCGTTGTGTTGTAGTGACTATCATTGATTTTTTTCGACAAGCTCTAGTTGTACTAGGTGCTGCTCAAGAGGCTGGGTGTCATTGAGGAGTTCGATGGCGGCATGCAAATTTGGGATTTCGCGTTCTATGGGAATCACGGCTTCAACCCCATATACTAAGTGGAAGGGAGTGAAAATAGTGGATGTCTTTACCATCTGCAGTATGCCCACAGAGTGGAAAAGAGCATATGGTGCCAATTGGTTTTATGGTTATTCACCATGCATTGTAACATAGTTTTGAGTACTTTGTTAATAGCTTCTACCTGTCCGTTGGACTGGGGGTAGTATGGTGAAGAAAATTCATGGGTGAATCCAAGGTAGCTCCTCGAAAACTTCATTCTCGAAGTGTTTCTGTAATATTCCCAATTTTTCACATCATATTTGGAATATTAGAGTCCTTGATTTTCTTAATGAATTAAGTAAATAAAAGGGTGGAAGGACCCACAATCCTAAATATAAATAAATATCCACTTTGTGTGTGTGAAGGTGGATTAATTAAGCCTAGATTTACATAACAAGGTAGTTGAGCAACTACTAATGTGAATGAAATTGGAGAACCTGTCTCATTAATGAGATAGATCATGGAGGTTTGACACAGTCAACTAAGATCTTGAAGAGATCAAACAAAAGGTTGATTCAGTCAACTAAGATCTTGAAAATGTCAAACCAAATATCATGAGATACTCATGATGACGTGATGGAGGATGATTGATGGAGAAGGTGTACATTGCACCTAGACATGATGGTTGATTTGGTTAAAGAGCGCAGTCCAACTTGGAGGATCTTTTCCACATACATTGCACAGTCTAGATGAAGGCCAAGGCTTGGGAAGGCTCAAGTGTTATTTAAATAAGATGAAGGCAAGGATGAGGGCATGTTGATTATTTCTTGAACTACAATATTTTCAGATCTGGAATTGTCATGTGACATTCCACTGCTTTCTTGGGTTGTTTAGCAGAGATTGCAGGTGTTGTTTAGCACAGGGTGTTCCTGGTCGAGAATCCCACCTCTTTCTTAGAGTAGCTCTAGAAAGAGTATTTTACTTCATTCTACATCAGGCTTTAAGTGCCACATCTCTTTTCCTACTTTCTGCAGAACACTCATATTCAGAAATTGTAGATTTCTGAAGATCAGTTTGGAAGGAGGAAGTTGTCTTCAGTACTTCAGCTCGAGAACTGGTGAGGGTTTATTCCTATCACCTTGGGCTTAAATATCAGCTTCCCAGAGCTTCATTTTAGATCTGGTATCAGGCCAAAAGTTATTGACCTCCCAGCAACAGTACTTCCTTCAGGAATTATGCTATCTATCTTGCAGATCCAAAGGGAGGAAGGAAGTTGCTAGTATTTCAGCTAGCAATCCTGTGAGGGATCATTCCCTCACATTTCCATCATTATTTCCATCAGACTGGAGTTTATTGCAGCATTTTTCAGTAGGAAGAAGGCCTCTCTTTCCCTCACAGTGCAGTTTCTTGAGGCAGTTGTGTTGCAGCAGCTGCAATCATTATTGGAGGATTGAGAAGCTAGATCTAGAGCTTCTAGGTCATAGATCTGAAGAAGGGATCAACCCTTCAAGATTAGATCTAATCTGATATCATATTTCAGCCATCTATTTGTCAGATCTAGCTTCAGATTTGTATTTCCCAACAGATCAAGGATCAAACCCTAGGGAGGTGATTTTCTAAAGTTGCAGATCTGGAAAACCCTTTCTAGGTTATCTTAGGAATCCATCACATTGGCGAGATCTTGAATCTTGGCATCATCTGAGCTCCAGTTTTGAGTAGATTTGCATTTCCCTTTTCATCCTGCAACTATATGTTCACATTCTGCTGAAGGGACATCACAATATTTGCTGCAGAGCCTCTCCAGTTACATTGTACCTGTTGTAGCTTTTTTTCTGGGTACTTCTATACCATATTTTTGGCTAGATCTACTCACATTTTGTATAATGTGTAACTGATTTTTCTCCAATCTAATAAAATGGCTCAGCTTCTCTGTAAATTCTGATGTTGTCTTAAGATTTATTGTTTATCTTGCTGTAAATTCTTATATTGTGGGAATTATTACTGCATTCTCCCTTTTGGGATATTACAGTGGTATCAAAGCATGATCTTTGGCTCAGCTTGTAGACACTTCATCTTTTGCATCTAAGAAAGAAGCAGATAGATGAGATCTATCATAGAGGAAGAAAATTCTGCCACTAATTTATGTAGATCTATGCAAGATCTCTCCAAGGAGGTGTATCAAATGAAAGAGAAAAGGCAGAAAGAAGATCCAAGAAGAAGATGTGATGAGGAAGGCCCCAGCACTTCCTATCAGCAAAGAAGAAAACCGGAGAATCCTAGATCTCCTCATAGATCCACTATGCCCACTTTCTTTGAAGAAGGAGAAGGGTGTAGAAATGAAGGAAGGAATGAACCTGAGACTCATGAGACTCTCAGTCTATATCTTGAAGAGTACAAGGCACAGTCTAGAGCATTCAAGGAGAAGCTAAATCTCCAACAATTCTTCAAAATCAAAGAATAAAGAGGATCCTATAGCAGTAATAGAAGGGAGAGGCATAATAGATTCTATTTGCCTACATTTGATGGATCCTCCTCAAGCACTGTTAAGGCTTGGAGGAGAGAGTTAGATCCACTTTTCAGGCTACATCTTGTAGCTGAAGAAGAGTTTTTCCAAATTACAACACTTCATCTTTTAGATGAAGCCAATGATTGGTGGTTTGGTCACATGGAGCATGCAAAGGTGACAGAATATTCAGATTTAATTCACAAGTCGAGGAAGAAGTTTGATGAGAAGGAGACCAAGAAGGATGTCATTCTTGTCACTCTAGACAAGGATTCACTACATTCACCACCAGCTGCAGAAATACTTGCATCCAGAGAAGAGACTCTTTCATCTTTGCAAGATGGTATTGATCTCTTGACATATAGAGTCCCATGCATGATTTAGGAGATGCATGAGGAAGAGGAGGAAGATTCCAACGCTGGTACATTGGAAGACGAGAAGCCATCTCTCTTACCAGTGGTTGGAGGCACTATTGTCTCGGTTGGAGGAACTCTTGTGTTCTATCAATAGGCTCCCACATATCAGTTGATCCAAGGTATGCATACACATTCATCACCTATTGTTTTAGTAGATCTTATTGAAACTTATGGGGACATTCTATCAGGGCCAATGCATGACCAAGGGTTAGAACATAATGCTGATTTGAAGCAACGTATTATCACAATGCAGAGGAACCTTGATCTAATCAAGGAGGAGATGAAAATTTATCCCATTTTATCATGGATGGACTACATTCAACCTCTTGAGTTGAAGTGAAGGGTTTCAGAAGAAGGGATGAGCATAATCCTTTATACAATGACTGGTTATGAGACCAGTGTTGTGCCTTTCTTTGAGACAGTTTATGTATTACCTTGCATATCTACATCGCTGTCACTTAGAAGAAGTGATAATGATGAGGTCCCATCATTCTTGGAGCATTCTGAAGGTAGCTTCACTCATGAAGCAATGGAGGTAAAGATGACAAATGGTAGAAATCTAGATATGAGAAACCTTTTCTCCTTTCTTGATGACACTTTCTCAATGAGCACCTCACAACTCAAAGAGAGACTTATACCTATAGCAGATCCAAGACCTCATTGGTTTTGGAAGGCCATGGATGAGAATAAGGTCTCATTAAGAGATCTCATTGGAGGTGCACTTCAAAATTTCATGGAGTGCAAAGTTCTTCATCAGTTTGGGGAAGATGGTATTCTACAAAGGGAGGATACCATGATTATGCAACACATCACTCATCTTCCATCTTGGGATGAGTGGATGAGGAAGATAAGCAAGGGGTTGCATGACCACTTGTAGATTTACATGGGCCAGCAAGCTTGGTTACGTTGATTTCCCTTAGGAGGTTCTTGTCACTACCCAAAGGCTCCTATTTATTTGATCCATGCCTTGAAGAACACTTATGAAATGAAGAAGGAGGTGTTGGCTGCGTTGGCTGCTCTTGGGTGAGTATGGTTACCACCCAATAGCTCATATTTTTTTGATTCATTCCTTGTGTATCAATGAAAGAATGCAACAAAATAAGGCATGTTCATTTTGGTTTCACTTGAGAGAGACTGGCCACCACATGAAATCTCCTATGTCTATGTGTTTTGTCCTGCGTAAATCTTGACATGATGCTCTCATGATGTGAATTGATGATGTTTCCTTGTATTGGGATGAAGTGACATTCCATATGTCCACTATGATTTTTCTTCATGATGCACATGAGGAGGAGAGGAAGCAGCCAGATCTCTTGTTTCTTTGGTTGCTTTTGGGGGAGTTTGCCTTGTCCATCTTACATGGAGGAGATGGAGGATGGCAACAAAGGGCCTTACTCCGGTGGTTACTCTTAGAAGAATATGGTTTGACATATTTATCTACCCATATAGCTCCTTTCCTTCTTCTTTTGCATAACATTGGAATGATGCTTGGATCCAACAAAGCCAACAGGGCCAAGTACGAGAGCATATCAATGCTCAATCTAATTCATAAAACATGGGATGGAGACATGTATTGTGTGATGGAGCTTTTCCTTTGTGAAGAGAGCCACCTTATTTTATGCACCTCATGTATTGATGATGATGTTGGACATCATATGGTTGTCACTTGGTACTTCATGATGGAAGGAGGACATCTAACCATACAGTTAGAGGACATTCTTTATGTTTTTAAAAGACAACTTTGGAACCAAACATGCATAACCCATTGCAGCAAATAGAGGAAGCCTTCCTTATGTGGATGCCATTTGGAGGGGAATAGATGGATTTGCATCTACTTTTGGAGTTCCTTGAGGACAAGCAACATTTTTCCGGGGGGGGGGACTGTAATATTCCCAAATTTTCACATCATATTTGGAATAGTAGAGTCCTTGATTTTCTTAATGAATTAAGTAAATAAAAGGGTGGAGGGACACACAATCCTCAATATGAATAAATATCTACTTTGTGTGTGTGAAGGTGGATTAATCAAGCCTATATTTACATAGCAAGGTAGTTGAGCAACTACTAATGTGAATGAAATTAGAGAACTTGTCTCATTAATGAGCTAGATCATGGAGGTTTGACACAATCAACTAAGATCTTGAAGAGATCAAACAGAAGGTTGATTCAGTCAACTAAGATATTGAAAATGCCAAACCAAAGATCATGAGACACTCCTGATGAAGTGGTGGAGGATGATTGATGGAGAAGGTGTACACTGCACCTAGACATGATGGTTGATTTGGTCAAACAGTGTAGTCCAACTTGGAGGATCTTGTCCACATACACTGCGCAGTCTAGATGAAGGCCAAGGCTTGGGAAGGCTCAAATGTTATTTAAAGAATATGAAGGCAAGGATGAGGGCATGCTGATTATTTCTTAAACTAAGATATTTTCAGAGTTGGAATTGCCATGTGACATTCCATTGCTTTCTTGGGCTGTTTAGCAGAGATTGCAGGTGTTGTTTAGCACAGGGTGTTCTTGGTCGGGAATCCCACCTCTTTCTTAGAGTAGATATAGAAATAGTATTGTACTTCATTATAAATTAGGCTTTAAGTGCCACATCTCTTTTCCTACTTTATGTAGAACACTCATATTCATAAATTGCAGATTTCTGAAGATCAGTTTGGAAGGAGGAAGTTGTCTTCAATACTTCAGCTGGAGAACTGGTGAGGGTTTATTCCTATCACCTTGGGCTTAAAGATCAGCTTCATAGAGCTTCATTTCAGATCTGGCATCAGGCCAAAAGCTATTAAACTCCTAGCAGTAGTACTTCCTTCAGGAATTACGCTGTCTATCTTGCAGATCCAAAGGGAGGAAAGAAGTTGCTAGTATTTCAGCTAGCAATCTTGTGAGGGATCATTCCCTCACATTGCCATCATTATTTCCATCAGCCTGGAGTTTATTGCAACATTTTTCAGCAGGAAGAAGGCCTCTCTTTCCCTCACAGCGCAGTTTCTTGAGGCAGTCGTGTTGCATTAGCTGCAATCATCATTGGAGGATTGAGAAGCTAGATCTAGAGCTTCTAGGTCATAGATCTGAAGAAGGGATTAGACCTTCAAGCTTAGATCTGATTTGATATCATATTTCAGCCATCTATTTGTCAAATCTAGCTTCAGATCTATATTTCCCAGTAGATCAAGGATCAAACCCTAGGATGGCGATTTTTCCAAAGTTGCAAATCTGGAAAATCATTTCTGGGATATCTTGGGAATCCATCACATTGGCCAGATCTTGAATCTTGACATCATCTAAGCTCCAGTTTGAGTAGATCTGCATTTCCCTTTTTAGCCTGCAACTATATGTTCATATTCTGTTGAAGGGACATCACAATATTTGCTGCAGAGCCTCTCCAGTTATGTTGTACCTGTTGTAGCTTGTTTTCTGGGTACTTCTAGACCATCTTTTTGGCTAGATCTACTCACAATTTGTACAATATGTAACTGATTTTTCTCTAATCTAATAAAATGGCTCAGCTTCTCTGTAAATTCTGATGTTGTCTTAAGATTTATTGTTTATCTTGCTGTAAGTTCTTATATTGTGTGAAGTATTACTACATTCTTCCTTTTGGGATATTACAGTTTCTCGTGATCGGAAACTAACTCTTTGGGTACACCGAACCGAGCGATCACGTGGTTAAACAGAAATCGAGCGGCAGTTTCTGTTGTGTTATCATATGTGGGCATGGCCTCAGCCCACTTGGTGAAATAATCGACAACCACAATGACATATTTATGGTTTCTTGATGAGGTGGGGTTACAAGTCATGAAGTCAATCCCCCATTTACAGAAGGGGTCGTGTTAGGTCCCTATATTACTAGTATAGTCCCTTATTGTTGTTAGTGTAACCCCCTTATTGTTATTATTGTGCCCTTAAATTATTATTTTTAGGTCAACTAGGATTAAATTGTGGTCCCACTAGGATTACATTGTGGCGCCATGGACTCCTATATATAGAAAGGAGGTTTTTTAATTTGTATCATCCAAGAATTGTTCATTCATGTAATGTATTGGAGGTTTCCCCCTTGAAGTGGCTTATTTCTAAGGCGTTGATATCTCTTTTCTTCTATTTTTGGAGCTGGTTTCACAACATTTGGTATCAGAGTTTTGGATTCTAGGGTTTCACTGCTCCAAACAAGTCATCATGGAATTTTCGCTATAACATTTTTTCTACAAAGGTTCAGAAGTTGAAATTTTTAGAGTGCGAAGCCGCAATCCTGAAGAACATCTTCACGAAATTTCAGAGCTTGGTGCGCAACATTTTTGGAGATATTACCTGTGGAAGTTAGGGCTTTTTGCAGGCTCCTGAATTTCAAATAAACAAGTCATCACGACATTTTTGCTATAATGTTTTTTATATGAAGGCAAAGAAGCTGAAATTTTTAGAGCATGAAACCGAAATCTTGTGGAACATCTTCGTGCAATTTCAGAGCTTGTTTCGCAACATTTTGGGAGATATGATCTGTGAAATTTAGGTCTTTTGCAAGCTCCCGAATTTCATCTCAAAGAGGTGATCGTGGGAAAATATTCATAACTCTCTCTTTGAGCATCTGATTGGAATTATATAAAAAGTAACTAGAAGTACACAGACTGTAGTTTTCTTTCTATAAATTTCAAAGTCAAAGGAGGAAACAGTGACACGTGGCAAGTCATACAAGTTCACGCTACTAAACAGTCCATAATTAGGTCATTGTGGGAGATTGAACATAACTTTGCCTTGAAGAATTGAAATCAAGTCAGACCTGTGGCATTTGAAAGACACTTAAGAGGACTACTACAGGGCCAAATTTTAGATATTGAGGATATGCAAGTATAGAGATAAGTCAATTTCAATATCGAGCTCCTCAAAAGCAAGTAAAAGGTGTGTATTTTTTTTCCGAATTGCATAAGTCTTGTTTGAAGAATCAAGTTGAATTGATTCCAAGGGCATATTGTAGAATAGATATCAGTATTGGATTCTCAAATGGCCCCTAAAAAGAATTCAACACCCATTAAGCCTTTAGAAGGCTCTACTATGATTCATGAAGATGAAGAATGGAAACATGACATATCAAAATTACAAGAGCAAGTGCAACAAATTTCGCTCTCGCAAAGAGCAACAAAAAATGACATGGAAGTTTTGAAGAAAGGCATGGAAACTAATATGGATGGTTTGAATAAAGGCATGGAATCTAAGATGGATGGTTTGAACAATGACATGGAAGCTAAGATGAATGGCATGGAAGCTGGCATGGAATCTAAGATGGATGACATGGAAGCTAAGATGGAAAACATGAAGAATGATCTAAAAGCATAAATGGAAGGTTTGACAAAGTTGATACAAGAAATGTTTTATAATGGTGAAAATATAGTTGAGGAAACTCATGATGAGAATAAAATAAATGTTAATCGTGATTTCATAAACTCTAATGTTGGAGGGAAGAACCCCCATATTCCAAAAATGGAGATGAGGAAGTTTCATGGAAAGGATCCTATAACATGGATACTACATATGGAGCAATATTTTGATCTAAATAATGTGAAAAATGCACAAAAGGTACGCATTGAAACTTTACTTTTAGAACAAAATACACTTGTATGGTATCGATGGCTTTACTCCCGTAAAAAAATTGTCACTTGGTCAATTTTTATGGAGGAAATGATAGCACATTATGAGGATACAAAGAGCAACACCTTCTTTAGCCAATTGATAAATCTCAAACAAAAGGGTTTAGTGGGGCAGCACATTGAGGACTTCCAAAAATTGAATACAAGGGTAACTGATATTCCAGAGGAACACAGGATTGATCTCTTCATAGGCACTTTAAAGGATAACATCCAACATGAAGTTCGCGTTTTGGAACCTGATTCATTGGAGAAGGCATTCGGGTTGGCAAGAAAAATTGAATGTAAAATTATGGCGACAAGGAAGCCTACCACTCACTTCTATAAAGAGGGAAGTGTTGCTACTCCTAGATTTCAACAACCTACAAGGTTGACACCACAACAATTGGAAGAAAAAAGAGCAAAAGGGCTTTGCTACGGTTGTGATAGCAAATACACTAAAGGTCATAAGTGTGCTGAGAAGAAATTATTTTACATAGATTGTGAAGAGGAAGAAGAAAATGAACAAGAATCTTCAAAAGAAGAGGATATACACCAAGAACCAGCCCTAGAAGAGGAAGAAATGAGTCCAACCATATCATGTAATGCATTGGCAGGAATTACCACTCCTCAAACTCTCAAGATAGAAGGACATATCAAGAAGAAAAAGGTAATAGTGTTGATTGATTCAGGTAGCACCCATAATTTTATTCATTGTAAGGTAGCCAAGGAATTGAATTGTTTCCTATACCCAGCACCAGAATGTCAAGTGATGGTTGCAAATGGAGGAAATATAAATTTCTATGGAAAATTCCATAATATCAAGCTAACCATGGGGGAATATTTATTGAATAGTCCAATGCTTTCCATTCATATGGGAGGTGTTGATGTTGTACTAGAGTACAATGGTTACAATCTTTGGGGACGATAGCTTTTAATTTTCAAGAACTTTTCTTGAAATTTTTTTCAGAAGGAAAGGAAGTCGAATTACGGGGTATTGCAGGGAAGCCAGAAAAGATAATAAGCTCTAATGTTGTGACAAAGCTTCTAAATAAATAACAACGAGGCGTAATTGCACAACTATGCTAAGTAGAAGTTCCAACATCAAAATCATCTATTTCTGCAGATCTCCAAAAAGTCTTGGACAATCATTCCAAGGTGTTTGAAACTCCCAAAGGACTCCCACCTATTCGTGATCATGATCATGCTATTCATTTGATTCTAGAAATTTTTCTTCCAAATATCAGGCCTTATAGATATCCTTATGTCCAAAAGAGCAAAATTGAACGTATGATTGCAGAAATGTTAGAGGCAGGTATAATTCAACCTAGTCAAATTTCTTTCTTTGCTCCTATAGTATTGGTACACAAGAAGGATGGATCATGGCGCATGTGTCTGAATTATAGGGAGCTCAATAAGCTCACCATTAAAGATAAATTTCCCATTCCTGTGATTGATGAATTATTGGATGAATTACATGGAGCAAATTATTTTACCAAGTTGGATCTTCGTTCAGGATATCATCAAATTAGAATGAAGACTGAAGATATTCCAAAAACATCATTTCGAACTCATGAGGGTCATTATGAATTTTTGGTCATGCCTTTTGACCTTACCAATGCACCTTCTACATTTCAAGGGTTGATGAATTCCATTTTCAAACCCTTCCTTAGAAAATTTGTGCTAGTATTTTTTGATGATATACTACTCTACAGCAGGTCTTGGAAGGATCATGTTGAACATGTTGACAGGGTGCTCAAACTATTGCAGGAGAAACAATTATATGCAAAAACATCCAAATGTTTCTTTGGAGTACAAGAGGTGGAATATCTGGGTCATATTGTATCTCACGAGGGTGTTAAGATAGACCCTAACAAAATTAAAGTTGTTAAGGAATGGAAAGTCCCCACAACCATAAATTAGTTGTGAAAATTTCTCGGGTTAACAAGGTATTATCGTAAGTTTGTTAATAATTATGGGAGAATAATAGCACCTCTAACAACATTATTGAAGAAAGATGCATTTTCATGGACTACTAAAGCAACTAAGGCCTTTGAACATCTTAAAGAGGCAATGTTCCTAGCACCGGTCTTAGCTACGCCAAACTTCACAAAAACTTTTCTTGTGGAATGTGATGCCTCAGGAAATGGAATTGGTGTTGTTTTAATGCAAGAAGGAATACCCATTGCTTTTGAAAGTTGTCCAATCAAAGGAAAGTATTTACAAAAACTTATTTATGAGAAGGAAATGTTAGCAATACTGCATGCACTAAAGAAATGGTGAACTTACATAATGGGAAGACACTTCAAGGTAAAAAATGATCATGATAGTCTTAAACACTTTTTGGAACAAAGACTATCTTTAGAAGAGCAGCAAAAATGGGTCACAAAGATGTTGGGTTATGACTTTGAAATAATCTACAAAAAGGAAAGCTTAATGTTGTTGCAGATGCACTCTCAAGAAAGAATGAAGAGGTGGAAGCATTGCTTTGTGCCATTTCTATTATCCAACCAGATTGGATAACCGAAGCAAGAGATGAATGGAAGAATGACAAAGATGTATGGACACTCATTCAAAAGTTGCAGCAAGATCCTAGTACATCTGATACATTTAGTTGGAAAAATGATTCCTTATGGTACAAAGATGACTTATATCTTTGTAAGAATTCCCAACTAAAACAAAAGATTCTTTTGGAATTGCACACTTCTCCTTTAGGAGGACACTCAGGATTTTTAAAAACTTACCACAGGGTGAAGAAATGATTTTTTTGGGATGGCCTTAAATCTGATAGTCAAAAGTTTGTGGCGGAATGTTTGGTTTGCCAGCAGAATAAAGTGGAAACAATTAAGACCCCAGGACTTCTACAACCTTTATCCATTCCAAGTCAACGTTGGGAGGAGATTTCAATGGATTTTATCACAGGTTTACCTAAGTCCGAAGGAAAGAGTGTCATCATGGTGGTAGTTGATAGACTTAAAAAGTATGCACACTTTTGCGCATTATCTCATCCATTTAAGGCAAGTACAGTTGCTACTACATTTATGGACACAATTCAAAAGCTACATGGAAACCCAGGGGTTATTGTGAGCGACAAAGATCCCATTTTTACTGGAAATTTTTGGACGGAGTTATTTTCTTGTTTGGGTACTCAATTAGCTCATAGCTCATCTTATCATCCTCAATCCGATGGTCAAATTGAGATAGCAAAAAAATGTTTGGAAGGATATCTTCGTTGTTTTGTGTCTAATAAACAAACGCAATGGGTCAAGTGGTTACCTCTCGTTGAATGGTGGTATAACACTTCCTTCCATACTGCAGCAAAAATGACCCCATTTATGGAACTTTATGGATATCATCCACCATCCATCACATCATCTTTAAGAAAAAATTCGAAGGTTCAAGCAGTGGAAGATCACATCGAGCATTAACAAGAAGTTCTCCAACTCTTAAATGATAACCTGAATTGGCACAAAGTCGAATGAAAAAACATGCAGATCAACATCGTAGTGAAAGAAGTTTTGATGTAGGAGATTGGGTATTTTTACAGCTACAACCATACAAACAAATGTCCCTCAAGCAAGCTAAGAAGGATAATAAATTATCGCCAAAGTACTATGGTCCTTACAAAGTGTTGCAAAAGATTGGTACTATGGCATACAAATTGGAGCTTCCTGCTTCTTCGCGAGTACATCCAGTTTTCCATGTTTCATGCTTAAAGAAGGTTATAGGAGAAAATCTTCCAGTTCAAACAATATTGCCAGAACTTGATGAGGAAGGAAAAATCATATTGGAACCTGAAGCGGTCACGGAAACAAGAACTCGACAGCTATGGAATCGATCAATTTCAAAGTATCTCATCAAGTGGAAGAACTTACCCACTAAAGATTCTACATGGGAGGATGATAATTTTATACAGAAGCACCCAGAGCTACTTAAGCGTTGAGGACAACACATTTTTGAAGGAGAGGGGCATGTTAGGTCCCTATATTACTTGTATAGTCCCTTATTGTTGTTAGTGTAACCCCATTATTGTTATTATTGTAACCCCCATATTGTTATTATTGTGCCCTTAAATTATTATTGTTAGGTCAGCTAGGATTCAATTGTGGCCCCACTAGGATTACATTGTGGCCCCATGGACTCCTATATATAGAAAGGAGGTTTTGTAATTTGTATCATCCAATAATTGTTCATTCATGTAATGTATTGGAGGTTGCCCCCTTGAAGTGGCTTATTTCTAAGGCGTTGATATCTCTTTTCTTCTATTTTTTGAGCTGGTTTCATAATAGGCTGGCTACTATGACAGGGTGCAGAGAAGCGGGCGATGATCTTGCCTTATGAGCGAAGCGTTGGCATTGTTCACATCTTTTGACTGTTGTGATGCAGTCGTTAAACAGGGAGGGCCAAAAATATCCTGCCCGTAGGAATTTTTGGGGGATATCCATTCCTGATAGATGGTCACCGCAAGTACCTCCGTGGAATTCATTAAGGGCTTGTTCCGCTTGGTCATGAGTAAGGCATCGACATAAAATGGTGTCGATACCTCGTCGATATAACACATCTCCTAGAAGGAGATATCGAGGGGCCTGCTAGCGTATGTGTCGACAGTCGTCTCGCATGAGATGCGGTCTAGACTTTTGGGTTCGCAGGAATAGGAGAATGTCTCCATACCAAGGGTTGTTAGTTGCTACGAAGAGTAGATGTTCATCAGGTAGCGAATCGTCTACTGGTGATCCCTTGGAATTTCCTGAGAGGTTTGTAATGAATTTTGATAATGCACGTGCCTTTTTTCTTTTGGGGGAATGAAAATTTAAGTCATACTCTTGGAGAATGACTATCCAACATGTGTACTTGTGGTTCATTAGGCAGCGCGTGAGTAGGTATTTGATGGGATTAATATCGGCGATAACCATAGTGGTTTTTAAGGTGATGTAGTGGCGAAGTTTATGGACTGCATGGATTAATGCTAGGGAAGTATTTTCTTCGGGTTCATATCTCAACGCTGGGCCTGATAAGGTTTTGCTGACGTAATAGATTACATGCTCCTTCCCATCTGGGCCTTCTTGAATCAATACTTCAGCCAATGTGGATTTGGAAACTAATAGATACAAGATATAATCCTTGTCATATTCTGGGGGACTAATGAGTGGTGTTGAAGATAACGTCTCCTTTAGCGCATCAAATTATTTTTGGGTGTGGTCATCCCATTTAAAGAGAATGTCCAGGCGAAGGAGGTGTAAGAACCCCTGAGCGCAGGTGGCATAATCTAGGATGAAGTGTCTCAGAAAATTGGCCTTCCCTTGTAGGATTTGAATTTGTCTGAGGGTTCGAGGTGGAGGTACCTCTTTAATGGTTTGGACCTTGATAGGGTCCACACGAATCCCTTGTTGGGACACAATAAAACCTAAGAGCCTTCCTAAGCTGACGCAGAAGACACACTTGATGGGGTTCAAGCGTAGGTTGTATTGATGGCATATTTTGATTACCAATCGCAGATCCTCAAGATGGTCTGAGCACTTCTTGGAGCAGACTGTCAGGTTGTCCAAGTAGGCGAGAATAAGGTGTGCTAAGTCATGAAATATATAATTCATGGCCCTTTAGAAGGTGGCTCCAGCGTTTTTTAGGCTAAATGGCATTACCTTGTATGTGAATCTACCCCAGGGGGTAGTGAACACAGTTTTGTACCGGTTCGTATGGAAAATTTGGATTTGATTGTACCCAGAGAATCCATCCATAAAGGATAGAGCCTCGTGTCCTGCGCAAGCATCAATGACTTGGTCCATGAATGGAGTTGGGTAATTATCTTTAGGAAAAGCTTTGTTAAAATCCTGAAAATCGTTGCAAATGTGTATCGTTCCCTGTTTTTTTATGACGGGAATAGGGTTGGAAACCCAAGATGTATAGGCAATGGGGTAGATAAACCCGGCTTTGTGAAGCTTGTCAATTTCTTGTTTTATTGCTTCTACCTTAGAGGGGTGTAGTTGATGTTGTTTTTGGCGTACTGGAGGTATGTCAAGCCAAGTGTCAATATGGTGCTCTATGATAGTAGGAATGAGCCCAGGCATTTCTGAGTAGTCCCACGCGAAGATATCTCTATACTCTTGTAACAATTTGGTGTAAGAGGCTATTTCTTCTGGAGAGCATGCTGCCCCAAGTGATATTTCTTCAACCTTTGCCGGATTTTGGGATATGTTCACCTTGATGGTAGGCGAAATATTCGACATATTTCCTTCCTCTAACGCATCAGGCGCTAGGATGGGGTTTTTGAACCAATCGACCTTTCCTAATGGCAGGAAGTCTTTTTATTTGATCACGTAGATCTCTTTTTCAGTTGTATTATTAGGACCGAATGTTTTCTTGGGGAGAAAAAGTGAATGGTGATGCATTGCATCCCATGGGTAATCTGGCTCCGTCATGCCCTCTAGGATATCCTCATCTGAATGAAACAAGGACCCGAAGGGGGATTGTTCCTATGTAGGGTTATGCTGAATAGGGGTTATCCAGGTAGAGCTAGTTGAGAGACACGAGAAGGATTCCATCGTGGATGTGGTGGAACCAGACGCGGTCGACAGAGTGCAGATAGATTGGGTTTGCACTGTCATAGGGACAACTACTCTTGTAGTTGCAGCTGACTCGACACCTATGGCAGATGAGAAAACAACTCGAGTCATGGTTCTGATGCATGATGACATGAATCGTATATGGTGTGTCGTATCATCGGTGCTTGGTGGGGGATGAATCTCTTTCATTGATCGTCTTCCAGTTGGCTACAACGGGACGGATCTATCTATCACATCCTCTTGAGTTTTCAAATTTTTCATGGAATCCGAGTCTGTGCCATCTTCTTGGGAGAGGCAGACTATGGTTGAGCGAAGGCTAGTGAGGGCTAGCCGAAATCGAGGTATGTAGTGACAATTCTCCAAAAGGTGAGTGTCGGTGCATAATGGACATGTGAATTGTGTTGCTCGCAATCCAACGTAGTAAACCCTTTCGATTGGATACCATTTTTGGATGAGCTCCAAGGCTGTGCACTCTTCGAGGAAGTGACCACGTTCATCGCATAATGTACAACGTATAATGGGCATAACTGGGGATCTTTTTACAACCCTTCGTTCCTCTTGCAAGTATAGGATGGTACGAGGTTCATTTTCGGATGCCTGGGTGGAGGGATCCTCTTGATAAGATCTCTTGATGGAATGTAAGGCATATCTATATCACGGTATCTTTGGACAATGGTGGGTATAGTGCCCATAGTTGCTACAGAGAGCGCATGCATGATTGGTACGCATCATTTTTCCTTTACCTTTGGTGGTAGGTTCCTTTTTACGGAAACGCGGCGTCACAATTTCTGCCTCAGATCCAAGGAGTGGTTTTAATTCATCCAGATTTGGATAAATGTGGGTAGGATGACCTATAACGTTGCATACTTGTGATTCTTGTTGAATGGCGGGGGTCTCCATCTTCTTTCCTCTCTTTTCAATTTTCTTAGTTGTAATCACTGGTTTTGTAATGGGAATTTCCTTTGCAGGGGTGGTCTCAATTGTTTCTTGGATAGTTGAGGGCTCCTTGGGACTGAGGGGCTTCAACCCTATGGCAGTAACATGGGTGGCTCCTGTTCCGAAAGGGGGAATGAGGTACCAAACTGGGAATTCCCCATATATATTGGGTAATACTAGTGTTGCCAAAACTTGCTGGGAGACGAAGCCAGCTGGGGGGTAGAGGAAAGGGATTTGGGAGGCGGCGTAGGCTAGAGAGGCTGTCGTGGCCGATGCCTTGGCGTCGTTAATGCTTGATTCAGTGTCTTGACTATCCTTGGCACTTGATGTGGACATCATGCATTTTAGGGTCCCGTGATTTCGCTGATTGGCAAGCCAAATGACAGTGTAACATCAAACCAGTCTTTGGAGCCCAAGGACCTAGCCTTCCTAGACTCAGAGAGGGCTCTCTCTATTTCTGTAAGGGATATCTGTGTGTTTTCTTATGGTATTTTAATTTTAGGCTAGTTATGAAGTAGGTTTTTTTTGTTTTGGTTTTTTAGGTTGTGAGGGATGAAACTGATCAAAGATATAAGATAGGTAAAAATATGTCAGATCAACTGGGCTATGGGGTCGAAAAGGTCTAGAAGGCTATCAGACAGTGATACAAGTCTATTGAAGGGCCGATTTGATTCGAGGTAGAAAGGATCTTTGGGAAAAATGGAATAAAATGGACATCAAGTTTGGGAACAACAAAGGATTTCAAGCATAACTAGTTTAATAGCTGACATAAACATGGTAGGGCTATCAGACTTTGGGGAAAAACACTTAAGATAGACAAAAAACTCGAATCACTATGCCGGAATGCCTAAACACAGTACTTCAAGTTATTGGGCACTTTGAAAACAAAATTGCATAGTCTTAGGCAAAGGGCAAGATCGAAACAAGACCTCCTTGGTTCAACAAATGACAATCTAATCAGTCAAAGAGAAATTTCATGGATGGAGCTATGGCTAGCCATGAGTAAGCAGGGCATACCGTAAATCATACTTAGCATGCATAAAACCATGAATGAAATAAGCAACAATATCCTTAAGTTATTAAAGAGCAATCAAGAATTCTTTAATGTGACTAGGGAAGAAGAAAACATGGAAGCTATGAAGAAACAGGAAATTTGAGGTGCCTCCAAGGGCATGTCTCAAATTTGTTCTCTACTGATCTATAGCAAGCAAGAAACATGGATTCATGAATTAAAACTAGAAAACAAAACAAAGAAAGAGACACTATACCATTCTACCAAGTCATGGAATCCAACAACAATCCTCTTTCATCATCCAAGAACTTCCAAGAGACTATCCAAGAGCATGAGACAAGTATTTCTTCCAAAGCTTATATGACCATATATTGATTCTATCATCAAGTTCAGCCTTGTTTACAATGAAAGCCTTTGGAATATATAGGCTCAAGTGAGGAAAACCTCTTAGTTCAATATGCACTCTCATTGGCCTATTCAAAATATCTAAACTTGTCCTTGAGGCTTTGCAAAGCTCAAGGCACAAAATATCTCATAAAATATCTAAAAAATGCTAAAAGAGGGAATTAAATTGACTTTTCATAACTTCTCATGTGCAAAAATAGCTAAACGCACATGAGGAAAAAGCAGTTTTTAAAGGTTCAAATTTTACAAAAATACTCAAAAATTACATCAACAAAAGGTCCCCTAACTTGCCGACAACTTTTGGCAGTCTTCCCGATGTCGAAACGAGGCTCATGATAGCTCGTTGGAAAGCTCTAAATGTCTAATTTCTGGAGAAACTATAATTTTCTCAATATGACGCCTAGAAGTCCTCCAAAAATAGGACTATGTGTAAAAAACCAAAAAATAAGGTTTGCTGATAGACTGGGCAGAGTGTAGAAAAAGCGGGCATTTTTTGCCATTTTGGGAGAGAAAATGATCTTCAAATGTCCTGAAACTCGCTGAGTGTGTGATCCTAAAATTATGGCATCCAATGATACCATTCTCCTCCTTTGATGATCCCCCGAAATGAAATGGTGAAGCCCATGAATTTTGGCCAAAAACCCAAAAATGCCAAAAAACCAAAATATGTTGAAAATCGCCAAAAATTGGTGAGCATGACCCTCAAGGGTTCTCAGCAACATGTTGTGAAGTAGAGGCCAAAATATGAAGTCCTGATGTGTCTTTCCTCACTTTCCGTGCCGGGCGCTTCCCTTTAGCCTCCTTGAGCTTGTCTTGAGTAGCCTTCAACTTGCACCGGGAAAAATGATTTAACTTTTTATAATGCTTCATCATTCTCCTTTGAAGGTCTAGATCCCTATTTTCCTTCTCCAATTTCTTCTCCAAATGGTCATTACTCTCTCAAGCCATGCCTCCTTATTGTTCTCTATCTCCTGTTCAAACAATGCAGTGAGAGGAGGAGATTGGAGAAGGGCATTTTCCTCTTCCTTTTGCTTCTCAAGGGCCTTTTTAAGCCCCATGGTTCTAGGCCTCTTTCGCTTAGGCTGATCATCGCCTTCACTATCATCAAACTCGCCCATGAGTTCTTCCAATCTTGTTTGGGCTTTAGAGGCCTCCTTCTTGTACTTAGTCGCCCGTGTCTCATAAACAACCATATGGACACTCATTTGCCTATTTTGGATTTCCAGAAATTGATTGAAATTCCTTGCCCTATGAAGATCATCCTTCAATGCATCAATTTGGCCTTCTCTATTGATTAAGAGGTTTTCTAGAATCCGGGCCTCATTATCACTATCATCGCTTTGGACTTGGATGATGTCAAAAGCACTCTCCTATTCATGACTTCCTTCTACCTTGCCCTTCCCTTTGCTTTGGGTGGTTATTCTAGTGCTATTCCTCCTAGGCAAATCAATGATAGGCTTTTTTGGCAATTTTCCTTTACTTCGGAGAGCCTTTGTCACATTTGGAGTGACCACTCTAGGCACTCTCTTCTTTGTTGTCTGGGGCTTGGCCTTTTTAGGAGAAGAGGACGTGACCCCTTTACCTTTGTCATCTTGCTTGTCATCCTTTTGAGTTTGTTGTTCTTCTTGAGGAGGCTGTTGTTCTTCTTGAGGAGGCTGCTGTTCTTCTGGAGGCTTCTCTTGCTCATCACTGTCGTAACCTTTTTCATCATTTTCATGTTGTTGCTCTGTCTCATAGGACTGTTGTGTGTCCTCTTTAGGTTGCCCTTGCTCATCACTATCATGTTTCCCTTGCTGCTCTGTCTCACAAGGCTGCCATTCATCATCTTTATGCTGCTGCCCTGTCTCACCCTCGCTGTCATGCTGTTGTTCATCACTTTCTTCCTCTTCCCCTTGCTGGTGTTCATCACCAATGTGATGTTGTTGTGTGTCATCATAAGGTTGTTGTTCACCCTCATCACTGTCATGCTGTTGTCCAACACTTTCTTCCTCCTGCTCATGTCCTTTCTTCTCTTGCTAGTCACTTCCTTCTCCTTCTTCATGTTCCTTTGTCTGTTCTGTAGTAAACTTGAGCTTTTTAGGAGTAGGTCTACTAGAAGAAGGCGAGGGGCGATGAGTAGGAGGTGTAGGGGATGTATGGATTGGAGGGACAGTGGAGAAGTCCAGTTGAGTGATGAAAACATCCCAAGATACATCTTTCTTTTCAAGCTGATGAAGAATGATGATTTTGATGAGAGAGTGATGGAAGAGACAAGCTATTTTTTGTGAAGGAGGCCTCTTCTGGACAGTGGAAGCCATTTTCTCAATGCTCTTGTGAAATAAGAAAGGAAGATTTAGCTGCTTGGTCCTTGTGAAATGCATCAGCAATCGAGTGTGATAAGCATAGATTCGAGAGAATCTTCCCTCGCAAGTGAAGTACTTCATGATAATCTTCATGAGGGGAGCGTAGCTGGCTAAAAGATATGAGAAAGGGAAAATAGAAGGACAAGCATCTCTATGTTTAGGCTTTAGAAAGGGCTTGTAATCATCTAAGTCCAAATGGCTTTGTTTAAACCATTTCTCGCCAATATAGGGGATTTTAGTGGCCTTGGAGATGGATCTTGGGGAGAACTTGAAGTCAAGGCCTGCCAATTAGAAATGCTTATCTTGAAACCTGAAAGCGCAAATGTGTGTCAAAGGAGAAAAAATCTTCACCTCTTGCACTCTTTGGCAAAAATATAAACATCCCACCTCATGGAAATTGAATAAGACTAAAGGGTGGGCATGCACTTCTTCAGTGGAAGTAGGCTGATACCTCTTGTGCAATCCACTCCTACTATCCTGCCTGGGAGGCATTCTGCTCTAGATGCTCTTTGCAAAAACCAAAACTGCCTCAAAAAGGATTTCTTGAAATGTGTTCTCAAACAAAACTCTGCCCTCTCTGTCAATCACGGTTTGATCAAGGTAAATTTGGTTTCAAATGATGTGTGAGATGCTTTCTTTTTTATTAGGTCTCTGCTCCTTCAAAACACTGTCTTTTCTTCCCTTTGTATGCCAAACAGCCAATCTTTATAATAAGCACACAGTCAACAAAAGATACACACAGTCAAAGGGTCACTGTGTTTGGGTGAGGTTACCAAGCTCTTTGTGTTTTGGTGTGGGCACAAGCAGCTTTGTAGTAGACAAACAGCAAGAATTCTTCACAATCAACACACCCTCCTCCCTTCACTGTTTTCTTGCATAGATTTTGACAAACACCTTTTAATGGTAATGACAACTTCACATACTAAAGCTTGTTATAAGGAGAAAACACTGCTTTTTTGCCCTTGTTTACCACATAGAAAAGACCTTTGAAATGATCAAAACCCTTATACCATGATTATTGTTGTTTGGCCATAGGCCCACTGTTTCATTTGTTCAAAACCCTGTCTCTCCTTTTGGACACTCTCTTACACCTTTCAATACTGTTTGAGGGCAGTTTGTTAGGTTTGTGAAACATCAAAAGGAAACCACCAATTTTGCTACGCTCACTGCTGGGCAATCACAAACTACAGCAACTCTTGAGTTTTTAAAACAAAAGATCAAACCTCCCAAGCACTTTTTCTTCCACTATGTAGCTAAAAGAGTTTAACTTTGTTTTACCACAATAGGGTTAACTTCACAATTTTTTAACAAAGCCTTCAATAATGTGCATATTCTGGTTTGCAAATTTAAGTTAATGCACTGTTTTGAGGGCAGAGTTTAGGCCTTCAACATAAAAACGACCACTTCACTTTCAACTTGACTATAACAATATCTTTCAAACCCTTGCCCCCAACATACCTTGAAAATCGATAGCAGTTGTTTTTTGAGGGGTTCGAGCAGCTTTGAAAGCGTTTCGAGGTGTTTTGATGGCTTAAACCATGCGCAGCACGTTTAGGATGGGAGAGCGCCATGAAAAAAGACTATCGGGTCACCTATTGGGCCGACGTGACCAGCGCCTACAGGTGCACCGCGTGCAGCTACAGGTGCGCCACGCGATAGTGTAAGCCTTTGGAGAAATTCTGCCTGAGCGTGCCGCGCAATTCTACAGGCGCGCTGCGCAGTTAAAAACCCTTGGAAACTCTGCAATCTTGCTCGAAAACCTTTCCTTTGGGTAGAGTGGACAGCAAAGGAGTTGTTTGTGCTTTGGAAATGCAAAAATATATATGCAACGGTCCTTAAACATTTTGAAAGTGAAAAAGCCAAGCTCCCTTTCACACTTGTTTGGTGAGGTTTTTTGAAACCCTTGAAATACTTTAACGACCTCTTTGCACCAATCTTTCGACAAAGTGGAGTTGGACATTTGAAAAAGGAACATAGTGAGGACATTTGTCTAGATGAAACAGGTTTTGTTTAGGACTTTCCAAAACTCTCCTACAACATTTTCACTGTGCTTTCTAAAACAAGAAACTCTGCCACTGCTGTCTTTAATGATATTTTCAACATGGAAAATCTGCTCAAAAATAAACCAATGATTGATGAAGCACCTTTTGCCTTTTGCAAGGAGATGGATTTACCCTTTTGAACCTTAAACTAATAATGTCTGCTCTAGATGCTTTAAAGGTGATAATGCTCACTGTGAAACTGATTTAACTGTTAGGTGTCCTTTAAGTTCTTCTTCTGACTGTGGGTGCAAAAATTCAGTTGCATTTACTCATGCTTTACCATTCTCTGTTCATTTAAAGGGAACTTCTTTAAAATCTCTCCCTTTACTCAAAATGCAGCGGTAAGGTACCTTTGACCTTTTTCATAAGGAAAATGCCTTTATTTGTAATAATGGCATGCCTTATTGGCTTTGAAAGTTTCTCTAGAATTTTGAAAAACATGCCATAATCCTTTCTGTACCTTTGGGACCTGTGTATCTATTTGCAATGCCCTTTTTTGGGAAATACTAAACTCAAGTTTCCTTTGTCTACTATGATGATTAATTTGAAAGACATTCCCTTATGAGTAGGAAGATCAGTACCCTTTGAAACATAATCATCATCTCTCTCAATCATCAGCGAGGTTGTTTTATGTAGGCTTCAGACTGTTTTGACAGCAAACTCTGATAGGAGATAAACCAACCTTGTTGATAGTCATGGTACTCATGTTTTCCCTTTGTTTTTTTACATGATTTCCCTTTTCAGAGGCTTTCAACTGTCTTCTGCTGCTCTTACCACTTATCTCTTGATCAGTCAAACCTTGAAATCAGTCACTGCCTTGGCCCTCCTCTTATGAATGAAGGAGGCCTCTCTTGACAAAATTCCTGATGTTCTTTCAACCTCTCTCTCAATCCAAAGAAGGATGTTTGATGAATCATACTGAAAGTGGCTTCTCTTATACATGATGGCAGAGGTTAGTTTGAGCTCAAGACTATTTGTCTCTTTTGGCCATCTATTTAACAATCCTTTCTTCAATGATGATGAACCTGTTGGCTTCACATTTTAACTGAAATAATAGTGAAATCATACAAATCATTTTTAAAGCCCACTACTTTGCCTCTGCCTTTGATCATCATTTTCATGCAGAGACCTTCAGCTTTTGTCTCATTGTACTTCAAAGCTTGTCTTCACAGTTAGTGAAAAACTCAAAAACAGACTTTACCTTTGGCCCTCTGCTTATAGATGAAGGAGACGCTTCAGTCTTCAAACCCTCCGCTTATATATGAAGGAGGTTTTTCAGTCATGTCATATCATCAGCCTTTTGACAGAGTCATTTTTCCTTTCACTATCCTTTCAGGCTTTGACTGTGATCGCAAGAATGAAAAACTCTCTACTTTGTGGCTGCAACCCAGGCTCAAAATCACATTGAGAAGTAGTTGTCTTCTCACGTGGAGCCAAGTATTGTCTTCTGGGATGCTGGTATGCCTCTGTACTTGAAAGATCCATTAAAACACTATAAAAACACCTAGAATCAGTTTGACCTATGGTCCATGTATTGCTGAGACTTGAGGGTGTATTAGTGGTGCGACCTAGGGCTGTAAACAACTTTATTTGTAGAGTGGGAAGGTCTGTTATGACTGGTCTATAGCAGATGGAGGTTCTTTGGCTTTTTAGGATAGTTTGCAAAGGGATAAATGCCTAAAGTGCCACTTCCTAACTTAGGGGAGACTTTTTGGACAGATTTGGATTGTTTCTTTAGAGCTGATGGGCAGACTAGTATGGCTGAGGCTAGGTAGGATTTGATAATGAGGTTTCATCTCATCATGGGCGGACTGAAAGGTAAGAGGGAAAAAAATTTTATGGGTGTTTTCCAGCTGGAAAATTTGACAAATTTTTAGATCATCTGCTAGAAAACTTGGCTGTTACAACTAGTCATCACCCACTAGTGAAAAATACTGATGACTAACAGTGGCTCCATTTGGGGAGGGCAGCTCCTTTTCAGGAGGTGTCCAGAATTTCAGATCTTTGGCTTATGAAGACCAGTGCCTTACCAATTGGCGCAAAATTCATTCTTCCTTGATGCTACTTCTGAAAAATGACAGTATGATTAGCATTCAATGATATTTCTACCTACCCCACTATCTTTCCTAACATTTTTTCTTCCTTTGGGTGCATTTGGACTAGCAACCCCTTTGACAATATATATTTTTTTCTTTTTGGAAAATGAACCTATCTAATTCTACACTTATATCTTCCGGGAGTTCAGATTAAACTAATGAACTCCTTCATTACTCTACCTATGCTAGATCAACTGTCAAGGTTAAATTGTTTGACAGGATTTTGTTCTCTAATCTAAAACATGAAATTTAAAATGATCAAATCAGGGTTAGACATTCTGATTTGTCATGTATTTTGCGGCAT
Organism: Pinus albicaulis; assembly: GCA_034641835.2. NCBI lineage: Eukaryota > Viridiplantae > Streptophyta > Pinopsida > Pinales > Pinaceae > Pinus > Pinus albicaulis. Next base: position 148,260,436 of record CM076575.1, read on the forward strand.
GAAAGACAAGCTGCACACAAATATTATTTTTCACAAAATGGAAATTAGGAAAAACAGGGCTAAGATGCACAATTTGTTTTTCATCCCTGCTTCCCTCTTTGGTTCTGTTTTGGGCGTGTGGAACCAGTATCTTTTCCTAATCTACTCTCTTTGATAAGTCAAGCTTACACAATTTTGACCATCTTTTTCACTCACTAACTTATCAGCAAGTAAATTTAAACATGTTCAACTATGATTAGGCTAGATAACTGAACAAGACATTTGAGTACTAGTAGTGGCATTTAGACTTGCGCGCTTTCTGAATGACTATTTTTTGGAACATGGGGCCTTTTTTCTATTTTTCAACTGCCCTCTTTTCTATTCTTCTATTGTTTTTTACTTTTTTGTTTTATCTATTTTTCAAACAGTGGTATATACAATGATTGAAAATGCCTTAAACTCAGAAATCTTGGAAATGGCGAAACTTAAGCATCTTATCCTCGTAAGGATCTCCAACCATTCTTGGTCCACTCAACTCCTGAAAAGAGAAATTTGGAAAATTCTCTCTTTCCAGCATGACATAAGGATTCATGCAAGAATCTCTGAACGAACCCATATCTTCCCGTTGTACCTCTTTATACCTCTGATTTCCACTCCTTTCTTTACTGTACATATTCCTTAAGTAATGCATATACTCTTGGTCATTTTTGAAATAAATAATGACATCATCAAGGTATGTTAAAATGCAGAAATTCAGGACTGGAAACATGGCTTTCATGAGCATATTTTTGATATCCGATGGTTTTGCAATTTTGAGTCTAAAACTGGAATTACTTCCAGCATATTGGAAAAAATATTTGAGCTATCTACTTTGCAAGGGAATCATTTGGCCATAACCTGAAACATCATCTTGCAAAGGCATATGATTAAAAGCACTTATCATCGGTATATCATGGTCTTGGGTAGGAAGGATAAAATTTATGTTATAGGGATGTGCATTAGTGTTTCTAAAATAAAAAAAGACCCTATGACCAGCTATTTTATCTTTGATTATTACTGATTGGTTCAGATTTTTGTATTTTCTTTTGTCGAAGTTGTTTCTTGGGGTGATGGTAGTGACATAGTGTTTCTCATTGTTTTCTATGCATGAGGTAGTATTCTGCATGAGATTTCCAATTCTAGCAGTTCTAAGTCTTTGATGAAATGACAGGATATTAGCCAGTTTATGTAACTCAAGTATACTTGGATTGCAACTATCCTGTTTGCTCATAAGGATTTTATCAGGTCCTTTTTCTGTATTTTGAGCTGTTATGGCTATAGTCAAAGTTTCACTTGCAGTGGAAGAGTTATGTGATGGTATATCTTTGAGGTATGGTAAAAACATTAAGCTTCCCTGCTCCTGAGTTCCGAAAAGGTTTGTGATATGTAAGTCCTCTAATGCCTTTATTCTGAAAAAATTTCCTGATGTTACTGCTGATGTTTGACTAAGGTTTGAGCAATTCACTTGATAGTACATAATGGTTTGTGCTTCTTGCTCTATTCCTATTTCAGAAGGAACATATCTACTTTCCTCAAGACATAATTGTTCGTGATCGTGGTAGTTTTGAGTGTCTAGTTCATCATAGAGAACTAGGGGCAGCTGATGTGGTGGGTCTAAGTTTGTTTCAGTTTCTTCTGACAATTCTTCAATGTCCTCATCAGTGTGCAGAATAAAAGAGTTCAGGTCGGAATGCACATAATACATTGGAATGTTATCTGGCCTCTCTTGGCTACTGATCATTTATTTCATGTGTGACTCTCGATAAAGTATTCTTGTTTGGTCAAACACAGGGACAGTGGCATAGGACATATCAAGTTGAATATTCCCTTGGAGCTTGGCTCCCCAAGATCTAGATAGAAGCATTCTGTACTTGGGAGGAATGTCTGCTACCACTATGTCCATGATCAGATGTTTTGCGGGTATTTGGGCCAAACTAAAACATAGATCCTTGATTAAACCTAGACATTTGACTCTACTAGAATCAAAAGAATATAAGTCTTTGTATGGTCTTGTGATTTCTAGGCCTAATCTTTCCATTACAACCTTCGGCATAAGATTAGCGAGGCACCGGAATCTAGCATGGCATTGTGAAGGATTTGGTCATGGATATTTAGACTGATGTAAAAGGGAAGAGTGGTTCCCTCTTGGAATTTCCCTTCTATTTTCGGACCAAACAACACTTCGGGAGTGTCCTCAGCTAGATTAAGGGTGTTTGCATCATTCCCTATATCCAGGACCTTTAACACTTGGGATTTATAAGAGCCTTGGGCGATGAGCTCGGTAAGAGGCATGGTGATCTTTATTTTGGCGATTTCACCCTCAAAACTAAAAGGTAGCTGAAGTTTAGACATGTTTGTTTCAGCTTTTTCAGCCATGACCTTCTCTATGTTCTGAGTTTGCTGGCTCTGTTTCGGGGTTTTGTTTGCCACAGCCACCTCGGGAATCTTTGTGGAGTTACTAGGAGCATCTGATTCAGGACTAGTTTGGGTAACTCTATCTTTGTTTTGGTCATTTTTCCCGACCATGATTTTTTTGCTGTTCACTTCTTTCTTAAGGATAGTATGAGGGATTTTAGCAGTGTCCGAGCTACCTTTCTTGGAGTTGTCTTGATTTTTTCTGCTTCTAAGGTCATATTTCCTATGAGCTTCTACTATGGCATTCTGAAAATATATGGCAGGATCCTCTGGATCTTCATATTTGGTTTCATCCTGATTCAGAGAGAAGAATGATTGTTCTTATTCTGTGAGGTACACCTCACTCTCATTATCAGACCCTATGAGGTTCAAATGATTTTCATCAATGGGTTCTGTATCCCTATCATCTTCTTCCACATAATTTTCATTAAATGGTGGCCTAATTTGTTGGTCATTTTCCCTTGGTTTGTTTTGAGGTTGTTCCCTCCTAAAATTTTGGTTTCGGTTTCTGTTTGGAGGGTTTGGCTGATTGTCCCTAAAAGGGGCCTTCTCACTTATCTTTTCCCACATTTTGGCCATTGACCTAACTAAGTCATCTATTCTAGGATCTAAGGAAGGGGATGAAGTGGAGACCTCATCCCGATATGTGACTTTCCTTTCTGATCTAGTTCTAGCTCTTTTTTCTGCTAAGTTGGCTTCTGCTCTTATGGCTACTTTTTGCATTTCCTCTAGGGTAGGGGGTTCCTTGTCTCTTAGCTGATAATTCATGTTTGGGTCAAAACCCTCGGGGAACTTTGCCAAGGCTGAACCAAGTGGGGGTTTGAAGTGAGGTGGGAGGGCGCTATACACACTGTTGAACCTAGTGCAATATCCCTGGACACTTTCCCTATTTTCCCGTTTTAGATTGTTATATTCTGACAGGATTTGAATAGGGTTCTTTCGGATTTCCCACTTGTTTATGAAGGTTTGGTAGAGTTCTGGGGGGTTGTGGATGTTGTTTGGAGTTAAGCTTTTGAACCATTTTTTGGGTTCTCCGCCCAGGATTTGGGCGAACATTCTCATTCTGATGGTGTGGTCTTGTATTTCCATGTATTCAAAGGCATCACTAATATTATATACATGTTGTTGAGTTGTGGTAGTATCATCTCCAGTAAAGTGTGGGATTTTGGCTTGATAGTTATCTTTTAAGGGAGCCAAAGGTTGTGGCAACACCAAAGGTGCGTACCAGGCTGCCATGACGGGAGCTGATGGATGATGTACAAAATGAGGGTTTGTGGGATGAGCTAAGGTGGTTCGAACAGTAGTGGTTTGGATAGGTGTGGCGGAAGTACTTGGACTAGTGATCTGATTTTGAGCAGATCTGGGATGGTAGGAACCAAAGTGATGGAGAAGCTGAAAGTCGGGAGGTGTGGTAGGTGAGGCTTCTCTACTAGGACTCTGTGGAAGATCTAGGGGCTCAAGATCGTCAAAGTCTATCTTACTTTGTGACTTGCTACTAAAAAGAGTTTTTGCTGATTTTAAGTCAAAGGGGGAATCCTGCAAGGCAGTGAGATGTTCGGGTACTGATCTTGCTTTACGGATGGACCTATCAGTAGCTAAATCGCCAGTTTGGGAAGCTTTCCACAGAATCTTCTCTGGGTCATCTACTATGATAGGGGGATTTGGGTCTGGATGAGATCTGGTGTTGATTCTTCGTGAAGCCAGATTTTGGGTCTAGAGTTTAGAGAGGATGGTATTTGTGAAAGTTTCGGATGGATGGCCTCTCTAAGGTTTTACTAATGTGAAGGATGGTCAAGACTAAACGGATGGACTAGTGGAGTCACCAGGTGGATTTCTTATGAGAACTATGGTCCACCACCAAAACTTATCAAATATGCTTGGAAAACGTTTTGTAGCAAACTTTGAGATGGGAAATTGCAAAGAAGAGTGATTCATTTGGTTTCAACAGTTTGTTAGGCTTTATGGGAAAGCTAGTGGTTCTCTTGGCAAGAAGGTTTTTGCTTATCTCCTATGTTTAGGCGAGGCTTTCCAAATCACTAAGTTATACTTAGATTCTCACTGAATAGAGAGTTTCCACCCTAAGTTTAAGTTTCTGGAAGGATGAGTTAGCAAGAAGGTATGGTTTATGAATTTTTGGTCTTTTATGGAGTTTTTAGGCCTACTGGAGGCTAGTGGAGTCGCCAGGTGGAACTTGGTTGTTTTTGAAAAGATGTAGCTATGGTCCAGCACCAGTAACTAGGAAAAAGCCAATCTGGGAATGTTTTGGGGTTTTTCTGAGTTTTTATGTGCGGCCTATGGTTTATTAAAGTATTCTAAACCTGTTTCATCACTTTGCTAGGGTGGCGAGAACAAAAAGAGTTTACTCTAAATGGTTTTATGGACTGCTTGCCTGTTTAAGTTTTGAAGACCAATGAATCTACAAGATTTTTCTAGACTGTTATGTACTCAGTTAGTCCCACTATGATCGCCATTATGTTAGTGAGCGATGGGATAAGTCAGCTAGATAGTATTCTCAAAGGTCTCTAAAGATTAGGGAAACTAAGCTTGTTTATCACTCAGAGTCCCACCGTGATCGCCATTATGTTAGTGAGCAGTGGGATAAGTCAGCCAGATAGTATTCTCAAAGGTCTCTAAAGATTAGGGAAACTAAGCTTGTTTATCACTCAGAGTCCCACCGTGATTGCCATTATGTTAGGGTCCTGTGATTTGGCTGATTGGCAAGCCAAATGACAGTGTAACATCAAACCAGCCTTTGGAGCCCAAGGACCTAGCCTTCTTGGACTCAGAGAGGGCTCTCTCTATTTGTGTAAGGGATATTTGTGTGTTTGCTTATGGTATTATGATTTTAGGCTAGTTATGAAGTAGGTTTTTTTGGTTTTGGTTTTTTAGGTTGTGAGGGATGAAACTGATCAAAGATATAAGATAGGTAAAAATATGTCAGATCAACTGGGCTATGGGGTCGAAAAGGTCGAGAAGGCTATCAGACGGTGATACAAGGCTGTTGAAGGGCCGATTTGATTCGAGGTAGAAAGGATATTTGGGCAAAATGGAATAAAATGGACATCAAGTTTGGGAACAACAAAGGATTTCAACCATAACTAGTTTAATAGTTGACATAAACATGGTAGGGAAAACCATTAATCATGAGAAATGTAACTATAAGCTAATCAATACATAGAAATAAACATTCAAGCCATGCATAGAGATATATCACCCTCTAAATTTGGGAAATGGCTATCAGACTTTGGGGAAAAACACTTAAGACAGACAAACAACTCGAATCACTATGCCGGAATGCCTAAACACAGTACTTCAAGTTATTGGGCACTTTGAAAACAAGACTGCATAGTCTTAGGCAAAGGGCAAGATCGGAACAAGACCTCCTTGGTTCAACAAATGACAATCTAATCAGTCAAAGAGAAATTTCATGGATGGAGCTATGGCTAGCCATGAGTAGGCAGGGCGTACCGTAAATCATACTTAGCATGCATAAAACCATGAATGAAATAAGCAACAATATCCTTAAGTTATTAAAGAGCAATCAAGAATTCTTTAATGTGACTAAGGAAGAAGAAAACATGGAAGCTATGAAGAAACAGGAAATTTGAGGTGCCTCCAAGGGCATGTCTCAAATTTGTTCTCTACTGATCTATAGCAAGAAAGAAACATGGATTCATGAATGAAAAATAGAAAAGAAAACAAAGAAAGACACATTATACCATTCTACCAAGTCATGGAATCCAACAACAATCCTCTTTCATCATCCAAGAACATCCAAGAGACTATCCAAGAGCATGAGACAAGTATTTCTTCCAAAGCTTATACGACCATATATTGCTTCTATCATCAATTTTAGCCTTGTTTACAATGAAATCCTTTGTAATATATAGGCTCAAGTGAGGAACACCTCTTAGTTCAATTTTCACTCTCATTGGCCTATTCAAAATATCTAAACTTGTCCTTGAGGCTTTGCAAAGCCCAAGGCACAAAATATCTCATAAAATATCTAAAAAATGCTAAAAGAGGGAATTAAATTGACTTTTCATAACTTCTCATGTGCAAAAATAGCTAAAAGCACATGAGGAAAAAGCAGTTTTTAAAGGTTCAAATTTTACAAAAATACTCAAACATTACATCAGCAAAAGGTCCCTTGACTTGCTGGCAACTTTTGGCAGCCTTCCCAATGTCGAAACGAGGCTCATGACAGCTCGTTGGAAAGCTATGAATGTCTACTTTCTGGAGAAACTAGAATTTTCTCAATATGATACTTGGAAGTCTTCCAAAAATAGGACTGTGTGTAAAAAACCAAAAAATAAGGTTTACTGATAGACCGAGCAGAGTGTAGAAAAAGCGAGCATTTTTTGCCATTTCGGGAGAGAAAATCATCTTCAAATGTCCTGAAAATCGCTGAGTGTGTGCTCCTGAAATTATGGCATCCAATGATACCATTCTCCGCCTTTGATGATCCCCCGAATTGAAATGGCAAAGCCCATGAGTTATGGCTAAAAACCCAAAAATGCAAAAAAAACCAAAATATGTCGAAAATTGCCAAAAATTGGTGAGCATGACCCTTAAGGGTTCTCAGCAACATGTTGTGAAGCAGAGGCCAAAATATGAAGTCCTGGTGTGTCTTTCCTCACTTTCCGTGTCGGGCACTTCCCTTTAGCCTCCTTGAGCTTGTCTTGAGCTGCCTTCAACTTGCGCCAGGAAAACTGATTTAACTTTTTATAATGCTTCGTCATTCTCCTTTGAAGGTCTAGATCCCTGTTTGCATTCTCCAATTTCTTCTCCAAATGGTCATTTACTCTCTCAAGCCACGCCTCCTTACTATTCTCTATCTCCTATTCAAACAATGCAGTGAGAGGAGTAGATTGGAGAAGGGCATTTTCCTCTTCCTTTTGCTTCTCAGGGGCCTTTTTAAGCCCCATGGTTCTAGGCCTCTTTCGCTTAGGCTGATCATCGCCTTCACTATCATCAAACTTGCCCATGAGTTATTCCAATCTTTCTTGGGCTTTGGAGGCCTCCTTCTTGTACTTAGTCGCCCGTGTCTCATAAACAGCCATATGGACACTCAATTGCCTATTTTGGATTTCCAGAAATTGATTGAAATTCCTTGCCCTATGAAGATCATCCTTCAATGCATCAATTTTTCCTTCTCTATGGAGTAAGAGGTTTTCTAGAATCCGGGCCTCATTATCACTATCATCGCTTTGGACTTGGATGATGTCGAAAGCACTCTCCTGTTCATGACTTCCTTCTACCTTGCCCTTCCCTTTTCTTTGGGTGGCTATTCTAGTGCTCTTCCTCCTAGGAAAATCAATGATAGGATTTTTTGGCAATTTTCCTTTACTTCGGAGAGCCTTTGTCACATTTGGAGTGACCACTCTAGGCACTCTCTTCTTTGTTGTCCGGGGCTTGGCGTTTTTAGGAGAAGAGGGCGTGACCCCTTTACCTTTGTCATCTTGCTTGTCATCCTTTTGAGTTTGTTGTTCTTCTTGAGGAGGCTGGTGTTCTTCTTGAGGAGGTTGTTGTTCTTTTGGAGGCTGCTCTTGCTCATCACTGTCATAACCTTTTTCATCATCTTCATGCTGCTGCTCTGTCTCATAGGACTGTTGTGTGTCCTCTTTAGGCTACCCTTGCTCATCACCATCATGCTGCCCTTGCTGCTCTGTCTCATAAGGCTGCCCTTCATCATCTTTATGTTGCTGCCCTATCTCACCCTCGCTATCATGCTGTTGTTCAGCACTTTCTTCCTCTTCCCCTTGATGTTTTTCATCACCACTGTGATGTTGCTATGTGTCATCATAAGGCTGCTATTCACCCTCATCACTGTCATGCTGCTGTCCAGCACTTTCTTCCTCTTGCTCATGTCCTTCCTTCTCTTGCTGGTCACTTCCTTCTCCTTCTTCATGTTCCTTTGTCTGTTCTGTAGTAAACTTGAGATTTTTAGGAGTAGGTCTGCTAGAAGAAGCCGAGGGGAGATGAGTAGGAGGTGTAGGGGATGTATGGACTGGAGGGACAGTGGAGAAGTCTGGATGAGTGATGAAAACATCCCAAGAGACCTCTCTCTTTTCAAGCTGATGAAGAATGATGATTGTGATGAGAGAGTGATGGAAGAGACAGGCTATTTTCTATGAAGGAGGCCTCTTCTGGACAATGGAAGCCATTTTCTCAATGCTCTTGTGCAAGAAGAAAGGAATATTTAGTTGCTTGGTGCTTCTGAAATGCATTAGCAGTCGAATGTGATAAGCATAGGTTTGGGAGAATCTTTCCTCGCAAGTGAAGTACTTCATGATAATCTTCATGAGGGGAGCGTAGCTGGCTAAAAGATATGAGAAAGGGAAAATAGAAGGACAAGCATCTCTGTGTTCAGGCTTTAGAAAGGGCTTGTAACCATCTAAGTCCAAATGGCTTTGTTTAAACCATTTCTCGCCAATGTAGGGGATTTTAGTGGCCTTGGAGATGGATCTTGGGGAGAACTTGAAGTCAAGGCCTGCCAATTGGAAATTCTTATCTTGAAACCTCAAAGCGCAAAGGTGTGTCAAAGGAGAAAAACTATTCACCTCTTGCACCCTTTGGCAAAAATCTAAACATCCCACCTCATGGAAATTGAATAAGACTGAAGGGTGGGCATGCACTTCTTCAGTGGAAGTAGGCTCATACCTCTTGTGCAATCCACTCCTACTATCCTACCTGGGAGGCATCTTGCTCTATATGCTCTCTGCAAAACCCAAAACTGCCTCAAAAAGGATTTCTTGAAATGTGTTCTCAAACAAAACGCTGCCCTCTCTGTCAATCATTGTTTGATCAAGGTAAATTTGGTTTCAAATGCTGTGTGAGATGCTTTCTTTGTTATTAGGTCTCTGCTCCTTCAAAACACTGTCTTTTCTTCCCTTTGTATGCCAAACAACCAATCTTTATAATAAGCGCACAGTCAAAAAAAGATACACACAGTCAAAGGGTCACTGTGTTTGGGTGAGGTTACCGAGCTCTTTGTGTTTTGGTGTGAGCACAAGCAGCTTTGTAGCATACAAACAACAAGAATTCTTCACAATCAACACACCCTCCTCCCTTCACTGTCTTCTTGCACATATTTTGACAAAAACCTTTTAATGGTAATGACAACTTCACATACTAAAGCTTGTTATAAGGAGAAAACACTGCTTTTTTGCCCTTGTTTACCACATAGAGGAGACCTTTGAAATGATCAAAACCCTTATACCATGATTACTGTTGTTTGGCCATAGGCCCACTGTTTCATTTGTTCAAAACCCTGTCTCTCCTTTTGGACACTGTCTTACACCTTTCAATACTATTTGAGGGTAGTTTGTTAGGTTTTTGAAACATCAAAAGGAAACCACCATTTTTTCTACGCTCACTGCTGGGCAATCACAAACTGCAACAACTCTTGAGTTTTTAAAACAAAAGATCAAACCTCCCAAGAAATTTTTCTTCCACTATGTAGCTGACAAAGTTTAACTTTGTTTTACCAAAATAGGGTTAACTTCACAATTTTTTAACAAAGCCTTCAATAATGTGCATATTCTGATTTGCAAGTTTATGTTAATGCACTGTTTTGAGGGCAGAGTTTAGGCCTTCAACATAAAACCGACCACTTCACTTTCAACTTGACTATAACAATATCTTTCAAACCCTTGCCCCCAACATACCTTGAAAATCGATAGCAGCTGTTTTTTGAGGGGTTTGAGCAGCTTTGAAAGTGTTTGAAAGTGTTTTGATGGCTTAAACCATGCGTGGCACGTTTAGGATGGTAGAGCGCCACGCAAAAAGACTTTCGGGTCACCTGTCGGGCCGAAATGACCAGCGTCTATAGGCACACTGCGCACAGCTACAGGCGGGCCGCACGGTAGTGTAAGCCTTTGGATAAAATCTGCCTGAGCGCGCCGCACAATTCTATAGGCACGCCGCGCGGTTAAAAACCCTTGGAAACTATGCAATCTTGCTCGAAAATCTCCCCTTTGGGTAGAGTAAACAGAAAAGGAGTTGTTTGTTCTTTGGAAGTGAAAAAATAGATATGCAACGGTCCTTAAACCTTTTGAAAGTGAAAAAGCCAAGCTCCCTTTCACACTTGTTTGTTGAGGTTTTTTGAAACCTTTGAAATACTTTAACGACTTCTTTGCACCAATCTTTCGACAAAGTGGAGTGGAACATTTGAAAAAGGAACATAGTGAGGACATTTGTCTAGATGAAACAGGTTTTGTTTAGGACTTTCCAAAACTCTCCTACTGCATTTTCACTGTGCTTTCTAAAACAAGAAAATCTACCACTGCTGTCTTTAATGATATTTTCAACATGGAAAATCTGCTCAAAAATAAACCAATGATTGATGAAGCACCTTTCACCTTTTGCAAGGAGATGGATTTACCCTTTTGAACCTTAAACTAATAATGTCTGCTCTGGATGCTTTAAAGGTGATAATGCTCACTGTGAAACTGATTTAACTGTTAGGTGTCCTTTAAGTTCTTCTTCTGACTGTGGGTGCAAAAATTCAGTTGCATTTACTCATGCTTTACCATTCTCTGTTCATTTAAAGGGAACTTCTTTAAAATCTCTCCCTTTATTCAAAATGTAGCGGTAAGGTACCTTTGACATTTTTCATAAGCAAAATGACTTTATTTGTAATAATGGCATGCCTTATTGGCTTTGAAAGTTTCTCTAGAATTTTGAAAAACATGCCATAATCCTTTTTGTACCTTTGGGACCTGTGTATCTATTTGCAATGCCCTTTTTTGGGAAAGACTAAACTCAAGTTTCCTTTGTCTACTATGATGATTAATTTGAAAGACATTCCCTTATGAGTAGGAAGATCAGTACCCTTTGAAACATAATCATCATCTTTGGCTTGTGTTATGACCCATCTCTCAATCATCAGCAAGGTTGTTTTATGTGGGCTTCAGACTGTTTTGACAGCAAACTCTGATAGGAGATAAACCAACCTTGTTGATAGTCATGGTACTCATGTTTTCCCTTTGTTTTTTTACATGATTTCCCTTTTCATAGGCTTTCAACTATCTTCTGCTGCTCTTACCACTTATCTCTTCATCAGTCAAACCTTGAAATCAATCACTGCCCTGGCCGTCTGCTTATGAATGAAGGAGGCCTCTCTTGACAAAATGCCTGATGTCCTTTCAACCTTTCTCTCAATCCAAAGAAGGATGTTTGATGAATCATACTGAAAGTGGCTTCTCTTATACATGATGGCATAGGTTAGTTTGAGCTCAAGACTATTTGTCTCTTTTGGCCATCTGTTTAACAATCCTTTCTTCAATGATGATGAACCTGTTGGCTTCACATTGTAACTGAAATAATAGTGAAATCATACAAATAATTTTTAAAGCCCACTGCTTTGCCTCTGCCTTTGATCATCATTTTCATGCAGAGACCTTCAGTTGCTTTCTCATTGTACTTCAAAGCTTGTCTTCACAGTTAGTGAAAAACTCAAAAACAGACTTTACCTTTGGCCCTCTGCTTATAGATGAAGGAGGCGCTTCAGTCTTCAAACCCTTCGCTTATAGATGAAGGAGTTTTTTCAGTCATGTCATATCATAAGCCTTTTAACAGTGTCATTTTTCCTTTCACTATCCTTTCAGGCTTTGACTGTGATCGCAAGAGCTTAATGAAAAACTCTCTGCTCTGTGGCTGCAACCCAGGCGCAAAATCACATTGAGAAGCAGTTGTCTTCTCATGTGGAGCCAAGTATTGTCTTCTGGGATGCTGGTATGCCTTTGTACTTGAAAGATCCATTAAAACACTGTAAAAACACCTAGAATCAGTTTGACTTATGGTCCATGTATTGCTGAGACTTGAGGGTGTATTAGTGGCGCGACCTAGGGTTGTAACCAACTTTATTTGCAGAGTGGGAAGGTCTGTTATGACTAGTCTATAGCAGATGGAGGTTCTTTGGCTTTTTAGGATAGTTTTCCAAGGGAGAAATGCCTAAAGCGCCACTTCCTAACTTAGGGGAGACTTTTTGGACAGATTTGGATTGTTTCTTTAGAGCTGATGGGCAGACTAGTATGGCTGAGGCTAGGTAGGATTTGATAATTATGTTTCATCTCGTCATGGGCAGACTGAAAGGTAAGAGGGAAAAAAATTTTATGGGTGTTTTCCAGCTGGCAAATTTGACAAATTTTTAGATCAGCTACTAGAAAACTTGGCCGTTACAACTAGTCATCACCCACCAGTGAAAAATACTGATGACTAACAATGCACACCAGAGCTCCTGTGACATCGGGTGATGCCTCAGGGATAATGGGAGGATCTCCTAGGAATGACCCTAGAACGGATGATGGTTTGAATTGGGCAGGGCCATATTCTTGGTACCATGAAAGACCATCCAAGACTGTATCTACATAGGGTAGAATTACATCCGTGTTGGTTAGGGGATGCTTCTCGCTATGTGTCAGCTGGTTTATGGTAATGATGTGGTCCTTGTGGGGGAACATCCTAATGTGGAAGACGGGGGAGGCTATGGCAGACATGGCATACATATAACTCCGTCCGAGGAGTATATTTTAATCCAAGTGAGCATCCAAGACTTCGATGTCTATGTGTACCATCTTTCCGGCTAAGCAGACCGAGACATTTTGGAAGACACCGACGGGGGTCGAGGGACGGCCGTCGTATGCTCGAAGCATGATGACTGAGGGTTTTAGTTCGGGAGAACCTAACTTCTGCCAAACATTTTTGGACATGATGCATGTGGATTTACCCTCGTCTATGACACATCGGTGGATAGTGATATTCTGCACTAACACTATTATCTAGAAGGCGACCATGGAAGGAAGTCGGGGGTTGCTTTGTCTAAGTCAAAAGCCATCAAGAGCGTATTGGTAGGGTCGATAACACCTAATGTGGAAAGTAAGGCTTTATGTTGTTTTGGGAATGAATACAAAACTTCTGAAGTGTTAGCACCTGAATTGGACCCCAGGCTGCAAAAGGAAAGTCAAGGTAAAAACTAAACCACGCTCAGCCTTGTAGCTATCCCTACAAGGAAAGGAGAGGGCTCTCTCCGTGAAAAAATATTCAATGGAACACAATAAATGGACTGATATTAGGCTAGATAAAATGATGGGAAAAAGGTTTAATAAAATGAATGAATGAATTTAAGGGATGTGTGGGATATAAAGGGACAGTTGAAACCGGGAATTAAATCAGGACACAGGGTACTTCATGGGGTAAGATAGGCAGGAAAATTAGCAATTAAAATTTAATGAGGATGGGATGGAAAGACTGGTGCGGAGCTGAAAAGGGCACAATAAATGGATCCTTTTCAAACAGAAGAAAAATACAGAGTATGAATGATTCCCCAAGGCAGAGCATATAAAATGGATTCTACCTTTCTATCTTGAAAACATTCAAAAGGAAATTTTTATGAATGGATGGAAACACATAACAATTCACATATGAAACAAAGGAGAAAAACAACTGCTAAATCTCATACCACATGGATCCCACAAATCAGAGCTACATCTCTTATTAATTCCTGTCAAACTGTACAATGTAGCGCAGAGATGTTCTTCCACACTATTCCCCTACTTTTAGACTCAGACTCCACTGCTTTACAATTACATTAAATAGGCTGAAGTGTGGGAACATAGATCCACAAGAGAAGGGATTTGTTTTAACAGCTGAAGAACTGAAACACAATCATAGAAAGAAATGCAACAATCTGCCCCTGAAAATAAGGGACAACATTGCATTTGACTGCTTGGAGATTTTGTTGTTAGGCTGTATGAACGAAAATAGGTAATCCGATGAACAGATCTCCTATTTTGCTGCTATTGTAGATATCTTTGTTTTATTTCAAGCTTTTCGGCCAACTGACTGTCTTCTTTCCGTTCAAATAAAACTAACTTTTTAATAAACATACCTTTGGAATGAATTTTGCCTTTAGTGAAGGGAGAATAATGAATAGGAAGGAAGGGAGAGGAGGCAGGACCCATGTTATAATCGCAATCGCAATGGATGGGCGGAGAGATAAACAGACTGTAGTATGGCGCCATCGCAATCGGAATCGGAGTCAGGCGAGAGATTATTTGAACAGAGAATGAAAGTTTCGATGCCATTGGGAACTGGCCCTTTGTAATATAACAAAATGGATAAATTTAAATTTTACAAAGGAGCGGGGCATTTTGGTAATGAACGGCGGAGGAATTAAATGGTGGGACCGGGGGTTACAATCGCAATCAGGGATCGGAATCGGGAGATGGGCGGAGTGATACATATAAAAACCTCTGATGCAATTGGGGAAAACCCTTTGTATATAATCGAATTAACCAAGATTCAGGTTAACAAAGGAAAAACCCTTTTATATATGAAAGGGCAGATGTATTATGGTGGGCTCGGGGGTTTACGAATCGCAATTGGAGATCAGAATTGGGAGTAGGGCGGAGTGGTACATATAAAACCTCCGATGCGATTGAGAAAGGGGGAATGGGGATAACCTTTGTAAAAATGAAAATAATACAAATTCCAAGTTTACAAAGGGGAAATCCCTTTATATTATAGATGGGTGGAATGTTTGAGTGGTGGGATCGACAGGTCAATCGCAATCGCAATATCAGAGGGGAGCGGGGGTAATCGCATCGGGAGAACAGAATTTGCAATGCGATCAGGGGAGTGGGCGTGATTGGGAGTGCGATGGGAATGTTGCGATCAATCGGAGGGGAAACGCGATCAGAGGATCGGAGCAATCGGAGGGAGGACGCGATCAGAGGATCTTGCGATCAGAGGAGGGGCGCAAAACTTGCGATGCGATCAATCGCATCGGAGATGTTTGCGATTGAATTGATCGGAGCATTCAAATAAATTTTGCGACTGGAAAAGGTTTGCGATTGTGATTGTAATGCAGGTTATATATAATATAAAACTTTATAATAAATTTTTATTATAAAGTTCCAACGTATGGTGGGGAAGTGCTTGGAAACGGCGGGGAATATATATGTATAAACTTTATATTAAAGTTTAGGGGTAATGGAAAGGGGAAGTGGTTTATAATTCAATCGCATATGTGTTAAATGATTTATAATGCGATGTTGTAAATCAAAAAGGGGAAAAAGGGGTTTTTAAAGGGATATAAAACTTTAATAATACAAAGTTTAAAGGGAAAAATGGAAAATAGGGGGTATATGAGGATATAGGGACTTTTACTTCCTTAAGCATAAATTTCAATCCAGAAGTCAGTTTTGAGAGTGTAGTATACCGTTGGAAAGCTCTTTCCTGGCTCTTTCTGATGGATTTGCTTGGAGGATGATTTGGTGCTGAACATGCTACGGAAAAGTCTTCTGAAGGTAGGGACATCACTTTGTGGAGATAACAGCTTCTGAATTGTGACTTATTACATATGATGATATAGACTTACATAATGGATGATAATAATAAAGAAAAAATATCATGTTTTCAACTCAAAACATGGTTTTGAGGTGAAAATTACATCAAACTGAATAAAATGTCTCTCTAATTCTTCCTGGTGCTGTGACTTTTAGCTTATTGGCTTCCTCATGGCCTTGCTGATATTATTGACATTTGACTCATTAAT
Organism: Pinus albicaulis; assembly: GCA_034641835.2. NCBI lineage: Eukaryota > Viridiplantae > Streptophyta > Pinopsida > Pinales > Pinaceae > Pinus > Pinus albicaulis. The sequence goes on from CM076575.1 coordinate 148,276,430, forward strand.
TTGACTATGGTGAGACCCTAGAAACTAATGAGACCCATCCTATGACCTACTGATATGATTTTAAGAATGATAGTGACTAATGACTAAAGACCATAGAAAGGAAAATTAGCAAGTACCTTATGAGGGACAACTGATAAATATTACTACCATCAATGAATCTATGACCTAACGGAATGGTGAAATTTATTCGGTATGAGACACCTAATATGCAAATGCAAAAAGAGTAGTTTTGATCACTGATGGCAGTATGACTATACTGACACTAACATTGGCTCCAATGGGGATGGTATCTCCTTGGAGGTGCCAAGAACACTGTAGACCAAGTAGCCTTATCCATTAGGCATGGAGTCAAAAATGTTGAAAACTGACACAAATGCAAACTGACCCTAACTCTAGACTAAGACTAAAAACTAAAATAAAACCAAACCATACACATATCATCCAAGTTTTATAGCCTTCACCTCGGGCCCCAAACTTGAATGAATGTGCATTTTTAACTTTTCTTTTAGAAAAATAAAATGGTATATACAATGATGATGAGATATATTCTGATCCATGTCTTCAACAATGGTAGTGCTTCAATAGCCTACCATTTACTGCTCCTCCAGGACAATCCTGGCCATCCATTTCTTAAAGCAAGAAAGCATTCTGACCCCTGTATGCTGTAATTTTGTATGGTCCCTTCCAAATGTTGTCAAATTTACCGTGCTTCCCTTTGTCTTCATTTCTTGCATCCCATTTCAACACTACATCCTCCAACTGAAACTTTTCTGCTTTAGTCTTCCTTTCATAGATCTTTTTAATCTTGCCCTGCAACTGGCTCGCTTTCTGTGACACTTCTTCTCTTGTTTGTTGAAGGTGGATCATCTGGTTGATCCTTCGCTGGTTGTCATCATCTTCGCTGCCAAATTCTTATAATAATCTCATAACTGGAACTATAAGAGAAGTAGGAAAGATAGCATCAGTACCATAAACCAGCTCAAAAGGTGAAATACCTATTGATTTTTTACTGCTAACCCTGTCTGCCCACAGTGCGTTGATAAGCTTTCAGTGCCAATTTCTTTTGTTTGCCTCCAAGATTTTCTTAATTATATTCATCAATGACTTGTTGAATGATTCTACCAGGCAGTTGCCTTATGGATAATACGTTGTTGAATGGCCCAGCACTATGTTGTATTTATCATAGAAATCGATCATTTTCTTTGATCTGAACGCGGCTGCATTATCTGTCACAATTTTACATGGGCAACCAAAACAGGATAAAATATTTGATTCCAGGAATTGAATAATTACTGTGTCAGTCGCTTGCCTGGCAGGGATGGCCTCGATCCATTTCGTAAAGTAATATGTCCTAGTCAATATCCATCGATGTTGTGCTGAGGAAGCGGGATGTATTTCTCCTATAAAATCGAGCCCCCACTGCTGAAAGGGCGCGTTCACTGAAACATGTTTCAAAGGAAGTGGAAGCAATTTCTTCTTCCCTTGGAAAATTTGACATTCATGACAATTCATCACTATTTTATATAAATCAGAAAATAATGTGGGCCAATAATACCTAGCTCTCAATAACTTGTTCGTTGTAGTTTTCCAAAACAGGTGACCACCACAGTCACCTTTATGGAAATCGTGCATTACCTTTTGAGCTTCTTCTTCAACCAGGCAGTTTAGCAAAATGCCTCCCGGATCCTTCCAAAACAGAGCACTATTCAAAATGCAATATTTTGCAGATTTAAGCTTCAAAGATCTACCTTTACCCTTAGACATGCCTGGAGGAGGTGATAGATGCTGAAGAGCATACACAATATCTGAATACCAAGGGGACTGCAGAAGAATATCTGAAATAGGAACCAGCAAACCTTCATCTTCCTCTTCCGACATTGCTGAAATGAGGTTTATATCTAAAGCACGCAGATTTGATTGGGCCATCAATTTTGCCAACCCTTGGCCTTTGATCAACTTCGTAGGATTAATATCCAGGTTGTACTCCAACATAGCTGCTATCCATTTGCCTCTTCGTCCTTCTGGATCAGTTTGCATGAGCACATCCTTGACTGCTGCGTTAGGGACATACACTATAGTGTGTGAATGTAGAATATAGACCCTAAAATCTTTCAATTCCTTGACAAGAGCCAATGCTTGCTTTTCAATAATATTATATCTTAAAGCAGCATCTCTAATAGTCCTACTAAAAAAGGCAATTGGCTTTTCTACTTCATCTCTCTTTTGCATTAAAACAGCAGCCATAGTATGCTCAGATGCAAACGAAAATATAATAAAATCTTGAGTGTAGTCGAGACTGATCAGAACTGGGGCATTAGACAAAGCAAACTTTACCAGATTGAATGACTTGATAACTTCTTCACTCCACTTAACCATGTTGTCTTTATTCAACATATTGGTCATTTCTCTCAAATGCTCAGCTAGATTAGGTATGAATCTACGCAAAAAATTCATCTTACCATTAAAGGCCTGAATCTCTTTCTTGTTCCGTGGAATATCTACGAGCTGAATTGCCTCCACTCTGGCTGGATCTATGCGGATGCCATCTTTAGAGATGATATGCCCGAGAAATTTTCCCTCATCCATGACAAAAAGGCTCTTTTTGGGATTGAGAGAAATCCCAAACTTTCTGCAATGCTGAAAAACCACTCTTAGATGGTGCAAATGCTCATCATCTGAACCTGAAAACACTGTAAAATCATCCAAATAAACAACAATAAAAACTTTTTTTTCATTTGCAAAAGCAATGTCCATTGCATGCTGGAAGGTGGCTCCAACGTTCTTCAGTCCAAAGGGCATCTTGGCATACTGGAAGGTTGCCCAGGGTGTTGTGAAGGCAGTTTTATCTTGGTCCTTCTCATGTACCAAGATCTGATTATAGCCTGAGTGGCCATCAAGTAGTGACATCCTAGATGCTCCATCTACTCTCTACAGAATATGGTCCATTTTCGGAAGTGGGTAATTATCCTTTAAGGATGCTTTATTCAAGTTCCGAAAGTCAATACATAGTCTTATTTCTCCAGTCTTTTTATGCACTGGGACCAAATTCGAAATCCAATCAGAAAATCTAATAGGAACTATGATTCCTGCTTTGTACAACCTGTTTACCTCCTTTTCAATTGATGGCAGCAGCTTTGGATTGATTCTTCTCAGCTTCTATCTGAAAGGCTTCTGATCCGGCTTGATAGGAATTGTATGTTGAATTATGTTCTTATCATACACTTTCAAATCTGAATAATCCCATGCAAATACATCAAAAAATTCAGAAAGAAATTTAACATACTTCTCCTTTACCTCAGGGGATAATGCCTTTGATAATTTGACAAACTTGGGCTGATAATTTGTTCCAATATTCACATCTTCAACTCCTTTCTCTATGGGCACCAAGCTTGGTTTCTTTGCGACATCATCCTGATCAAAAAGCTCCTCTAGAGGTATGAGACCTCTAGGAATTACATTATTATTTAACTGTAATATGTCCATCTGGTTTGCTTCCAACTCCTGATCATCAACCTCATACTCACCCTCTATTGGAGTATCTTTGAATTTTCCATCACCCTGCAAAAATGCATTGATCTCATTATCATCCCAAAATACTCGCCAATACCTTAAATTGTCTGGAACAGCAGGCCTATGTTTGACATAGATTTCGAACTTATTGTTGGAGTTCATCAGAATCTTCAAATTACTTGCAATAGTAGAAAGAGAATAAGCAATAATGTTCTGCATCCTGGGTACTGCTGTCAAAGTATACTCTGGGAATGTTTTCAAAATGTCCAAGACTGCATTTCTGTATGCCCTCAATCTTGGATGTTTGGCTTGGTATTCTCCCTTCACCTGTTTGATTATCAATTTGGAGTCACCATACACAGAAATCCTTTTTGCATTCAACTTCTTCAAAATTTTGAGGCCTGCAATCAAAGCCTCATATTTCACTTCATTGTTAGAGCAATCAAAAGCTAGCTTATAAGCACAAACTCTAACGTTACTTGGAACCTTCTCAGGTTGAAAAACAGGGCTCCTAATCCATATTCCAATGCCAGCTCCATCCTTACCAACAGCGCCATCAAAATACATACTCCACAGACCTTCTTCTTCTTCTTGAAGATGCTGGAAATTTGTTTCTTTCTCTTCTTTACCTTGGCTGATTTCTGGTTGTTCATTATCCCTTTGTTGCTGGCAGGCAGGAGGTTCAGAAGTGTTTCTGCTTTGTCCTTTTCCTATTTGAGGATCTCTCTGAAATTCTCTGAAATCTCAGGTATTTCATCCACTTGTACCAATTAAACATTCTCATCATTTAAACCACCATCAGAATACAAGACAAAAGACTCTAAGTCTGTATGGATAGCATTGATGGGATGATTTAAAGGCTTGTCTTTGCTGGTAATCATATATTTCATTTTCTTTTCCCTATATAAATTCCTCAACTGGCCAAATATAGGGATAGTGGCATAAGAGAATTCAAGTTGCATGGTTCCCTTAAGTTTTGCACCCCAAGACCTAGATAGGAGCATTCCAAACCTTGGTGGGACATCAGCAACAACTACATCCATCAAGACATTCTTTGCTGGAATCTGATCTAAAGACACTACCAAATATTTAATTAAACCAATACAGTGGACCCTACTTGAGTCGAAGGAATACAAGTCATGATATTTACGAGTGATGTCAAGGCCTAGCTTTTCCATGACAGCTTTGGGCATCAAATTATGTGAGGCCCTGGAGTCCAACATAGCATTATGCAGGATAAACTCATGTACTCTAAGACTCAAGTAAAAAGGAGGGACTTCATTTTCTTCAGATTCTTCTGTGGCTGGGCCGAAAATAAGTTCAGGGTAGTCGTCTTCTACATTGACTATATCGAAGACAGAATCTATTTGCAAGACTTTGGACACCTAAGTTTTATACACACTATTCTTCACCAACTTTGTGAGGGGCATAGACACTTTTAATTTAGAGATTTCATTTTCTAGATTAAAGGAGGAAGCTTTTTCTACCTCTTTAATGGGCAGGTATTTCTTCTTTGTTGGTTCCTTTACTGCGTTCTGCTGGTTCTTCTCATTGGTTGTGTTAGCAACTGCAGGTGCTTTGCTAGGGGAAGGATCAGCCGGCTCCTTTCCTTTCTTCTGTGCATCGTTTTTCATTTGGAGTTCCTTTCTCTTTTGAATGGGGCTGAATGTAACCTCTCTATTCCTTAAAGAGTACTACCTTTTCTGAGCCGATAGAGTGTTCATATACCCTCTCTAGTAGTCATCAGACTCTTTTCCAGTACTGTATCATTGGCCAAAATGAAATTTTTGTCTTTTTGAATATCTGGAGTCGCCACTGTGTATTCTTCGTCTTCTGTAAGGAAAATGGGCGCACTGTCCGCCATGAAAAAGTGATTAGCCTCAATCACAAGATCATCGTCATCTGAATCTATCCCTTGCACGTAGTTCTGCTGCAAAGGAGTTTTAATCTGCTGCTGTGGTGGCGTAATTTGGTCCTGCGTTCTTTGCTCTCTCTGTTTAATTTTGAATTGCGGCTTCTTCCCTCTGAAATTCGGATTTCTTATTTGAGGCTCTGGTCTATCTGCGATGGTTAACCTATCAACCATTTTTTCCACTGTTCTGATCAGAGTGTCCATTTTACTGTCTGAAGTAGAGGCCTCCTCTTTTATTGTGACTCTTTTCTCAACTCTAGCTCGTGCTCTTTTAGCCAGCAGATTAGCTTCAACGTTTACCGCTATCTTCTGCATGTCTTCAAGTGAAGACGGATCTCTTTCACGCAGCTAATATGCCATTTCGGCATCAAATCCATCGAGAAATTTTAACAATGCCAGTCCCACAGGAGGCTTCAAATTAGCTGGAATAGCATTATATACAGCATTGAATCTCAAACAATAATCCTACACAATTTCACCCACGTTTCTTTGAATGTTCTCATATTCAAACAAAATTTGAAGTGGGTTCTTTTTTACCTCCCACCGGTCCAGTAACTGAGTGTGCAACTCCTGCAAAGTGTGAATTGTGCCTGGCGGTAGGGCTCTAAACCACTTTCTGACTTCGCCTCCGAAACTTTGAACAAACAGCCTCATCGTTACATTCTCTGCTTCCACCTCATGCAAATCAAAAAAGTCATTCAATTTATCAACATGTTGCTAAGCCGTGATGCTCTGAGTGGCATCAAAAATAGGAATTTTACTCTGATAGTCAGCCAGCATATCATCGAGGACATGGGGTAAGACCAGGGGTGTATACCTGGCAGCCATAACTCTGGGTGGATTTACGACAGGACTTGTAGGATTTGAGGGAGGCGTTGATGGAGGAGATGATAATTGGGAATTGACTTATGGGAATTCTGATGAATTGGGAGGGGGAAATGATGTTCCTGATGATTCTGAAGGCTCAGGGATATTAGTTACAGTGATGGACTGAGGAGAATTCAAAATGTAATTGTCAATGGAGGTATTTTCTCTTTGGACTTCAATATCTACAAGGAAATTAGGATCTAAAACTGTATCATCAATGTCATTTTCAGACTTATTCCTAAATAAAGAAAGCTCAAAATTCTCGTCAAAGGAAAGATCTTCTACAAAAAACCATTCACTGGGCCAAGTATAGGACCTGAAAACGGGTATGGGGCTTAATGATCCTTCTTGTCTTCTGACAATTCTTGGGCTAAGATTTGGATTTTCAAACACAGGGGGAGGATTTGGATCTAGATTAGCCCTGGTGTATCTTCTTGAAGCCAGTGTGGTCAAATTTCTATTCTACAAAAATCTTATTTTGCAGCCTAGCAAAAATCTGAACATCATCTTTTAAAGTCTAGGATTATTTGATATACTGGGGAAAATCTTGCAAGTCAGATGTTATGTTTATAAAACTAGACCGGAGATTGACTAAAGCAGCATTTATCTACTTATGCACTTGCAAAGAAATGTGCATTTCGAAGGCTACCTGGCATAACTTCAGGCTCCGTCTGTAGTTTATAAAACAAATAACACTAACAAACAAACAATCTTGAACTTATCCCCAGTATGGTCGCCAGAGATGTTAGCACCTGAATTGGACCCCAGGCTGCAAAAGGCAAATCAGGGTAACAACTAAACCACGCTCAGCCTTGTAGCTAGCCCTACAAGGACAGGAGAGGGCTCTCTCCATGAAAAAATATTCAATGGAACACAATAAATGGACTGATATTAGGCTAGATAAAATGATGGGAAAAAGGTTTAATAAAATAAATGAATGAATTTCAGGGATGTGTGGGATATAAAGGGACAGTTGAAACCGGTAATTAAATCAGGACACAGGGTACTTCATGGGGCAAGATAGGGAGGAAAATTAGCAATTAAAATTTAATGAGGATGGGATGGAAAGACTGGTGCGGAACTGAAAAGGGCACAATAAATGGATCCTTTTCAAACAGAAGAAAAATACAGAGTATGAATGATTCCCCAAGGCAGATAATATAAAATGGATTCTACCTTTCTATCTTGAAAGCATTCAAAAGGAAATGTTTATGAATGGATGGAAACACATAACAATTCACATATGAAACAAAGGAGAAAAACAAATGTTAAATCTCATACCACATGGATCCCACAAATCAGAGTTGCATCTCTTATTAATTCCTGTCAAACTGTACAATGTAGCGCAGAGATGTTCTTCCACACTATTCCCCTACTTTCAGACTCAGACTCCACTGCTTTACAAATGATTTACAATTACATTAAATAGGCTGAAGTGTGGGAACATAGATCCACAAGAGAAGGGAGCTGTTTTAACAGCTGAAGAACTGAAACACAATCATAGAAAGAAATACAACAATCTACCCCTGAAAATAAGGGACAGCATTGCATTTGACTGCTTGGAGATTTTGCTGTTAGGCTGTATGAACGAAAATAGGTAATCCGATGAATAGATCTCCTATTTTTTTGTTGTTGTAGATATCTTTGTTTTATTTCAAGCTTTTCGGTCAACTGACTGTCTGCTTTCTGTTCAAATAAAACTAACTTTTTAATAAACATACCTTTGGAATGAATTTTTCCTTTAGTGAAGGGAGAATAATGAATAGGAAGGAAGGGAGAGGAGGCGGGACCCATGTTATAATCACAATCACAATGGACAGGTGGAGAGATAAACAGACTGTAGTATGGCACCATCGCAATCGGAATCGGAGTCGGGCGGGAGATTATTTGAACGGAGAATGAAAGTTCCAATGCGATTGGGAACTGGCCCTTTGTAATATAAAAAAATGGATAAATTTAAATTTTACAAAGGAGCGGGGCATTTTGGTAATGAACGGCGGAGGAATTAAATGGTGGGACCAGGGGTTACAATCGCAATCAGGGATCGGAATCGGGAGATGGGCGGAGTGATACATATAAAAACCTCTGATGCGATTGGGGAGAACCCTTTGTATATAATCAAATTAACCAAGATTCATGTTAACAAAGGAAAAACCCTTTTATATATGAACGGGTGGATGTATTATGGTGGGCCCGGGGGTTTACGAATCGCAATTGGAGATCAGAATTGGGAGTAGGGCGGAGTGGTACATATAAAACCTCCGATGCGATTGAGAAAGGGGGAATGGGGATAACCTTTGTAAAAATGAAAATAATACAAATTCCAAGTTTACAAAGGGGAAAGCCCTTTATATTATAAATGGGTGGAAGGTTTAAGTGGTGGGACTGATAGGTCAATCACAATCGCAATATCGGAGGGGAGCGGGGGTAATCGCATCGGGAGAACAGAATTTGCGATGCGATCGGGGGAGCGGGCACGATCGGGAGTGCGATGGGAATGTTGCGATCAATCGGAGGGGAAACGTGATCGAAGGATCAGAGCAATCGGAGGGAGAACGCGATCGGAGGATCTTGCAATCAGAGGAGGGGCGCAAAACTTGCGATGCGATCAATCACATCGAAGATGTTTGTGATTGGATTGATCGGAGCATTCAAATAAATGTTGCGATTGGAAAAGGTTTGCGATTGCGATTGTAATGCGGGTTATATATAATATAAAACTTTATAATAAAGTTTTATTATAAATTTCCAACGTATGGTGGGGAAGTGGTTGGAAACAGCAGGGAATATATATGTATAAACTTTATATTAAAATTTAGGGGTAATGGAAAGGGGAAGTGGTTTATAATTCAATCGCATATGTGTTAAATGATTTATAATGCGATGTTGTAAATCGAAAAGGGGGAAAAGGGGTTTTTAAAGGGATATAAAACTTTAATAATACAAAGTTTAAAGGGAAAAATGGAAAATAGGGGGTATATGAGGATATAGGGACTTTTACTTCCTTAAGCATAAATTTCAATCCAGAAGTCAGTTTTGAGAGTGTAGTATACCATTGGAAAGCTCTTTCCGGGCTCTTTCTGATGGATCTACTTGGAGGATGATTTGGCACTGAACATGCTGCGAAAAACTCTTCTGGAGGCAGGGACATCACTTTGTGGAGATAATAGTTTCTGAATTGTGACTTATTACATATGATGATATAGACTTACATAATGGATGATAATAATAAAGACAAAATATCATGTTTTCACCTCAAAACATGGTTTTGAGGTGAAAATTACATCAAACTGAATAAAATGTATCTCTAATTCTTCCTGGTGCTGTGACTTTGAGATTATTGGCTTCCTCATGGCCTTGCTGATATTATTGACATTTGACTCATTAATTTGACTATGGTGAGACCCTAGAAACTAATGAGACCCATCCTATGACCTACTGATATGATTTTAAGAATGATAGTGACTAATGACTAAATACCATAGAAAGGAAAATCAGCAAGTACCTTATGAGGGACAACTGATAAATATTACTACCATCAATGAATCCATGACCTAACGGAATGGTGAAATTTATTCGGTATGAGACACCTAATATGCAAATGAAAAAAGAGAAATTTTGATCACTGATGGCAGTATGACTAGATTGACACTAACACAAAGTTGACATGGTCGCGAGAGATTGTGCTAAATCGTCCACGATGCTATAATTATGGGCCGCTTTGGAGTAGTTTCATGCTCGCCTATTAGGTCCCTTTGCCATCTTTGGCAACGGTTCTATAGGAATCTTCTGAATAGTCAAAGGTGCAGTTGGCGCACTGGTACTTTCCCCTGACATATTGGTGTCTGGTGGGGTGTCGTAGTTGCGATTCCATGTTTGGAAAAACATATCTTCTCCAGTCATGTAGATTTCATGGCTGCTTTTCTTGGAATCGTTTGTATTTTGCTGGTGAGTGCTTACCATCCCTTGGTTGGGGAAAGGTTCTTGCATCACAAGTGGTTGCTAGGAAGATCCTCCTTGTCCTCGGTTACTCTATAACTTATTTAGCTTAGGGAGATCGGGATAGTGGTGAGTATAGTGCCCGTACTCACCACATATCGAACAAGAATGGTTTGTTCGAATAGGTGGCCTCTTGCTCTGTCGTTGGGCATTGATTGGCTCCTGGTTTTGATTCCGGTTGGAGTTACCTCCAGCCTGTGATCGCGGTGGGTGCTACTGGTTGTTGCCCCCCTATCGAGGGTTCCCTTTCGGTTTGATTTTGGATTTTTTATTTACCACATTAGGAGAGTAGTTCTCCTGGTTATATTGGTGTGGTTGGTTTTGGGATGGTGGCACAAATTTTACTTGTTCATTGCTTTGTATAGGTGGGTCATGTGCTGGGGACTAAGTGTAATGTGGTCCCGGGTTTGCACCTGACTGTTGGAGGGGAGTTCTTCCGTCGGTCTTTATTTCTGCATACTGATTCCCCTGAGCCGGAGGATAAGGTCCTCCCTGGTGATACGCTTGCACCCTATTAGTCAAATTTTGCTGAGGCATATGATGACTTTGAAAATTGGGTTGAGGCACGTTCTAGGTAGAACTATATATGTAACCGAGGTTTTGACTGCTGCTTCCTAGGCAACCTTGGGTCATTGACCCAATTAGCCCGTTTGCAGAGTTCAACGCACCTGACACTTCTTGATAAGTTTGCAGACGTGGGGCATTAGGCAGGATGTTATAAATGTATCCTGACTACGTATAAATCAGCTCAAGCTTCCGGGATTTGCTGATTGCATCCTCTTCAGATGTGGGATTCTGCTGCGCCACATCCTTTGAAATCTCTGCCGTCATATTTTTTAAGAAAAAATCTAAGAGCACCCAGTCGTCGAGTTTAGCTTTACATAAACTGCGATGCCACCTCCATTCATGGAGATGGTTCGAGATGTGGATGGCGGGGGTTTTTCTAAAATGAGTCAGTAATTCCATTCCGAAATCATGGAGAATGGTTAATTGAAAATATGTTAGGAACGCGGTAGCGAGGGCGCTAAAGGTTCAATGTGAAGCTGAGGGTTGCTCCCATTTCGTGGCCACTCTAGTGAGAGTGCATTGAAATAATCTCAATCAAATAGTGTCGTCAATGATACTGTTCGATGAGCACCACAGGTGAAAGTTCATGAAATGATTACTTGGTTCTTCCGCTTGCTTGCCTTCGCAATTTGGTATATCTGAAGGGAGATTCGTGGGCATGAGAGGCCATGTAGGATCGTGCACTATGGGGTCATTCGTTAGCTTGGATAAATTGGGTAGATTCAACAAAGCTAAGAAAGGTGACTGAGAGGTTGACGCCATTGCAATGTGTGAAGACACAACATTTTGGTTAGAACAAGGGTTATTTTGCGACGTACCCTATTGTGTATTCAGCTGGCTTCCCATATGGGATGCACTCCTCTGCCCCTTGGGGGTTGTGGGAGGAGTGTTATGTGGTGTGGCGTTGGGAGACCGACTAGGGTTCCCAACTACGGCTGCCCCAATAAAGGACGAAACAATGACGATGGCAGTGTTCTGTCTTTGACGCCTGAATGGCGAAAGACCTGGAACCCCTCCCGGTAATGGGGGGAGGTCCAAAAGATGCATGTATCGAAGAGGTTCCGTTGGGACCTCTCAGGTGTCACCTATATTTTTGGAAAAAATTGAGAGGATAGAGTCTATGATCAAAGAAAACTTCTTGTCACATACATAAAACAAAGCGAAAAATAAAATAAATTTCCCTTTAAATTAATTTATGTGATCAAGCAATCAAAAAAGTGGTTTTTGTTTGTTTTCATATGATACTCAAAATCCTAGAAGACCTATGTGTCCTCACACACTCAAAAGTAAATGGGCCTTGATAATATTACTTGCAAGTGCTGGCACAACATCCCGTAAGAGTTGGCGATGCCCCTAGTCAGCTGAAGAGAATCCACCAAGGTAAGGGTAGAGGGTCTGGCGCTTGCCTACACCGTCACCTATAGGGTAAAGGTTGCCCTAGTTTTTTTCTACTAAGAACCACCGTCCCACATGAGCGTTTGAGTCTTGGGTTTATTGGTATTCAGCTAACAGTACTGAGCATCAGCCGGGTCAGGTAGCCCCAACTGATATCGCACACACTGTGCCTAATCCTAACCCCCTCTGAAATGGGTCTCTGTCATGCTTAGGTTTTCTTTGTCGTGGGTTGTGTTGGGGTTCCCATGTTTTGGCCAGATTGGCAAGACCAAAAGATGAGACAACATCAGAACCGCTTTGGGGCCCTAGGATCTAGCCCTCCTAGACCCGGAGAGGGATCTCTCCATAGAACAAAGAATGGTATATCTTTGAAGCTCAAAATGAGATGTTAAGCTAGGTATGAAGCACAAAGGGGGGTTTTAAAATTATTTGGTTGGTTGGTTGCTAGGTTGGCCATGAGATCATGGACTGAGAAAGTAATGGAAGGAAAAGAAAAAAACAGTAGGGTGTTTCAGCAAAGAGGATAGGTCAAGAAAGTGCCATCCATTGGGCTATGGAGTCATGAAAGGTGATTACATGCAAAAACTAGCCAAAGCTTTCAGAGGGCAAGACATCTAATACTAAAGGATCTTTTAGATTAGATGGTGGGATGGAACATTAAGGAAAGAAAGTGAGAGAAGGAAAGCAACCTAATTTCTGTCTATAGATCAGGTTAGAGGTCATTTAACTCCAGGCCTGCTTGGACATACTCATAGGCAACTCTCAAAGGAGGGACAAAGGGGCAGCTTATAGATCAGACCAGAGGTCATTTAACTCCAGGTCAGCTTTAGCATGCTCCAAGGAAAACAGAGATAAGATTAACAGAGGGATCTTGTAAAGTCCAGCTGGTTGCACAAGGATCCTAGTGGACAGGGCTAACTCTAATCCCCAGTGTTCCCAAATCTTCCAATTGAAACCCAACAAGAACAACTAAAGACAGATTATGTTTAACTCATACATCAGAGAGCAGGCAATAACATCCACTACACTAGTTAAATTAACTAAAATCAACCCTTAGATAAAACATTAAGTAGAAACATTGAAGGCAAGGAGAGCAGAAGCATAGGGTACCTAACAAGGGTAAATCTTATACCATATTTCTGATGCAAGCCAACAGAAAATGAACATTATGAAAATGTAATAAACAGAGTTAGAAAAACATCACCAATAGTAATAGACCAGGATCCTGTGAAATGTGATTTGATTAATTGATGCAAAACTAGTCACATACACTGAGCTCAATGGCTGTTACAGTCCCAACTTATCCTCCCAGCCTACTACAATACAAACTACTCTGCTACATTCTCCCAGAATGTTCTAACAATCAAAACTGAATCCCTCTAACTACAACGACAGCAGCCAAACAACAACCTTACAATATGTTCTACAGGGTTCATATAGGAGAAACAATAACAATGGTAGTTGTAAACCTGAATGAGGTATTAAAACTCTGAAGCAGTAGGAGAGCTGAGGCTCCAATCGGTTTTAATTCTGAGCATTTATCTTCTGCGCTTTTCAGATGGAAAAATGGTCTTCGTCAGGCTGCAATTTACTCAAGGTATGTCTTTGATGTACTTGCTGTAGCCTTTTGCAGAATTATGGTGAATAAATCGAGGTGTATGAACAATTGTGGGGTTTTCCATACTGTATAACTAATGCACTGGCAGCATAGGACCATTGTCAGGGATGGAAACCTCTCTAGAACACGGCATAGGATAAGAAATGTATGGGCACCTTGTCCTTTTACGGAAGAACGTTCTGCTGATATTAAAATCCTGTGCATTGGATCGTCTGAGCAATCCACAGGGTCTTTGATTTTGGTACCTCAGCCTTCTAAACTCCCTGAAGAAACCCAAAAGTCTTCTATTTCTTGCCTCGAGCTCTCTGCTGCTTCCCGTACTGTCTCTGTCTGTGCAATTCAAGATTTAATGGCGCCGGATAGGGTTTTCAGAGCTTAAACTCTATCCTTTGATGAAATCTATGAAGAGGAGACCTTTTCAGACATTTTTCTGTAAAACCAGGCTCTAAATCCAGCTCCTTCTGTGCATTGTGCCTTAATAATAGTGTGTATGGACCATGGCGGGTTTTACCACCTGATAAACCTGCAAAACACGAAAACCTGTTATGAAAAACATGTATGGGGGTGGAATGATGTGGACGACTGCAAGGATGATAGTGGGACTGCGGAGAAATGGTGAAAAAATGTAGAGGAATGGTGGAGAAATGCTCTGGTGAAGGTTGGCGAAAAACAGTGGAAGGTGTCGAGCCAGAGGTTTAACGTAAAAAACATTAAAATTTAATCTTTGAATGGATTATAAAGGGGACGGGCGAGAAAAACGATGAAGATACGTGGACGGATGACGTGGTAGGACTAGTCAACGGTAGGCTATGCAAATGAATCTGGACCGTCCGATCTCAAAGGAGATCGACGGTGGAAAACACGTTGGAGGGCGATGGAAAGTGGGCCAGGGGTACAGCTGCCATGGGTTAACTCGCGCGCAACTCTGTGAAATGAAGACCGTTGGATCAACTACCCCAGATCATATGGTGCACGTGCATATCTCTACACATCTGTAGAGGAACGTTAACGCGCAATGAGATAGCGGTTTTGGAATAGTGCCGCTGCCATGCGTCGGATGATGTATGGAATCGCTGGCCGATCGAAAAATACCTCCCTCCGCCCAAAGGCGGTGCGATAGAAACCGGATGGTTTTTGAATAGTACGCGGGACCACCAGGGCGAGTAGACTTCGAACCATCGGATCTGCGGGGAAATAGACGACGATGGCGCGATCGGAGTGGTGAACGGGTAGGGTAATGGACGCTGCGGGGATCGTGACAACCATCCGATCTGTATAGATCGACGGCTCACAACGCTTCTGATATTCAAATGCGGTAAGCGCCTTCTGCCTTGGCACCTGGTTCTAGCGCTGCGGTCGCGTGGGGAGAAGGATTAAGGGGGCTAGGCCGAAAGGGGCTAGGCCTTAATATAAGGTAGAAAGTGGGTTATTTTGGCCAATTTTAATGCTTTTGAGGCCAAAGAAGGGTAACGATAGAGAGGGAAAGGGTTTATCAACCCAAACCAAGAGTATTTGGAGGGTTTAAACGAGGTTTTTGGAGGATTAGAGGATTGAACACTGTTACCGATGAAATAGGTAACTTGACCTCAAAACGGGAACTCTAGCCCAAAAAGTCTCAAAAAACATGAAAAAACACCCCAAAAACAAAAAGTGTGTCTTCCAGAATGCACTTGGTTTTTTTTTAAGGTCAAATTTCAACATTTTATAAAATTATGCTAAAAACAAAATTGTTTATTGAATAAAGGACTGAAAAAACACCCTCAAAACAAAACCAGTTGATGCTGGAATAACAAAAAAAAAAAATTGTCATAATTTTGACACTTGTAACAATGGAATTAAAGACAACATATTAGGACATTTTTTAAAATCGTAAATTTCTAACATTTTTGATAGATGATGTTAAAGATAAACAAATATATGTCTGAAGGGCTTATCATTTTGAACAATTTTCATCCATGTTGTTAAACATAAAATATCTTGACTTTAAACAACCCCAAAATTGTAATTATTGTCAACCATAACCTTAAAGATAAAATTTGGTAGCGCATAAAAACCTT
Organism: Pinus albicaulis; assembly: GCA_034641835.2. Lineage (NCBI taxonomy): Eukaryota > Viridiplantae > Streptophyta > Pinopsida > Pinales > Pinaceae > Pinus > Pinus albicaulis. The sequence goes on from CM076575.1 coordinate 148,292,355, forward strand.
AATGACAAGTTGTAAATCTAAATTTTTTCAATCTTAAGTGTTCAACATACTTGAACAATGAAATTATGGAGAAATTATAAGACTTAACAATTTAAAAAAATGAACAAGTAAATGAAAAAATTATTATTGAACAGAAACAAGTAAGAGTAATTTTAATTTTAAAGGATAAAAACTTTTCTTTTTTCAAATCTTAGCATAAGACAAATTTAAATATAATTTCAACCAAAACCTAAAAATCAAGCATCAAAACAAAGTGTTATGTTTCAATGACGCATATAATTATTAAAACTTTTAAAAGTATCTTATACCAAACGGTAACAATACATAATATCATGGTAATATCACTGCATAATCTAAAAATTCAACATTAGTTTCTATTTTCTATTTTACTTAGAATTAAAATATCAACATTTGTACATTGAATATAACATAAATTATTTTTGTAATTCATTGTTACAATGTCAATATTCTAAAGAAATGAATTCTTCATAATTAAAACATATAATCCAACAAGCATAGAAATGTCTCATAACTTCATGAAAAATGAGATGGAAGTCAAAATTTTTATTTCAAGTTACCATGCAAACATCAATTACATAAAAGTGTCTTAGATAGTTATTCAAAATCAGCCATAGGTTCTGGCACACCATCATAATCTACATCTTCAGATGAATAGCTCGATGCAGATGAAGATGATCCATATTCTTCTCTTTCATCAACTAGTGCTCCATCTGAGTCAACATGCATGCCCACCATTTCAGAGTTCAAAAGTCTTGTAGATCTACGTCTACATTCTGCAGAGTCCCATTTCAACAGTAATTGTTCTGGTAGCATTTTCTTCAAAATATTTATGGTCTGCAACCGAAGAGTTCCTCTCTTTGTCAAATTGAATTCATACACAAGTATGTCAACATCCTCCAATTTTAAGACATCTGTGCGGCGACGATTTATATTTGTGCCCTTTCTTTTTCTCTTTCTGCCAATTCTTTTTTCCACTACCATCTCTGGCTTGTACACACCATTGAAAGGGTGGGTACTTGTAGCATACCAATGTACATCAACAGTTGTAATCTCTTCATTTTCATTAATGACCTTTATAACCTTGGCAATCCAGAATGGATAGCCAAGTGGATCTTCATCTGCTAACACTGTTATCATGCAACCCTCCTTAAGATCCTGCACAGAACCCCTGTAAAGGTCTTCCATGGCTTCACGTTGTGCACGTGATCTTCTAGAACCAATATAGATTTCTCTTTCCTCTACCTGTGGGGAATTAATAATAGCTTGAGGCTGTTTTTGTTCAACATTGTGTGTTTCCTGATGTTCATGTTCATTTGGCATATTTTGTGGCAAAAAAAAAGGAGTCTTCAAAAGCGTATCCCCATTTATTGATCTTGAAATCATATCACTTTGATTACTGAAAAAAGACTCCCACCAAACTGAATCAGCAACATCGAAGTATTCATATGTATCTCTAATACATCTTTTAATTTCCTCTATACATTCAGAATAATTTATGTCTCTCTTATGCCTTCGTGCATTATGGAGTTCAGAAACTGACTATAATAACAATATCTTTGATGAAAACATTGGACGCTCTGGAATGAACTTCAAAAATGCTAAACCTGATGATGGTCCCCATTCTTCAATAGTTGAATACTTCTTGCCCCATATAAGTGTTATCCCATCAATTTTTTTGATACGAAATTGATGCTAGAAGCTAATGTTGTTAAGTTGTTCAATGCATTTCTCCTCACCATGCGATCCAAAAATAAACCTTCGCATGTCAATAGTTTGTTCCAACACATGAAAAACAGGCTCTGGAATGTACGATTTCTTAATACATTCAATTAATGATGGCAAGCTCCCAACACCTATCCTCCTCGATGTTACTGAAAAATGACTGAACATTTGATCAATATGATCATGAGTATGCCCAACAAGAAGGAAACCAACCTTTATCTTTTTAAAAATCCCCAATTCAACGAGCATGTTTAGATACCCAAAAAGAACTTGATTTTTTTTCTCACGACTTGTGTTGTCTAATTGTAAATACAAAACTTCAAGAAGAATCCCAGACCAATGAGTAACCACATCATGGATTATAGTTATGGTCAGATTTGCATCATTGTGAATATTTGGAGTTGTGAAGAAAACTCTTGGAAACATCTTCTCATTAAATACCATACAAACAACCAAGTGAAACTGAATGAAATTTTCCTCCTGTAATTTTTTTGGCGTGCGGACAAAATGTGGAAGAAGTGTTTTCTTTTGGTCCATACCATCAATTATCAATCCAAGATATTTATTTGGATGATCATAACACTTCTTTCGATGTTTATACAACTTTTGTCTTTCACTTGTTTGCTGATTGCGATGGTCTTGAAGTTCTTTGACAACGGAATATGTACATAAAATAAAAGAAACATATGAATAAATATATTTTCATAGTTGATAAGTATCAAATTTTAAAAAACAATGTTTTGAACACATACCTCTTTCTGCCCCTTGACATTTATCTCTTTTTGCTTTAAGAGAAGCACATGTGCTGCAAATCCCCATCCTTGTCTTCTTAATAATATGAACATTGTTGAATTCAGTTTTCCATATCCTTGTAAAATAAGAATATGTAATAAAATTACCAATTCCTTCAACAGCTTCTACATAATCTTTGTATAACATGAATATTTCTCGTCTCGAGAAATTATCTGGAATCTATATTGTGTCTTTATTTGGCATACACTCTCCATGATTTGAAAAGAAGTCTTTCATCCATGTCTTAGCAGTATTTGCAAACGGCCCCACCTCCCGTTTATAACGTGCTTCTGAATAATATGTGGGATCCCTTTCTAATCTATCCTGGATTCTTGACAAACGACAATTACCAATTGAATACAACATTTTGAACGCCTTTATGCAAAACAATACATTCCCAATATGATAATCATAACTTGCTAGTGTAGATTGCATGCAACCCACTAAATATGAATTTTGCATGCTTTTATTCATTGACATATATGTTTTCCTTTTCTCCAAAGCAAAGTTGAAATCCATATTTTTCAAGCAATCCCTTCGACAACATTCACTTGAAATCAAATGAACGACAGAACTTCTTGTCGTGAGATATTTTGTCCTCGCCCTTGTATAACTGGAATGCTTTAGATTGATATGAAAAGGTCTACTCCTACTCCTAGTTGCAATATTTTCTTGCAATGGCTTCATCATTCCATCATCCTTTGTAAAAGTAGTTTCATCACCATTAGAAGGAATATTATCCCCACTATCATCATCCTCAACATAGTTAAGAAATTCATCAACATCATTGCGTGGAAAAATTTCTTTACCATCATCAGTTGAAGAAAACATTTCACAAGAATCATCGGCACTTTTGTAACCCTGACTCAAAAGAAATTCTTCACCATCTTGACCCATGATTTCAAATTCTTCCCTGGGAGGATTCAATTATTCATCACCATGAGTGTCTTTGAAATGGTTACTTGGAGAAAATGCAATATTCAGATCTGTGCCTCTAAAATTATCATTTGCAAGAAACTCTTCATCCTCCCCTTCCTCAGTGGTGCTCTCATAATCCTTGGGATTAGGCATAAGTGGAAGCTTTGAATTTGTATTCACTATAATTTCTTCATCCTGCCTCTCCCCTTCCTCACTGAAGCTCTCATAATCCTTAGGATTAGGAATAAGTGAATGCCTTGAATCTATATTTATTGGAAATTCTTCATCCCCCCCTTCATCAGTGGTTAAATTATAATTGTTATGATTAGGATGAAGTGAAAATTTTAGCTTTGGAAATTCATCCCCGTCTTCATCAGTGGTGCTGGCATAATCCTTAGGATTAGGACGAAGTGGATATTTTGACGCTGCAAATTCTTCATACCCCTCTTCCTCAGTGGTGCTGACATAATCCTTAGGATTAGGACGAAGTGCATATTTTGACTTTGCAAATTCTTCATTCCCCTCTTCATCTGTGGTGCTGACATAATCCTTAAGATTAAGACGAAGTGGAAATTTTGACTCTGGAATTTTTTCGTCCCCCTCTTCATCAGCGGTGCTTGCATAATCCTTAGGATTAGGACGGAGTGGAAATTTTGACACTGTAAATTTTTCATTTCCCTCTTCATCAGTGGTGCTGGCATAATCCTTAGGATTGGGACGAAGTGGATGTTTTGACTCTGAAACATTATCATTCCCCTCTTCATCAATGGTGCTTGCATAATCCTTACGATTAGAACGAATTTGATATTTTGACTCTGGAAATTTTACATCCCCCTTTTCATTAGTGGTGCTGGCATACTCCTCAGGATTAGGACAGAGTGGATATTTTGACTCTAAAGATTCTTCATTCCCCTCTTCATTTGTTATTCTCACATAATCCTTAGGATTAAGTTGAAGTGGATATTCTTCATCTCCCTCTTCATCAATGGTGTCCTCATAATTCTCGGGATTAGGACGAAGTGAAACTTTTGACTCTAGAAATTCTTCATCATGCCCTTCATCATTGTTGCTTTCATAATCCTTAGGATTAAGAGTAAGTGGTATAACTGGCGCTCGATTTACAGAAATTTCATTTTGCTGCACCTCATCAATTTTGTTCTCATCATCTTTAGGATAACGACCAAGTCGATTTTTTGACTCTCTATTCATGGTGAACGAACTCCCGTTATATTCATCACTCTGAATAGAGTTGTTGCGTGACGAAGATGTTGATGTTCTAAAAAGAAAAACTTCGCTATCAGAAGAAACCATGGCTTTCAACAAGAATAGGTTGAATGATACAAATTCTTCTCCCACTTACAATATATAGCTTAAAGACTGAAAGTTTCCCTCCAAATTTTCCCTCCAAAAAAATTAGCGAAAAAATTTCCCTCCAAAATTCCCTCCCCAAAAAATTTCGCGAAAAACTTTCCCTCCAAAATTTTCATTTCATATATTTGGTACAAATATTAATCAAAAAATGTATTTAACATTTTCTTTAATAAACTATTTATGTTGAAATATTTTACCGATATTTATATTCAAAATATTTATATCATGGATGCCTTCCAAACTAAAATAATGTTTTTATTTGAATGATTTAACATTGACTAGATGTAAGTATTAACTATAATATTACTATAATACCTACATGCAAATATTAACTATTTTAACTATAATGACTACATGTAAATATTTTAAATTTTAAATTTTAAACTTACGTTATATTCATCTAAAATTTATTTCAAAATTTATTAATAAACTATTGGTCTTCAAATATTTCACCATACTTTCTATTCAAAATATCCACAAAATATTCCTTTCATGCATGTCTTGAAATTAAAATAATTTTCTTATTTGAATGGTTTAATATTGACTACATGTAAATATTTACAAAAATAACAACATGTAAATATTAACTATTTAAACTATAATTAACTACATGTACATATTTTAGATTTTAAAATTTAATCCCATGATTTTAAACATTGATTACATGTAAATATTAACTATGATAACTAAATGCAAATATTAACTATTTTATCTATAATATTAAATATAATTAACTACATGTAATTATTTCATATTTTAATTTTTAATCTGAGATTATATTTGAATTATTCAACATTCAGTACATGTAAATATTAAATAAAATATTAATTATGATAACTATATGCAAATAATAAGTATTTTAACTATAGTATGAACTATAATAAACTAAATGTAAATATTTTAAATTTTAAATTTTAATCCCACATTCGTTAAACAGTAAACCAATCAGACAATATTCGCTATTTAAAAGAAATGATTGTTTCTATTCACCACATCACATCAAATTTTCTAGTATTTGTTAGAGCAAATTTCTGGAGGTGTTGCGTTGGCATTGGTAACTACGTGGAGGCCACAGGGGCTTCACTCAATGAACCTTTGTCATATCGCCTGCGTTCATGGCATACTAAACAATACCCCTAATTTGACTACATATTGGAAAATACCTCTAAAAATCACATTATTTAACCCCCTACCAATATGAACCCAATACACCTCCCCAATTTAAAAACCCCTACTATCACTAGATATTGTAGGTATTCATTTTTTCATTAACATTCTTTATACCCCTTTATATTTTTTCATTAACTTTGAACTCCATTTTTTATACTCGCCAATATAAAAACCCTTTACCCCCTATATATCCCCCAATATATTAAGTCAATTTTTCATCAATATATATCCCCCAATGTGAACCCACGTGGTATAATATTGCTCCCTTAGTGAAGCCCCTGTGGTGGAGGCATTGCATTGGCATTGGAGGCGTTGTGTCGCTATTGGTAATTTTGTGGAGGTATTGCATTGGCATTGGTAAGTTCGTGAAGGCATTGCATTGGCATTGGAGGCATTGTGTTGCTATTTGTAATTTTGTGAAGACGTTGTGTTGGCATTGGTGACAGCATCTTTTTGCATTTCAAAGGTTAGTTTTCCTTCTATTCTATCAATTTAAAGACGATTTTGGGGAAAATCTGTTTTTCATAGTTTTTTTGTGTCCAAAAACTACTTTTTAAAGGTTTTTAGGTTCAAAAACCTTTATTTTTTTATATTTTTTTAGTGAAGAAAATGCAAAAAAAAACTAAATTTTTTAGGGTTTTAAGAGCAAAATATTTTTTTTCTTTTTCTTTTTTAAGACTTATAGGTTCATCTAGACAGAAAAATCCATAAAACGACCATGCACATAAAATAAAATAAAAAGAAGAAGAAGTAATATTATAACATTTTTTATTTGTTTTTTTTTTATCATAAATATATCAGTGATTTCATTATTTAATTTTAATTTTTTTAATTTTTTAATTTTTTTTTAAATTTTTATTTTTTTTTAATTTGAGAATTTATTTTATTTTATTTTATTTTTTAATTTTAAATCTTCGTTTTATTCTTTTTAATTTTAAATCTTTAATTTTTTTTGTTTATTGTTTTGTTATATATATATATATATATATATATATATATATATATATATCTTTTTTAATTGTATTGTGATATAGTTTTTTTTTTTTTTTTTTTAATTTTAAATTTATTATATTGTTATATTAAAACAAATGTTTTTTTATTTATTATATTGTTTTTTTTTTTTTTAATTATATAATGTTTAGAAACCAAACATAATTGTGATTTAATAAATTGTTTGTTTGTTTGTTTGTTTTTTTTTTTTTTTGGTTATATTTTTATATTTTTCACATTTTTTATTATTATTAAATAATGTTTTAATAATTATATTATTAAAAAAAAAAAAAATTAAAACAAAATAAAAATTTAAAAATAAAAATAAAAATTAAAAAAATTAAAAAAAACAAACGCGCGTAGGCCCGCCCACTAGGCGTCAGGGGCCGAGGGGCCGCCCCAGGTGGCGCGACGGCGCCACTCGGCCGGCCACCGCGCGCTGTGAGCGGGCACAACGCTATTCATTTAAAATATATATATATATATATATATATATATATATATATATATATATATATATTTTTTTAATTTTAATTTTTTTTAAATTTGTTTTAATAAAACTTTTTTTTTAAATTTTTTTTTAATAATTTGTTTTAATAAAACATTTTTTAATTTGATTTTGTTCTTTAAATTTTTTTTTTTAATTTTTTTTTTAAATAATTTGTTTTAATAAAACAATTAAAAGTTCATAGAAAAAAAAATAAAAAAAAAATATATATATATATATATATATATATATATATATATATATATATATAATAAAAACATTGTTAAATAATAATTGTTAAAAATTTCAAAATATAACAAAATATATATATATATATATATATATATATATATATATATATATATAAAATCATTAAACAACAATTATGTTTTGTTTTTAAACATTATATAATTAAAAAAAAAATACAATATAATAAATTTAAAAAAAAAAACATTTGTTTTAATATAACAATATAATAAATTAATTAAAAAAAAAACTATATAACAATACAATTAAAAAAATAAAAAATATATATAATATTATAACATTTGTTATAAATAGTTAGTAACTTTTTTTTTTTTTTTTTAAATATTAAACAAAAACTGAAGTTTGAAAATACTAGTTTATTTTTTTTAAATTATTTTATACAATTTAAACACATTTTTAAATTTTTTATAAAATGTATTCAAAACATATTATATAGATATATATACATATGATTTATAATATTTTTTTTTTAAATGAAAATTTTTATAGTTAATTTTACTGCTTTAATTTCAAACTATTTAGTTTTAGAAATAAATTTTGTTTATTAAATTTATTTTATCCGCAATATTTTTCCATTAACTAATATATATATATATATATCAGGAAAATGGCATCAAAAAAGATTTCTGTGAATGTTTCTGCACCTAGGGTAGCAGCTCCCAAATCTACGGCAGCAGCTCCCAAATCTACAGCTGCAGCTCGACGCACTATGGATACAACTCCCAAATCTAAAGTTGCAGCTGGACGCACTATGGACACTGTTGGACACAATAAGGATATTGTTGCACACACTAATAAAAGTCAAGCAAGTGGGGCACCGGGTTCATTAAAGCTTATTTCTGATTGGAAGAACGTCGAGCAAATAGATAAAACCAATTTCTCATGGTATCTTGAAGATAGTGAAATGGAGGCTGATATACACATCTATCTGATTTGTGGTATGATTGACTTAAATGAGCCATATGATGTGATGGGCAGAGTACGAGACATATGTATGGTCCCGAATACAAACACTATTTATGTTCTTGCAAGGAAGGCTCAGAAACGTGAGAAGGTTAGATATCGTCTATCAATCGTCAATTATGACACAGATGAAATATCTTCAAAATTTTCTGAAGAAATATCAAGCAACATTGCAAATAACATTGTAAGTATGCTTATTTTTCTTTCCTCTATGCATTATTGTAAGGATGATTCAATTTTTTATAAATTATTGATCATTGACATGTTTTATTTTGTTTCATAGGATTTTGTTTCGGGTCTTTCAAACATGTTTGATGGTATTTATATGTTGGTTCCAGATGTTATGGATGTGATCAAAACTTTCCACAAAGACAAAGTAGAGGAAAGGAGATTGAAGCAAAGAGCAATAGCTCGTGACACTGCAACAGTACAAAGAGGGGATCAACCAAGAGTCACTAAGGTGGGTCAATCTAGTAAACTTAAACATTTTTCTTTTGAAGGTGTCGAACATGAAACAAAAAATTATGATAGAATTAGTGAGGAGACGATGAGAACCACTGTGCAAAAGGAGAAAACAGATCAAACACCAAAAAGAAAAATTGCCAAAGATGTCTCTCTTTTACCTCATGAAGGAGAGCTTATTTATAAAAAAACTGATATGTTATCCAATAAGACTAGGAAATCAAATATTGGTGAACCTGTAAAGGTCGTGAGCAGCAGTGAAGAACAAATTGAAAGCTCTTACGGAAGCAGAGAAATCATAACACCAGGTGTTGAGTTAGAGGATGGCATTATTAAAACAAAACAAAATGCTATTCGACAAGAGTTGAGGAAGAATAAATTAATTCTTAGTGGCCAAACATTTGAGCTTAATGTTAACCAATTTTATGGCCCAGATGAAGGACAATCTCAATATCAAATTAGAAAGGCCCATCACCTACATGTACATAATCTGAAAACATTGTTCAGGTTCAATCCATATGCGCATGTGGTGGATTATGTGATTCTTGTCGATCCATGTCAGGTTCCCAACAAACAAACATTTGACAAGACAAAATGTTTTGATTATAAATATTATGTAATTGGAGGGAACCATTCAATAGAGGCTAAGAGACAATTGATTGCAGAATATCCCAATAACTATCTTTTTCAAACAGTGAAATGCATCATTTACGCTGGCTTAACAGAAATGGAATCAAAGTTATTGGCATGGGATCATAATGCAGATAATGAGTATAGGATGAAAATGACTTTCATCCAAAGGGTCAGATTTATTCATAATGAATTCATAGAAAAATGTGGTGGGGATAAGACACAAGTTAGTGTAGCATTTCGAAAGGAATGTTTAATGGAAACAGGTTATCAAATTGATGAAAAAAAAGCAAAAGATGGAAAATTGAATACAAATCTCTTCAAAGGCACAGATAACATTTTTCAGTTGGCATTTAGAATTGGGGAGGTATGGGATTTGATTGATGAGATTTTTGATCGGTGGGAGAATATTTCCATAAAAAATCAGAAGGTTAGAAAGAGTAAACCCATAATATGTACCAACAGTAAGGGGGGTCCTGAAATGAAGCAATTTCCAAAGGATATGACTATTACACCTTGGAGAACAATGCAAGGTGTGAAGGATGATAAATTAGTCAAATCAGTATTAGCCCGTGTGAAGTCGGGTGAATTATCAATGGAAGAAATGTGTGCAGAATTTCAAAAGTAAGTTTCTTGAATTATTTCTTATTTTTCTTTCATTATAATTTTCTTTTAAATAAAACATAATGATGTTGGTAGAATTTGTTATACATGTCAATATATTATCGCTTTTAACTTGATTTATTCAGTCAGAAATTTTTTATGAAAATACAAGAACACATGGTTAAAATGTTGAATGAAGACAATTGGGATAATGTTGTACGCAACTACCGAGAAGCAAGTTCTACATCAACACTAAAAGAGTTTTATATTGCATTCAATAAGGTATGTTGATTTATAAATTTATTTTATTCATATTTAAACTATTTTTATTTTATTACTTATTCATATCTATATATTTTTATGTCATTAAAGATGTCGAAGAAGGATGGAAATGGAGTACCAGATACTTTCAAAAGCTTTATTGAAAAAATTAAGATGGAGAACATGAGAAGGAAGCGTCTTATGAATGTTGAACTAGATCCTACTCTTAATCATTACATTTGGAATGGGCTCGACAGTGTCTAATATCAAATAATACAAGGTGACTGTGAAGACATTGCATCACTAATACCTAAAAGGGAATATGGCCTAGTTATTGCAGATATTCCTCATGGTTTCAATTTCTCAGACATTGAATATGATAGAGAACCATATACTTATCAAGCTTTTAGTAAAGTGGTTACGAGTTTTCAAGAAGTGACAACATCACCACTTTGGCGATTTGTGACATTTCATTCAGACACAGTTTCCAATGTTATTAACAAGCTTCAAGGGTAAAGCAAACTCAATGATGCAACTTACATGGTAAGATTTTGAAATTTTATGTTTGATTCCTCCTAAATTTTTTTATTCATGTAAAATTTAATTGAACTTTTACTATGTTATGTTACAGGCAAAAGTCAAATATTGTTTCTTCCGAAGATCAGCCTATTATAAATGATTGTGAGTTCATCCTTGTTGAATGTTGGACAAAAGACGATAGCTATAAGTATATTATTATGAATCGAGTAGATGGGAAGAGTCATAGTCAAGTATTGGTTTATGATGCAATTGTAAGAAAACTAACATATGAGGATAAAGATGCAAAAGGAGATATAGTTAACATTTATCAAAAACCACAAGCATTGATTAACTATCTTATAGATCTATGTTCAAATGAAGGAGAATGGGTTTTGGATTTATTCTCAGGTTCAGGTAAGTTTTATTATACAAATTTAAATTTAAATATTTTCTTTTTTACTTTTTATGTCTCCATATTAATTTTCTTACTTATTTTTTTTGTGCTTGATGATTAGGTACAACATTAGCATGTTGGCTACTAAAAGGAAGAAATTGCATTGCCATTGAGAAAGACCCAGTTCAATGAAAATTTATTCAACAAAGAATTAACGCTCTTAAATTCCTTCCAGATGCGAAGCAAGAAGTTGGTTTGAGGAAAGGAGATTTTAATGAATCACGTGTGGCAAAAAAAGCAAAGGAACCTCAACCACCATTATATGGAATGATTGGAAAGAGACACTTTGGAAGATTTGCTGACATGAAAGATCCATTAGAAGACGACAATGATCAAAATGAAGAAGAAAATGTTGCGGAAGAAGCAATCAATGCTGTTCTAGATGATGTTGAAGATGTATTAGTTGGTATTGTTGATGATATTTAAGTTATGCTTGCAAACAAAGCTTATTTTTTAGAACTATTAATCAGTTTTACTTGTAATGTTTAGACTTTGATATTTTATGAGAACAACCCTTTTTTTTTTGCAAAAAACATGTGATTGCTATTATTTTTTGACATGAAATTCAATAAAAATGTTGTTTTCTTAAGTTTTTTTGTTAAGATTCTCCCAAAAAATTAGTTTATTTAACATTGCTTTTCCAACAAAAACTCTGTAAAAGTGTATTTTTTGCATTGTATTTATATTGAAAAATTGTATTTTTTTGTCATAGGTTCAAAATATTGGTTTTTTAGCGAAAATTTTTTGATGTGCATTGAAAAATTATTTAACAATACATAAACATGTAGAAAATATAAACTTTAGAATATTGATCCTTTTTCCATCTTTTATGTATGTGAAAAAGTGAAGATATCATTACAAGTTTTTATTTTAAAAAAAAATATTTTTTTTATTTTTAAAACACAAGTACATAAATGCACTTAAAAATAAACATCTCACAGAAGAAGAAGACATTAGAAAATCTATAGTGTCAAAATCAATCCTATAAAAAAATGTTGGTGATGATACACCACCACTATTCAAAATCGAAAATTGTTGATGTCTGCTCAAAAATTGCTTCCTTGTTTTCCTCTTCATCTTCTGAGATGAATGGCTGCTGACCTCCAATCATGTGAAAACCATTACTGACGAGTTGTAATGGAATGAAGCCAAGATCTAGAGATCCTTCACCCTCTTCTGCACTCTTAAAGCTTTCTTCATCAGTATCATAAATAGCCTGCATTGGCTCATTACTCTCTGGAAGTAAATGGAACCAATTTTCCTCCCATAAATCTACTAACGATGACCCTGCAAGATCATATTCTGTTTGGAGAACATCATAATCAGATAGATAAAAAATAGGAAAATCATGAATGTAAGTAATGCTACCAATCAGACATACTGGATTATCAGCGAATTTTTCTTCACTCTGATTTACATGTGAGCTTTCCAACTCTGTACAACAAAGCCCATCAGATGAATGGGAAAGGATGTCTGATCTGTAAAACGATTCAGAGGCTAGCTGTCTATTGATGATCTGATCTATTTCTTCTTCTGTCAAAGGGGAAGATGGTCTTGTGTTCCTTTGTGCAGAAGTGCAGCAGCTCTCTGTTTCCTCTGAAGAATGGATTTGAGGCAGGATGTCATCTTGAGCCTCAACTATAAGGGATGATAAATCAGCATCTGAGTTTTCGGGAATATCTTGAAGAATGTCCACAATCTCTTGACTGTTTTCTTCCTCAGCTGATTCATCTATGTTCTTGTGATAGCTAGGATGCATATGAAAATCTTGAATGGCTGTTAATAGATCTTCAGGATGCATATTAACCAAATCCTCATCAATACCTAACAGATACTGTATGATATTCTGAGATTGATCACAACAATCCCATGATAAGGATGGAGAGCTTGCTTTATAATTCTTGTAAAATACTTGGTGCATGTCCCTTAAAGAAAACAAACTCCGAGGTTCTAACCATTCATACCAGACCCTAGCTTTTCCTTCTAATGTTGCCATGAACATTTTCATTAGGCAGTCTTCATGCCATTCAACTTTAAATTTCCACACATGTATATGAAACTTGATGAGATGTAGCAAGGGGTCCTCAGTGTTTTCACCCTGAAAGATAGGCAGGTTTTTTAACCAGTCCACTTCAGGCATTTTGTGTGGGAATCCAGGGATATTCTCCCTGCTCATTGGGGCATATCTTCTCTGTATGCGTGGAAGCATGTTTGTAAAGCAGAAAGAGGCCATTGTATCTTCTCAACCAGTTCAGAGTCTTCTACCAGTGGAGTCATTAGGCCTTTGGATCATAGGGAGTGTGGAGTCGCCAGGTGGATGTATATGAATGTTTGAAGCAAGATGTTGTCCACCATCAGCAATTTAATGCCAATATAACCAGAGATCTTGGGTCCTTTGAGTGCCTAAGAGTATGAAAGATAAGTGCACTCAGTTCCCCAGTGGAGTCGCCATTATGTTGGGGTTCCCATGTTTTAGCCAGATTGGCCAGAACAAAAGATGAGACAACATCAGAACCGCTTTGGGGCCCTAGGATCTAGCCCTCCTGGACCCGGAGAGGGATCTCTCCAGTAAAGCAAAGAATGGTATATATTTGAAGCTCAAAATGAGATGTTAGGCTAGGTATGAAGCACAAAGGGGGGTTTTAAAATGATTTGGTTGGTTGGTCGCTGGGTTGGTCATGAGATCATGGACTGAGAAAGTAATGGAAGGAAAAGAACAGAACAGTAGGGTATTTCAGCAAAGAGGATAGGTCAAGAAAGTTCCATCCATTGGGCTATGGAGTCATGAAGAAAGTGCCATCCATTGGGCTATGGAGTCATGAAAGGTGATTACATGCAACAACTAGCCAAAGATTTCAGAGGGCAATACATCTAATACTAAAGGATCTTTTAGATTAGATGGTGGGATGGAACATTAAGGAAAGAAAGTGAGAGAAGGAAAGCAACCTAATTTCTGTCTATAGATCAGGTCAGAGGTCATTTAACTCCAGGCCTGCTTGGACATACTCATAGGCAACTCTCAAAGGAGGGACAAAGGGGCAGCTTATAGATCGGACCAGAGTTCATTTAACTCCAGGTCAGCTTTAGCATGCTCCAGGGAAAACATAGATAAGATTAACAGAGGGATCTTGTAAAGGCCAGCTGGTTGCACAAGGATCTTAGTGGATAGGGCTAACTCTGATCCCCGGTGTTCCCAAATCTTCCAACTGAAACCCAACAAGAACAACTAAAGACAGATTCCATTTAACTCATACATCAGAGAGCAGGCAATAATGTTGGCGAGAAGTCAGGTCTCGCGGACAAGACCCAGGTTCAAGAGTTGTGGCCAACAAAGGGGTCTGGTGTAGTCTAGGAACCCGCCGGCATTTTCACCCTGCTCTGGAGAGCAGTGCGTCTCACCCGAGGCGTGCCGCAACCACATGCAGAAGGGGATGAGATCAATGGCAAGGAACAAACCCGCAACTCATGAAGGACAGTGCATCGATTACATATACAGAGTTATATATGCAAGATCACTTAATAAGCATTCATACATTTGCAAATAAAATTTTAAACCAGCATAAACACATTACAAGCACATAAACATCTTATTGAGACAACAACCTTCCATTGTATTAATCTCTTGGCCAAACACATGATTACATGGCATTCTCACTGATAGCTTACAAATCTGATACAGATGGATTTCGGAACAGAAAGGTAGAATAGAAAAGATAAGGAGCCATAGGAGGGACATGCATGATTCTTCCGCAGCTGCTCTGTGCGTCTTTCCCTGTCTCGAGCCTCGCAACCTCTTCAGCATCCCTCCTTTTCATTCCTTTTTCAGCCGGGTGACTGTTATTTATTCGCCCGCTCTCGCGACTATCAGTTCCTCTGTGTCTTTACTTCGGCTTCTCCCGGCTTCTCTTCTGTTGTCTGCGTGTTCCACTTTCTGTCTTCTGCTGTGTGTTTCCTTCATCTGCACTTGTCCCTGTTCTATCTCCATCTATCTCATGCTTCCACGCCACCTTGATAACTCCGCGACTCCTGGTAGTTGCGGCGCGGTCACGGTTGCCATGTGTCTTCATGCCGCAACTCAAAAAGGTCAAAATTCAAAATGTCTTAGCCAAGATTTCAAAACTAAACAAAAACAAGGGCCCCAACAAATAACATCCACTACACTGGTTAAATTAACTGAAATCAACCCTTAGATAACACATTAAGTAGAAACATTGAAGGCAAGGAGAGCAGAAGCATAGGGTACCTAACAAGGGTAAATCCTATACCATATTTCTAATGCAAGCCAACAGAAAATGAACATTATGAAAATGTAATAAACAGAGTTAGAAAAACATCACCAATAGTAATAGACCAGGATCCTATGAAATGTGCTTTGATTAATTGATGCAAAACCAGTCACATACACTGAGCTCAATGGCTGTTACAGTCCCAACTTATCCTCCCAGCCTACTACAATACAAACTACTCTGCTACTTTCTCCCAGAACTGTTCTAACAATCAAAACTAAATCCCTCTAACTACAACGGCAGCAGCCGAACAACAACCTTACAATATGTTCTACAAGTTTCATATAGGAGAAAGAATAGCAATGGTAGTTTTAAACTTGAATGCGGTATTAAAACTCCGAAGCAATAGGAGAGCCGAGGCTCCACTCGGTTTTAATTCTGAGCATTTATCTTCTGCGCTTTTCAGATGGAAAAATGGTCTTCGTCAGGCTGCAATTTACTCAAGGTATGTCTTTGATGTACTTGCTATAGCCTTTTGCAGAATTCTAGTGAATAAATCGAGGTGTATGAACAACTGTGGGGTTTGCCATACTGTATAACTAATGCACTGGCAGCATAGGACCATTGTCAGGGCTGGAAAACCTCTCTAGAACACGGCATAGGATGAGAAATGTATGGGCACCTTGTCCTTTTATGGAAGAATGTTCTGCTGATATTAAAACCCTGTGCATTGGATCGTCTGAGCAATCCACATGGTCTTTGATTTTGGTACCTTAGCCTTCTAAACTCCCTGAAGAAACCCAAAAGTCTTCTATTTCTTGCCTCGAGCTCTCTGTTGCTTCCCGTACTGTCTCTGTCTGTGCAATTCGAGCTTTAATGGCACCGGATAAGGTTTGCAGAGCTTAAACTCTGTCCTTTGATGAAATCTATGAAGCAGACACCTTTCTGGACATTTTTCTGTAAAACCAGGCTCTAAATCCAGCTCCTTCTGTGCACTGTGCCTTAATAATAGTGCGTATGGACCATGGCGGGTTTTACCACCTGATAAACCTGCAAAACACGAAAACCTATTACGAAAAACATGTATGGGGGTGGAATGATGTGGACGACTACGAGGATGATAGTGGGACTGCGGAGAAATGGCGAAAAAATGCAGAGGAATGGTGGAGAAATGCTCTAGTGAAGGTTGGCGAAAAACAGTGGAAGGTGTCGAGGCAGACGTTTAACGTAAAAAACATTAAAATTTAATCTTTGAATGGATTATAAAGGGGACGGGCGAGAAAAACGATGAAGATACGTGGACAGATGACGTGGCGGGACCGGTCAACGGTGGGCTATGCAAATGAATCTGGACCGTCCGATCTCAAAGGATATCGACGGTGGAAAACACATCGGAGGGCAATGGACAGTGGGCCAGGGGTACGGCTGCCATGGGTTAACTCGCGCGCAGCTCTGTGAAACGACGACCGTTGGATCAACTGCCCCAGATTGGACGGTGCACGTGCATATCGCTACGCATCCGCGGATGAACATTAACACGCGATGAGATAGCAGTTTTGGAATAGTGCTGCTGCCACGCGTCGAATGATGTATGGAATCACTGGCCGATCGAAAAATACCGCCCTCCGCCCAAAGGCGGTGCGATAGAAATCGGATGGTTTTTGAATAGTACGCGGGGACCACCGGGGCGGGTAGACTCCAAACCGTCGGATCTGTGGGGAAATAGATAGCGATGGCATGATCGGAGTGGTGAACGGGTAGGGTAATGGGATCGCGACGACCGTCCGATCTGTATAGATCGACGGCTCACAACGCTTCCGATATTCAAATGCGGTAAGCGCCTTCTGCCTTGGTGCCTGGTTCTAGCGCCACGGTCGCGTGGGGAGAAGGATTAAGGGGGCTAGGCCGAAAAGGGCTAGGCCTTAATATAAGGTAGAAAGTGGGCTATTTTGGCCAATTTTAATGATTTTGAGGCCAAATAAGGGTAACGATAGAGAGGGAAAGGGTTTATCAACCCAAACCAAGAGTATTTTGAGGGTTTAAACAGGGTTTTGGGAGGATTAGAGGATTGATGAAGGAAGTTTAGAAAGGGGAAAAGAGGTGGAAAGGAAACTCGGAAAAAGGGACAACAGAGTGAAATGGGACATTTTGCAGGGATACCAGGGGCAAATGAGACCCTATAAAGGTAGTCAGTAGAGGGAAATTTATCAAAGGCAAAGGCACAGGAGACTTCAAGGATGATGTGTCTTCAGGGGAGATGCATTCCTTGAAGGCTCAAAAACAACTTAGCCCCCTACTTTGCTTTGTCAAAATTTATAGGGGGGCTAACAGGTTGATAGGTGGATTTGAAGCTCCCTAAATACACAACTTCTATGTTTCAATATGAAGTATTATCAAGGCAGCTTATTGGATGCCTACCCCCTTGATCCTAAAGCTATAAATTCTTTTTTGGCCTCTGTGGGGAGAATTTAGTGAGTTTGGTTAAGTTATTTTTAGGAGTCTTTGCTTCGCTTAGTGGGTGAGTGTGTGTGATAATAAAGTGGACAAGCACATAGTTTGAACGTGTAGATATCGTTGATCCTTTACAAAAACCCCTATTTAAACTATGTTGTATTGTTCCTGGCTCAGATGGAAAACATGTGCGGATAATGGGCCGCTTTCAAATTTTCCTAGTTCATCTATGTGACTAACTATAGGGAGATGGAGAATTGTGAATATGGAGCATTCATATGCTTACCTAGGATCACCGGAGGGTGCAAAGGTAGCAGAGATTACTTGCTCTTTTATAAACAATTCGATCCTAGTCCTGCAATTCCTAGTGCAAAAATTGAACTAAACTAAAAACTTTTACACTAGAACAAAGAAAACTAGCTATGCATGTGTGGTTTGGGCCACTTTCTTGGACTAGTTATCTAGGTGTAACTACCAAAATTTACAAAACAAAAATTTTTCGGAATGCAAGTTATTTTGCCCCCTACTTAAACTATGTGAATGTTTTGCAAAAATCAACTTGAAGTAAAACTGACACTAAGCCTACAAAAAGCAGCTAAAAGTGAGTTCTAATACACTGCAAGGTACCACAACCAGTGCTGGCAGATGCATTAGGGGCTGCCAAGCACCTTACAAGCAGAAAAAGATAGAATTTAGGGAGAAATTTCTCATTCTGTAAATTGCGCGCAAAAGGCTGAGACAGGTGCGCTTTCTTTGCATGGTTCAGCACTGAACATGTGCCCTGTGCCTCTGTGAGGAAGAAATGCACGCAAATTCCCGCAAGTAAAAATTTTAGGAGCTGCTCTTCGTCAGTCTGTCACTTAAGATTAATCTAGGGACTGCAAGAGAGATCAGAGGACTATCAACTCCACTCCACAGCATAAACAAAGGTTTCTTGCAAAAGAAGGCACAACCACATAAACTTGGTAATAAAATGTTAGTGGAGTTGCCAATCCTGTTGTGGTGTGTTTGGTGCATGTATGTACGAAATCACACCAGTTAAACTAGGGGTGTGGTTTACCCCTTTAAACTATTGGTAGCATGCATAAAGAAGTGGAGTAAATGAGCATACTATATATAAAAAGAAGCATGCAAATGTAATCTGAAAACTAAACTAAAACTAAACATAAATAAACAGAAGCTCTGAACGAGTCAAACAACACAATAATACAAACGGTGGCTCTAGGCCCCTCTTATTGAGCGCTGGTAGTAAGGAGAGAAATACTTTACCTCTTTCCAAAGGGCCCCTAGACAATGGTTCTAGGTCTCGATGCAAGGATGTGATTATTCCAAGCTTTCCTTAGTGCAGTCTCCCTCTCTCTCTACTGTGTGGAATGAGCTTGTTGGATGGCCAACAAGTGAGTCTCCTCTGTCTGCAGCTTCGGGTCACACACTGTTGGTATTTCTTGGGAAATTCTGGCCATTATAACAATGTGATCACCCATTCTTCATCTCATGGTGGCTTTATATAGGGGATTTCAAATCCTCCTTCCCTCCCTTGGTACATTGTGGATGGTGACCCAAGGGAGAGGTATGATTCCTTTGTGTGCTCCAAATATTCCATTGTGTGGTCACATAGTGTCTAAGGAGGCATTGGTGGTTGTCCTTAAGAAGCTTCAAGTAAGGAGTAACTTGTCCTTTTCTTTATGTGGTCCCGGATAGTGACATTTCGCCACTCTCAAGAATGCGTGCTTATCGGGCCAAAAGGCGCGCAGAAGGCGCTCTTCTCTAAGGATAATGCACACAATCAACATTTAAGACTAGTTCAAATTTGATTTTCCTTAAACCTTTGAGATTTTTAAATTATTTATGGATGCTATAATGTCTTCCAGCCCTGTAAATCCTTTGGCTTGACATTAATTAATGTCATCTTCTACTGTACAATTTTCCAGTGTTAACATCTTGCAACAAAGTTCCAACTAGAATCGACTAACTCTTTCGAGCTTTAGCTCTGCTCTATTTATTCTATGGGGCAACTATCAACAACTCCCTTAAAAATGGTGATTGAATCCACTTGACTCCAAGTAAACATAGACTGAGTGCACTCCTCTTGGAGGTCCTTGGCTACCTCTAGAACTTTAATGGATGGAGAGAATGATTGAGTCCACTTGACTCCAAGTAAACATAGATTGAGTGCACTCCTCTTGGATTTTCTTGGCTGCCTCTGGAACTCAAATTGCTAGAGAGAATCTTTGGGGTGATTGAGTCCACTTGACTCCAAGTCTTTATGATAAAATCCTTATAAAAATGCTTAATAATTCATGATTTTCTGCACTCAATCTCATACTAGGCACTCGGAGTATGTTAGCCTTAATCACCACCTATACTAGCATCATAAAACCAAATAATAATAAAAATGCAAGAAAAAAAGATCTAAGAAGGCAAAAAGGTGACCATTAACCCCTCCAAATATGTCTAATGATGGAGCTCATCGCCATCTACAAGGAAATGGATATGTGGTAGAGAAAAATAATATTCTTGAGGCTATTATCACCAAGGTTGCTATACTATACCTCAAGGATTGGGATGTTTGACTCCTTGAAACTCTATACGCCTACTGGACTACATGGTGAAATACTACCAATTTCACTTTGTACAAATTGGTTTAAGGAAAGAGCGTACTTTTACTAATTGAGAAAAATATTTTGACACTTGGAACAACATACAACTTGGAAAAGACCCATATGAAGCTCAAAATCAGAGGCTCCTCCAAGTCAATGAATTGGATGAGATTCATCAAGCAACCTTACACCAGAAATCAATGATACAACACTAAACTTTCCCTTTCCTTCTGAATTCTGGAGCGTGAAAATTCATATATCTTGGAGGACTGAAGACTTCAAGGTTGGTTCAAGATAGTGTCGAGTTATGAAGTGTGACTTGGATGACTTATGTTATAGCTGATTTTGAGACTAGTGCTTGGTGACCTTAAGCCTATACTTTGTGAATTTGGTTGTTAATTACTTTGAATTTTTTGAAGACCATTTAAATCCTCGTGTAAGCTTGTGTTTCTAGTGTGAAATTCAGTGATTGAATTCAACCACTAAATTATTTCCTTTAGCTGATGAACTACTTAGTTCTTGAATTTTGGCTAATGAACCACTTAGTTTTTACCAGTTGGCTAATGAACAACTATGTTCCTGTCAAAATGGTTAATTATGCCATTGGGTGCTTGTTGTTGGTTGATGAAACACTTAGTGCTAACTTGTTGGATGATGAACCACATAGTCCTTAATTTTTAGTTGATGAACCACTAAGTTCTTTCCAATTGTTTGTTAAACTACCTAGACAATATAATCAATCCCCTTATGTTGAGCGACATAAACTTTGGAAAATATCAGAAACCTATTATGCTAGAAAAATAATTAAAGCTTGAATGCACGATGAGGTGTCATACAATGCAATATAGGGGATATGTTGTCACATAATGTTATATTTTAAAAATAATAAAATAATACTTACAATAGTAAATGAAAAAAAATAGTAATAATGAAAAAAATTGCCTGCCATAAATAAAATACTTCAATTTCCACCTTAATTTCCGTGGCACCCCACGTCCGTGCCACCCCATTGCCTTTGGGTTCCGCCTTTCATTGTGTACTTTGGGGCTCCTTCAGTTCCCCACCACCTATAGTGTTGCCCCACCTCCGTGCCACCCCACGTCCGTGCCATCCCATTGCCTTTGGGTTCCGCCTTTTGTTGTGTACTTTGATGCAAACTACAAAACCATGAAAATTCACCAATTTATTTATTACTAGGGTTTGATTAGTTGTCCTCATTTCTTTGTATCTTCAAGGTAAACCACACTTGTGGGTTCGAAACTGCATAATGGATCCAAAAAAATCAATTGAAACAATTACAAATCTCCCTAAAACTACCTATTAAAGAAATAAAAATTATATATATATATATATATTTATTTATTTATTTAAAATATTACATATGAATTTCATATTAAGAAATGAATGAATTACAAATCTCCCTAATTCTCTCTTTTATATATAATTTATATTAATTTTTTAACATATATATATATATATATATATATATATATATATATATATATATATATATATATATATATATATATATATATAAAATGTTCATAGTTGACATTGAAATAATTTTTTATGATTTAAATTCTACATATTAAAATGTCAATAAAATAATGAATTACAAATTTCCTCAAAAGATTAATGGAATAAGAATTCTTACTCCCTTTAATATTAATTCCATATGTTTTTTTTTTTTGTTAACAATGTTATATATCGACTCCATCTTAAGAGTGCAACATATATCTTTTACAATAAAAATATAATTTTTTAAAATTTAAATGACTTTGTTTTTCTTTATATAAACTTGATATAAAAATGTGTTACTTAATATGAACACTAAAATATTTAATTATGACTAACAATAATTTTTTTTTACTAGTATATTTTTGTTTTAACTATTACATGTCAACTAACCTACATAGAATGAATTACATATTATGTAATATCAATTATATTATTCTCACATGGTATATGTCAATTCCATATTAAATAGTTAAGAAATATCTCTTTAATATTATAAAGTAAATTATTATTTTTTTCTTTACTTTCAATTATTTTATCTCTATATAAAGTGGATGTAAAATTAAGATGGAAATTGAAGTATTTTATATATATGATTCACATAAAAAAAATTATTACTATTTTTTAATTTATTATTGTAAGTATTATTTTTTTTATTTTTAAATGTACCATTACGTCATAACATCTCCCTCATACTAGGTTGTAGAAGATCTCTTAGTTCAATCAAGCTTAACAGTTAATTAATTTTCTAGCATAATAAGTTACATAATACTAGTGTATTCATGCAAGGTGTGGGTATGTAGCTAGCATACTCATACCTTGTACGTATACTAATACTACTCATTTTAATCAATTACAGAGAATAATCATTCAACTTGTAGGTTATTAACACAATGTAAGATAATAGGATCAGGTAGGGGCATTATAGTAGTCCTCACTCAACACGGACATCCAGTGGCCTATAACAGTGCAACACTCTTTGATACTTTCCAAAGATACCCCACTTATTACAAGGATATGTACTCCATTATGCAAGCCTATCGAAAATGGAAGCATTATATTCTAGGGAAAGAGACGATCATCCACATTAATCATAGAGCTTTGCAATGTATGCAGAAACAAGGAAAGTTATAGAATGATCACCATAATAAATGGTCCACATACCTGCAAAAATTCCATTTGAACATCAAATACAAGAAGGGTAGCATCAATCATGATATAGACTACCTTATTCAGTCGTCAATCGTGGCACTAACCATCATTATTTACTCTTGTGGGAACAAGACCTTTGGGTGGCTACAATTATACAACAATGACTATGACTTCACAACCACTACTAGATGGTGATCATAAGAAAGAAAATTCCAAAATTTCACCTCCAAGATGTACTCTTGTGCTATCTGGGCCACCTTGGTTTTCCTTCAAGCAATTTTTTCTAGCTGATATGAGAGGCACATTATAGTCGGGTGTTAGAACACTTTGGTGTGAAGAAGATAATAACAATACTTCAAAAGTATTTCTACTAGCCAAAGTTTCGAGAAGATGCCTAACAATATAATAGATCATGCACTTCCTATGCCATTACTAAACCAACCATCAAGAAGCAGGGGCTGTACACCCCTTTACCTACCCCTAGATAAGCCCCGAGAGTCAATATACATGGATCACATGTTAAGTTTTCCATCCACCAAGCATGGTAATGATTATGTGTTTATGGTTGTCGACCGGTTCTCTAACATGGCAATTTTAGCACCATGCAAAAAGAATATCATAACTAAAGCCATTTCTAAACTCTTCTTTGAGTATGTTTGGGTTCATTTTGGACTACCTCAAGCCATTATTTTAGATAGGGATATCAAGTTCCTCAACACCCTTTGGTCCAACCTATGGTCTCTCATGGATACCAAGTTGACCAAATCAACTTCCTTTCATCTCTAATAAAATGGAAAAATAGGATGACTGTGCATAACTTGTCCATGTACAACTTCAAGAATCCATGTACATGTGGCAAAAGTCTTCCATATGTTCAAAATAGATATAATAAATCCCTCCATAGCTCTATTGGCCATAGTCCTCTTCAAGTGAGGGTTGCAACCATTGGCCCCAATTGATGTAGTTATGCCTATTGCATATTCACCAACAAAGTCCTCCCATGCTCAAGTTGAGAAAGATAGGGTATCCAAATTTTTTGAATGGATCCAACATTTCCAATAGTGATTATATGATATCTTGTAAAAATCCAATGCCAAGTACAGCCAACGACATTACCAGCACAAGGTTCCACATAAGTTTCAAGTTGGTGATAAGGTGTGGCTACATTTATAGAAAGAGCACCTCATAGGCCCCCATTTGTACCTTCACTATGATGAAGGTACATTTCCATCAAGTATTTTATGGCATGCTAGACTTGGACACTTGAACTATAAGAACCTTTGTTTGTTGAAGAAAAATGGTGTTACTGGTTTGCCTACAATTCCTAGGAAATTTAAGCAATGTGATGCTTGTATCTTAGGAAAGCACAACAAAAAGTATTTTCATGATTCTCATTCCAGAGCACATAGAAAACTTGAACTCATCCATTCCAATTTATCTGGCCTAATGCTTGTTCCTTCTGCAAATGGTAATAAATATATGATGACATTTATTGATGAGTACACCAGAATGTGTTGGTTTTATTTATTGAAAAATAAATCTAAAGCTTTTGAAACATTCAAGAAATTTCATGCATGGATTGAAAATGATGCACAATCTTATATTGGCTCTATTTGCATTGATAATGGAAAAGAATACACTTCAAATGAATTTGAAAACTATCTTCACCAACATGGGATCAAACATCAAACAACCATGCCTTATGATCCCCAACAGAACAGGGTAGCTGAAAGAATGAACATGACAAGATTAAATATGTTACGTTCCATGGTGTTTTTCAAGAATGTTAAATTGATGTTTTGGGTTGATGCAGTTCTATGTGTTGTGTATATAAAGAATAGGTGTCCATAAAATGTTATAAAAAACAAGACTCCCTATGAAATGTGGTATGGCCACATTCCTTTGATGAGGCATCTCAGGGTTTTTGGTTCCACCTGCTATGCCTTGATACCTAAGGAACAGAGAAAAAAACTTGGTGCAAGGAGTCACAACTCTATATTCTTGGGGTACTAAAATACATCCAAAGCATATCTTCTCTATGATGAATTCAATAAGAAGTTTATAATATCTAGAGATGTGATATTTCTTGAATCTTCCAAGGCTGACAATGTTCTTGAGCAACAACTTGATTGCTTGGATAGATTCGGACATGCAAAATATTTTCAAGGGTTTGATAATGAGATTCCACATCTTGAAGGGGGGATCCATATACTGGATCAATCTGTGGAATATTCTTCTGCAACACTCTCTTGTTGAACCCTTAGTTAAACTGAGAGGGGGGGGTGAATCAGTTTAACACATTCATGGATTTTTGAAGATTTTCATTAAAACTTCCTTTCATGTCCAACTTAATAAGTGAGTAATCTTAGAATGTGAGCAGAAAGTATTAATATAATATAAGAGTAGACTTTAATATGAGAGAAGCAGGTATTAAGAAGATGATATAAATAAGATCAACACATAAACATCATGTACAGAGACACCAGATATAAGTGGAAATCCATAAAGGGAGAAAACCACACCTTATTATTGTTGTGATGCAAAGGTAAGCTCCAACTCCCTCTCACCACAGTTTTTCTGCAGGCACCAACCTACGGGAGGCTCCAACCTCAGTTCTGCAAGATAAAACTTGCAAGGAAGCACCAACTCCCTTCAATTTTTTGCAGGCACCAACCTACAGGAGGCTCCAACCTCAGTCAACTACAACTGACAGCTATCAAGCTTCAACTTGATAGGGAAGCTCCAACTTCCTCAATTTATCACAAGAAGTGTTTGTTGATTTACCTTAGATATCAACTCTATTCTGTAGCATTTCTTTCTGCTCCTCTCTTCCTTATCTTCTCTGCCTCAATCTTCTATACTTTTCATTCTCTATGCTTACTCTCTCATTTTTTTTATTTTTTATTTACTTATGCATATCAAATTATATATAGAGTCCCTCACATGACTGTATGTATTCCACAAGGAATTTTGAGTGACTAGCCATGACTCTTTGACTTCTGCCTTCACAATTCTTTATCCAACTTATTAAACAATATAAAAATATGTAAAAATTACAGTGGGAGTTTTTCTTTTCCTTAGGATACTTTCCTTTGCATCACAAACAATATAAAACAAAAATTATTTACATTTTCAGTTGCACATTTCAATACCACTCAATTCCTTTTCTAGACTTTCTTCGGCTTTACTGGATTTGTCTCTTCTGCTGCTATTGAGTGACTGTTCTGTATATTTCTGTTCATCATGCCTGCAAAATTCCCTGTGAATTTTTCAGTTCCTACATTCTTTGTTCACCTCTATTAGGCCCACATTTTCATCCCTGTGTTTATTCACTTGTTCACTATCCTTTTGTGCACTTGCTGCATATATATAACTTCTTTTTAATATAACAACTGATTTTAAATCTGGGAAAACTCTCAAGGTTCTAATCTCTTGGGCTGGCACTTTAATCAACTGTGGAGGCTTCTTATACTCATGATTATAAGACCCATAAAATACATAATATGCTCTTTTAATAAACCCAATCAATTTTTTAATACAATTTCGAAGCAATATTACAGCTCACTATATTAAATATCAGCGTAGTATATATATTAGCATATGTATATGTTTTCCACCAAATGTGAAAACCCATGTATTTACTATAACATATGCCCATCTCTGAGTCAAACATTAAAAAAACTATTAATAAACTGTGGCTTTTGTTTAGCGCCCAACGTAAGCATGGTCACGGGTTTTATAACCTTTATATCATCAAACTGTATTACGTTCCCCACTTAAATATATCACTTGATAACGCTCACATCCACAGTCTCGTTTAGCTCTCACTATACCCTGTTCTCCTCTACGTGGTCTTCCTCAACTTCCTTTTGATTTCACACACACAGTCATACATATGCATTTTATAATTTATCCTCTTCCATATTATGACTATGGAAACATTTAAATATGTTCAGTCGTCGTCTTATAATTAGGTTTCTGCCCTTATATTAATAACCGACGTTTTTAATAAATTACTATATGCCTCGGCCCCACCATACAATCGACGGAATCAATGAAATACACACGCCCGTACCTTAAGTTAACCTTCGTGCATCTTCCCAATATGATCATCGTCCGATGGCTTCCCTCCAGATCGACGGCTTGTATCGATATTGCACGGGGTCCTCAGTCGAGAGTTAATGTGCGATGGCGCGCAGTGAGAGTGGTTTTGCCAACTTGCTCTGGGACACGCGTCTTCCATCCTGTGGAATCGCTCACAACTCCTCAAATACCACCCACCGTGTAAAGGTGGTGTGATGAAAACCATAAACCGCCGTCACTATTCATCTGGTCATGGTTCTACCCTTTTGGCTCGGGGTTCCGCCTAACTTCGAGTTTCGCTTAGTACAGGGTTCCGCTCCTTTTTGGCTCAGGGTTCCATCTCGCTTATATATATGAATTCCACTCTTCGCCTTCAATGAAACTCGCTTCTGTCCATACACAGCAATTGCCTCGATTGTTCTGGGCTACCACCATATGACTCAGCTCAAGGTTCCATCAATTTATATTCTAACCCTTCAGTTCATCGATGTTTCAAAATGACTCCTTCGCATACCATAACGCATTGCTTCATCAGGTTATACATTCCCCATTGCTTACTGTATCGTGGCAACCCAATAGCTTATACAGATACACGAATCTACCCCTTCCACAGAGCTTATGATGTTTACAAACCATGAGTAACAAATTCACGATTCCATAATAAATTCAAGTAGTCTACATAGGCATAATTGTCCATAGAGACTCAAATATCCTTCCTACTGAATTAAATCAAGAATATACATATAATTCACAGAGAATTTAGAAGCAATCCCTCATCATTATATACAAATTTAACCACTTACAAGAACATTCACGTATTCTATTTGATGGCCTTTTTATCCTACTCTGTCTCTGGACTCTGCTACTTTGCTTTTCTCTTTTCCTAGTTATTGTTTCAGATGCTCCTCCTTTGCCAATTCCTTTGCCATCAATGACAAAATTTCCAACAGTCTCCCCCTTTGGCATTGATGGCAATACTCTTCCTATGTTTGCCTTATAGAATCCCCTTTTTTCTTTTCCTCCCCCTTTGACATCAATGGCAAAGGGTTGCTCATTTCCTAGTTTGCTTTCTGCATTTCCTCTTTCTGAGATCTTCTGACTTTGTACCATGCTGCTCCAAACTTTGGATTAAATCTAAATTATGACCATGTAGCCTTTTATTTAACTCTTTTATGCTGGGTGTATTCTTTCCATAATCCTTTGACCCTGAGGACCTATTTCATGCTTGCCTTGCTGGCTGATCTCCCCTTGGAATGATATTTTCATTTCTATTCTCCCCTTGAAACTGTGCTTTCTCTTTATATCAGAAAGTAGCATATATAGATACTACCCCTAGTCTATCTCTCAAATATTCAAATGGTTCTCTAGCAAGAGGTTTGGTAAATATATATGTTGTTTGTTCTTTTGTTGGCACATACTCTAGCTTTACTATCTTCTGAGCCACTTGTTCTCAGAGAAAATGATACTTGATTGGGATATGCTTAGTTTTTGAGTGAAGCACAGGATTTTTAGATATACTTATAGCACTTGTATTATCACATTTAATTGAGATAGGTTCATTAATGCTTACCTTCATGTCTTGAAGAGTCTGCTTCATCCACATGACTTGTGTACAACATGCTGCTGCTGCTATATATTCTGCTTCTGCTGTAGGCAGAGAGATAGATGTTTGTTTCTTGCTTAACCATGCCACCGGAATTTCTCCTAGATAGAAATCACCTCCACTTGTGCTTTTCCTGTCATCCACACAACTGGCCCAATCTGCATCTGTGTATGCTGTCAAAGTGAAGTTTTTTCCTTTTGGATACCAAAGCCCATACTGTGTTGTTCCTTGTAGATATCTGAATATTCTTTTTACTGCCAGAAGATGGTTTTGTTTAGGTGCTGCTTGATATCTAGCCACTAGTCCTACTGCTAGCATGATGTCTGGTCTTGATGCTGTCAGATACAACAGACTTCCTATCATGGATCTGTAGAGTTTTTGATCTATATCAGCAGATCCATCATCAGCACACAGCTTGCATCCCATGATCATGGGAGTTGACACAGGTTTGCAGTCCTCCATTTTGAACTTTTTCAACATTTCTTTTAAGTATTTTTCTTGTGAGATGAATGTACCTATGTTATTTTGCTGAATTTGAAGTCCTAAGTAGAAACTGAGCTCTCCAATCATAGACATCTCAAACTTTGTTTTCATCTCATCAGCAAACCCTTTTGCTAGTTCTTCTCTATTGCTTCCAAACATAATGTCATCAACATATACTACAACAATCAGGAGTTCATTTTCATGGGCTTTTATGTATAGATTGTTGTCTACTCCACCTCTCTTAAAGCCTTGTTTTTGCAAATATATATCCAGTCTTGAGTACCAAGCACGAGGAGCTTGTTTTAGTCCATATAGAGCCTTCTTCAGTCTGCACACATAGTCTTCTTTGTCTGTTAAAGAGAAACCTTCTAGTTGTTCCATGTAGACTTCTTCTTCTAGATCTCCATTCAGAAAAGCAGATTTTACATCCATTTGATATACCTTGAAGTCTTGGTAGCATGCAAAGGCCAGAAACATTCTGATGGCTTCCATTCTGGCTATAGGGGCAAATGTTTCATCGTAATCAAGTCCTTCGATTTGTGAATATCCTTTGCAGACAAGTCTGGCTTTGTTCCTGATTACCTATCCTTCCTCATTCATCTTATTTTTGAATACCCATTTTGAGCCTATGACATTTTTCTCAGTGGGTCTAAGAACTAGTTCCCAGGTATTGTTCTTCTCAATTTGGTCCAATTCTTCATTCATAGCATTCACCCAATACTTGTCCTTACTGGCTTCTTCAAATCTCTTTGGCTCTATTTGTGACAACATGGCTATGTATACCTCTTTAGTTTGTTCTGATATTTGCCTTCTTGTTTGGACCCCTACTCTCTTGTCTCCAATGATTTGATCTTCAGGATGGTTCTTCTGAGTATATCTTGAGGGAGCTTTAGAACTCAACTCTGTATCTTCTGTTGTCTTGCTTGTTTCCTCATCATCTTGGTTTTCTTCTTCATGGTTGTCTGATGGACTGCAACAGTCTGTATCTCTTGTATTGTTTGGAAGTTCTTCATCAAATCTCACATCAATGCTTTCTACTATTTTTCGAAGAGTCTTGTTGTAGCACTTGTACCCTTTACTTTTGGATGCATATCCTAGAAATATCCCTTCATCTGCTCTTGCATCAAATTTTTCAAGATTTTCATCATTATTCTTTATGTAACACTTGCTTCCAAAGATTCTGAAATGTTTGATTGAAGCTGGCTTTCCATGCCATAGTTCATAGGGAGTCTTGTCACTACTTGGCCTTAAGTGAGCTTTATTAAGGATATGCATTGCTGTGTGTACCGCTTCTACCCAGAAGGTTTGAGGAATATTATTCTCTTGCATCATGGCTCTGGCAATTTGTTGAACAGATCTATTTTGTCTCTCTGCTACTCCATTCTGCTGAGGTGTCCCTGCAATAGTAAATTGTTGTTTTATGCCATATTCATTGCATAGATCTGCAAAGTCATAATCTGTGAATTCACCTCCTCTGTCCGATCTGATGCATTTTAGCTTGCATCCTATCTGATTTTCTGCTAATGCTTTGAATATTTTGAATTTGTCCAGAGCTTCAGATTTATTCTTGAGAAATGCAACCCATGTCATTCTGGAGAAATCATCGATTATTAGCATGAAGTAGGATTCTCCACTTGGTGTTTTAGTTCTTGCAGGTATACACAGATCCATGTGCACAAGCTGGAGTGGTCTACTTGTTGATAACTCATCTTTGGCCTTAAATGATGTATGGGTCTGCTTACCCAATTGACAAGATTTGCATATGGTACTAGAAGGCCTTTTTATTTCTGGCATGTCTCTGACCGCTTTCTTTTTGCTCAGTCTGATGATATGATCGAAGCTAAGATGTCCTAATCTCCTATGCCATAACCATGACTCCTCAAGTTTGCTAAGATGGCATGCTTCATATTCCTCTTTCACAATGTAAACATTGCTCTCTGTTCGAACACCTTTGAGCAGAGTCTTACCTGTGGTGCTTGATCTGACTTCACAGTCTTGTGCTCTGAAAAGAACTTCGCAGCCTTTATCACACATTTGACTGACACTCAGCAAATTTGCTTTCAGCCCATCTACAAATAGTACATCTTGGGCCTTACCTCTACCATTATCTAAGCTGACTGAGCCCTTTCCCTTGATTTTTCCTGATTTATCATTGCCAAAAGTAACATTACCAGTTTTCTTTTCATCAAAAGTTATAAACTTGCTTCTGTCTCCAGTCATGTGTTTAGAGCAGCCACTGTCCAAATACCACTGGCTTTTCAGGTCTTGAGCAGTTAGAGCCAAGTCACATTTATTCACCTTCTTTATCCACTAGAGGCACCCTTTTGTTTGGTATCTTTTGTGAGGTGATGAACTACATCTTCTTAGAGGACATTTGGAAGGTATATGTCCAACTTGATTGCATACACAAAATTTGATCATAATTTTTGTAGAATTATGAGTATGAACATAATTTATTTGATTCATAAACTTCCTTGAGGTGTTAAACATCAATATTTGTCCATACTTTCTACACTCAATGATTTTATGACCAAATTCCTTACAATAAAAACAGTAACCATAGAAACTATTTGCATACCTGATGTAAGGTTGTCTCTTCCATTTGTTTGCTTGAGGCAGTCTCTTCAATGTTTGCATCTTTTGCTGGTTTGAATTACTCCTCCTTACATGACAATATGCAGTAATGTGTCACAGCTTGTGGTAAGCATAACAAGTGGCATTCTTCATAGGAGGGAAGAATCTCCTTTGATGGTTTCCAAATTTTACATACTCAGGGGTCTTAGTATTTATTACATTCTTTGCTACTAGTGGTTTCTTCTGATCTCTGTCTTCCTTATTACAGGTTTCTTCTTTTGTAGGAATTTTTTGAGCTGCTTCATCATTCTTCTTTACTTTTACAAAAATAATCTCTCTTTCAACGTTTTCTTTGCCTTTACTTGATTCTCCTTCATAGCCTATTCCAGTTTTTATCATAGGAGATATTTGAACACCAAGAATTTCGTTCAACTTACTAGAGCTTGTTGTTTGAGAAGAGTTTATAACCATTTTCCTTTGAGAATTTTCTAATTTCTTCCTGAGACATACTACTTCTTCTTCCAACTTTTCTTGTTCCTGAGTTTTTTCTTTGATTTTCTTAAGTAACATGTCCTCTATCTTCTTGGCTTCTTCAAGCTCTATCTTTAGCTACGTCAGGACTTCTGAATTATGTTCCTCTCGTACATACTTGAGGAGAATGTCCTTTTGTTTTCTGCATTTCAACTTGAGTCTATCAATCTCTTCTAGAGCACTTCTTAGCTCCCCCTCAAGGTCAACTTCACCTTCTTCTTCTTCATCTTCTAGAAGGATACCTTCAAGTTCTTCTATGGCCATCAATAAAAAATCAGAGGTTCCTTCTTCACTTAAAGGTTCATCTGAGTCTTCAAATGTACTATTGTCTTATTGAGCATAGAAGGATTTTCTACTGAACTTCTTTCCTTTCTTCCAGTTCTTTGATGTATTTTTCTCTTATTCTTGAGCCTGATTCTTTACTTTCTTGTGAGGACACTTAGCAACATAGTGTCCAACTCTTCCACAGTTAAAGCATTTGAAAGGAAGTTTACCTTTGTATTTACCTGAAACTCTATCCAGTTTCTTGAAAAAATTTGCCTCTTCTTGATCCGAGCAAGAGCATATGTATTCCTCTTCTTCTTTCTTCTTTTCTTTTTTAAAGGCTGCCTCCCTCATACTTGGATTCTTCTGTGGGAGCCTCATCTCATATGCTGTTAAATTTCCAAGTAGCTGATTCATGGTTGAGGTTTCCCAATCAGCTGTTTCTTCTATTGCAAACACCTTGGGATTAAACCTGGATGGAAGAGATCTTAGAATATTTTTCACAATTATACTTTATGGCATGGTTTCTCCAAGAGCTTTCATATTGTTAACAATTTCTGCTACTTTTAGGAAGAAACTGTCGATGTCTTCATCATCATTCATTTTTAAGTTCTCAAACTGGGCTCTATAGACTTGAAGTTTGGCAGTTTTTACTTTCTTGTCTCCTTCATGGATGCTCTCCAGAGTATCCCACATCTCTTTGGTAGTGTCTTTGTGCATTACTTTGATAAAATCTGCTTCACACAATCCATTCAAGATAGCATTCATGGCTTTTGCGTTATCTACAAAATCTTGTTTGGATTCTTTCTCTGAGTTAGTTGACTTTGGGGCATATCCTAATTCCACAGCACCCCAAACTTCTATTCCTAGAGACATTATGTATGTCCTCATCCTGATTTTCCAGAAGGCATAATTTACACTTGTAAAGAAATGGGCTTTATTGGTTGAGCATCCTTCTTTACTAGCCATTCTAAGAACATAGAATCTCCTTTCAGTTGTTAAACTGGTACAAAGGAACCTGCTCTGATACCAATTGTTGAAACCTTAGTTAAACTGAAAGGGGGGGGTGAATCAGTTTAACACATTCACGGATTTTTGAAGCTTTTCATTAAAACTTCATTTCATGTCCAACTTAATATGTGAGTAATCTTAGAATGTGAGCAGCAAGTATTAATATAATATAAGAGTAGACTTTAATATGAGAGAAGAAGGTATTAAGTAGATGATATAAATCATATAAACACATAAAAATCATGCACAGAGACACCATATATAAGTGGAAACCCATAAAGGGAGAAAACCACATCTTATTATTGTTGTGATGCAAAGGAAAGTTCCAACTCCCTCTCACCACTTTTTTTCTGCAGGCACTAACCTACAGGAGGCTCCAACCTCAATTCTACAAGCTACAACTTGCAAGGAAGCACCAAATCCCTTCAATTTTCTGTAGGCACCAACCTACAGGAGGCTCCAACCTCAGTCAGCTACAACTGACAGCTATCAAGCTTCAACTTGATAGGGAAGCTCCAACATCCTCAATTTATCACAAGAAGTGTTTGCTGATTTACCTCAGATATCAGCTCTATTCTGTAGCATTTCTTTTTTCTCCTCTCTTCCTTATCTTCTCTGCCTCAATCTTCTATACTTTTCATTCTCTATGCTTACTCTCTCATTTTTTTTATTTTTTATTTCACTTATGCATATCAAATTATATATAGAGTCCCTCACATGACTGTTTGTATTCCACAAGGGATTTTGAGTGACCAGCCATGACTCTTTGACTTCTGCCTTCTCAATTCTTTATCCAACTTATTAAACAATATAACAATATGTACAAATTACAGTGGGAGTTTTTCTTTTCCTTAGTATACTTGCCTTTGCATCACAAACAATATAAAACAAAAATTATTTACATTTTCAGTTGCACATTTCAATACCAGTCAGTTCCTTTTCTAGAATTTCTTCGGCTTTACTGGATTTGTCTCTTCTTCTGCTGTTGAGTGACTGTTCTGTATATTTCTGTTCGTCATGCCTGCAAAATTCCCTGTGAATTTTTCAATTCCTACATTCTTTGTTTACCTCTGTTAGGCCCACATTTTCATCCCTGTGTTTATTCACCTGTTCATTGTACTTTTGTGCACCTGCTGCATATATATAACTGCTTTTTAATATAACAACTGATTTTAAATATGGGCAAACTTTCAAGGTTCTAATCTCTTGGGCTGGCACTTTAATCAACTGTGGAGGCTTCTTATACTCACGATTATAAGACCCATAAAATACATAATATGATCTTTTAATAAACGCAATCAATTTTTTAATACAATTTCGAAGCAATATTACAACTCACTATATTAAATATCTGCGTAGTATATATATCAACATATGTATATGTTTTCCACCAAATGTGAAGACCCATGTATTTACTTTAACGTATGCCCATCTCGGAGTTAAACATTAAAAAAACTATTAATAAACCGTGGCTTTTGTTTAGCGCCCAACATAAGCATGGTAACGGGTTTTTAAACCTTTATATCATCAAACTGTATTACGTTCCCCACTTAAATATATCACTTGATAATGCTCACATCCACAGTCCCGTTTAGCTCTCACTATACCCTGTTCTCCTCTACGTGGTCTTCCTCAACTTCCTTTTGATTTCACACACACAGTCATACGTATGCATTTTATAATTTATCCTCTTCCATATTATGACTATGGAAACCCTTAAATATGTTCATTCGTCATCTTATAATCAGGTTTCCGCCCTTATATTAATAACCGACATTTTTAATAAATTACTATAGGCCTCAGCCCCACCATACAATCGACGGAATAAATCAAATACACACGCACGTACCTTAAGTTAACCTTCGCGCATCTTCCCAATATGATCACCGTCCGATGGCTTCCCTCCAGATCGACGGCTTGTATCGATATCACACGGGGTCCTTAGTCAAGAGTTAATGCGCAATGGCACGCAGTGAGAGTGGTTTTTCCAACTTGCTCTGGGACACGCGTCGTCCGTCCTGTGGAATCGCTCCCAACTCCTCAAATACCACCCACCGTGTAAAGGTGGTGCGATGAAAACCATAAACCACCGTCACTGTTCATATGGTCATGGTTCTGCCCTTTTGGCTTTGGGTTCCACCTAACTTCGTGTTCCGCTACGGGGTTCCGTCTTCCGAGTTCCACTTAGTACAAGGTTCCGCTCCCTTTTGGCTCAGGGTTTTGTCTCGCTTATATATATGAATTCCGCTCTTCACCTTCAATGAAACTCGCTTCTGTCCATACACAGCAATTGCCTCGATTCTTCTGGGCTACCACCATATGACTCGGCTCAAGGTTCTGTCAATTAATATTCTAACCGTTTGGTTCATCGATGTTTCAAAATGACTCCTTCGCATACCATAACACGCTGCTTCATCAGGTTATACATTCCCCATTGCTTGTTGTATCGTGGCAACCCGATAGCTTATACAGATTCACGAATCTACCCCTTCCATAGAGCTTACGATGTTTACAAACCATGAGTAACAAATTCACATTTCCACAATAAATTCAAGCTGTCTACATAGGCATAATTGTCCACAGAGACTCAAATATCCTTCCTACTGAATTCAATCAAGAATATACATATAATTCATAGAGAATTTAGAAGCAATCCCTCATCATTATATAAAAATGTAACCACTTACAAGAACATTCACTTATTCTATTCGATGGCCTTTTTCTCCTACTCTATCTCTGGACTCTGCTACTTTTATTTTCTCTTTTCCTAGTTACTGTTTCAGATGCTCCTCCTTTGCCAATTCCTTTGACATCAATGACAAAATTTCCAACATAACCCTCGTTATAACCTGAACTTTGTGTCTTCACACATTGCAATGGCGTCAAACTCTCAGTCACCTTTCTTAGCTTCATTGAATCTACCCAATTTAACCAAGCTAACGAATG
This sequence comes from Pinus albicaulis, assembly GCA_034641835.2. Lineage (NCBI taxonomy): Eukaryota > Viridiplantae > Streptophyta > Pinopsida > Pinales > Pinaceae > Pinus > Pinus albicaulis. The sequence continues at coordinate 148,329,424 of CM076575.1, forward strand.
ACCCCATCACGCATGATCCTACATGGCCTCCCATGCCCACGAAGCTACCTTTGTATATACCAAAATTCAAAGGAAATAAAGTGGAAGACCTAGGTAACCATGTAATGACCTTTCACCTGTGGTGCTCATCGAACAGTATCATTGGTGACACTATTCTATTGAGGTTATTTCAATGCACTCTTACAGGAGTAGCCGCAAAATGGTACATGGATCAACCCTCAGCTTCACCTGGAACCTTTAGCGCCCTTAATATTGTGTTCCTCACATATTTTCAATTACCCATTCACTGCGATTCTGGAATGGAATTGCTGACTCATTTTAGGCAAAACCCCGCCGTCTATATCTCAGACCATCTCCATGAATGGAGGCGGCGTCATAGTTTATGTAAAGCTAAACTCGATGACCATGTTCTCTTAGATTTTTTCTTGCAAATTCTAACAACAGATATTTTAAAGGATGTGGCTCAGAAAAATCACACATCCAAAGAGGACGCAATCAGCAAAGCCCAAAAGCTTAAGCTGATTTATACACAGTCAGGATACATTTATAACATCTTGCCTAACACCCCATGCCTGCAAACTTATCAAGAAGTTCCAGGCGCGTGGAACTTTGCAGATGGTCTAATTGGGTCAATGACCCAAGGTTTCCTAGGTAGCAGTAGTCAAAACCCCGGTTACACATATAGTTCTACCCAGAACATGTCTCAACCTGGATTTCAAAGTCATCATATGCCTCATCAAAATTTGACTAATAGGGCACAAGCATATCACCAGGGAGGACCTTATCCTCTGGCTGAGGGGACCCAATACACAGAAATTAACATTGTCGAAAGAGCTCCCCTCCAATGGCTAGGTGCAAACTTGGGACCGAGTTACGCTCAGTCCTCAGCACACGACCCACCTTTGAAAAAAATGCATAGGTGAACTTTGTGTAGCCGTCCCAAAACCAACCACACCAATATAACCAAGAGAACTACTCTCCTAACATGGTAAAGAAAAATCCAAAAAAATTCCAAAAGGGAACCCTGGACAAGGGGGAAGCAACCAGCTGCGCCCATTGCAATCCCAGGCTGGAGGTAACTCCAAACGAAATCAGAACCAGGAGCCAAGCAATGCCCAATGGCAGAGCAAAAGGCCACCTCTTTGAAGAAACCATTCTTATTTGATATGTGGTGAGCACAAGCACTATACTCACCACTTTCCCCTCAACCGGAGGATAGGAGAGTAATTCTCTTGGTTATATTGGTGTGGTTGGTCTTGGGATGACTGCATAAAAGGAGATCGGGAAAGTGGTGAGTATAATGCTTGTACTCACCACATATCGAACATGAATGGTTTGTTCAAAGAGGTGGCCTTTTGCTCTGTCATTGGGCATTTCTTGGCTCCTAGTTCCAATTTCGGTTGGAGTTACCTCTAGCCTGGGATCGCAGTGGGTGCTGCTGGTTTCTTCCCCCTGTCCAGGGTTTCCTTTTGGCTTGTTTTTGGATTTTTTCTTTACCACGTTAGGAGATTAGTTCTCGTGGTTATATTGGTGTGGTTGGTTTTGGTACGGCTGCACAAAGTTCACCTATGCATCGTTTTGCAGAGGTGGGTCGTGTGCTAAGGACTAAGCGTAACTCGGTCCCAAGTTTGCACTTGGCCATTGGAGGGGAGCTCTTTTGTCAGTGTTTCTTTATGCGTATTGGATCCCCTCAGCCGAAGGATAATGTCCTCCTTGGTGATACGCTTGCGCCCTATTAGTCAAATTTTGCTGAGGCATATGATGACTTTGAAATCCAGGTTGAGAAACGTTTTGGGTAGAACTATATGTGTAACTAGGGTTTTGACTGCTGCTACCTAGGTAACCTTGGGTCATTGACCGAATTAGCCCGTCTACAGAGTTTGACGCACCTAGCACTTCTTGATAAGTTTACAGGCATGGGGGGGAGGCAACTAGCAGCGTCCATTGCGATCCCAGGCTGGAGGTAACTCCAACTGAAATCGGAACCAGAAACTAAGAAATGCCCAACAACAGATCAAAAGGCCACCTCTTTGAAAAAACCATTCACGTTCGATATGTGATGAGTACAAGCACTATAATCACCACTTTCCTGATCTCCCTGAGCTAAAAAAGCTACAGAGTAACTGAGTACAAGGAGGATCTTCCCAGCAGCCCAGTATAGTGGTGAGTATAGTACTTGTACTCACCACATATCGAACAGGAATGGTTTGTTCAAAGAGGTGGCCTTTTGCTCTGCCGTTGGGCATTGCTTGGCTCCTAGTTCCGATTTCGGTTGGAGTTACCTCCAGCCTGGGATCACAGTGGGCGTTGTTGGTTGTTTCCCCCCCGCGCCTGCAAACTTATCAAGAAGTGCCACCCATGTCGAACTCTTGAGACAGGCTAATTGGGTCCATGACCCAAGGTTACCTAGGTAGCAGCAGTCAAAACCTCGGTTACACATATAGTTCTACCCAGAACATGTCTCAACCCAAATTTCAAAGTCATCATATGCCTCAGCAAAATTTGACTAATAGGGCACAAGCGTATCACAAGGGAGGACCTTATCCTTAGGCTGAGGGGACCCAGTATGGAGAAAGAAACACTGACAAAAGAGCTCCCCTCCAATGGCTAGGTGAAAAATTGGGACTGAGTTACGCTCAGTCCTCAACACACAACCCACCTCTGCAAAACAATTCATAGGTGAAATTTGTGTAGCCATCCCAAAAACAAACACACCAATATAACCAAGAGAACTACTCTCCTAATGTGGTAAAGAAAAAATCCAAAAACAAGCCAAAAGGGAACACTGGACAGGGAGGAAGCAACCAACAATGCCCACTGTGATCCCAGGCTGGAGGTAACTCCAACCGAAATCAAAACCAGGGGCCAAGAAATTCCAAATGGCAGAGAAAAAGGCCACCTCTTTGAACAAACCATTCATGTTCAATACGTGGTGAGTACAAGCACTATACTCACCACTTTCCTGATCTCCCTGAGCTAAAAAAGCTACAGAGTAACCGAGTACAAGGAGGATCTTCCCAGAAACTTGTTGTGATGCAAGAACCTTTCCCCAACCAAGGGATGGTAAGCACTCACCAAAAAAATATAGACAATTCCAGGAAAAGCGGCCATGAAATATACATGACTGGGGATGAGATGTTTTTCCAAACATGGAATCGCAGCTACGACACCCCAGCAGACACCAATACATCAGGGGCAAGTACCAGTGCACCGACTGCACCTTTGACCATGTTAAATATTCTTATAGAACCATTGCCAAATATGGCAAAGGGACCTAATAGGTGAGAAGAAAACTACTCCAAAGCGGCCCATAATTATAGCATCGTGGAAGATTTAGCACAATCTCCCGCTACCATATCAGCTTTGGAAGTCTTACAATCGTGCCCAAAAAAATGGAAAGCCGTACTTTTTACATTAGGTGCTTTCGATCCTGTCGATACGTGCCTAATGGATTTTGACTTGGACAAAGCCACCCCTAGATTCCTTCCATGGTCGCCTTCTAGATACCAGTGTCGGTCCAGAATATCACTATTCACCGATTTTTCATAGATGAGGGTGCATCGACATGCTTTATGTCAAAACATGTTTGGAAGAAGCTAGGTTCTCGCGAACTAAAACCCTCGGTCATCACGCTTCAAGCATACGACGGTTGTCCCTCAACCCCCATCGGCCTCTACCAAAATGTTCCGGTCTGTTTAGCCAGAAAGACGGTACACATAGACATTGAAGTGTTGGAGGCTCACTTGGATTACAATATACTCCTCGGGAAGTGTTATATGTATGCCATATCCACCATAGCCTCCTCCGTTTTCCACATTATGATGTTCCCACACAAGGACCGCATCATTACTATAGATCAGTTGACACACAGCGAGAAGAGTCCCCCAACCAACACGGATGTAATTATACCCTATGTAGATACAACCCCGGATGCTCTTTCATGGTACCAAGAATATGGCCCTGGCCAATTCAAACCGTTTTCCGTTCTAGGGTCATTCCTAGGAGATCCTCCCATAATCCTCGAGTCATCACCTGATGTCACAAGGGCTTCGGTATGCATGATGTCCACATCAAGTGCCAAGGCTAGTCAGGACATGGACTCAAGCAATAACGACACTGAGGCATTGTCCATGACAACCTCTCTAGTCTACGCTAACTCCCATACCCCTTTCCTCTACCCCCCAGCTGGCTTCGTCTCCCAACAGGTTTTGGCAACACTGGTATTACCCAACATATCATTGGCATTCCCATTTTGGTATCTAGTTCGTTCTTTAGGAACAGGAGCCACCCACATCATTTCCATAGGGTTGAAGCTCCTCAATCCCAAGGAGCCCTCACCCATCCAAAAAATAGTTGAGATCACCCCTGCAAAGGAAATTACCATTGCAAAACTAGTGATCACCACTAGGAAAACCGAGAAGAGAGGTAAGAAGATGGTGACCCCTGCCATCCAATGGGAATCACCAGTCTATGACATATGCGACGTAATAGGTCATCCTACCCATATATGTCTAGAGCTAGATGAATTAAAACCACTCCTTGGCTTCGAAATAGAAATCTAGACGCCGCATTCCCGTAAAAAGGAACCTACCACCAAAGGTAAAGGAAACGCGCTGCATACCAATCAGCATGCACTCTCTGTAGAAACTATGGGCACTACACCCACCATTTTCCAGAGATACCATGATATAGGGACACCTTACATGCGATCGATCGACCCTATCAAGAGGATCCCTCCATGTAGTCTGTCGGCGATGAACCCTGTATCGTCTTGTACCTACAGGAAGAGTGACAATCACCTGAAAGGATCCCCTCTAGACCCCCTCCCCCAATTGAAAGATGCATACTTTATGATGAACTCGATTATTTCATCATCGACTACCTAGCCTTAGAAATGTTCCAGCGATGGTACCCAGTGCATATAGTATATCGGGCAGAAATGGAAATCCCATATCCATGTCGGATATGCGGTGACAACCACCCTGTACGTCGTTGTCACTACATTCTGTGATTCCGCATAGCTTTAGCCTATATGCGATAAACCATAGTTCGCCTCTCCCAAGAAGATGGCACAGACTCATAGTCCATGAACAATTTGACAACTCAAGAGGATGTGACAGATAGATCTATCCCATTGTAGCCAATTGGAAGGCGACCAATGAGAGAGATTCATCCCCCACCAAGCACCGAAGATACGACACACCATATAGGATTCATGTCATCATGTATTCAAACCATGACTTGAGCTGTCTGCTCATCCAACATAGGTGTCGAGTCAGCTACAGCTACAAGAGTACTTGTCCCTACGACAGTGCAGACCCAATCTATCTACACTATGTTGACCGCATCTGGTTCCAGCACATCCACCATGGAATCCTTTTCGTGTCTCTCGACTAGCTCCACCTGGATTATCCCCATTAAGTATAAACTTACACAGGAACAATCCCCCTTCAGGTCCTTGTTTCATTCGAATGAGGATATCCTAGAGGCCATGACGGAGCCAAATTACCCATGGGATGCAATGCATCACCGTTCTCTTTTTCTCCTCAAGAAAACATTCAATCCTAACAAGACAACTGAATAAGAGATCTATGTGATCAAATAAAACGACTTCCTGCCATCAGGAAAGGTTCATTGGTTCAAAAACCCCATCCCAGCACCTAATGCGTTCGAGGAAGGAAATATGTCAAATATTTCGGCTACCATCAAGGTGAACATATCCCAAAATCTGACAAAGTTAGAAGAAATCTCACTGGGGGCATCATGCTCTCCAGAAGAAATAACCTCTTACACTAAACTGTTACAAGAGTATAGAGATATATTCACATGGGACTACTTAGAAATTCCTAGGCTTAGTCCTACTATCGTAGAGCACCATATTGACACTTGGCCTGATGTACCTCTAGTACGCCAGAAACAATGTCAACTGCACCCATCTAAGGCAGAAGCAATAAATCTAGAAATTGACAAGATTCACAAAGTCGGGTTTATCTACCCCATCGCCTATACATCTTGGTTTTCCAACCCTGTTCCCGTCATGAAAAAATAGGGCACTATACGCATTTACACCGATTTTCGAGATTTCAACAAAGCTTGTCCTAAAGACAATTACCCCATTCCATTGATCAACCAAGTCATCAATGTGTGTGGAGGATACGAGGCTCTATCCTTTATGGATGGATTCTATGGATACAATCAAATCCAAATCCACCATGCAAACCGGTACAAAACTTCTTTCACTAACCCCTGGGGCACATTCAGATACAAGGTAATGCCATTTGGCCTAAAAAATGCTGGAGCCACCTTCCAAAGGGCCATGAATGATATATTTCATGACTTGGCACACCTTATCCTTGCCTACTTAGATGACTTGACAGTTCGCTCCAAGAAGTGCTCAGACCATCTTGAGGATCTGTGATTGGTATTCCAAATATGTCGTCAATACAACCTATGCTCGAACCCCCTCAAGTGTGCCTTTTGCATCAGCACAGGAAGGCTCTTAGGTTTTATTGTGTCCTAGCAAGGCATTCAGGTGGACCCTCTCAATGTCCAAGCCATCAAAGAGGTACCTCCACCTAGAACCCTCAGACAACTTCAAAGCCTGAAAGGGAAGGCCAATTTTCTGAGACGCTTCATCCCAGATTATGCCACCTGTGCTCAGGGGTTCTTGCACCTCCTTCACCAGGACATTCCCTTTAAATGGGATGACCATGCCCAAAAAGAAGTTGATGCGCTGAAGGAGACATTATCCTTAGCACCACTCATTAGTCCCCCAGACTATGAAAAGGATTATATCCTGTATCTATCAGCTTCTGAATCCACATTGGCTGGAGTATTGATTCAGGAAGGCCCAGATGGGTGTTAGAAAATTAAATATTACAGAGAAATGCAACACATAAAATATGCGGAAAATACAAGCACACAAAAAACACATAAAACCAGAGAGACACAGATATACGTGGTTCACCCAGTTTGGGCTACATCCACCCTAAACAGCCAGTCCTTCCTTTCTATTATCCAGCAAAATGAAAAGACAAAACCTACAACAGATCTGCTGTAATATCCTCTGTTCTTTCTCACAGTCTCCCTCTCTGTTTCCTGCTCCGAGAATACACATATAATACATAGCCGCAATACAATACCCTCATATATACAAGGGGGTTGCCTTCTAGGGCAAAAAACCCTAATCTAAACATAACTTTTACCGTCATATCATTTGCCTAATGAATGGCCTAGATTGACTAGAAATTAATATACTTTTACAAGGCAATTTTACATTTGTTTTTAGCTTCAGGGGCACTGCCCCTGAAAACCCCCACCAGGGGGGGGCTCCGAAAAGTGCTGCCACCCCCCCTGGACCCCCCACGGCAGCGATTAATTACGGGCAGCGTTGCCGCCCCTTTTAAGGTACAAGGGTCCAATGTTGTGATACAAAGTAAACAAGATAATCAAGCTCCACACCCAACAATGGGAAGGAGCATGTAATATATTACTTCAAAAAAACCCTGTCAGGCCCAGCATTGAGATATGAACTCGAAGGAAATACTTCCTTAGCATTAATCCACGTAGTCCAGAAACTTTGCAACTACATCGTCTTAAAAACCACTATGGTCATCGCAGATATCAATCCCATAAAATACCTGCTCACCCGCCGCCTAAAGAACCACAAATATGCTCGTTGGATAGTCATTCTCCAAGAATATGACTTGCATTTTCGCTCCCCCAAAATCAAAAAGGCACTTGCATTAGTAGAGTTCATTGCGGACCTCCCAGGAAATTCCAAGGGATCACTAGTAGATGATTCGCTACCAGATGAACATCTCTTCTTCGTAGCAACCAACGACCCTTTATAAGGAGACATTATCCTATTCTTGCAAACCCAAAATTTCAGACCTCATCTCATGTGAGACAATCATCAATGCATACGCTAGCAAGCCCCTCAATATCTCCTTATGGGAGATGTCTTATATCGGTGAGGCATCGACACCATTTTACGTCGATGCCTTGCTCACAACCAAGTGGAAGAAGCCCTTAATGACTGCCACGGAGGTGCTTGCGGCGGCCATCTATCACAAATGGCTACTGCCCAGAAATTACTACGAGCAGGATATTTTTGGCCCTCCCTATTTCACGACTACATCACAGCAGTCAAAATATGTGAATGATGCCAGCGCTTCGCTCATAAGGCAAGAGCACCTCCCGCTCCTCTGCACCCCGTCATAGTAGTCGACACCTTTTTTAAATGGGGGATTGAGTTCATGAATTGTAACCTTGCCTCATCGGGCAACGATAAATACATCATTGTGGCTGTCAACTATTTCACCAAGTGGGCTGAGGTTATGCCCACATACAACAACACAACAGAAATTGCCACCCGATTTTTGTTTAACCATGTGATTTCCCGATTCGGCTTACCAAAAGAGTTAGTCTCTGTGCACGGAAAACAATTTGAGAACGAAGTTTTCGAGGAGCTATCTCACCTCCTCGGATTCACCCATGAATTCGCTTCACCATACTACCCCGAGTCCAACGGACCGTTAGAAGCTATTAACAAAGTACTTAAAACTGTGTTACAACGCATGGTGAATAACCATAAAACCAACTAGCACCATATTCTCTTTTCCGCCCTGTGGATATATCGCAAGATGATAAAGACGTCCACTGGTTTCACTCCCTTCCACTTAGTATACGGGGTCGAAACCATGATTCCCATAGAACGCAAGATCCCAATTTTTCATGCCACCATCGAACTCCTCAATGACACCCAACCTCTAGAGCAGCGTCTAGTACAACTAGAGCTTATCAACGAAAATTGATGGCAGACACTACAAAACAATGAGGCCCACAAGAAAAGGGTAAAATAATCATTCAACCACCACATCACCCCTCGCTCATTCACCGAGGGAGAATTATTCCTCCGCTATGATGTTGCAAAAGAGGCCTTAGGGCCAAGAAAGTTTGAAACCTTGTGGAAAGGACCCTACATCATTAAAAATTGCCTCCGACAGGGGGCATACATCTTGACAAAAATGGATGGTACTTGCCTCACTAACCCTGTCAATGACCTTTTCCTCAAGAAATTCTACCCATGAGGGCCCCGGATGGCCCTTCCCCTAGATTGAGAGTATACAAAAACCCAACCACTCAAATTTTTTGACCCAAAGACTTATTTAAAAGTGCTCAAAGTATCACCATAGATCACCAAAACAAACCCTATTTTGGGTTTGTTGATGGAGCATCAATATGGTCTCAAAATTTAGCCGTAGCTGCCTGGGTCATTTACTGCCCTGACCTATCACCACTGTGTTCAAACGATGTGTGTATCCGTTCAGAAACAAACAATGAGGCAGAATATGACGCCATCATCAAAATTATATGCGAAGCCCTCCATCGTGGCATTCGCCATATGCATATCTACCTCGATTCCCAGTTAGTAGTATCACAGCTAAACCAAAATTTGAGACAAGAGATACACATCTGTTTAGAAAATGTTTGCGTGCCAAAAGATTAAGCAGAAACTTTGACTATATCACATTTTCACATGTACCAAGGAGTCAAAACCAAACAACTGATCACATAGCTAACAATATCCTAAACAGGAATTAGTCTCGAATAAAACATCATAAATAAAACCAAAAATATAGATATCCATCAGTATAACAAAATACATAAACCAAAACAGGTGATACATCATGTAGAGCCACAAAAAATATCTCTCATATATATATCAAAATATGTATATCTGAGTACAAAAAATAGTGTCGTTGGCCCAATTTCCAACCCAAACATCTAAAATTCATTAAAAATAAGGGAAGCATCCTCATAATGGGTGCTTTCCCTATGTAAAAAACTATTCTAGGGGGGTGCCCCCTCAAGAGGGGCACCTGGACCCACCATTGCTCCCGGTACCACCACCGGAGCTGCCGTCGCAACTACGATCACCACCCGACGTAGAGTGGGTTGATAATCCTTCTCGCAGGCTATCACTGTCTCTAACCAAACCTCCTCAAAGTCATCCATGAAACCTCGAGTAGGCATCCCCTGGGTCAAGCAGTCACCTGAGCTGTCAGTTCTACAATGCACGCCTTTGCCGCATCAGCATGAGATCGCTCAGCCACAACCTCTCCGGCAGCTGAGCTGCTGCCCTCCCCAGAAGGGCCAGCAGCACCACCAAGTCCACCAGCACCACCACCTGGTCCACCTGCGTCACCTCCTCCCTGACCACCCAGAGGTCATCGCGGAGGATCGTGGCCCACCAGTCGAGCCACGGGGCGACCTACTTCACCAACATCTGTACGAAGTAACCAAAATAATGTCAGTGTCACTAGCGAAACACATAAGTACATACATACTCAAACAAATGCAGAAAAAATATAACACATACCTGCAAGTCCCCAAACATAACCAAAACGGAGACCCATTTCTAGGTCACCCTGGAAGTCCATTCCCACATATGGGTATGGCAAGAACATCTATGGATTGGCCTCGAACCAAGCCTCTGTCGTGGCATTCCAATAACGCCCCACCATGCCACCATCACCCCATGGCATCATCGGAGCCCACCTTCTCATACGTGGCTCCCGTGGCCCCCCAATAGGCACTGCCACCACCGACCTCAGCAGCACCACCCTCTCGTACATGATGTTGCACAAGATGCTGGTGTACGCAAATGAATTAGATCCACATTGGAGCTTGTTCATTTGTGACACCATCTCGTCAAAACAAAATTAGGTTAAGTCAAAAAAATGCCTGGACCTCAATCGACGCAAAACTCCAACCTGCGGGCTAAACTCCCGATGCGGAGCAACCAACCCCGCCAGTCGTACGATCACCGCCAGAGCACATCGCTCAGCCACATCTGTAACTGATGCAATGTTGATGCAGCCCTCCGTAAGAGGCACCCCACCACAGTTACGTCTACTAAACCTCTCAAGGTCCACTCGCCCAGCATGGAGTGGATATCTCAGAGCCTCCCCCTGAGGCAGAAACTCAGTCACAGAATATATATCCGTCTCAGGACGGATGATCAGGTTCTTCCCCTGCAACACAAAAATGTTGCGCCTCCTGCACCAGTGCTAGATAATGTATCGTATTAATCAGACCTGAGACTGAAGAAACTCATTCTCAGCAAACTTTAAAGGCCGCATAATGCCAACTAACGATGCGACCCAGCATTAGTAGCTAAAACGGTTCAGATCTCAGGCCAGTCTTGCTCCATCCACAATAACCTGTCACCAAACTATACACCCATTAATACAGAGGAAAAACAAAAAAAGGGGAAAAAAACCATAGAATTGTGTCACCTCGGCCTTTGCGCGCCTATCCCTCAGACAGGTGCACTTAGTGCGCGCCTGTATTTTTCACAGGGGCGCCTAAGGCGCACTAAAATTGGGGAATAGAGCGCCCTCACGTGCCTATCCCTCAAAATTGCGAACAAGGAAGGCACTCTTTTACCTAGATCGCCCACGCAATCTAGGGCAAAATTCACCGAGAATCCGTACAAACCCACTTTGTACGGACCCCAGCACCATCATACTATAAAAATTAAAATGCATGACGTCATTGAAGTTACCTCGGCATAATATCGCTAGTCCCTGGTACACAGGCTTACTGCAATGGCAATAAATTCTCCGCAAACGCCTCTAACCTGTCAAAACTCAGCAAGTACAAATGAATTGAATAAGGGCCATATTCACCTATTAATCACCCTTTTCAAAAACTTCAGAGGGCCATAATGAGAGATCAAAAGGTCCATTCTACGAACCGTAAGTTGCACCATCATCAATACTCCATGATGAACAGAAGTGATGCCATACATTTGCTTTCCAGAAAAAATAAATTTTCAGCGCCAGCGGGTATGCCCTCTCTCATATTCCTTTTAAAATCTCATGCCTTTCAATAATATTTGATGAAAATAAGATGCTTTCACTTGAGGTAGTTATTTTTGCAAGCAAAACCTACAAACCATTCATAGCACCATCTACTGAAAGTTCCAAAGTAGGTATCATTCTACCCCCAGCATGATAGAGTCCCAAAAAACTTTGCATATCCTAACATCATTTCTCCATCAGAAATAAACCATAGGGTCTTTATATCCGACCATGTTTATCAACACCCTATCTTGCATCGGTAGAGCCTCCCCTCCATGGCGCTCGTCACCCAAAGTAGGCCATATATCATAGCAACAGTGATGTCATGGCCATACCACTTCAGTCTAAGAAGCACCTTATTCCCATCCACCCATCATGCATAAGGGATAGTTTACCATACAAACTGAAATCCCCTTCTCGGATGACCAGGTTGTACAAGCAGATAAAGTACGCACCACTGCACCTTGCATTTGTCCCACAGTACCTCCACCAGCATAATCCCATCTGCGATATTTTTATATTTGCATCATCAACCCCGCACATGAGACCAACCAATGGGACCCCCACCCCCAGCAAAACAACTTCCTCATGCCATAAGTGAGCGAACATTTTCATGTTTTGGGGTACCCATCTCTTTTTTTTGTACAAACCAAACCCCATTATTTTATTATTTTGGTAAGTTTACAAAGACAGCAAATGGTTCACTTCGCCCCCTCACCCTCGCATTTTATCTTTTCTACCATGGCAGCAGTCCCTGAACACCCTTGGTTAGAGTATTTCACCATGAAATTCATAGCCGGTTTACACCCGCCCTGGAAGTCCTACCGACCCCAGGGATTTTCCCCTTCAGAAATAACTATTACTGCCGCCAAGCTGCTTAAGTATACTCCGACCTCGGGCCACTGAATTCCCATCATTAGTTTTCAGTCGCCACTCACCAATATTCCTATGTTAAACCCATCGCATCCAAGTCCTTGACCCCTCAGGTCGATGACCCATCGTCCAGTTGAGGCTTCCTTTTTGTCAACTTCAACACCTTCATTCCAAAAAGGAAGTGGTACCTTGGATTACCCCTCTCCATGCAAATGGGCATCCCCGGGCGGCACTGTGGGAGACATCATTGTACACATATGTCATCGATCCTCCTGACATTCAACTACGACAAAAGCTTTCATGTCAAGATGGTATCGTACCTTACAACCATTGCACTTTTATCATACCCGTCGAAGACTCGTATCTCCATAAGCATCTCTGTCAACAATGCTTACATGGGAAGGTACCAGATAGCACCTATGCATACATTGTGCAACTATATGCCATACCAATTTTATGCATATGGGTACCACATTCCACCTATCTTCAAAGAAAAAATACCCCTGAGGTTGTCAGTAGTCGTCGTCAACAACCGCTAGCATCACTACCATAGTAGTGACTTAGACAGAACATGTATCTGTCAATTTTGTTTAACTATCCGTAGCATCACGAGCATGGGACATGCCTGCCTCGTTGAAATTTTGTACATATATTGTAAATTGTATTTGCTTGCAGGGATCCCTTAGGCGTGGTCATTATTGGAACCGCTGCAGGGTGTTTTCAACTCCAAAGCTTCACTACGGTGTCCCTCTCTCTCTACACACGATACAAAAAAGAAACTATAATGTATTTCGGCTATACAGTCCTTCCTAAACCTCACACATTAGGGGGAAACTGTTAACACTGGAAAATCATACAACAAAAGATGATATTAATTAATGTCAATCCAAAGGATTTACAGGGCAGGAAGACATTATGGAATCTATAAATTATTTAAAATCTCTAAGGTTTTGAGAAAATTAAATTTGGACTAGTCATAAAATGTTATTTGTGCGCATTATCCTTCGAGAAGAGTGCCTTCTGTGCACCTTTTTTCCCGATAAGGGCACATTCCTGAAAGTGGAAAAATGTCACTATTCAGGACCACACAAAGCAAAGGACAAGTTACTCATTACATGAAGCCGCATAAGGATAGCCACCAGTGCCTCCTTAAACACTATGTGAGCACACAATGGAATATTTGAAGCACACAATGGAATCATACCTCTCCCTTGGGTCACCACCCACCATGTACCAAGGGAAGGAAGGAGGATTTGAAATACCCTATATAAAGCCACCATGAGATGAAGAATGGGTGATCAAAATGTTATGTTGGCTAGAATTTCCCAAGCAATACTAGCAGTGTGTGACCCAAAGCTGGATATAGAGGGGACTCGATTGTTGGCCATCCAACAATCTTAGTCCAACACAGTGGAGAGAGAGGGAGAATGCACCGAGGTGAGCTTGGAAAACAAAATTCTTGCATCGGGACCTAGAACCATTGTCTAGGGTCCCTTTGGCAAGTGGGTAAAATTTCTTCTTCATATCAAACACTTAATAAGAAGGGGCCTAGAGCCACCATCTTCATTATTATCGTTTGACTCTCTTCAATAGCTTCTGTTTATTTGTGTTTTATTTTTAGTTTAATTTGAGTATACGTTTGCATGCTTTTTCCTCTAGATTATATGCTTATGAAATCCACCACTTTCTACTTGTTACCAATAGTTTAAAGGGGTAAACCGCACCCCTTAAACTGGTGTGATTTCGTACATCTGTGCACCAAATCCACCACAATAGTGGGGTTGGGGATAAATTATTGTCAGGGTGGTGTAGGACTTAGGATGTAAATGGAATGTGAGTATTTGTTTCGGTAAGGTTTTGGGTTTTATGAAATTTTTTAAAGGGAACAGTAATATCGTATATATAATATATGATCATATATATATATATATATATATAATATGGTTGTTTCAGAGGGTGGGAAAATATTTATAATATAAAGTATAGAAACTTTATATTAGTTGGGTTTTTGAAGATTTAATTGGTAAGCACTAAACAATGTATTTAGGCTTAATTTGGTTATGGAACATGGGATTTTTGAAACCTAGGAGAAACCGTTCTTTGCCCTTTTTGACCAGCAGTTCCTTCTTGGAAATAAATGACAACCATGGAATATTATTTTCAATATAAATGATCTAAATAGAAATAATCAGTCACCTTGAGATTTTGTAAATTACATGATACTAATAGTGGCTCCAACTAGGGATGGCAACTCCTTCAGGAAGTGTGAAGAAAATTGTAGACTAGTAGCCTGACCCATTGGGTTGATCCCAACTCAGCAACTTGATTTACTACAAAAACTTTGTGGCTAAAAAAACTTCAAGCTGAAATCTGAACTCTTTGCAACTGAAGTCTATGACACATTTTATCTAAAAAAATGAAAAGCAATCTGGAACTAAAACTAGGAAAATGGTGAGAGTACTGAGCTTATTTGCACACCTACCTACCCTAACCTACTGAAATAATTTTTGTTCTAAATGATACAATAATTCCAATGTAGCCAGTCAAGAAAATGCTCTAATATCTTTTTTCTTCCACTAATTTTCACCAAAATAAAAAAAAAAAAAAACAGTTAATGGTATTTGATAAAGATTCCCAGCTTGATCTTCTTTACATGGAGCTTGGTAGACCTGAAGCATAACATAAATGCAGGAAATGAATGGTTTTTTTTGACGAAATTTTTTTCCACATAGATATATATAGGATCAAGATAGACTTGACTTGTTCCTTGGAATTCCATTTTAACCAACTCAACTCCACGGTTTGAGGTTGTTTTTATGCTATTTAAACCTTCATGTGCTTCCTGAAATGGCAACAACTTTCCCGATGATCTTTGAAATGATGCTTCAGTTGAACACAATGATGAAGTTGACTGTCTGATCATATCCATATTATAGCGGTACATCAAAGCTGACTTTGAAAAGACAAACCATCCAACGTGTCTACTATTGGGTCATGTAGTGCTTTAGATGGTTGTAGCATTGGTTCCATTGACACCTCATGATTTGCCTTGTGACTATCGACCAAACAGTGACCCAGATTTCCTTTCATGATCTAAAATGACTTAAAACATAAGGGTAAAGACTCAATATGTATTGAATGCTCCTCTATTTCAGATTCTGTGATTTTAAAATGACTCAGTGAGAGAACTTCTGGATCTGGAAAAGGTTCAGATTCATCCCTCTTTTCCTCAACTGATTCATTAGAACATTCCTCATCCTTCATATTTACAATATGCTTGTAATTTTATCTTAAGAGTAAGACAAAAAATAGAGGAAGGAATTTTTCACTTCCTTGAAAACTTTTTGCCTTTTCGTCTTTACAATCTTTACCAGCATGTAGAGTTTGATTTCCAATTTTTCATTGTGACAATCGGGTTTTTTCTTTCCAAAAATATGGTGCTGGCTGCTTTGAATAATTAGCATCAATCTTGACCACATAATATTCCTCTTGATAATGATATTTGAGAATATTATCTTTGTATGCAAGGTAATCTAACATGTACATCATTGCTAGAGATTTTACTGCCTCTCTCTGATTTTGAACTTCATCTTTGGCCACGTTCTGAATTGAGTACATAAAATAATCATTTTATGTTTTAGGATACCAAGGATGAGATGCAAATTTCTTATATATGTTGATCCTTGTATTTTCTAGAACTAATGGAACATGAGGTATTTGAACAACAAGTTCCTCTTTCGTGCTAATCTAATGCATCATTTCATTGAATGTATTTGTCAAGATATCTAGTTTTATCTCTGAATATATCAATTTCTCTTTTTCCATTTTATCCTTCTTCATTGCTTTTAAATTTTCCTCTTTGTTCAATAGGTTTTCTTTCACATCAACTGCAAAATTTGGCATTTATTCTAGGGTTTCAGTTTCCCTTTCTCTTAATTGGAATGCCATCTCTGGATCAAAGGCATCTAGGTAGTGCAACAGAGCTAATCTTGTAGGTGGCCTTATAACAGTGGGCATTGAATGATACACCCTATTGAACCTGGAAAAACGCTACACTATCTCCCCTGGTTGTCTCTTTAAATGGTTATACTCTTCTATGATGAGAAAAACATTTCCCATGACCACCCATCTATCTGGGAAAACTTGCGTAAATTGATGAGAATTGCTAATTCTTGCAGCTGGAAGATTCTTAAACCAATTTTTAACTTTACCTTTCAATGATAGGGCAAACATCTAGATACCCACATCATCTTATTCCACCTCAAACAGGTCAAGAGAATCCTCAATATTTTGAATGTGCTTTTCAGTAGTGATCTTTGCATTTTATCCATCAAACTTGGGTACATTATTGCTATAATTTGCAGGAAGGTCATGGAGGATATGAGGAAAAACCAGAGGCTTGTAAATGTCTAGGACTTTGATAGGTATAGGAGGTAAAGTAAGAGGCTTATAACCATTTGGGGATTTAGAAAGAGTAGGAGATGAACCACAAGGTTTATTTCTTACTGGGTTTTCCACAAGTGTATATGGGATGTGCACATGCATATGAAAATGTACATGATCTACAATTTTAGGCTTAGTTTCTTGAGGCTCGTAAATTTTCAAATGATCAATGTAAATTTCATCAGCGTACTCTTGATCATGGTCATGATAAAATATAAAGTAATTATAGATAAAGCCAAAAATGTCTCGAATACAATTGGAAATTGAATACATGGTTTTTTTATATTTCCTTGTCATGCTTCAGGTTCTTCCTCCAGTGGAGTCTTTGAATGAAACTGATTTGGATTGGAGTCACCAAGCGGATTATTCATCCTTCTTGTGTATGGTAATTGTCGACCACCAGTAACTAGATCTAGAACCTGATTTAATTTTCTGAGGAAGATAAAAAAATTTCCCAGTGGAGTCGCCACTATGTTAGCGCCTCATAGTTCTGAAGGTTGAAGATAGAATCCCAGAGGGCCAACATCAAAACTGCTTCAGGCCTAGGATCTAGCCCTCCTAGACCCAGAGAGGGATCTCTTTGTTTGATATAAATTTTTTGATTGGGGATTTTAGGCTAGCTATTAGTGCATCGAGGTTTTTTTGAATATTTTTAGCTGAGACAGTAGAAGAGTTCCATTGAGATATGGAGTCAAATAGGTGTAAACATATTTAAATGGATGAATAGCTGAAATCATGTGTAACTAGGCAAGCTAGTCATGTCAATGGATGTGAAATGGAAAAGGAGGAGAGATTAAGGTTCAATGTGAATGCAGAGCAGACCTTATCTGAATTCTACATTCAAATTTCAAAGGAAAACATAGACTACTATTTCAAGACTGAGCAGGGTGCCTGAAGACAAATCTTGAAATTGTTTTTCATATCAATTATAAAGAGATAAAAGAAATAGTGTAAGGAATGTAAGAAGATAACATGAAGGAGTACATCACCATTAAAATATAACACAGGAATATGGAAACATTAGGGTCCTTTCATTAATCCATAAAAAAGTGTTTACAACCATATGAGTATTTTACAATGGTTTTCTCCCTTCAGCTCTCACCCTCTGATACTGAAAATGCATGCAGTATTTAACTAAAAGCTACAATGATTTCCGTATCTACTTCAGAAATATGTTATTATATAAAAATTAAGAAAAATTTGACAAGTGTGATCATGCAGAGGCCATGGTAAATTAAATCTAACATTTGGCCCTGCTTTTTCAGAAAACCGTTGCTGGATAATTATATCTAGTGTTGCGCTAGTTGATTCAACTGATCTGATTTCTTTGTTGTCTTTCATGATGGCAATTCTATTTCTAAATACCTTTTTATTTATTGTGTCAGTTATTGTTGCGGTGGAGTTTGAAATGGAAAACCCACTGCTTCCTTTTAAAACATACAACAATGATTCAATAAACCTTGGACAAGAATGGTGTGGAACGACTACGTGGAGAAATTGCAATGGCAGGAGTTGGTGGCGGGAGTCAACATGATGCAGTGGTGGTGGGATTCTATAGGTGGAAGTGGATTAGTGGTGGTGGGAGTGGATGTGGAGAAACGATGGCGGTGGTGGTTTTGTTTGCAGAGACAAACAATTTTGGGAGGGTAGTGGAGTGGTAGGAGGTTTCGGTGAAGGGGGTGTGAAATTTTCTGAGCGTGACACGTAGCAAGAATGGTGGTAAGAGATGACACTCATTTCAGACCACCCCCCCCCCCCCCCCCCCCTTGTGGTTAAAGTTTAGGGACTGAGGGGGGGCTGAAAAGCATTGAATACCATTAGGTGTGGATATGGGCAACGGAGATGGCAGAAAGGTGATGGGAGTTTAAAGGTGGATGTGACGTGGGAAGTAACAGTGGGGTTAGGGATAAATGAAGGTTGGGATGGTGTAGTACTTAGGATATAAATGGAATGTGAGTGTTTTTTGCGGTAATTTTTTGTGTTTTATGAAAAGTTTTAAAGGGCATTGTAATATCATATTGATTAGGAGATCATGTCCATTGCTCAAAAATGCTCAAAAATTAAAGTTCTAAGAAGTGGTTACAACATGAGTGGCTGAAAAGGTTTCATCTATGTGATTCTGGCGCCATGAACGGTTCGCAAAACAGAGGTCGTATGCAGAAGTTATGAAGGTTTGAAAAGCTCAGTAAACTCCAAAAACTAGACCTTTGACTCATTTTGACTTTATCTGAAAATTTTGAAAAAAAATATATATGGAAAAAAAATATATATTAATGTTTATTGGCCTATCAGTGGGTGCCACGTGGCCTTCCCAGAGGCTGCCACATGGACCTAGGCTAGAGGTTAGGGGCATATGGAAAAATTATGGAGGTAGCGAGAATGGAACCCACAACCCATCATCCGCGTGCAAGAGTGCTCGACCATTCAGGTTGTTCTTTGGTTCTTGTTTGTAATGGGCAGCAGTTTAAATTTAAATGTTTCCAAACTTTGCGCCAGTGACAAGGCTGCCAGCCCCCCCTCGATGGAACCTCACGTTGCGACCAAGGTTCTTAAACTCCCGGTGGTTAACACGAACCTTATCCGTGCGAGATTAAAGGGTCATGTGATCATGCATGCTGACGGTTAAATGTGGCGGTAAATGCAATGGTTTCTCCACATGACATTTAACTCCGATGGTTTCGGACGATGAAATGTGACCACTACTGACCTAATATTAAATGCTAACTCCTACCCGCTACCATCTATGGAGCATGCCACCAAAATTGGTGGTTAGAGCCAATTCTATCGGGCTTAACTGGAGTATCTCCACATTTAGTGGAGTTTTTTAAGGGATATTGGGCAGTTTACTGTTTTGGCCATAAATCCTTAGATTTTCAACCAATTTTGATGCATGGATAGTTAATTTTTGGTATTCTCGACATTTTGAACACATTGGCATAGGTTTCAGAGCCATAAGAGCTCATCTTGTGCAAGTTTAGCTTCGAGAGAGGTCAAGGAGCTGTCAGGGCAACTAGGGTGTTTTCAGTGTATTGAGCATCCATTCTCTGTTTTCTACAAATGAATAGTCATTCTTGGCTAATTCAAGCATTAAGAAGATTTCTTAGAGAGATAACAACCATTTGAGGGTTTTATTCACATGTACTTACCATTTGTGAGCAATAAAATATGAGAGACATGCCATTGGGAGTTGGACCAATAGATGTAGCCCAGGTGGGGTGAACTGCTTCATCAAATTTGCTGAGTACTGTTACATTTGATGTTTAATTCTCTATTATTTACTGTTTTACAGTGTTTTGTAAGCAATTTACATGTTTTAACCTCACACAAAAATATGTTTAACTAAGTTAAATCATTTGTTTCACCTACAAACTTCAGAGAACCTTATGCACACATTTTAATTACTATTTGGATACTTAGCACAACAAAGAAAATACATTCCATTCATATCAAGTTAGTATCAAAGCTAGATTTTTACTCTCAGTATTGTTCTTGTGCAAAGTTTGTTTGACAGTTTTCAATACTTTTAATGCTTACTAGGCTAAAGCTTAAGAGAGGAGAAGGTCAATTGGTGAAAGCTCAAAGTAATACTCAGCCAAGGAGGGAAAGAGTGCCATTATCTCCACCTTCAATTTCACCTCAAAGAGAAGTAGAAGAAGCCATAAGCATGACTTCAAGATAAGGAAAAATTCCTGAAGAAGTTGATCCTAAAGAGGAAGGAAGAGTGTTCAGGAAAGCGCTCCTTGACTTGACTGAAATGGTGAGAGTTATTTATCAAGAAATAAATGAGAAACTTGAAGGAGAAGGGTCAAAAATTCACAAGGAAGGAGAGGGATCTTTAGGAGGAAATAAATATGAAGATAAGTTAAACAAAGGAAATGGATGAAATGGAGATCCACCATCCTCATCTTCATCCTCATCCTCATCATTGTCATCCTCTATTTCGGTGAAACAACCTCACAAGTCGAAGAACAGTGGTAAAAGTCCCTTTTTAAAACTTTATGTTAAGTTTGAATTGTCAATGTTTAATGGTGAAGTCAATGCATAAAAACTTGACAAATGGATAAGGCATTTGGAGGTTTATTTTAGAATCCAAAACCTTCATGATGACAACACTAAAATTCAGCTAGCTTCATTGAGAATGGAAGGTGCAGCACTTGTTTGGTGGGAAGCCAAGACAAAGGAGGAGATTAAAAAACATGGTAATATTATTTTATCATGGGATAATTCCATTACTGCAATAAAACAACATTTTTATCCATTAGCTCATTTACAGAAAGCTATCATGAATTGTCAAAATTTCAAACAACTTAAGGGACAAAATGTACAAGACTACACCCAAGAATTTAGGAGAAGAGCTCTCTTATTATGGGTAGATTTGCAGATTCAAGACACTTTGCTAAATTACATAGGTGGTTTACACATCTACCTTAAACATACTATCCTCATGTTCAATCCTACTAGTCTAGATGAGGTCTGTGTTCAAGCCACACATTTAGAGGCTAGAGGGAAAAACACTTTTGAAGAGGGTAGAAACAAGCCTTTCAAGGGGAAAAACAAAGACAAAACCTAAAAAGGAAAAGTCAAAAAGAATGAATCTATCAAAAAATATGGAGAGAAATTGGTTTTTAAACACTATTCAAGAGAAGGCCATGAAGAGAAAAAATGTTGGAAATTACATCCTAAAGAAAGAACCCAATTTAACAAAAAAAAGGGAAGCAGAAAACTACAGCTACTACTACACAACAAGACTTAGGTGATGATTCAGGTGACGAAACTAAAATCACATCCATGGGTTTGAAGAACATGAAGGGAAAAGAAACTGAAACTAAACCAAGTACTAGTACTTCAAACTGTCATGTACAAGCTCCAAATGAAGAAGAAATAATTGAATTGTTTCATTGAAGGGTTATTTCAAAACATACAAAAATTGACACATTGTTTGACAGTGGGTCACAAGCCAAACTTATCTCTGAAGGCTTAGTCAAGCAACTAAAACTTGAGACCATTCCACATCCAAAACCATATCCACTTGGTTGGATTTGTAAGGATGCAAATTTACAGGTTTCAAAGAAGTGTATATTGCGCTTTGTAATTATTGCACATTTTATTGACATTATTGAATTAGATGTTGTTCCGCTTGATATATCAGGAATTGTTTTTGGAAGTTCTTACTTATATGATAGGAAAACTATCTTATATCACCAAGAGAACAAGTATCATATATTCAAATATGGCAAGGAGTTTATTGTTAGATAACATTGCAAGAAGACAAACATTGCAATGGTAAATGCTGGACAAGTAAAAAGGCTAGTGAATTCTAGTAAGAGTTTCGTACTTCTTATGGTTAAGCCTAAAGATGATGTGAATCATGAGTCATTTGAAAATTTTGATTCCAAGGTAAATTCAGATTTATATGATGTAGTTGATGCACATCATGAGATGTTTCAGGAGCCAACAAGTTTTCCTCCTAAAAGGGAGATTCAACATGAGATTCAATTGCAACAAGATTGTCCTCTTCCAAACATAGGTATGTACCACATGTCCATCATGGAGAATGTTGAAATAAAGAGGCAAATTAAAGACTTTTTGGACTCATAAGACCAAGCACTTCTCCATGTGGGTCACCGATAGTGTTGATTCCAAAGAAAGATGGAACATGGCGTATGTGTGTGGAATTCAGAGCTTTGAACAAGATTACGGTAAAAAATCTTTACCCACTCCCAAGGATAGATGATTTGTTAGATCAGCTGAAAGTTGCTAAATTTTTCACTAAGTTAGAATTACTTAGTGGATATCATCAAGTTAGAATTTCAGAAAGTGATATTTGGATTACTGCATCTTTGAGTGGCTAGTTATGCCTTCTGGTTTTTGTAATGCACCTGCAACTTTCATGCATGTTATGGATGATGTTTTGCGTCCATTTATTGAAGATTTTGTTATAGTTTTGGGGGGGTAGTGGAGTGGTAGGAGGTTTCGGCGAAAGGGGGTGTGAACGTTTATGGGCATGACACAAAGTCGGAACGGTGGTAAGCGATACCACTCATTTCGGACCCCCCCCCCCGGTGGTTAAAGTTCAGGGGCTGAGGGGGGCTGAAAAGTGTTGAAGATTGTTGGGTGTGGAGATGGGGAGCGGAGATGGTGGAAAGGTGCGGGGAGTTTAAAGGTGGATGTGACATGGGATATAACGGTGGGTGTTAACACTCGAAAATCATACAACAAAAGATGACATTAATTAATGTCAAGCCAAAGGATTTACAGGGTAGGAAGACATTATGGAATCTAGAAAGTATTTAAAATCTCTAAGGTTTTGAGAAAATCAAATTTGAACTACTCATAAAATGTTATTTGCACGCATTATCCTTCGAGAAGAGCACCTTTTGTGTGCCTTTTTTACTGATAAGCGCACATTCCTGAAAGTGGCAAAATGTCGCTATCCAGGACCACACAAAGCAAAGGACAACTACTCCTTACATGAAGTCGCCTAAGGACAGCCACCAACGCCTCCTTAGACACTATGTGAGCACACAATGGAATATTTGGAGCACACAATGGAATCATACCTCTCCCTTGGGTCACCATCCATCGTGTACCAAGGGAGGGAAGGAGTATTTGAAATCCCCTATATAAATCCACGATGAGATGAAGAATGGATGAGCACATTGTTATGCTAGCCAAAATTTCCCAAGCAATACCAGTAGTGTGTGACCTGGCGTTGGAGATAGAGGGGACTCAATTGTTCACCATCCAACAATCTTAGTCCAACACAACAGAGAGAAAGAGGGAGACTGCACTAAGGCGAGCTTGGAAAACAACATCCTTGCATTGGGACCTAGAACCATTGTCTAGGGGCTCTTTGGAAAGTGGGTAGAATTTCTTCTTCGTATCAAACACTTAATAAGAAGATGCCTAGAGCCACCATTTGCATTATTATCATTTGACTCTCTTCAATAGCTTCTGTATATTTGTGTTTTAGTTTTATTTTAATTTGAGTATACATTTGCATGCTTTTTCCTCTAGATTGTATGCTTATGAAATCCACCACTTTCTTCCTGTTACCAATAGTTTAAAGGGGTAAACCGCACCCCTTAAACTGGTGTGATTTCGTACATCCATGCACCAAATCCACCACAACAGGATTGGTGACTCCACTAACGTTTTACCAAGTTTATGTGGTTGTGCCTTCTTTTGCAGGAGACCTTTGTCTATGCTGGAGAGTGGAGTTGATAGTCCTCTAATCTATCTTGCAGTCCCTAGATTCACCTTCAGTGACAGACTGAAGAAGAGTGGCTCCTAATTTTTTTTACTTTCAAGAATTTTTGCATGTTAGTTCCTCACAGACGCACAGGGCACACGTTCAATGCTGACCAGCGTGCAAAAATTGCACCTGTCTCAGCGTTTCGCACGCAATTCACAGAATGAGAAATTTCTCCCAAGATTCTGTCTTTTTCTACTTGTAAGGTGTTTGGAAGCCCCTAATGCATCTGATAGCACTTGTTGTGGTACCCCACAGCTTGTTAGAACTCACTTTTCACTGCCTTTTGTAGGCTTAGAGTCAGTTTTGCTTCAAGTTGATTTTTGCAAAATCTTCACATAGTTTAAGTAGGGAGGGAAATTAACTTGCATTCCGAACAATATATGTTTTTCAAATTTTTGTATTCACACCTTGATAACTAGTCCAAGTAAGTGGCCCAGGACCATGCATGCATAGCTATTTTTATTTTTTCTAGTGTAGAATTTTTTTAGTTTAGTTCAATTTTTGCATTAGGAATTGCGGGACTAGGATTGAATTGTTTATAGAAGAGAAAGTAATCTCTGCTACCTTTGCACCCTCTGGTGATCCTAGGTAAGCATATAAATTCTCTATATTCACAATTCACCATCTCCCTATAGTTAGTCATATAAATTAACTAGGAAAATTTTAAAGTGGCCCATTATCCACACATGTTTTCCATTTGAGCCAGGAACAATATAACATAGTTTAAATAGGGGATTTTGTAAAGGATCAATGATATCCACACGTTCAAAATATGTTATTTTTCACCTTATGCTCACACAAACTCACCCACTAAGTGAAGAAAAGACACCTAAAACTAACTTAACCAAACTCACTAAATTCTCCCCAGAGGGGCCAAAAATAATTTATAGCTTAACTTAGGATCAAGGGGATAGGCATCCAATAAGCTGCCTTGATCATAATTCATATTGAAACATAGAATTTGTGTATTTAGGGAGCTTCAAATACACCTATCAGCCCATGGCAAAGAAAACCCGAGCGCGACAAAGACCCGTTTCAGAGGGGGTTAGGCTTAGGCGCAGTGTGTGCGTTATCAGTTGAGGGTACCTGACTCGGCTGATACTTGGTACTATTAGCTAACTACCAAGAAGCCCAAGACTCGAATGCTCACGTGGGACAGTGGTTCTTAGTGGCCAAAAAATAGGGCATCCTTTACCCTATAGGTGATGGTGCAGGCAAGCGCCAGACCCTCTACCCTTACCTTAGTGGATTATCTTCAGCTGACTGGGGGCTTCACCAGATCTTATGGGACGTTGTGCCAGCACTCGCAAGAAATATTCTCAAGGCCCAGTTAATTTTGAGTGTGTGAGGATGCAATAGGTATTCTAGGATTTTGAGTATCATACGCAAACAAAAAAAACCACTTTTTTTCTTGATTGGTCACATAGATTAATTTAAAGGGAAAATTCATTTTATTTTCACTTTGTTTTATGTGTGTGGCCATAATTTTTCTTTGATCATAGACTCTATCCTCTCAAATTTTTTCAAAACCTAACCTGGTCGACACTTGAACGGTCCCAATGGAACCTCATCGATCTAGGCGTATTTTGGACCTCCCCCCATTACCGGGAGGGGTTGCAGGTCTTTTTCCATTTAAGCATCAAAGACGGAACACTGCCACCGTCGTTGGTTCATCCTTCATTGGAGTAGCCATAGCTGGGAACCCTAGTTGGTCTCCCAACACCACACCACACACCACTCCTCCCTCTAACCCTAGGGGGCAGAGGAGTGCATCCCATTGGGGAAGCCAACTGAATACACAGTAGGTTACGTGACAGACTAACCCTCATTCTAACCTAAACATTATGTCTTCACACATTGCAATGGAGTCAACCTCTCAGTCACCTTTCTTAGCTTCATTGAATCTACTTGATTTAACCAAGCTAATGAATGACCCCATCGTGCAAGATCTTACATGGCCTCCCATGCCCACGAAGCTCCCTTCGGATATACAAAAATTCAAAGGAAAGCAAGCAGAAGACCCAGGTAATCATGTAATGACCTTTCACCTGTGGTGCTCATCGAACAATATCATTAATGACATTATTCGATTGAGGCTATTTCAATGCACTCTTACAGGATTAGCTGTGAAATGTTACATGGAGAAACCCTCAGCTTCACCTGGAACCTTTAGCGCCCTTGCTACTGCATTCGTCAAATATTTTCAATTACCCATTCACCGCGATTCTAGAATGGAATTGCTGACTCATTTTAGGCAAACCCCTGCCATCTATATCTCAGACCATCTCCATGAATGGAGGCGGTGTCACAGTTTATGTAAAGCTAAACTTGATGACTGGGTTCTCTTAGATTTGTTCTTGAAAACTCTGACGGCAGATATTTCAAAGGATGTGGCTCAGAAAAATCCCACATCCGAATAGGATGCAATCAGCAAAGCCCAAAAGCTTGAGCTGAATTACATGTAGTCAGGATACATTTATAACATCCTGCCTGACGCCCCGCGCCTACAAACTTATCAAGAAGTGTCAGGCGTGTCGAACTCTGCATATGGGCTAATTGGGTCAATGACCCAAGGTTACCTAGATAGTAGCGTCAAAACCCCAGTTACACATATAGTTCTATTGGGAACATGTCTCAACCCGGATTTCAAAGTCATCATATGCCTTAGCAAAATTTGACTAATAGGGCGCAAGCGTATCACCAGGGAGAACCTTATCCTTTGGATGAGGGGACCAAGTACACAGCAAGAAAAACTGACGTAAGAGCTCCCAGCCAACGGCCAGGTGCAAACTTGGGACCGAGTTACGCTCAGTCCTCAACACACGACCCACCTCTACAAAACAATGCATAGGTGAACTTTGTCTAGCCGTCCCAAAACCAACCACACCAATATATCCATAAGAACTACTCTCCTAACATGGTAAAGAAAAAATCCAAAAACAAGCCAAAAGGGAACCTTGGACAGGGGGGAAGCAACCAGCAGTGCCCACCACGATCCTAGGCTAGAGGTAACTCCAACGGATATCGGAACCCGGAGCCAAGCAATGCCCAACGGCAGAGCAAAAGGCCACCTCTTCGAACAAACTACTCATGTTCGATATGTGGTGAGTACGGGCACTATACACACCACTTTCCCGATCTCCCTGAGCTAAAAAAGCTATAGAGTAACTGAGTACAAGGAGGATCTTCCCAGCAACCCACTGTCATGCAAGAACCTTTCCCCAACCAAGGGACGTTAAGCACTCACTAGCAAAACACAGATGATTCCAGGAAAAGCGGCCATGAAATCTACATGACTGGGGAAGAGATGTTTTTTCAAACACGAAATCGCAACTACGACACCCCACTAGACACTAATACGTCAGGAGCAAGTACCAGTGCACCGATTGCACCTTTGACCATTTCAAAGATGCCTATAGAACCATTTCCAAAGATGGCAAAGGGACCTAATAGGAGAACAAGAAAATACTCCAAATAAGCCCATAATTATAGCATTGTGGATGATTTACACAATCTCCCACTGCCATGTCAGCTTTGGAAGTCTTACAATCGTGCCCAAAACAATGGAAAGCCCTAATTTCCGCATTAGGCGCTATTGATCCTGCCAATACACGCCTAATGGCTTTTGAATTGGACAAAGCCACCCCCAGATTCCTTACATGGTTTCCCTCTAGATACCAGTGTCGGTCTAGAATATCACTATTCACCGATGTGTCATAGACGAGGGTGCATCGACATGCATCATGTCAAAAAAAAATTGGCAGAAGTTAGGTTCTCGTGAACTAAAACCCTCAGTCATCACTCTTCGAGAATACGACGGTCATCCCTTGACCCCCGTTGGCCTCTACCAAAATTTCCCAGTCTGTTTAGCTAGAAAGATGGTCCACATAGACATTGAAGTCTTGGATGCTCACTTGGATTACAATATTCTCCTCCGACAGAGTTATATGTACACCATGTCCCCCATAGCCTCTTCCGTTTTCCACATTATGATGTTCCCGCACGAGGATCACATCATTACTATAGACCAGCTGACACACAATGAGAAGTGTCCCTTAACCAACACAGATGTAGTTCTACCATATGTAGATACAACCCCGGATGCTCTTTCACGGTACCAAGAATATGGCCTTGGCCAATTCAAATCGTCATCCGTTCTAGGGTCATTCCTAGGAGATCCTCCCATAATCCTTGAGTCATCACTTGATGTCACAGGGGCTCCGATATGCATGATGTCCACATCAAGCGCCAAGGCTAGTCAAGACATGGACTCAAGCAGTAATGACATTGAGGCATCGACCACGGTAGCCTCTCTAGCCTACGCTGACTCCAAAACCCCTTTCCTCTACCATCCAGCTAGCTTCGTCTTCCAGCAGATTTTGGAAACACTGGTATTACCCAACATATCATTAGCATTCCCAATTTGGTATCTCATTCCTCCTTCCAGAACAGGAGCCACCCACGTTATTGCCACAGGGTTGAATCCCCTCATTCCCGAGGAGCCCTCAGCTATCAAAAAAAAAGTTGAGATCACCCCTGCAAAGGAAATTCCCATTGCAAAACCAGTGATCACCACTAGGAAAACCGAGAAGAGAGGAAAGAATATGGTGACCCCGCCATTCAATGGGAATTACCAGTCTATGCCATATGCAACGTAATAGGTCATCCTACTCATATATGTTTGGAGCTAGATGAATTAAAACCACTCCTTGGCTCTGAAACAAACATCTCAACGTCGCATTCACGTAAAAAGGAACCTACCATCAAAGGTAAAGGCAACGCGCTACATACTAATCATGCATGTTCTCTCTGTAACAACTATGGGCACTACACCCACCATTTTCCAAAGATACCACGATATAGGGATGCCTTACATGTGATCGAGCGATCCTATAAAGAGGATCCCTCCATCTAGTCTATCGGCGATGAACCTCGTAGCATCCTGTACCTACAGGAAGAGCAACAATCACCTGAAAGGATCCCCCTCCCCCAATTGAAATATGCGTACTTTGTGATGAACTCAATCATTTCATCATCAACTTCCGAGCCTTAGAAATGTTCCAGTGATGGCACCCAGTGCATATAGTATATCGCGCTGAAATGGACATCCCATATTCATGTCAAATATGTGGTGACAACCATCCTGTACGTTGTTGTCACTACATACAGCGATTCGGCACAGCTTTAGCCTGTATGCGATCAACCATAGTCTGCCTCTCCCATGAAGATAGCACAGACTCGGAGTCCATGAATAGTTTGACAACTCAAGAGGATGTGACAGATAGATATATCCCGTTGCAGCCAATTGGAAGGTGATTAATGAGAGAGATTCATCCCCCACCAAGTGCCGAAGATATGACACACCATATAAGATTCATGTCATCATGTATTGGAACCATGACTTGAGTTGTCTTCTCATCCGAAATAGGTGTTGAGTCAGCTGCACTTACAAGATTAGTTGTCCCTATGACTGTGCAGACCCAATCTATCTGCACTCTGTCGACCGCATCTGGTTCCACCACATCCACGATGGAATCCTTTTCATGTCTCTAAACTAGCTCCACCTAGAATACCCCCATTTAGTATAAACCTACACAGGAAAAATCCCCCCTCATTTCCTTGTTTCATTCAGATGAGGATATCCTAGAGGCCATGACGGAGCCAAATTACCCATGGGATGCAATGCATCACTGTTCGCTTTTTCTCCCCAAGAAAAATTTTAGTCCTAACAAGAAAACTGAACAAGAGATTTATGTGATCGAATCAAAAGATTTCCTGCCATCAGGAAAGGTTCATTGGTTCAAAAACACCATCCTAGTGCCTGATGCGTTTGAGGAAGGAAATATGTCAAATATTTCAGCTAACATCAAGGTGAACATATCCCAAAATCCAACAAAGGTCGAAGAAATATCACTGGGGGCATCATGCTCTCCAGAATAAATAACCTCTTACACCAAATTGTTACAAGAATATAGAGATATCTTCATGTGGGACTACTTAGAAATTCCTAGTATTAGTCCTACTATTGTAGAGCACCATATTGACACTTGGCCTAATGTACCTCCAGTACACTAGAAACAACTTCAACTGCACCCATCTAAGGCAGAAACAATAAAGTGAGAAATTGACAAGATTCACAAAGCTAGGTTTATCTACCCCATCGCCTATACATCTTGGGTTTTCAACCCTGTTCCCATCATGAAAAAATAGGGCACTATACGTGTTTGCACCGATTTTTGAGATTTGAAAAAAGCTTGTCCTAAATACAATTACCCCACTCCATTCATCGACCAAGTCATCAATGTGTGTGTAGGAAACGAGGCTATATCATTTATGGTGGATTCTATGGATACAATCAAATCAAAATCTGTGATACAAACCAGTACAAAACTGTGTTCACTACCCCCTGGGGCACATTCGAATACAATGTAATGCCATTTGGCCTAAAAAATGCTAGATCCACCTTCCAAAGGGCCATGAATTATATATTTCATGACTTGGCACACCTTATCCTCGCCTACTTAGACAACTTGACAGTCCGCTCCAAGAAGCGCTCAGACCATCTTGAGGATATGCGATTGATATTCCAAAGATGTAGTTAATACAACCTATGCTTGAACCCACTCAAGTGTGCCTTTTGCATTAGTGAAAGAAGGCTCTTAGGTTTTATTGTGTCCCAGCAAGGCATTTGTGTGGACCCTCTCAAGGTCCAAACCATCAAAGAAGTACCTCCACCTCGAACCCTTAGACAACTTCAAAGCCTGCAAGGGAAGGCCAATTTTCTGAGACGCTTCGTCCTAGATTATGCCACCTGTGCTCAAGGGTTCTCGCACCTACTTCATTAGGACATTCCCTTTAAATGGGATGACCATGCCCAAAAATCATTTGATGCACTGAAGGAGACATTATCCTCAATACCACTCATTAGTCCCCTAGACTATGACAAGGATTATATCCTATATCTATCACCTTTCGAATCCACATTGGCTAGAGTATTGATTCAGGAAGGCCCAGATGGGAAGGAGAACGTAATATATTACATCAACAAAGCCTTGTTAGGCCCAGCATTGAGATATGAACCTAAAGAAAAGACTGCCCTATAATTAATCCGTGCAGTCCAGAAACTTTGCAACTACATTGTCTTAAAAACCACTATGGTCATCGCAAATATCAATCCCATCAAATACCTGCTCACACACTGCCTAATGAACCACAAATATGCTCGCTGGATATTCATTCGCCAAGAACATGACTTGCATTTTCACTCCCCCAAAATAAAAAAGGCACTTGCATTAGCAGAGTTCATTGCGGACCTCCCAGGAAATTCCAAGGGATCACCAGTAGACGATTCGCTACCATATGAACATCTCTTCTTCGTAGCAACTGACGACCCTTTGTACGGAGACATTCTCATATTCTTGCGAACCCAAAAGTTCAGACCTCATCTCATGTGAGACAATCGTCAATGAAAACTCCAGCAAGCCCCTCAATATCTCCTTCTGGGAGATGTCTTATATCGACGAGGCATCGACACCATTTTACGTCGATGCCTTACTCACGACCAAGTGGAACAAGCCCTTAATGACTGCCAAGGAGGTGCTTACGGCGGCCGTCTATCAGGAATGGCTACTGCCCATAAAGTCCTACGAGCAGGATATTTTTGGCCCTCCTTGTTTTGCGACTGCATCACAGTAGTCAAAATATGTGAATGATGCCAGTGCTTCACTCATAAGGAAAGAGCACCTCCCGCTCCTCTGCACCCCGTCATAGTAGCTGACCCCTTTTGTAAATGGGGGATTTACGTCATGACTTGTAACCCCACCTCATCGAGCAACCATAAATAAATCATTGTGGTTGTTGACTATTTCACCAAGTGGGCTGAGGTCATGCCCACATACAACAACACAACAGAAACTACCACCCAATTTTTGTTTAACCACATGATCGCCCAATTCGGCGTACTCAAAGAGTTAGTCTCCGACCATGGGAAACACTTTGAGAATGAAGTTTTCGAGGAGCTATCTCACCACCTCGGATTCACCCATGAATTCGCTTCACCATACTACCCCAAGTCAACTAGATCGGTAGAAGCTATTAACAAAGTAATTAAAACTATGTTACAACGCATGGTGAATAACCATAAAACGAAATGGCACTATATGCTCTTTTCCGCCCTATGGGAATACCACACGACAGTAAAGACATCCACTACTTTCACTCCCTTCCGCTTGGTATACAGGGTCGAAGCTGTGATTCCCATAGAACGCAAGATCCCAAATTTTCATGCCGCCATATAACTCCTCAATGACACCCACCCTCTAGAGCAGCGTCTAGTACAACTAGAGCTTATCGACAAAAATCGACGGAAGTCACTGAAACAAAATGAGGCCCACAAGAAAAGGGTAAAATCATCATTTGACTGCCACATCACCCCTTATTCATTCACTGAGGGATAATTAGTCCTCCGCTATGATGTCGGAAAAGAGACCTTAGGGCCAGGAAAGTTTGAAACCTTGTGGAAAGGACCCTACATCATTAAACATTTCCTCTAACAGGGGGAATACATTTTGACAGAATCGGATGGTACTTGCCTCACTAACCCTGTCAACGGCCTTTTCCTCAAGAAATTATACCCATAAGGGCCCCAGATGGCCCTTCCCTTAGAGTGAGTGATGCAGGGGAATTAGGCTCAAAATTTACTTTGTACATAAAGTAGACATAGGGGGTCCCATGTTCTTATATATTCTTGTAAATATTAATATTTTGAGTATTTTGGTAGGGAATTGTAATTATCATCAAGTCACTTTGAGAACATGAGAAGTTGGTGGAGATAGGAATACGAAGAGTCAATTTAGGGTTAATTCAGTTATTGAGTCTAGATTCAGGAATTGGAATGCTAAGAGTTGTTGGACTGTTTGTATAAATGCAACCCTGAAGAGGTTAGAAGGAGAGAGAGTCTCCTGAGTAACAGAATAGGAGGGGAATGGACAATGAACTGAATATCTAGCCTGTCATGAAATTGTAGTAATTAGCTGAGATTTATCACCTATATATGTATGTATATATATATATATATATATATATATATATATATATATATATATCTGTTTATGGAGAATTTTTTATAAATCCCGTGTGTGACTTTAGGTCTTCTTGGTCGAATTATATGAGGAAATTATCTCAGTATAACTGTGCATTTGCTGCTTAAACTCTGTGTGAGGAATACCTTGCATATTTGTGTGTTTGTTGATTGTCCTCTGTAATTATGTATAGCATGAATCTCTGTGTGTGAAGTTAAAAGTGGAAACCTGTTGAGGAATCCTGGTAGTGGGATTCGAATCCAAGTAGAGACTTTCCGGAAATAAAGAACTGGCTTAGTTGATAATTGAAATCATGGAGGAACTTGGTTGGATATCTAAGGGGTATCTAATATACAGTGACGCATCGATTCGAAAGGAATCGACGCTTTCGAAACCTGAACATCTAGTTCAAGTGTCGAAGATTTTCACCTAATAAGTGAAGCTGTGTATCGAGGCAAAAGCGAAAGCCAGGTCGATTTTAAGTGGTTAACCTTGTGAAGTCCTGAACAAAGTGTTGGACTAGAACTAGGAGTGGAGAATAGAACTGTGACCGAGAGGAACAGTTACAGCGGTTTGGAGCGAAACCGTGGGTTTCATCGCACCAACATCCGTCGGGCAAGCGGTTTCCACCATTCGCGAGCAATTCCATAGACTGATTGACGCGTGTCCCTGAACGAAATTGGAAAACCACCGTTTAACCTGCGCCATCGCACGTTAACCTTTGTACCAGGACGCCGAGCGATATTGACGAGGGCTGTTGATCTGGAAAAGGGCCATCGGACGGTGGTCGCTTGTTGGAGATGCGCGAACGATAACCAAGGTGCGCGAACGATAAGTAAGGTACGGTTGTATGCATTTGATTGATCTATTGATATATATGTGGGCCTGGGGCCAAAAGGCTATGGCGACGTCAATTGGTTATAAAGTGTCAAACTATTATTATAATGTTCAGAGATAAATATATAGGCTGAGAGATATATGTAATGAATTCGGGTTATATGGTATGGTTGTATATGTGAAGTCAGCGCCCTATGAAACCTATGGGGATTATAAACCAATTGAACTTACAAAGTAAGAGGATTTTAGTGCATGACATAAGGGCTTGGAATTAATATCTCAAATCTCAGATATTTGAGATATTAACACTCTCAGAATTAAGTGTTTAATTTCCAGCATAAGAGAAAGGGATATTGTGAGATTGCCTGGATTGGAAATATGGTTGGGCATGAAATATTGGATGCAATTGTACACACAACTTTGGTGGAAAATTTGAGCTAAACCTGGACTGTGGATGAGGGACCGTTATTAGTGAGAGTACACAAAAACCCAACCACTCAAAATTTTTGACCCAAAGACTTATTTAAAAGTGCTCAAAGTATCACCATAGATCACCAAAACAAACCCTATTTCGGGTTTGCTGATGGAGCATCAAGATGGTCTCAAAATTTATCCATAGTTGCCTAGGTCATTTACTGCCCTGACTGATCACCACTGTGTTCAAACAGTGTGTTTATTGGTTCAGAAACAAATAATGAGGCTGAATATGATGTCGTCATCAGACTTATATGTGAAGCCCTCCATCATGGCATTCACCATATGCATATCTACCTCGATTCCCAGTTAGTAGTATCACAGCTAAACCAAACATTTGAGACAAGAGATACACATCTGTTTAGAAAATATTTGTGTGCCAAAAGATTAAGCAGACAATTTGACTATATCACATTTTCACATGTACCAAGGAGTCAAAACCAAACAGTTGATCGCATAGCTAGTAATATCCTAAACTGGAATTCATCTAGAATAAACCATCATACATAAAACCAAAAATATAGATATCCATCAGCATAAAAAAATACATAAACCAAAACAGGTGATACATCATGTACAACCGCAAAAAATATCTCTCATATATATATCAAAATATGTATATATGAGTACAAAAAATAGTGTCGCTGGCCCAATTTCCAGCCCAAAGATACAAAAGTCATCAAAAATAAGGGAAGCATCCTCATAACGGGTGTTTTCCCTGTGTACAAAACTACTCTATGGGGGTGCCCCCTCAAGAGGGGCACCTGGACCCACCACTGCTCCCGGTACCACCACCGGAGTTGTCATCGCAACTACGATCGCCACCCGACGTAGAGTGGGCCGATAATCCTTCTCACGGGCTATCACTGTCTCTAACCAGACCTCCTCGAAGCCATCCATGAAACCACGAGAAGGAATCCCCTGGGTCAAGCAGTCCACTCTACCCCATAAGTCCTCAAGAGCAGTCACCTGAGTTCTAAATTCTGCAATGCGTGCCTTTGCCGCATCAGCACGAGCTCGCTCGGCCACAACCTCTCCAGCAGCTAAGCTACTACCCTCCCCAGAAGGGCCAGCACCACCACCAAGTCCACCAACACCTCCACCTGGTCCACCTACATCATCTCCTCTTTGACCACCCCGAGGTCATCATGGAGGATCGTGGCCCACCAATTGAGCCACGGGGCGACCTAACTCACCAAAATTTGCACGAAGTAACCAAAATAATGTCAGTGTCACTAGCGAAGCACATAAGTACATACATACTCAAATAAATGCAGAAAAAATATAACACATACTTGCAGGTCCCCAAACATAAACAAAAGGGAGACCGGTGTCTTGGTCACCCTGGAAGTCCATTCCCGCATACGGGTATGGCAAGAACATCTATGAATTGGCCTCGAACCAGGCCTCTATCGTGGCATTCCAATAACGCCCCACCATGCCACCATCACCCCGCGGCATCACTGGAGCCCACCTCCTCATACGTGGCTCCCGTGTCCCCCCAACAGGCACCGCCACCACTGACCTCAGCAGCACCACCCTCTCATACATGATGTTGCACAAGATGTTGGCGTATGCAAATGAATTAGATCCACATTGGACCTTATTCATCTGCAACACCATCTCATCAAAACAAAAGCAGGCAAAGTCAAAAAATGCCTAGACCTCAACCGGCGCAAAACTCCAACCTGCGAGCCAGACGCTCGATGCGGAGCAACCAACCCCACCAGTCGTACGATCACCACCATAGCACATCGGTCAGACACATCTATAAGTAATGAAATGTTGATGCAGCCCTCTATAATAGGCACCCCACCAGAGTTACGTCTACTAAAC
Organism: Pinus albicaulis; assembly: GCA_034641835.2. Lineage (NCBI taxonomy): Eukaryota > Viridiplantae > Streptophyta > Pinopsida > Pinales > Pinaceae > Pinus > Pinus albicaulis. The sequence goes on from CM076575.1 coordinate 148,366,092, forward strand.
CTCTCAAGGTCCACTCACCTAGCAAGGAGTGGATATCTCAGAGCCTCCCCCTCATGCATTAACCCGGTCAAAAAATATATATACGTCTGAGGACAGATGATCAGGTTCATCCCCCACAACATGAAATGTTGCGCCTCCTGCACCAGTGCTAGATAATGTATCGTAGTAATCGGTCCTGAGATCGAAGAAACTCATTCTCAACAAAATTTAGAAGGCCCCATAACGCCAACTGACGATGCGCCCCAGCATCAGTAGTTAAAACAGTTCAAATCTCAAGCTAGTCTTGCTCCCTCAACAATAACCTGTCACCAAAAAAAACACTCATCAGTATAGAGGAAAAACAAAAAAAGGGGCAAAAAACCATTGAATTGTGTCACCTCAGCCTTTGTGCGCCTGTCCCTCAGACAGGTGCGTTTAACATGCACCTGTATTTTCAACAGGGGCACCTAAGGCGCACTAAAATTGGGGAACAGAGCACCCTCACGCACCTATCCCTCAAAATTGTGAGCAAGGAAGGCACTCTTTTTCCCAAATCGCCCACGCAATCTAGGGAAAAGGTCACCCAGAATCCGTACAAACCCAGTTTGTACAAACCCTGGCACCATCATACTATAAAAATTAAAATGCAAGACATCATGGAAGCTACCTTGGCATAATATCACTAGTCCCTGGTACACGGGCTGACCGCAACGACAATAAATGCTCCACGAACGCCTCTGACCTATCAAAACTTAGCAAGTACAAATGAATTGAATAAGGGCCATATTCAACTATTTATTTCCCTTTTCAAAAACTTTAGAGGGCCATAATGGGAGATCAGAAGGTCCATTCTACGAATCGTAACTTGCACCATCATCAGTACTCCATGATGAACAGAAGCAATGCCACACATTCGCTTACCAGAACAAATAATTTTTCAGTGCCGGCAGGCATGCCATCTCTCATCTTCCTTTTAAGATCTCATGCCTTTCAATAATATTTGATGAAAAGAAGATGCTTTCACTTGAGGTAGTTGTTTTTGTAGGAAAAACCCACAAACCATTCACATCACCATCTATTGAAAGTTCCAGAGCAGGTACCATTCTACCGCCAACATGATAGAGTCCCAGAAAAAATTGCATATCCTGACATCATTTCTCCATCATAAATAAACCATAGGGTCTTTATACCCAACCATGTTTATCATCACCCTATCCTGCACATGATAAACATCTGCGTTGGTTGGTAGAGCCTCCCCTCCGTGGCGCTCATCACGCAAAGTAGACCATATATCACAGCAATAGTGACGCCATGGCCATACCACTTCAGTCTGGGAAGAACCTCATGCCTATCCACCCATCATGCATAAGGTCTAGTTTATCGTACAAACTAAAATCCCCTTCCTGGATGACTAGGTTGTACAAGAAAATAAAATGCGCACCACTGCACCTTGCATTTGGCCCACCATACCTCCACTAGCATAATCCCATCTGTGATATTTTTACATCTGCTTCATCAACCCTGCACATGAGACCAACCAATGGGACCCCCACCCCCAGCAATACACCTTCCTCACGCCATCAATGAGCGAACAATTTCATGTTTTGGGGTACCCATCTCTGTGTTTTGTACAAACCAAACCCCATTATTTTATTCTTTTGGTAAGTGTACAAAGACAACAAACGGTTCACTTTTCCCCCTCACCCTCGCATTTTATCTTTTCTACCATGGTAGTAGTCCCTGAACACACTTGGTTGGAGTATTTCACCCCCATGCATGCACCATCATGACATTCATAGCCGGTTTACACTCGCCCTGGAAGTCCTACAGACCCTAGGGATTTTCCCCTTCAGAAATAACTACGACTGCTGCCAAGTTGCTTAAGTATACTCCGACGTCGGGCCTTTGAATTCCCATCATAAGTTTCCAGTTGCCACTCACCAACATGCTTATGTTAGACCCATCGCATCCAAGTCCCTGACCCCTCAGGTCAGTGACCCATCATTCGGTTGAGGCTTCCTTTTTGTCGACTTCAACACCTTCATTCCAAAAAGGAAGTGGTACCTTGGATTACCCCTCTCCATGCAAATGGGCATCCTCGAGTGGCACTGTGGGAGACATCATTGTCCATAGATTTCATCGATCCTCCTGACATTAGACTATGACAAAAGCTTTCATGTCAAGATGGTATAGTACCTTACAACCATTGCACTTTGATCAGATCCGTCGGAGACCCGTGCCTCCATAAGCGTCTCTGTCAACAATGCTTACATGGGAAGGTACCAGGTAGCACCTATGCGTACATTGTGCAACTATATTCCATACCAAGTTTATGCATATGGGTACCACATTCCACCTATCATCAAAGAGAAAATGCCCCTAAGGGCATCAATATTCGTTGTCAACAATCGCTAGCATCATTACCATAGTAGTGACACAGACAAAACATGTATCTGTCAATTTTGTTTAACTAGTCATAGCATCACGAGCATGGGACACGCCCGCCTTGTTGAAATTTTGTACATATATTGTAAATTTTATTTGATTGCAGGGATCCCTTAGACGTGGTCATTCTTGGAACTAGTGCAGGGTGTTTTCAACTCCAAAGCTTCACTGCGGTGTCCCTCTCTCTCTATGCACGATACAAAAAAGAAACTATAATTTATTTCAGCTATATAGTCCTTCCTAGACCTCACACATTAAGGGGAAAATGTTAACACTGGAAAATCGTACAATAGAAGATGACATTAATTAATGTCAAGAAAAAGGATTTACAAGGCAGGAAGACATTATGGAATCTTGAAAGTATTTAAAATCTCTAATGTTTTGAGAAAATAAAATTTGAACTAGTCATAAAATGTTATTTGTGCGCATTATCCTTCGAGAAGAGCACCTTCTGCGTGCCTTTTTTCCAGTAAGCACGCATTCCTGAAAATGAAAAAATTTTGCTATCCAGGACCACACAAACCAAAGGACAAGTTACTCCTTACATGAAGCCGCCTAAGGAAAGCCACCAACGCCTCCTTAGACACTATGTGAGCAAACAATGGAATATTTGGAGCACACAATGGAATCATACCTCTCCCTTGGGTCACCACCCACCATGTACCAAGGGAGGGAAGGAGGATTTGAAATCCCCTATATAAAGCCACCATGAGATGAAGAATGGGTGATCACATTGTTATGCTTGCCAGAATTTCCCAAGCAATACCAGGAGTGTGTGACCTGGAGCTAGATATAGAGGGGACTTGATTGTTGGCCATCCAATAATCTTAGTTCAACACAGTAGAGAGAGATCGAGATTGCACCAAGGCGAGCTTGGAAAACAAAATCCTTGCATCAGGACCTAGAACCATTGTCTAGGGCCCCTTTGGCAAGTGGGTAAAATTTCTTCTTCATATCAAACGCTTAATAAGAAGGGGCCTAGAGCCATTGTTTGCATTATTATCATTTGGCTCTCTTCAATAGCTTCTGTATATTTGTTTTTTAGTTTTATTTTAATTTGAGTATACATTTGCATGCTTTTTCCTCTAGATTGTATGCTTATGAACTCCACCACTTTCTGCCTATTACCAATAGTTTAAAGGGGTAAACCACACCCCTTAAACTGGTGTGATTTCGTACATCTGTGCACCAAATCCACCACAACAGTGGGGTTGGGGATAAATGAATGTCAGGGTCATGTAGGACTTAGGATATAAATGGAATGTGAGTGTTTGTTGCGGTAAGGTTTTGGGTTTTATGAAATTTTTTAAAGGGCACAATAATATCATATATATAATATATGATCATATATATATATAATATGGTTATTTCAGAGGGTGGGAAAATATTTATATTATAAAGTATAGAAACTTTATGTTAGTTGGTTATTTGAAGATTTAATGGGTAAGCATTAAACGATGTATTTAGGCTTAATTTGGTTATGGAACATGGGATTTTTGAAACCTAGGAGAAACCGTTATTTGCCCTTTTTGACCAGCAGTTCCTTCTTGGAAATAAATGACAACCATGGAATATTATTTTTAATATAAACGATCTAAATATAAATAATTAGTCACCTTGAGATTCTGTAAATTACATGATACTAACAGTGGCTCCAGCTAGGGATGGCAACTCCTTCAGGAGGTGTCAAGAACACCGTAGACTAGTAGCCTGACCCATTGGGTTGATCCCAACTCAGAAAATTTATTTGCTACAAAAAAATTGTGGCTAAAAATATTCAAGCTAAAATCTAAACTCTCTACAACTGAAGTCTACGACACATTTGATCTAAAAAACTAAAAATCAATCTGGAACTAAAACTGGAAAAATTCTTAGATTACTGAGCTTATTTTCACAGCTACCGACCCTAACCTACTGAAGTCATTGTTTTTCTAAATGATACAATAATTCCAATTTATCTAGTCAAGAAAATGCTCTAATATCTTTGTTCTTCCACTGCTTTTCACCAAAATCAGAAAAAAGAAACTAGTTAATGGTATTTGATAAAGATTCCCATCTTGATCTTCTTTACATGGAGCTTGGTGGACCTAAAGAATAACATAAATGCAAGAAAGGAATGGTTGTTTTGTTACAAAAATTTTTTCCACATAGATATATATAGGATCAAGATAGACTTGACATGTTTCTTGGAATTCCATTTTAACCAACTCAACTCCACGGTCTGAGGTTGTTTTTATGCTATTTACACCCTCGTGTGCTTCCTAACATGGCAACAACTTTCCTAATGATATTTGAAATGATTATTCAGTTGAACACAATGATGAAGTTGACTGTCTGATCATATCCATATCAAAGCGGTACATGAAAGCTAAATTTGAAAACACAAACCATCCAACGTGTCTACTATTGGGTCATGTAGTGCTTTAGATGGTTGTAGCATTGTTTCCATTGACACCTCATGATTTCCATTGTGACTATCAAACAAACAGTGATCCAGATTTCCTTTCATGATTTGAAACGAATTAAAACATAAGGGTAAAGACTCAAGATGTATTGAATCCTCCTCTATTTCAGATTCTGTGATTTCAAAATGACTCAGTGAGAGAACTTTCGGATCTGGAAAAGGTTCAGATGCATCCCTCTTTTCCTCAACTGATTCATTATAACATTCCTCATCCTTCATATTTACAATATGATTGTAATGTTCTCTTAAGAGTAAGGCAAAAAATAGAGGAAGGAATTTTTCACTTACTTGAAAACTTTCTGCATTTTCCTCTTTACAATATTTCCCAGCATGCAAAGTTTGATTTCCATCTTTGCATTGTGATAATAGGTTTTTTTCTTTCCAAAAATATGGTGATGGCTGCTTTGAATAATCAGCCTCAATCTCGACCACATAATATTCCTCTTGATAATGATATTTGAGAAGATTATCTTTGTATGCAAGGTAATCTAACATGTACATCATTGTTGGAGATTTTCCTGCCTCTCTCTGATTTTGAACTTCATCCTTGGCCACGTTGTGAATTGAGTACATAAAATAATCATTTTATGTTTTAGGACACCAAGGATGAGATGCAAATTGCTTGTGTATGTTGATCCTTGTATTTTCTAGAACTAATGGAACATGAGGTATTTGAACAACAAGTTCCTCTTTCATGCTAATCTAATGCATCATTTCATTGACTCTATTTTTCAAGATATCAATTTCTCTTTTTCCATTTTATCCTTCTTCATTGCTTTTAACTTTCTCTCTTTGTTGAATAGGTTTGCTTCCACATAAACTGCAACATTTGGAATTTATTCCAGGGTTGTAGTGTCCCTTTCTCTTAATTGGAATGTCATCTCTGGATCAAAGGCATCTAGGTAGTGCAATAGAGCTAATCTTGTAGGTGGCCTTATAACAACGGGCATTGAATGATACACCTTATTGAACCTGGCTGAAAAATGTTGCATGGTCTCCCCTGGTTGTCTCTCTAAATGGTTATACTCTTCTATGATGAGAAAAAAATTTCCCATTACCACCCATATATTCGGGAAAACTTGCGTAAATTGATGAGAATTTCTAATTCTTGCAGTTGGAAGATTCCTAAACCAATTTTTAACTTTACCTTTCAATGATAAGGCAAACATCTAGATACGCACATCATCATATTCCACCTCAAACAGTTCAAGAGAATCCTAAATATTTTGAATGTGCATTTTGGCAGTGATCTTTGCATTTTATCCATCAAACCTGGGTAGATTATTGCTATAATTTGTAGGGAGATCATGGAGGATATGAGGCAAAACCAGAGGCTTGTAAATGTCTGGGACTTTTATAGGTATAGGAGGTAAAGTAAGAGGCTTATAACCATTTTGGGATTTAGAAAGAGAAAGAGATGAACCACGAGGCTTATGTCTTACTGGGTTTTCCACAAGTGTATATGGGATGTGCACATGTGCATGACAATGTACATGATCTACAATTTGAGGCTTATTTTCTTGAGGCTCGTCAATTTTCAAATGATCAATGTAAATTTCAGCAGCGTACTCTTGATCAGGGTCATGATAAAATAGAAAGTAATTATAGATAAAGCCGAAAATGTCTCGAATACAATTGGAAATTGAATACATGGTCTTTCTAGATTGCTTCGTCATGCTTTAGGTTCTTCCTCCAGTGGAGTCTTTGAATGAAACTGATTTGGATTGGAGTCACCAAGTGGATTATTTAGCCTTCTTGTGTATGGTCATTGTCCACCACCAGTAACCAGATCTAGAACCTGATGTACTTTTTTGAGGAAGATAAAAAAATTTCCCTAGTGGAGTTGCCGCTATGTTAGCGCATCGTAGTTCTGAAGGTTGCAGGCAAAATCCCAGAGGGCCAACAACAAAACTGCTTCGGGCCTAGGATCTAGCCCTCCTATACCTAGAGAGGGATCTCTTTGTTAGATATAAATTTGTTGATTGGGAATTTTAAGCTAGCTATTAGTGTATAGAGGTTTTTTTGAATATTTGTTTATGAGACAGTAGAAGAGGTCCATTGGGCTATGGAGTCAAACAGGTGTAAACATATTTAAATGGATGAATAACTAAAATCATGTGTAACTAGGCAAGCTAGTCATGTCAATGGATCTCTATAGTTTGTGAAATGGAAAAGGAGGAGAGATTAAGGTTCAATATGAATGCAGAGTAGACCTTATCTGAATTCTACATTCAAATTTCAAAGGAAAACATATATTACTATTTCAAGACTGAGCAGGGTGCTTGATGACAAATCCTGAAATTGTTTTTCATATCAATAGTAAAGAGATAAAAGAAATAGTGTAAGGAATGTAAGAATATAACATTAAGGATTAAATCACCATTAAAATATAACACATGAATATGGAAACATTAGGGTCCTTCCATTAATCCCTAAAAAATTATTTACAACCATATGAGTATTTTACAATGGTTTTCTCCCTTCGACTCTCACCCTTTCATACTGAAAATGCATGCATTATTTAACTGAAAGATACAATGATTTCCTTATCTACTTAGGAAATCTGTTATTATCTAAAAATTAAGAAAAATTTGACAAGTGTGATCATGCAGAGGCCATGATAAATTAAATCTAACATCTGGCCCTGCTTTTTCAGAAAATCGTTGCTGGACAATTATATCTAGTGTTGTGCTGGTTGATTCAACTGATCTGATTTCTGTGTTGGCTATCATGATGGCCATTTTGTTTCTAACTACGCTTGTCTTTATTGCATCAGTTACTGTTGCGGTGGAGTTTGAAACAGAAAACCCACTGCTTCCTTTTAAAACATACAACAATGATTCAATGAACCTTTTACGGGAATGGTGTGGAACGGCTACGTGGAGCAATTGCAATGGCAGGAGTTGGTGGAGTAGTGGTGGCGGGAGTCGACATGACGTAATTGTGGCAGGATTTTGTAGGTGTAAGTGGAGCAGTAGTGGCGGGAGTTGACGTGGAGCAATGAAGGCGATGGTGCTTTGTTTGCAGAGATAAATAGTTTCGGGAGGGTAGGGGAGTGGTAGGAGGTTTAGGAAAAGGGGGTGTGAAATTTTCTAGGTGTGACACATAGTAGGAATGGTGGTAAGATATACCACTCATTTTGGACCCCCCCTTTGTGGTTAAATTTCGGGGGCTGAGGGGGGGGCTGAAAAGTGTTGAATACTATTGGGTGTGGAGATGGGCAACGGAGATGGCAGAAAGGTGATGGGAGTTTAAAGGTGGATGTGATGTGGGATGTAACGGTGGAGTGGGGGATAAATGAAGGTCAGGGTGGTGTAGTACTTAAGATATCAATGGAATGTGAGTGTTTTTTGCGGTAAGTTTTTGGGTTTTATGAAAATTTTTAAAGGGCACTGTAATATCATATTGATCAAGAGATCATGTCCATTGCTCAAAAATGCTCAAAACCAAAAGTTATAAGAAGTGGTTGCAACATCAGCGACCGAAAAGGTCTCGTCTTTGTGATTCTGGCGTCGTGAACGATTCGAAAAATAGAGGTCGTATGTAGAAGTTATGAATGTTTGAAAAGCCCAGTAAACTCCAAAAACTAGAAATTTGACTCATTTTGACTTTATCTGAAAATTTTGAAAAAAATATATATGGCAAAAAAAAAATTATTAATGTTTATTGGCCTATTAGTGGGTGCCACGTGGCCTACCCAAACGCTGCCACACAGCCCCATGCCAGAGGTTAGAGGCGTATGGAAAAATTATAGAGTCAATGAGAATGGAACCCACAACCCATCTTCCACGTGTAGGTTTTCCCGACCATTCAGGCTGTGCTTTGGTTCTTTTTTGTAATGGGTGGCAGTTTAAATTTAAATGTTTCCAAACTTCGCATCAGTGACAAGGGGGTTAGCCCCTAAGGGCCAGACCCCGTTCGATGGAACTTCACGCTGTGACCAAGGTGCTTAAACTCCCAGTGGTTAACACAAACCTTATCAGTGTGAGATTAAAGGGTGATGTGACCATACATGCCGACGGTCAAACGTGGTAGTAAATGCAATGGTTTCTCCACACGACATTTAACTCTGACAGTTTCAGACGATGACATGTGACCACTATTGACCTGATATTAAATGCTAACTCCTACCCACCACCATCTATGGAGCACACCACCAAAATTGGTGGTCAGAGCCAATTCTATTGGGCTTAACTGGAGTATCTCCACATTTAGTTGAGTTTTTTAAGGGATATTGGGCAGTTTACTATTTTGGCCATAACTCCTTAGATTTTCGGTCAATTTTGATGCATGGATAGTTAATTTTTGGTATTCTCGACATTTGGAACACATTGGCATAGGTTTTAGAGCCATCAGAAGTCATCTTGTGCAATTTTAGCTTCAGGAGATGTCAAGGATCCGTCAGGGCCACTAGGGTGTTTTCAGTGCATTGAGCATCCATTCTCTATTTTATGCAAATGAATAGTCATTCTTAGCTAATTCAAGCATTATAAAGCTTTTTGAAAGAGAGCACAGCCATTTGAGGCTTTTATTCACATGTACTTACCATTTGTGAGCAATAAAATATGAGCAACATGCCATTGGGAGCTGGACCAACAGATGTAGCCTAGGAGGGGTGAACTGCCTCATCAAATTTGCTGAGTACTATTACATGTGATGTTTAATTCTCTATTATTTACTGTTATATAGTGTTTTATAAGAAATCTACATGCTTTAACCTCACACAGGAATATGTTTAACTAAGTTAAATCATTTGTTTCACCTACAAACTTCAGAGAACCTTATGCACACATTTCAATTACTGTTTGGATACTTAGCACAGAAAAACTAATACATTCCATTCAGATCAAGTTGGTATCTGAGCTAGATTTTTACTCTCAGTATTGTTCTTGTGAAAAGTTTGTTTAACAGTTTGTAATACTTTTAATGCTTACTAAGCTAAAGCTTAAGAGAGGAGAAGGTCAATTAGTGAAAGCTCAAAGTAATACTTAGCTAAGGAGGGAAAGAGTCCCATTATCTCCATCTTCAATTTCACCTCAAAGGAAGCAGAACAAGCCATAAGCATGACTTCAGGAGAAGGAAAAATTCCTGAAGAAGTTGATCCCAAAGAGGAAGGAAGAGTGTTCAGGAATTCATTCCTTGACTTGATTGAAATGGTGAGAGTTAATTATCAAGAAAGAAATGAGAAAATTGAAGGATAAGGGTCAAAAATTCACAAGGAAGGAGAGAGATCTTCAGGAGGAAAGAAATATGAAGATAATTCAAAGAAAGGAAATGGATGAAATGGAGATCCACCATCCTCATCTTCATCCTCATCCTCATCCTCATCATCCTCATCCTCTACCTCGGTGAATCAACCTCACAAGTCAAATAATAGTGGTAAAAGTCCCTTTTTAAAACTTGATGTTAAGTTCTAATTTCCAATGTTTAATGGTGAAGTCAATGCAGAAAAATTTGAAAATTGGATAAGGAAATTGGAGGTTTATTTGAGAATCCAAAACCTTCATGATGAGGACACTAAAATTCAGCTAGCTTCATTGAGAATGGAAGGTGCAACACTTGTTTGGTGGGAAGCCAAGACAAAGGAGGAGATTAAAAAACACGGTAAGATTATTTTATCATGGGATAATTTCATTACTGCAATAAAACAACAGTTTTATCCATTAGCTCATTTACAGAAAGCTATCATGAATTGTCAAAATTTCAGACAAATTAAGGGACAAAATGTACAAGACTACACCCAAGAACTTAGGAGAAGCGCTCTCTTATTAGGGGTATATTTGCAAAGTCAATACACTTTGCTGAAGTACATAGGTGGTTTACACATCTACCTTAAAAAATCCTTATGTTCAATCCTACTAGTCTAGATGAGGTTTGTGTTCAAGCCACACATTTAGAGGCTAGAGGGAAAAATACTTTTGAAGAGGGTAGAAACAAGCCTTTCAAGGGGAAAAACAAAGACAAAACCTCAAAAGGAAAAGTAAAAAAGAATGCATATATAAAAGAAGAGGGAGAGAAATTGGTTTTTAAACACTATTCAAGAGAAGGCCATGAAGAGAAAAACTGTTGGAAATTACATCCTGAAAAAAGAACCCAATTTTAAAAAAAAACAAAGGGAAGCAGAAAACTGCAGCTACTACCACACAACAAGACTTAAGTGATGATTCAGGTGAAGAAACTAAAATTACATCCATGGGTTTGAAGAACATTAAGGGAAAAGAAAATGAAACTAAACCAAGTACTAGTACTTCAAACTGTCATGTACAAGCTCCAAATGAAGAAAAAATAATTGAATTGTTTCATGTGAGGGTTATTTGAAAACATACAAAAATTAACACATTGTTTGACAGTGGGTCACAAGGGAACCTTATCTCTGAAGACTTATTCAAGAAACTAAAACTTGAGACCATTCCACATCCAAAACCATATCCACTTGGTTGGATTTGTAAGGATGCAAATTTAGAAGTTTCAAAGAAGTGTATATTGCACTTTGCAATTACTGCACATTTTATTGACACGGTTGAATTAGATGTTGTTCTGCTTGATATATCAGGAATTGTTTTTGGAATTTATTACTTATATGATAGGAAAGATATCTTATATCGCCAAAAGAACAAGAATCATCTATTCAAATATGGCAAGGATTTTATTGTTAGAGCACATCGCAAGAAGACAAACATTGCGATGGTAAATGTTGGATAGGTAAAAAGGATAGTGAAGAGTTTCGTACTTCTTATGGTTAAGCCTAAAGATGATGTGAATCATGAGTCATTTTAAAATTGTGATTCCAAGTTAAAGTCATATTTATATGATGTAGTTGATGCACATCATGAGATGTTTCAGAAGCCAACAAGTTTGCATCCTAAAAGGGAGATTCAACATGAGATTCAATTGCAACAAGATTGTCCTCTTCCAAACATAGGCATGTAACGCATGTCTATCATGGATAATGTTGAAATAAAGAGGCAAATTAAAGACTTGTTGGACAAGGGACTCATAATACCAAGCACTTCACCATGTGGGCCACGGAGAATGTTGATTCCAAAGAAATATGGAACATGGCGTATGTCTGTGGACTTCATAGCTTTGAACAAGATTATGGTAAGAAAGCTTTACCCACTCCCAAGGATAGATTATTTGTTAGATCAGCTAAAAGTTGCTAAATTTTTCACCAAGTTAGAATTACGTAGTGGATATCATCAAGTTAGAATTGTAGAAAGTGATATTTGGAATGCTACATTCAAAACCAAATAAGGACTCTTTGAATGGATAGTTATGCCTTTTGGTTTATGTAATGCACCTGTAACTTTCATGTGTGTTATGGATGATGTTTTGCGTCCATTTCTTGAAGATTTTGTTATAGTTTCGAGGGGGTAGTGGAGTGGTAGGAGGTTTCAGCGAAAGGGGGTGCAGACATTTATGGGCACAACACATAGTAGGAATGGTGGTAAGAGATTCCACTCATTTCGGACCCCCCCCCCCCCCCCGATGTTTAAATTTCAGCGACTGAGGGGGGGCTGAAAAGTGTTGAATATCGTCGGGTGTGGAGATGGGGAGTAGAGATGGCAGAAAGGTTCGGGGAGTTTAAAGGTGGATGTGACGTGGGATATAATGGTGGGTATTAACACTAGAAAATCGTACAGCAGAAGATGACATTAATTAATGTCAAGCCAAAGGATTTACAGGGTAGGAAGACATTATGGAATCTAGAAAGTATTTAAAATCTCTAAGGTTTTGAGAAATCAAATTTGAACTAGCCATCAAATGCTATTTACATGCATTATCCTTCGAGAAGAGAACCTTTTGCGCGCCTTTTTTCCTGATAAGCGCGCATTCCTGAAAGTGGAAAAATGTTGCTATCTAGGACCACACAAAGCAAAGGACAAGCTACTCCTTACATGAAGCTGCCTAAGGACAGCCACCAGCGCCTCCTTAGACACTATGTGAGCACACAATGGAATATTTGGAGCACACAATGGAATCATACCTCTCCCTTAGGTCACCATCCATCATGTACCAAGGGAGGGAAGGAGGATTTGAAATCCCCTATATAAAGTCACCATGAGATGAAGAATGGGTGATCACATTGTTATGTTGACCAAAATTTCCCAAGAAATACCAGTAGTGTGTGACCTGGAGTTGGAGATAGAGGGGACTCGATTTTTCGCCATCCAAAAATCTTAGTCCAACACAGTAGAGAGAAAGAGGGAGACTGCACTGAGGCAAGCTTGGAAAACAACATCCTCGCATCGGGACCTAGAACCATTGTCTAGGGGCCCTTTGGCAAGTGGGTAAAATTTCTTCTTCGTATCAAATGCTTAATAAGAAGGGGCCTAGAGCCATCATTTGCATTATTGTTGTTTGACTCTCTTCAATAGCTTTTGTATATTTGTGTTTTAGTTTTAGTTTAATTTGAGTATACATTTGCATGATTTTTCCTCTAGATTGTATGATTATGAACTCCACCACTTTCTGCCTATTACCAATATTTTAAAGGGGTAAACCGCACCCCTTAAACTGGTGTGATTTCGTTCATCCATGCACCAAATCCACCACAACAGGGTTGGCGACTCCACTAACGTTTTACCAAGTTTATGTGGTTGTGCCTTCTTTTGTGGAGATCTTTGTCTATGCTAGAGAGTGGAGATGATAGTCCTTTGATCTATCTTGTAGTCCCTAGATTCACCTTGAGTGACAGACTGAAGAAGAGTGGCCCCTAATTTTTTTTACTTGCAGGATTTTGTGCGTGTTTGTTCCTCATAGACACACAGGGTGCACGTTCAATGCTGACCTGAGCACAGAAAGTGCACCTTTCTCAGCCTTTCACATGCAATTCATAGAATGAGAAATTTCTCCCAAGATTCTGTCTTTTTCTACTTGTAAGGTGTTTGGCACCCCCTAATGCATCTACCAAAACTTGTTGTGGTACCCCACAACTTGTTAGAACTCACTTTTAGCTGCTTTCTGTAGGCTTAGAGTCAGTTTTGCTTCAAGTTGATTTTTGCAAAATCTTCACATAGTTTAAGTAGGGGGAAAATTAACTGGCGTTCCAAAAAATTTATGTTTTGCAAATTTTGGTATTCACACCTAGATAACTAGTCCAAGTAAGTGGCCCAAGACCATGCATGCATAGCTAGTTTTCTTTTTTCTAGTGTAGATTTTTTTTAGTTTAGTTCAATTTTGCATTAGGAATTGCGGGACTAGGATTGAATTGTTTATAGAAGAGAAACTAATCTATGCTACCATTGCACCCTCCAGTAATCCTAGGTAAGCATATGAATGCTCTATATTCACAATTCACCATCTCCCTATAGTTAGTCACATAGATTAACTAGGAAATTTTGAAAGAGGCCCATTATCTGCACATGTTTTCCATTTGAGCCAGGAACAATATAACATAGTTTAAATAGGGGATTTTGTAAAGGATCAACGATATCCACACATTCAAACTATGTTCTTGTTCACCTTATTCTCACACACACTCACCCACTAAGCGAAGAAAAGAAACCTAAAACTAACTTAACCAAACTCACTAAATTCTCCCCATAGGGGCCACAAAAGAATTTATAGCTTAAGTTAGGATCAAGGGGGTAGGTATCCAATAAGCTGCCTTGATCATACTTCATATTGAAACATAGAAATCATGTATTTAGGGAGCTTCAAATACACCTATCAGCCCACGGTAAAGAAATCCTGAAAATGATAGAGACTCGTTTCAGAGGGGGTTAGGCTTAGGCGCAGTGTGTGCGGTATCAGTTGGGGCTACCTAACCCGACTGATACTCGGTACTGTTAGCTAACTACCAAGAAGCCCAATACTCGAACGCTCATGTGGGATGGTGGTTATTAGTGGCTAAAAACTAGGGCATCCTTTACCTTATAGGTGACAATGCAGGCAAGCCCCAGACCCTCTACCCTTACCTTGGTGGATTCTCTTCAGCTGACTAGGGGCGTCACCAGCTCTTATGGGACGTTGTGCCAGCACTCGCAAGAAATCTTCTCTCAAGGCCCAGTTAATTTTGAGTGTGTGAGGACGTAATAGGTATTATAGGATTTTAAGTATCATACGCAAACAAAAAAAACCACTTTTTTTCTTGATTGGTCACATAGATTAATTTAAAGGGAAAATTCATTTTATTTTTGCTCTGTTTTATGTGTGTGGCGATAATTTTTCTTTGATCGTAGACTCTATCCTCTAAAATTTGTCCAAAACCTAACCTGGTCGACACCTGAATGATCCCAACAGAACCTTTTCGATCCAGGCATCTTTTGGACCTCCCCCCATTACTGGGAGGGGTTCCAGGTATTTTTCCATTTAGGTGTCAAAGATGGAACACTGCCACCGTCGTTGGTTCATCCTTCATTGGAGTAGCCATATTTGGGAACCCTAGTCAGTCTCCCAACACCACACCACACACCACTCCTCCTTCGACCCTTAGGGGGCATAGGAGTTCATCCCATTTGGGAAGCCAGCTGAATACACAACAGGGTATGTCGCAGACTAACTCTAATATCCCCAAATTGGGATTGCTAGCAAGGCATGCCTGAAAAACGCATTTTTCAGGAATGGATGCTATATTAAAAAATATTAGCCCTTGGATATATTATATCTAGTAATCTAAGATCCAAATCCAAGATGAAATAAGAAACCAAGCAAACTAGGTGAGATAAACAAGCCTCTCACACCTAGAATGGCCGGAAAATGCCCAATAATGGGACTGCAGCAATATGTAAACACAATTATGGAGCTGAAGCAAGCTATAAATCCATGGAATGTGTCAATAAACACTTCAGAATCAATTTCATGTACATCATAAATAATTATGATTCATTTCTTCAACCCAAAGTGGGGAAAAGCAGCTATTTTAGCCCTAAAAATGTTAACTTCAAAGATTTTCATAAAAATAAGGGAAAAGGATAGTGGGATACCTTATCTTAGGTCATAATAGACTTACATATCAAGTTTCAGCCCAAAAAAATCATTCTAGATATATTAAACAGATCTCCCACTCCTGTTATGGCTTAAAAAGGCCCAAATGCCATGACTTATGGTATGCAGAAATTACTGAATCTTACACAATGTGATTTTGTGAGGGTTTCAAATATAATATGAGGAAATAAAATATCTATAGTTATTTATATCATAACATGGAGGAAAGTGTAGATCTAGCTCCTTTTATACATCCCAGAGATAATCGGGCAAGGGTTTCATGAGAGCACAATGTACATAACATCAGATCTGCAGATCTAGATCTAGAAAAAGTAGTTATAATACATATCTAAATAAAAATAGCTTAAATATAAAATGAATAGAATAAGGATAAGATACAAATCTTTCCGGGAGAAGGTTTGGCCCTTCCTCGAAGGAAAAATCTCACAAGCAAGGGATCAAACCCTGCTACTACAGCACTCTAGAAAATGACATAGTTTCTAAAGCTAAATGAATTGCAGATGGTGAGGAGTGATTTGGCCACATGCCAAGATCTGAAATCTGAAGCTCAACAGCTAATACACTCTTCCAAGAGGTTAAAATACACACTCACTGAGAAAAGGCACTAGTACAATCTAGATCTGAGCCTCCACTTGCTCCAGCTCACTGAAACAAGTAAACCCCAACAAGATTTACAGTTTCTAAGGGAGATGGAGCTTAGCCATATGCCTGATAGTGGGAAATAAGAAAAATTCCCTCCAAGAGCTACTCAATGGAAGGAGAGGGAATCCCTAAACAGTAAATCCTCACAATTCTCTACTAAACAGCCAAGAGAATGAGATATGTCTAAGAAAACAATATACTCTGAAAATATAATATCATCAACAACTTCTCTTGAGCCATCCCCTTCCTTTTATAATATGAGAGCTTTGGCAAACCCTAAACCACCTTGATGAATTATCTTCTTTCAGATGAGGGCCTCCTTCTAGAACTGCGTTGATCAACAAGGAGGTTCAATGCATCTGGATAGTGCTGTGATTTGGTCCTATTAACCTAGTCAATCTACCTCATCCCTTTTCACACCCAAGTGAAATCAATCCAGCTCACAAATTTCTGCCTATGATAATCCTTGTTCTTCTTCATGCATGCATGTTGACTTAGTCAAACTTGACTATGTCCTCATCCATTTGCCCTTGTTCACACTCGTAAGTGTAAAATCCAGCTACTGTGATGATCCCCTTTTCACATTACAAGGGTATTTTATTGAGACATCCCTGATTTGCCTCTGTTCACATTGGGAATTGATTTATTTTGATGTTTTTAGGAGTTTACATGTCCTACTTTACATTTTATTCATCAATTAAGAAAATTAGCACAAAATGAAATACTCCTATTAGCTTGAGCTAATTAGGAATATTACAGTCCTCCCCTCCAAAAATGTTGCTTGTCCTCAAGCAACTACAAGGTTAGAACTGAAATGGATGGGGGAAGCATCTTCTCCCAATCAATCATCCAAAAAAAATGAGTCACCTCCCAACAGTTAACTCCAAAAAATACTCTTCCACCTTAGGTTCCTGCAAAGAAGGTGGGCTGAAAAGATAAACATAATAGACAAAATTTCCTACTCCACGAGGTCCTCCTCTCCACTTAAGATAAGTGTAGAGTGTGTGCTCATCCTGGGCTACAAAAGTATTGCCCTCAAGTGGCAACATGAATATTAGATCTGAAAAGATCCTTCTTCAACGCTATAAAACTAGTTGGTCCAAAACATTCCACATGTGATGGATAGGAGAGCATCATCATATGGCATCCCATCACACATTTGGCCCACCTCCAAGAGAAACAAATATTTGGCTATGGTGTCCATAAATCCTCCCATGTTCCCATTAGAACATGTACTGCAGAAAATGTGGGAGTCTCCTTCCCAAAAGGACACATTCAAACCATGTGCCTTACTCAACATCATGTTTCCCATGAAGTTACAACACAGTTTTTCCAACTGCAGCTTTAGAAGTTTACAAGGCAAGTGGTTGCTGGATACATGGTGGTCTACGTATGTTATTTAATTTACTAATTAATAGGAGATGGCTACATACAACAAATGAACATACATGAAGTAATACAACACTTTCCCATGGCCATATAAGAGATGGTTGTCTCCATCATACAATTTGGCCCAATGTTGACCATGGAGCTCAATGAAAAGCTTGCCCTCTTGTGGAGCAATGCACTGCATAAAAATGGTAGTATGTAGATCACCAAATGCAACAACAAGATCCTTACCATGTGCTAAGAGCAAGATCATGATAGGGTCCATAAACAAATACTCCATAAGGATATGACATACTCTCATGAAGAGAAATGAATCATGTGCTGCATGAGGATCCTTCCTCATGTACTTGGGGATCCAAGCCAAGAAGAACATAACACAGCAATAGATGCCTCCATCCATTACTCCATCTTTCTCACCTCCTCCTTTTCCATCAAGTGCACCAAGAGTAGAATGATCCTGGGGATACTCCATAAATAAACCCCAGCTCCAAAGTGGCAATGCTATTGGCCTATGCAAATAGGCTCCACCCAATTCATGGCTCCAATATTTGACATGCAGAATGTCAAAGGCATCTCCCATAATGCTGCTACACATAAGAAGTCTCTCCCATGGGGAAAGTTCCTCTTGAACATCTAAGGCCAAGGAGTAGCCCCTTTGCACTGTGATAGTGCCATCTTCTACTCCTGCAACATCATGAAAACTGTGAGAGAAAATATGCCCTTGCTCTCCCAAGAACATCCCAAGCAACAAAATCTTTTGCTGCCTCCTTATACTCCCATCATCAAAATCATGTAGTGAAAACATGGTGATTGACATGAAGAATTTTATGTCAAAACAATGTGTCCATACTTCTTTCTGCCCCATGATGCAAGTATCCTGCCACATACCCTTGGAAAGAGGATGATGACCAAACTCTTTCAAAAGTAACCAGCGCAGCCAAGCCTCCTGTTGCTTGGTATCATAGATCTACAAGTAGCTTTCCAGCTTCTTGCTCACCATCCACATCCACTCAATAATTTTTGGATGTCTCCCAAGTTTTCCTTCCTTAGCACTCCCCCAAGGAAGACTATCATTCTCCCAAATCAGATTTATGCTCTTGCATTTCATGGGATGTTGAAATGAAATCTTCTCAAGGATCAATTTGACCCCATAAGGATCCAAATAGGTGGTAGGAAAAAACCTCCCATCATGATGTGCATGGCTCAAGAAGTTTCTAACACACACATGAGAGATGTTATCCATCTGAAGATGTCCTCCATCATCTATCTGTTCCTCCTTGAATCCATGAAGATCCAAGGGTGAGAAGGAAAGAGCCTCCTCAAACTGTTGAAGAACTTTACACTCCATGACATGTTGAAGAGCACCTTTCATGGGATCTCTTGATGAGACCTCCTCCTCATGCATGGTCTTCCAAAACTAGTGAGGCCTTAGAACTGTTGTAGGTAGAAGTTTCTCTTTGAGCTGGGGAGTGCTCATTGAGAAAGTGTCATCTAGAAAGGAGAAAGGGTTTCTTACTTCAAGATGTCTACTATCTACCATTTATTCCTCCTTTTATTCATGAATGAAGCTGTCATGTGAATTCTACCATAAGGAATGGGTCTTCTTTTCTTCATCACTGCCTTTGCACAGCGCAGTGCAACTCTGTTGCTCTAGATCAGCAGCATGCAAAGATGTAGGTCCCTCTTCCTCTAACTGAATGAAATGAGGTAAAGCTAAAGTCTCCTTGGAGGCTCTATATTTAGCTTTGTATTCACTTAGAATCTCAGATTCCAAGTGTCCTATATGCCTCTTGTATTCTCTTCTCTGAGAATAGGAAGTGCATGGCTCTTTCTCTTCTTGAAACCCTCTAGGAGTTTCATTGAAACTCTTCATCTGCTTAACCTCCTGGGGGAGGTCCTTTCTGGATCTGAACACTGATGAGAGAAATCTCATATTCTTCATCATTCTGATCTTATTTTATTTTCTTGGTTTGATACTCACGGGCTGAGCCAAGAAAGATGCTCTGATACCACTATAATATCCCCATATTGGGATTGCTAGAAAGGCATTCCTGAAAAACACATTTTTCAGGAATGGATGCTACAGTAAACAATATTAGCCCTTGGATATCTTATATTTGGTAATATAAGATCCAAATCCAAGAGGAAATCATAAACCAAGAAAACTAGGTGAGATAAACAAGCCTCTCACACCTAGAATGGCCGGAAAATGCCCAATAATGGGACTGCAGCAATATGTAAACAAACTTTTGGAGCTGAAACAAGATATAAATCCATGGAATGTGTCAAGAAACTCTTCAGCATCAATTTTATGTACATCAGCAAGAATTATGATTCATTTCTTCAAACCAAAGTGGGGAAAAGCAACTATTTTAGCCATTAAAATGTTAACTTCAGATATTTGCGTAAAAATAAGGGAAAAGGACGGTGGGATCCCTTATATTAGGTCATAATAGACTTACATATCAAATTTCAGCCCAAAAAAATAATTCTAACTATATTAAACAGATCTCCCACTCCCGGTATGGCTTAAAAAGGCCCAAACCCCATGACTTATGGTATGCAGAAATTACTGAAGCTTACACAATGTGATTTTTTGAGGGTTTCAGATATAATATGAGGAAATAATATATATGGAGTTATTTATATCATAACATGGAGGAAAATGGAGATCTAGCTCCTTTTATACATCACAGAGATAACCCGACAAGGGTTTCATGAGAGCACAATGTACATAACATCTGATCTGCAGATCTAGATCTGTAAAACGTATTTATACTATAGCTTTGAATAAAAATAGCTAAAATATACAATGAATATAAGTAAGATAAGATACAAAGCTTTCCGGGAGAAGGGTTGGCCCTTCCTAGAAGGAAAAAGCTCACAAGCAAGGGATCAAACCTTGCTACTGCAGCACTCTAAGAAAATGACGCAGTTTCTGAAGCTAACTGAACTGTAGATGGTGAGGAGTGATTTGGCCACATGCCAAGATCTGAAATCTGAAGCTCAACAGCTAATACACTCTTCCAGGAGGTTAAAAGACACACTCACTGAGAAGAGGCACTAGTACAATCTCGATCTGAGAAGATCTAGTCTCCACTTACTGCAGCTCACTGAAACAAGTAAACCCCAATAGGATTTATGGTGTCTAAGGGATATGGAGCTTGGCCATATGCCTGATAGTGGGAAATAATCACAATGCCCTCCAAGATCTATTCAATGGAAGGAGAGAGAATCCCTAAACAGGAAATCCTCACAATTCTCTGCTAAACAGCCAAGAGAATGAGATATGTCTAAGCATAAAATATACTCTCAAAATATAATATCATCAACAAACTTCTCTTGAGCCTTCCCCTTCCTTTTATAAGATGAGAGCTTTGCTAAACCCTAAACCACCTTGATGAATTATCTCCTTTCACATGAGGGCCTCCTTCTAGAACTGCATTGATCAACAAGGAGGTTCAATGCATCTGGACAGTGCTGTGATTTGGTCCTGTTGACCTAGTCAATCTGCCTCATCCCTTTTCACACCCAAGTGTAATCAATCCAGCTCACAAATGTCTCCCTGTGCTGATCCTTATTCACACTGAACTAGTTTTATCGATGATCTCTTCTTCTTCATGCATGCATGTTGACTTAGTCAAACTTGACTATGTCCTCATCCATTTTCCCTTGTTCACACTCATAAGTGTAAAATCCAGCTACTCTGATGATCCCCTTTTCACATTACAAGGGTATTTTATTGAGACAACCCTGATTTTCCTCTGTTCACATTGTGCATTGATTTATTTTTATGTTTTTAGGAGTTTACATGTCCTCCTTTACATTTTATTCATCAATTAAGAAAATTAGCACAAAATGAAATATTCCTATTAGCTTGGGCTAATTAGGAATATTACATTAACCCTCCTTCTAACCTGAACTTTGTGTCTTCACACATTGCAATGGCATCAACCTCTCAGTCGCCTTTCTTAGCTTCATTGAATCTACCCAATTTAACCAAGCTAAAGAATGACCCCATCGCGCATGATCCTACATGGCCTCCCATGCCCACAAATCTCCCTTTGGATATACCAAAATTTGAATGAAAGCAAGTGGAAGACCTAGTTAATCATGTAATGACCTTTCACCTGTGGTGCTCATCGAACAGTATCATTGATGACACTATTCAATTGAGGCTATTTCAACGCACTTTGACAGGAGTAGCCGTGAAATGGTACATGGAGCAACCCTCAGCTTCCCCTGGAACCTTTAGTGCCCTTGCTACTGTGTTCCTCACATATTTTCAATTACCCATTCACCGCGATTTCGGAATGGAATTTCTGACTCATTTTAGGCAAACCCCCACCGTCTATATCTCAGACCATCTCCATGAATGGAGGCAACGTCACAATTTATGTAAAGCTAAACTTGACGACCAGTTTCTCTTATATTTGTTCTTGAAAACTCTGACGACAAATATTTCAAAGGATGTGGCTTAGAAAAATCCCACATCCGAAGAGGACGCAATCAGTAAAGCCCAAAAGCTTGAGCTGATTTATACGTAGTTAGGATATATTTATAGCATCCTCCCTAATGCCCTGCACCTATAAACTTATCAAGAACTGTCAGGCGCATCTACAGATGGGCTAATTTGGTCAATGACCCAAGGTTACCTAGGTAGCAGCAGTCAAAACCCCGGTTACACATATAATTCTACCTAGAACATGTCTCAACCTGGATTTCAAAGTCATCATATGCCTCAGAAAAATTTGACTAATAGGGTGCAAGCATATCATCAGGGAGGACCTTATCCTTCGGTTGAGGGGACCTAGTACACAGAAAGAAACACTGACGAAAGAGCTCACCTCCAACGGCCATGTGCAAACTTAGGACCGAGTTACACTCAGTCCTCAGCACATGACCCACCTCTGCAAAACAATGCATAGGTGAACTTTGTGCAGCCGTCCCAAAACCAACCACACCAATATAACCAAAAGAACTACTCTCCTAACGTGGTAAAGAAAAAATCCAAAAACAAGCCAAAAGGGAACCCTGGACAGGGGGGAAGCAACCAGCAGCGCCCACCGCAATCCTAGGCTGGAGGTAACTCCAACCGAAATCGGAACCTGGAGCCAAGCAATGCGCAACAGTAGAGAAAAAGGCCACCTCTTCGAACAAACCATTCTTGTTCGATATGTGGTGAGTACGGGCACTATACTCACCACTTTCCCGATCTCCCTGAGCTAAAAAAGCTATAGAGTAACCGATTATAAGGAGTATCTTGCCAGAAAGCCGCTATGATGCAAGAACCATTCCCCAACCAAGGGACAATAAGCACTCACCAGAAAAATACAGACGATTTCGGGAAAAGTGGCCATGAAATCTACATGACTGGGGAAGAGATGTTTTTCCAAACATGGAATCGCAACTACGACACCCCACTAGACACCAATATGTCAGGGGAAAGTACCAATGTGCTGGCTGCACCTTTGACCATTTCAATGATGCCTATAGAACCATTACCAAAGATGGAAAAGGGATCTAATAGGAGATTAGGAAACTAGTCCAAAGTGGCCCATAATTATAGCATCGTGGAAAATTTAGCATAATCTCCCACTGTCATGTCATCTTTGGAAGTATTACAATCATGCCCAAAACAACAGAAAGCCCTACTTTCCGTATTTGGCGCTATCGATCTTGTCGATACACACCTAATGGCTTTTTACTTGGACAAAGCCACCCCCAGCTTCCTTCCATGGTCGCCTTCCAGATACCAGTGTTGGTCCAGAATATCAGTATTCACCAATATGTCATAGACGAGGGTGAATCGACATGCATCATGTCAAAAAATGTTTGGCAGAAGTTAGTTTCTCATGAACTAAAACCCTCAATCATCACGCTTCGAGCATATGACAGTCGTCCCTCGACCCCCGTCGGCCTCTACCAAAATTTCTAGGTATGTTTAGCCAGAAAGACGGTCCACATAGACATTGAAGTCTTGGACACTCACTTGGATTACAATATAATCCTCGGGCAGAGTTATATGTACGCCATGTCTGCCATAGCCTCCTCCGTCTTCCACATTATGATGTTCCCGCACGAGCATCACATCATTACTATAGACCAGCTGAAACATAGAAAGAAGCGTCCCCTAACCAATATGAATGTAATTCTACCCTATGTAGATACAACCCTGGATGCTCTTTCACGGTACCATGAATATGGCCCTGGCCAATTCAAACTGTCGTCCGTTCTAGGGTCGTTCTTAGGAGATCCCCCCATAATCCATAAGCCATCACCTGATGTCATAGGGGCTCCAGTATGCATGATGTCCACATCAAGCACTGAGGCTATTCAGGACATGGAATCAAGCAGTAATGACACTGAGGCATCAGCCATGACAGCCTCTCTAGCCTACGCTGACTCCCAAACCCCTTTCCTCTACCCCCCAGCTAGCTTCATCTCCCAGCAGGTTTTGGCAACACTGGTATTACCCAACATATCGTTGGAATTCCTAGTTTGGTATCTCGTTCCTCCTTCCGGAACAGGAGCCACCCATGTTATTGCCACAGGGTTGTAGCCCCTCAGTCCCGAGGAGCCATCACCTATCCAAAAAACAGTTGATATCACCCCTATAAAGGAAATTCCCATTGCAAAACAAGTGATCACCACTAGGAAAACCTAGAAGAGAGGAAAGAAGATGGTGACCCCTTCCATTCAATCTGAATCACCAGTCTGCACCATATGCGACGTCATAGGTCATCCTACCCATATATGTCTGGAGTTGGATGAATTAAAACCACTCCTTGGGTCCAAAGCAGACATCTCGACGCCGCATTCCCGTAAAAAGGAACCTACCATCAAAGGTAAAGGCAACGCGCTGCATACCAATCACGCATGCACTCTCTATAGCAACTATGGGCACTGCACCCACCATTTTCTAGAGATACCGCAATATAGGGATGCCTTACATGCGATCAAGCGATCCTATCAAGAGTAACCCTCCATCTAGTCTATCAGCGATGAACCTCATATCATCCTGTACCTACAGGAAGAGCGACGATCACCTGAAATGATCCCCTCTAGACCTGCTCCCCCAATTGAAAAATGCATACTTTGTGATGAACTTGATCATTTCATCATCGACTTCCCATCCTTAGAAATGTTCCAGCGATGGTACCCAGTGCATATAGTATATCACACTGAAATGGACGTCCCATACTCATGTCAGATATGCGGTGACAACCACCTTGTACGTTGTTGTCACTACATACTGTGATTCTGCACAACTTTAGCCTGTATGCGATCAACCATAGTCTGCCTCTCCCAAGAATATGACACAAAATCAGTGTCCATAAACAGTTAGAAAAATCAAGAGGATGTGACAGATAGATCTGTCCAGTTGCAACCAATTGGAAGGCGACCAATCAAAGAGATTCATCCCCCACTAAGCGCCGGTGATACGACACACCATATAAGATTCATGTCATCATGTATTGGGACAATGACTTGAGCTATCTGCTCATCCGACATAGGTTTCGAGTCAACTACAGCTACAAGAGTAGTTGTCTCTATGACAGTGCAGACCCAATCTATCTGCACTCTGTCGACCCCGTCTAGTTCCACCACATCCACGATGGAATCCTTTTCGTGTCTCTCAACTAGCTCCACCTGGATTACCCCCATTCAATATAAACCTAAACATGAAAAATCGCCCTTCAGGTCCTTGTTTCATTCGGATGAGGATATCTTAGAGGCCATGATGGAGCCAAATTACCCATGGGATGCAATGCATCACCGTTCACTTTTTCTCCCCAAGAAAACATTAAGTCCTATCAAGACAACTGAACAAGAGATCTATGTGATCGAATCAAAAGACTTCCTGCTATCAAGAAAGGTTCATTGGTTCAAAAACCCCATCCCAACGCTTGATGCATTCGAGGAAGGAAATATGTCAAATATTTCGACTACCATCAAGGTGAACATATCCCAAAATCCGACAAAGGTCGAAGAAATCTCACTGCGGGCATCATGCTCTCCAGAAGAAATAACCTCTTATACCAAATTGTTACAAGAGTATAGAAATATCTTCGCGTAGGACTACTTAGAAATGCCTAGGCTTGGTCCTATAATCATAGAGCACCATATTGACACTTGGCCTGACGTACCTTCAGTACACTAGAAACAACGTCAACTGCAACCATCTAAGGC
Organism: Pinus albicaulis; assembly: GCA_034641835.2. Taxonomy (NCBI): domain Eukaryota; kingdom Viridiplantae; phylum Streptophyta; class Pinopsida; order Pinales; family Pinaceae; genus Pinus; species Pinus albicaulis. The sequence goes on from CM076575.1 coordinate 148,392,154, forward strand.
AGAAGCAATAAAGCGAGAAATTGACAAGATTCACAAAGCCGGGTTTATCTACCCAATCACCTATACATCTTGGGTTTCCAACCTTGTTCCCGTCATGAAAAAACAGGGCACTATACACGTTTACACCGATTTTCGAGATTTGAACAAATCTTGTCCTAAAGAAAATTACCCCACTCCATTCATTGACCAAGTCATCAATGTGTGTGTAGGACACGAGGCTCTATCCTTTATGGATGGATTCTACGAATACAATCAAATCCAAATTTGCCATATAAACCGATACAAAACTGCACTCACTACCCCCTAGGGCACATTCGGATACAAGGTAATTCCATTTGGCCTAAAAAATGTTGGAGCCACCTTCCAAAGGGCCATGAATTATATATTTCATGACTTGGCACACCTTATCCTCTCCTACTTAGATGACTTGACAGTCCGCTCCAAGAAGCGTTCAGACCATCTTGAGGATCTGTGATTGGTATTCCAAAGATGTCGTTAATACAACCTATGCTTGAACCCCCTCAAGTGTGTCTTCTGCATCAGTGCAGGAAGGCTCTTAGGTTTTATTGTGTCCCAACAAGGCATTCATGTGGACCCTCTCAAGGTCCAAGCCATCAAAGAGGTACCTCCACCTCGAACCCTCAGACAACTTCAAAGATTGCAAGGGAAGGCCAATTTTCTGAGGCGCTTCGTCCCAGATTATGTCACATATGCTCAAGGGTTATTGAGCCTCCTTCACTAGGACATTCCCTTTAAACGGGATGACCATGCCCAAAAATAATTTGATGCGCTGAAGGAGACATTATCCTCAGCACCACTCATTAGTCCCCCAGACTATGACAAGGATTATATCATGTATCTATCAGCTTCCAATTCCACATTGGCCGGATTCGACATACCCAAAGAGTTACTCTCTAACCATGGGAAACACTTCGAGAATGAAGTTTTCGAGGAGCTATCTCACCACCTCAGATTCACCCATGAATTCGCTTCACCATACTACCCCAATTCCAAAGGACCGGTAGAAGCTATTAACAAAGTACTTAAAACTATGTTACAATGCATGGTGAATAACCATAAAACCAACTGGCACCATATGCTCTTTTCTGCCCTGTGGGCATACCACACGACAGTAAAGACGTCCACTAGTTTCACTCCCTTCCACTTAGTATACGGGGTCGAATCCATGATTCCCATAGAACGTAAGATCCCAATTTTTCATGCCGCCATCGAACTCCTCAATGACACCCAGCCTCTAGAGCAGCGTCTAGTACAACTAGAGAATATTGACGAAAATCGACAGCAGTCACTGCAACACAATGAGGCCCACAAGAAAAGGGTAAAATCATCATTCGACCACCACATCACCCCTCGCTCATTCACTGAGGGAGAATTAGTCCTCCGCTATGATGTCGCAAAAGAGGCCTTAGTGCTAGGAAATTTTGAAACCTTGTGGAAAGGACCCTACTTCATTAAACATTGCCTCCGACAGGGGGCATACATCTTGACAGAACCGGATGGTAATTGCCTCACTAACCCTGTCAACGGACTTTTCCTCAAGAAATTCTACCCATAAGGGCCCCGGACAGCCCTTCCCCTAGAGTGAGAGTACACAAAAACCCAACCACTCAAAATATTTGACCCAAAGACTTATTTAAAAGTGCTCAAAGTATCACCATAGATCACAAAAACGAACCCTATTTCGGGTTTTTTGATGGAGAATCAAGATGGTCTCAAAATTTAGTCGTAACTACCTAGGTCATTTATTGCCCTGACCGATCACCACTGTGTTCAAACAATGTGTGTATCGGTTCAGAAACAAACAATGAGGCAGAATACGACGTTGTCATCAGACTTATATGCGAAGCCCTCCATAGGGGCTTTCGCCATATGCATATCTACCTCGATTCCCAGTTAGTAGTATCACAGCTAAACCAAACATTTAAGACAAGAGATACACATCTGTTTAGAAAATATTTGTGTGCCAAAAGATTAAGCAGACAATTTGACTATATCACATTTTCACATGTACCAAGGAGTCAAAACCAAACAGCTGATCGCATAGCTAACAATATCCTAAGCTAGAATTCATCTCGAATAAACCATAATACATAAAACCAAAAATATATATATCCATCAGCATAACAAAATACATAAACCAAAACAAGTGATACATCATGTAGAGCGGCAAAAAAATATCTCATATATATATCAACATATGTATATCTGAGTACAAAAAATAGTGTCGCTAGCCCAATTGCTAGCCCAAAGATACAAAAGTCATAAAAAATAAGGGAAGCATCCTCATAATGGGTGCTTTCCCTATGTAGAAAACTACTCTATGGGGGTGCCCCCTCAAGACGGGCACCTGGACCCACTACTGCTCCCGGTACCACCACCGGAGCTGTCATCGCAACTGCGATCGCCACCCGACGTAGAGTGGGCCAATAATCTTTCTCGCAGGCTATCACTGTCTCTAACCAGACATCCTCGAAGTCATCCATGAAACCTCGAGCAGGCATCCCCTGGGTCAAGAAATCCACTCGACCCCATAAGTCCTCAAGAGAAGTCACCTGAGCTGTTAGTTCTACAATGCACACCTCTGCCACATCAGCATGAGCTTGCTCCGTTGCAACCTCTCCAGCAGCCAAGCTACTGCCCTCCCCATAAGGGCCAGCACCTCCTCCCTAACCACCTCGAGGTAATTGCGGAGGATCGTGGCCCACCAGTTGAGCCACGGGGTGACCTACCTCGCCAACATCTACACGAAGTAACCAAAATAATGTCAATGTCACTAGCGAAACACATAAGTACATACATACTTAAACAAATGCAGAAAAAATATAACACATACCTGCAGGTCTCCAAACGTAACTAAAAGGGAGACCCATGTCTGGGTCACCCTGGAAGTCCATTCCCGCATACGAGTATGGAAAGAACATCTGTGAATTGGCCTTGAACCAGGCCTCTATCATGGCGTTCCAATAACGCCCCACCATGCCACCATCGCCCTGCGGCATCATCGGAGCCCACCTCCTCATACGTGGCTCCCGTGGCCCACCAGTAGGCACCACCACTACCGACCTCAGCACCACCACCCTCTTGTACATGATGCTACACAAGACGTTGGCGTACGCAAATGACTTGGATCCATGTTGGACCTTGTTCATCTGCGACACCATCTCATCAAAACAAAAGTAGGCGAAGTCAAAAAATTCCTGGACCTCAACTGGCACAAAACTCCAACCTGCAGGATAGACACATGATGCGGAGCAACCAACTTCGCCAGTCATATGTTCACCGCCAGAGCACATCGCTCGGCCACATCTGTAACTGACGTAATGTTGATGCAGCCCTCCATAAGAGGCACCCCACCACAATTACATCTACTAAACCTCTCAAGGTCCACTCGCCCAGGAGGATGAGATTCAGAGGCTAGTTAGCCCCTTCTCAGGCTCTGTCTATAACTATGTAAATATTCCTCCTTGGGAAAATTCAGGAAGCAAGAAGTAAAAACGCATTTCCAGCCATGCATGCAATAAAATACTGAAATGAACTCTTGGATCCCAAATATACAACAATAAACAATCTAAATCCAATAATAGAGCTAAAACAAAGCAAACTAGGTGGGCTAAACAGATCTCCCACTACTAGTATTGCCAGAAAGTGCCAAAACCCCAAGACTAAAAAATACCGGAGTTGCTTCTTGATGGAATGCGCAGTATATAAAAGGTTTTATACTTATAAAATGAAAGAAACAATATATCTACTCATATATTAATAAAAAAGGCTCAAGGAATGAGATCTAGTCTCCTTATACAAAAAGCAAGACAACTCGACAAGGGTTTCTTGTCAAACTCTCTGAGCACAAAATGTAATATTCAGAAATATTTGAATACTCACTACAAAATGAAGCATGAGAGTGTAAGAGGCTGATATAAATCTGATCTATTGCAGTTCCTCTAAAGGCTTCCTCCCATGAGATAATGAACCTCTCAATCACAAGGAAAAACCACAAAGAAGCCACCAAACCCTGCAATGAAATCTGCCTCCCAAAATAACGCAGTTCCCAACTACAACTGCGCTAGAAACTCTGAGAAGAGTGTGTTCTGATACCACTTATATGAAATCTTCTCCAAGACCCTCCAAACAGATCTCTGGATGAAAGGAAATCTCCCTCCAAAAAAAGATTAGCTCAGAAAGTGGGATTTCAATCTCTTCCACTGTTGCACCCAGCAACACTACACAAACTTTGGCAAAGTTGTGTTGATGAAGATGGCTGAAGCTTGGAAAAAAACCCTGATTTGGAATGTTGAATACAAACTCTCCCAATGAGCTCCTCAAAGGAAAGAGGTGGGATTCCCGCCCGGGAACACCCAAGTGCTAAACAGCACTGCTACTATGCTAAACAACAAGAGTAAGAAAATGTCAAGAGAGACATGAATAATGATCTAAAAACATGAAGAAAAATGCTCCCATCCTCTTCCTCATATATAATACGATTTTTCTTCTCCTTTGGCCCACCCAATTAGGTCTCCTCTATCCAAAGATGCTCTTCCCTCCAAAATTGTGTTATTCTTCCTAGGGTTTCTTCTCCTCCAAGATTGCGCAGTTGACCAAGTCAAAGCAGCTGCATTTTATCCTTGTTCACACATAGAGGTGTTTTATTGAGCTTGAAAGAGTGTTTCCTTCCACACTTGGATTTTTTTTATCCTCCTTAGGAGACTTATGGGCTTTTCTACCCATTTATTTGCCGACTATAACTGCTTCTAACTCTAATGTTCCATTTAGCTTGGAAGCTAAACATTTGGAACACTATAGTCCTCCCATCCAAAATTTTTGCTTTTCCTCAAGAAAATGCATAAGGAGAGAAAAATATCTCCCCTCCTCCTCATGTGGCCTCCATCAATAGCCTCCATCACTACATCAAGAGAATCTGCAAATAAGTTGTCATCCAACAATCCCTCCCAAGTGTGCATAACCAAGTGTCTACATAAATCAAAGGCAGAAAGTGTGAATGGAAACATGATATATGTCTCATGGCCTCCACAAAGTAGGAGTGATGATCAGCATGGTGAATGATTGCCTCCCTCATCCATGCAATCCTCCAAATGAAGTGAGTCACCCTCCAACATGGTAACTCTTGAAAAGCCTCTTCCACCTTGTGCTCCTGAAATATAGGTGGGCTGAATAAGTGAACATGATAGGCAAGAGAGCCTATCCCACGCTGTCCTCTCCTCCACTTATGATAAGTGTAGGAGGTATGTTGATCTTGGGCTGCAACATGATTTCCCTCCAATGGCAAGAAGAAGTTTGAGCCTTCAAAGACTCTTCCTCCAAAATCATGAGTCATGCCAACCCAAACCATTCCATTCAAGATGAATGGCACATCATCACCACATGGCATCCAAATTAGAATATGGCTGAAGATTATGTGTAATTTTGGATGATACATATGGTCCCTCTGGCAGATACAGGGCAGTTCTCCCAACTGTTGCTTGAGGATGTCATATGGCAAGTGGTCCTGCAACAAGTTACAAACTGTATATGTTTGTTCTCCCAACATGGGGAAGTAAGCATCAATGTATATCAGCTGTAAATATATAAAATAACAATACACTTGCCCAAATTCATGTATAGATGGGTTACTATCATCATAAACATTGGCCCTAAAGTGACCATGAAACACAAAAATACTCTTGCTCTCATATGGAGCAATGCACTGTTTGCATATGGTGAGAAAGTAAAAATACTCAATAGAGTAATCAATAAGCACATTAATGTCCTTTATACCATGCATCATGTGTGAGCTGAAAATGAGGCCCATGTATAAGTTCCCCCATGAGGATTCTCTCATAAAAATCTGCAAAAAGAAGGGGTACATATACTCCTTGGAACACTCCATCAACAAGAACACTCTCCCATGTGACAGTATTGTAGGCCTTAGAAATAAGGCTCCATGAATCCTCTCTTTGACATTCCATATGCCAAAGTCATCCACCATCATGCTGCTATGTGAGAAGATCTCCTTCCTATATGGAAGTCTCTCATGATCCTCCAATGCTAAAGGGTAGCCTCCTTGCACCATGAATGTGCCTTCCTTCTCTTCAGAAATATCATGAAAAGTATGGGAAGAATTTTGCCCATACTCTCCCAAGTGCAACCATAGCAAAAAAAAAATTTGTTGCTGCCTCATCTCTCCCTCATACAAGCTTCCTCTAAACAAGAACACATCAGCAATACATGGAAGCAAGATACAATAAAAACAAGTTGCCAATTGACAACCGGAGAGTGAATCTTGGTCCCTCTCATGGAACCAGCGCAGTGCACCCTTGGCCTACATCAAAATAATAATCAACAAGTGCTTTACCAACCAATTTTTTTCTACCATATTCAACTCATGAGATGGAAATATGAAGTTACAATATGGTGTCATTGGTGCACACCAAGAGACATATGGCTTCCCCCATAGCTCAACAAAAATATAGCCAAAATCAATGCTACAAGTAGCTGCAAGTACATCATCATATAATATGCAAGAAGAAGCAACTCTTCTTGATACATCATGTTGCTCAAATAATGAAAAGAAGTACAATAAAAAATGTGAAATTATACCTCCTCCATCATGTACTTAAGATCTTGAGCTGAAATGGCTCAATTGAAAATTCTCCCTCACTCTCAATGAGTAGGAAGGTGGTTGTGACATCCTCTCTATCACCATCCAGGCTATGCATCTCTCCATATGCTGATATATGTCATGCTGGATGCCCTCCCAAGTGAACTCCTCCATCAACTAGAAATATGCATCAAGGTGCATAGAAGAGAAGTCCTCATGTGCTGCATGTAACAACTTCTCCTTGAGACTAGAAGATCTAGTTAAGAAGATCCTGTCATAGGAATATATGACCCCATCATCCACCATGTATCTGTCATCTCCCTCCAGGTCATCAAGAATCATGCATGCACCAAGATCCTTGGAGTACTCTACAAAAAGTTGAGACCTCCAATAAGGATCAATCCTCCTCAATGACAGTGTTGGTGATTTGGCATGTGAAGCTCCACTCAAGCTGTTGCCTGCTACTTTGACATCCCCCATGCCAAAGCTCTCCTCAAAACTCTTCACCTCTCTAAAATCCAAGAGTGGTGAACCCAAAGGCAAGACATCTCTCATCAACTAAAGATCAGGTGGCCTCCCAGGTGGGATGCCTCCATGAAGTGAGACATCAATGTCAAGAGTAGACTACATATGTGATTGGGCAACCTTGCCCCTGCCCTGACTATGCAAATCAGTTTGCCCCTTTCTTGCATTGGCTCTCTAAAATAGAGAAGGGTGTGTTCTCCTCATCAACTGATGCTGCTCTTCCTCCCTCTCCTCTTCTTCCAGCTGCAATGCTGCACAATCATGTTGTTCATTGATTGTGCTTGGACCTCTATGTATGAGACCCTGGGGAAATTCTTGCAAAGGCACAAGAATCGCTCCAATGGGGGAATGTGATTCCCCCTCCTCTGCATGAGGCACTGGATGTGCTCTAGATATGACAATGCTATTGCCCTTTTCTTCAGTAATGTGCGTGGGCAACCTTCCAACAACTTGATCCCTTTGTGAAAAAGAGACCCCCATGTCCTCTTATTCAAGAGTATGAACTGAAGGTCTTGCCTCTGACACTGTGAAATGCAAGATGTAAGCTCCATTCCTCCATCTCAAGATAGATCTGGACCCTTGACTACGCTGTGCACTATGGTGTGCAGTTGCATGCTTCTCCTCACCATGTGCAAATCTAGATCCTGCTCTAGATTCATCCTCCTTTAGAGATCCCATCTCCAATCTTGTGTTCTTCGGCTCTCCTTGAAAGCTCTGTATAAATTTTGGAAGAAGCTTTGTCATCTTATCTTCCCTTCCTTCTGCACATACTGAAGCTTTCTAGTTTTTTTCCACTTCTTCTTTCTCTGAAATGCAATGGCTTGAGATCTCACTGCAACCTCTTCTTCTTTGAGGCCCCCTTCGGAATCTCAATGCATCTTCCTTATTTTTCTTGAGATCTAAAGATGGATGAGAGTAAACTCATCTTCTTCATCCTTGAGCCCTCTACTTCTGAATTTCAAACTTCACAGGCTGAGCCAAGTTCGAAGCTCTGATACCACTGTAATGTTCCGAAATGGAAATCAACAGATTTTTCTCCACTGAAATGTTCCTTTGTCGGAAATATAAAAAGGGCTATTTCGGAGATGGAATGAGTGGTAGTTTACCAGATATGTCACCTCTAAAAAGAGGATGAGATCTGGAGGCTATCTGTCCCCTTCTCAGGCTCTGTCTATAGCTATGTAAATATTCCTCCTTGGGAAAATTCAGGAAGCAAGAAGTAAAAATGCATTTCCAGCCATGCATGAAATAAAATACTAAAATGAAATCTTGGATCCCATAGGTACATCAATAAAAAATATAAACCCAAGAATAGAGCTGAAACAAAGAAAACTAGGTGGGCTAAACAAATCTCCCACTACTAGTATTGCCAGAAAGTGCCAAAACCCCAAGACTACAAAATATCGGAGTTTCTGCTTGATGAAATGCGCAGTATATAAAAGGGTTTATACTTAAAAAATGAAGGAAACAATATATCTACTCATATATTAATAAAAAATTCTCAAGGAATGAGATCTATTCTCCTTATACAAAAAGCAAGACAACCCGGCAAGGGTTTCTTGTCAAACTCTCTAAGCACAAAATGTAATATTCAGAAATCTCTGAATACTCACTGCATAATGAAGCATGAGAGTGTAAGAGGCTGATATAAATCTGATCTTATTCAGATCCTCCAAAGGCTTCCTTCCATGAGAGAATGAACCTCTCAATCACAAGGGAAAACCACAAAGAAGCCACCAAACCCTGCAATGAAATCTACCTCCTAAAATAATGTAGTTCCCAGCTACAACTACACTAGAAACTCTAGGAAGAGTGTGGTCTGATACCACTGATCTGAAATCTGCTCCAAGAACCTCCAAACAGATCTTTGGATGAAAGGAAATCTCCCTCCAACAAAAGATTAGCTCAGAAAGTGGGATTTCAATCCCTTCCACTGCTGCACCCAGCAACACTACACAAACTCCAGCAAAGTTGTGCTAATGAAGATGGCTGAAGCTTGGCCTAAAAACCTGATGTGGAATTTTGAATACAAACTCTCCAAATGATCTCCTCAAAGGAAAGCGGTGGGTATCCCGCCCGAGAACACCCAAGTGATAAACAACACTGCTACTCTGCTAAACATCAAGAGTAAGAAAATGTCAAGAGAGACATGAATAATGATCTAAAAACATGAAGAAAAATTCTCCCATCCTCTTCCTCATATATAATATGATTTTGATTCTCCTTGGGCCCACCCAATTAGGTCTCCTCTATCCAAAGATACTTTTCCCTCCAAAATTGCGTTATTCTTCCTAGGGTTTCTTCTCCTCCAAGATTGCGTGGTTGACCAAGTCAAAGCAGCTGCATTTTATCCTTATTCACACATAGAGGTGTTTTATTGAGCTTCAAAGAGTGTCTCCTTCCACACTTGGAGTGTTTTTATCCTCCTTAGGAGACTTATGGGCTTTTCTACCCATTTATTTTCCGACTATAGCTGCTACTAACTCTAATGTTCCATTTAGCTTGGAAGCTAAAAATTTGGAACATTACACTCCTGCACCAGTGCTAGATAATGTATCGTAGTAATCGGTCCTGAGATCGAAGAAACTCATTCTCAGTAAAATTCAGAAGGCCCCATAATGCCAACTGACGATGCGCCCCAGCATTAGTAGCTGAAATGATTCAGATCCTAGGCTAGTCCTGCTCTCTCCACAATAACCTGTCACCAAAACAGACACCCATCAGTACAAAGGAAAAACACAAAAAGGGGAAAAAAACCATAGAATTGTGTCACCTCGGCCTTTGTGCGCCTATCCCTTAGACAGGTGTGCTTAGCACGTGCCTGTATTTTTCACAGGGGCGCCTAAGGTGCGCTAAAATTAGGGAACAGAGCGCCCTCATGCACCTGTCCCTCAAAATTGCGAGCAAACAAGGCGCTCTTTTGCCCGGATTGCCCACACAATCTAGGGAAAAAGTCACCCAGAATCCGTACTAACCCAATTTGTATGGACACCTGCACCATCATACGGTAAACATTAAAATGCAAGACGTCATGGAAGTTACCTCGGCATAATATCGCTAGTCCTTGGTACACGGGTTGACCGCAACGGCAATAAATGCTCCGCAAACGCCTCTGACCTGTCAAAACTCAGCAAGTACAAATGAATTGAATAAGGGCCATATTCACCTATTTATCGCCCTTTTCAAAAACTTCATAGGGCCATAATGAGAGATCAGAATGTCCATTATACGAACCATAAGTTGCACCATCATTAGTACTCCATGATGAACAGAAGCGATGCCACACATTCGCTTTCCAGAAAAAATAATGTTTCAGTGCCAGCAGGTATGCCCTCTCTCATCTTCCTTTTAAAATCTCATGCCTTTCAATAATATTTGATGAAAGGAAGATTCTTTCACTTGAGGTAGTTGTTTTTGCAGTAAAAACCCGCAAACCATTCACAGCACCATCTACTAAAAGTTCCAAAGCAGGTATCATTCTACACCCAGCATGATAGAGTCCCAAAAAACTTTGCATATCCTCACATCATTTCTCCATCAGAAATAAACCATAGGGTCTTTATACCTAACCATGTTTATCATCACCCTATCCTACACATGATAAACATATGCGTTGGTCGGTAGAGCCTCCCCTCCATGGCGCTCGTCACCCAAAGTAGACCATATATCACAGCAACAGTGATGCCATGGCCATACCACTTCAGTCTGGGAATCACCTCATGCCCATACACCCATCATGCATAAGGTCTAGTTTACCATACAAACTGAAATTCCCTTCCCAGATGACCAGGTTGTATAAGAAGATAAAGCGCGCACCACCGCACCTTGCATTTGGCCCATCGTACCTCCATCAGCATAATACCATCTGCGATATTTTTACATTTTCTTCATCAAACTCACACATGAGACCAACCAATGGGACCCCCACCCCCAGCAAAACACCTTCCTCACGCCATCAGTGAGCGTACAATTTCATGTTTTGGGGTACCCGTCTCTGTGTTTTGTACAAACCAAACCCCATTATTTTATTATTTTGGTAAGTGTACAAAGACCACAAACGGTTCACTTTTCCCCCTCACCCTCGCATTTTATCTTTTCTACCATGGCATAAGTCCCCGAAGACCCTTGGTCAGAGTATTTCACCCCCACGCATGCACCATCATGAAATTCATAGCCTATTTACACCCGCCCTAGAAGTCCTACCAACCCCAGGGATTTTCCCCTTCAGAAATAACTATGACTGTTGCCAAGCTGCTTAAATATACTCCGACCTCAGGCCACTGAATTCCCATCATCAGTTTTCAGTCGCCACTTTCCAACATGCCTATGTTAAACCCATCGCATCCAAGTCCCTGACCCCTCAGGTCGGCGACCCATCGTCCGTTTGAGGCTTCCTTTTTTTCGACTTCAACACCTTCATTCCAAAAAGGAAGTGGTACCTTGGATTACCCCTCTCCATGCAAATGGGCATCCTCGAGTGGCACTGTGGGAGACATCATTGTCCACATATTTCATCAATCCTCCTGAAATTTGACTACGACAAAAGCTTCCATGTCAAGATGGTATTATACCTTACAACCCTTGCACTTTGATTAGATTCGTCGAAGACCCGTGCCTCCATAAGCGTCTCTGTCAACAATGCTTACACAGGAAGGTCCCAGCTAGCACCTATGCGTACATTGCGCAGCTATATGCCATACCAAGTTTATGCGTATGGGTACCACATACCACCTATCGTCAAAGAAAGAATGCCCATGGGGGCATCAGTAGCCGTCGTCAACAACCGCCAGCATCACTACCATAGTAGTGACATAGATAGAACATGTATCTGTCAATTTTGTTTAACTAGCCATAGCATCACGAGCATGGGACATGCCCGCCTCGTTGAAATTTTGTACATATATTGTAAATTGTATTTGCTTGCAGGGATCCCTTAGACATGGTCATTCTTGGAACCGGTGTAGGGTGTTTTCAACTCCAAACATTCACTGCAGTGTCCCTCTCTCTCTACGCACAATACAGAAAAGAAACTATAATGTATTTCGACTATACATTCCTTCATAGACCTCACACATTAGGGGGCAACTCTTAACACTAGAAAATCATACAGCGGAAGATGACATTAATTAATGTCAAGCCAAAGGATTTATAGGGCAGGAAGACATTATGGAATCTAGAAAGTATTTAAAATCTCTAAGGTTTTGAGAAAATCAAATTTGAACTAGTCATAAAATGTTATTTGCGCGCATTATCCTTCGAGAAGAGCGCCTTCTGCGTGCCTTTTTTCCTGATAAGCATGCATTCCTGAAAGTGGAAAAATGTCACTATCTGGGACCACACAAAGCAAAGTAAAAGTTAATCCTTACATGAAGCCGACTAAGGATAGCCACCAGCGCCTCATTAGACACTATGTGAGCACACAATGGAATATTTTGAGCACACAATGGAATCATGCCTCTCCCTTGGGTCACCACCCACCATGTACCAAGGGAGGGCAAGAGGATTTGAAATCCCCTATATAAATCCACCATGAGATGAAGAATGGGTGATCACATTGTTATGTTGCCCATAATTTCCCAAGAAATACCAGCAGTGTGTGACCCGGAGTTGGATATAGAGGGGACTAGATTGTTGGCCATCCAAAAATCTTAGTCCAACACAGTAGAGAGAGAAGGAGACTGCACCGAGGCAAGCTTGGAAAACAAAATCCTTGTGTCGGTACCTAGAACCATTATCTAGGGGCCCTTTGGCAAGTGGGTAAAATTTCTTCTTCATATCAAATGCTTAATAAGAAGGGACGTAGAGCCACCATTTGCATTATTATCATTTGACTCTCTTCAATAGCTTCTATATACTTGTGTTTTAGTTTTAGTTTAATTTGAGTATACATTTGCATGCTTTTTCCTCTAGATTGTATGCTTATGAACTCCACCACTTTCTGCCCGTTACCAATAGTTTAAAGGGGTAAACCGCACCCCTTAAACTGGTGTGATTTCGTACATCTATGCACCAAATCCACTACAACAGTGGGGTTGGGGATAAATGAATGTCAGGGTGGTGTAGGACTTAGGATATAAATGGAATGTGAGTGTTTGTTGTGGTAAGGTTTTGGGTTTTATGAAAAGTTTTAAAGGGCACAGTAATATCATACATAATATATGATCATATATATATAATATGGTTGTTTCAGAGGGTGGGAAAATCTTTATAATGTTTTTGAAGATTTAATGGGTAAGCACTAAACGATGTATTTAGGCTTGATTTGGTTATGGAACATGGTATTTTTGAAACCTAGGAGAAACCAGTCTTTGCCCTTTTTGACCAGCAGTTCCTTCTTGGAAATAAATGACAACCATGGAATATTATTTTCAATATAAATGATCTAAATAGAAATAATCAGTCACCTTGAGATTCTGTAAATTACATGATACTAACAATGGCTCCAGTTGGGGATGGCAACTCCTTCAGGAGGTTTCAAGAACACCGTAGACTAGTAGCCTGACCCATTGGGTTGATCCCAACTTAGCAACTTGATTTGCTACAAAACCTTTGTGGTTAAAAATATTCAAGCTGAAATCTGAACTCTTTGCAACTGAACTTTATGGAACATTATCTAAAAATTTGAAAATCAATTTGGAATTAAAACTGGAAAAATTCTCAGAGTACTGACCTTATTTGCACACCTACCTACCCTAACCTACTGAAATCATTGTTGTTCTAAATGATACAATAATTCCAATGTATCCAGTCAAGAAATTGCTCTAATGTCTTTGTTCTTCCACTGATATTCAACAAAATCAGAAAAAAAACCAGTTAATGGTATTTGATAAAGATTCCCAGCTTGATCTTCTTTACATGGAGCTTGGTAGACTTGAAGCATAACATAAATGCAAGAAAGGAATGGTTGTTTTGTGACAAAAACAATATCCACATAGATATATATAGGATCAAGATAGACTTGACATGTTTCTTGGAAATCCATTTTAGCCAACTCAACCACAGTTTGAGGTTGTTTTTATGCTATTTACACCCTCATGTACTTCCTAACATGGCAACAACTTTCTTGATGATCTTTGAAATGATGCTTCAATTGAACACAATGAGGAATTTGACTGTCTAATCATATCCATATCATAGCGGTACGTGAAAGCTGACTTTGAAAACACAAACCATCTAACATGTCGGCTATTGGGTCATGTAGTGCTTTAGATGGTTGTATCATTGGTTCCATTGACACCTCATGATTTCCCTTGTGATTATCGACCAAACAGTGACCCATATTTCCTTTCATGATCTGAAACGAATTAAAACATAAGGGTAAAGACTCAAGATGTATTGAATCCTCCTCTATTTCAGATTATGTGATTTCAAAATGACTCAGTGAGAGAAATTCTGGATCTGGAAAAGGTTCAGATTCATCTCTCTTTTCGTCAACTGATTCATTTTAACATTCCTCATCCTTCATATTTACAATATGCTTGTAATTTTTCCTTAAGAGTAAGGCAAAAAATATAGGAAGGAATTTTTTACTTACTTGAAAAATTTCTGCATTTTCCTCTTTACAATCTTTCCCAACATGCAGAGTTTGATTTCCATCTTTGCATTGTGATAATCGAGTTTGTTCTTTCCAAAAATATGGTGTTGGCTGCTTTGAATAATCAGCCTCAATCTCGACCACATAATATTCCTCTTAATAATGATATTTGAGAAGATTATCTTTGTATGCAAGGTAATCTAACATGTACATCATTGCTGGAGATTTTCCTACCTCTCTCTGATTTTGAACTTCATCTTTGGCCACGCTATGAATTGAGTACATAAAATAATCATTTTATGTTTTATGATACCAAGGATGAGATGAAAATTGCTTGTGTATGTTGATCCTTGTCTTTTCTAGAACTATTGGAACATGAGGTATTTGAACAACGAGTTCCTCTTTCATGATAATCTAATGCATCATTTCATTGGTTGTATTTGTCAAGATATCTAGTTTTATCTTTGAAGATATCAATTTCTCTTTTTCCATTTTATCCTTCTTAATTGATTTTAACTTTTCCTCTCTGTTCAATAGGTTTTCTTCCACATCAACTGCAACATTTGGCATTTATTCTAGGGTTGCAGTGTCCCTTTCTCTTAATTGGAATGTCATCTCTGGATCAAAGGCATCTGGGTAGTGCAACAGAGCTAATCTTGTAGGTGGCCTTATAACAGCGGGCATTGAATGATACACCTTATTGAACCTGGCTGAAAAATGCTGCATTGTCTCCCCTGGTTGTCTCTTTAAATGGTTATACTCTTCTATGATGAGAAAAACATTTACCATGACCACCCATCTATCCGGGAAAACTTGCGTAAATTGATGAGAATTGCTAATTCTTGCAGCTGGAAGATTCTTAACCCAATTTTAAAATTTACCTTTCAATGATAGGGCAAACATCCAGATACCCACATCATCTTATTCCACCTCAAACAGGTCAAAGGAATCCTCAATATTTTGAATGTGCTTTTCAGTAGTGATCTTTGCATTTTATCCATCAAACCTAGGTAGATTATTGCTATAATTTGTAGGGATGTCATGGAGGATATGAGGCAAAACCAGAGGCTTGTAAATGTTTGGGACTTTTATAGGTATAGGAGGTAAGGTAAGAGGCTTATAACCATTTGGGGATTTAGAAAGAGCAGGAGATGAAGCATGAGGCTTATGTCTTACTGGGTTTTCCACAAGTGTATATGGGATGTGCACGTGTATGAGAATGTACGTGATCTACAATTTGAGGCTTAGTTTCTTGAGGCTCTTCAATTTGCAAATGATCAACGTAAATTTCAGTAGCGTACTCTTGATCAAGGTCATGATAAAATAGAAATTAATTATAGATAAAGCCAAAAATGTCTCGAATACAATTGGAAATTGAATACATGGTCTTTCTAGATTTCCTTGTCATGCTTCAGGTGCTTCCTCCAGTGGAGTCTTTGAATGAAACTGATTTGGATTGGAGTCACCAGGCAGATTATTCAGCCTTCTTGTGTATGGTCATTGTCTACCACTAGTAACCAGATCTAGAACCTGATGTACTTTTCTGAGGAAGATAAAAAAAATTCCCTAGTGGAGTCGCCACTATGTTAGCACCTCATAGTTCTGAAGGTTGAAGACAGAATCCCAAAGGGCCAACATCAAAACTGCTTCGGGCATAGGATCTAGCCCTCCTAGACCCACAGAGGGATCTCTTTGTTAGATATAACTTTGTTGATTGGAAATTTTATGCTAGCTATTAGTGCATAGAGGTTTTTTTGAATATTTTTAGCTGAGACAGTAGAAGATTTCCATTGGGCTATGGAGTCAAACAGGTGTAAACATATTTAAATGGACGAATAACCGAAATCATGTGTAACTAGGCAAGCTAGTCATGTCAGTGGATCTCTACAATTTTTGAAATGGAAAAGGATGAGAGATTAAGGTTCAATGTGAATTCAGAGTAGACCTTATCTAAATTCTACATTCAAAGTTCAAAGGAAAACATAGATTACTATTTTAAGGCTGAGCAGGGTGCTTGATGACAAATCCTGAATTTTTTTTTCATATCAATAGTAAAGAGATAAAAGAAATAGTCTAAGGAATGTAAGAAGATAACATGAAGGGTACATCACCATTAAAATATAACACATGAATATGGAAACATTAGGGTCCTTTCATTAATCCCTAATTTTATTTTTACAACCATATGAGTATTTTACAATGGTTTTCTCCCTTCGGCTCTCACCCTCTGATACTGAAAATGCATGCAGTATTTAACTGAAAGCTACAATGATTTCCGTATCTACTTCAGAAATCTATTATTATCTAAAAATTAAGTAAAATTTGACAAGTGTGATCATGCAGAGGCCATGATAAATTAAATCTAACATCTGGCCCTGCTTTTTCAAAAAACCATTGCTTGATAATTATATGTAGTGTTGCGTTGGTTGATTCATCTGATTTGATTTCTATGTTGGATGTCATGATAGCCATTATGTTTCTAACTACCTTTGTATTTATTGTGTCAGTTACTGTTGTGGTGGAGTTTGAAATGGAAAACCCACTTCTTCCTTTTAAAACGTACAAAATGATTCAATAAACCTTGGACAGGAATGCTGTGGAACGGCTACGTGGAGAAATTGCAATGGCAGGAGTTGGTGGAGAAGTGGTGGCGGGAGTCGACATGACGCAGTGGTGGTGGGATTTTATAGGTGGAAGTGGAGCAGTGGTGGCGGGAGTCGATGTGGAGCAACGATGGCGGTGGTGGTTTTGTTTGCAAAGATAAATAGTTTCGGGAGGGTAGTGGAGTGGCAGGAGGTTTCGGCAAAGGAGGTGAAATTTTTTTTGGGCGTGACACATAGAAGGAATGGTGGTAAGAGATACCACTCATTTCAGACCCTCCCCCCCCCCCCCCCTTGTGGTTAATGTTCGGGGGCTGCGGGGGGGCAGAAAAGTGTTGAATATCGTTGGGTGTGGAGATGGGCAACGGAGATGGCAGAAAGGTGATGGGAGTTTAAAGGTGGATGTGACATGGGATGTAATGGTGGGGTCAAGGATAAATGAAGGTCGTGGTGGTGTAGTACTTAGGATATAAATGGAATGTGAGTGTTTTTTGCGATAAGGTTTTAGGTTTTATGAAAAGTTTTAAAGGGCACCGTAATATCATATTGATAAGGAGATCATGTCCATTGCTCAGAAATGAAAGTTCTAAGAAGTGGTTGCAACATGCGTGACCAAAAAGGTCTCGTCTTTGTGACTCTGGTGCCATGAATGGTTCGCAAAGCAGAGTTCGTATGCAGAAGTTATGAAGGTTTGAAAAGCCTAGTAAACTCCAAAAACTAGACCTTTGACTCATTTTGACTTTCTCTGGAAATTTTGAAAAAATATATATATGGAAAAAAAAAAATTATATTAATGTTTATTGGCCTATCAGTGGATGCCACGTGGACTTCCATGTGGCCCCAGGCTAGATGTTAAAGGCGTATGGCAAAATTATGGAGTCAGCAAGAATGGAACCCACAACCCATCGTCTGCGCGCAGGAGTGCCTGACCATTCAGGTTGTGCTTTGGTTCTTGTTTGTAATGGGTGGCAGTTTAAATTTAAATGTTTCCAAACTTCACGCCGGTGGCAAGGGGGCCAGCCCTCACTCGATGTAACCTCACGCTATGACCAAGGTGCTTAAACTCCCGGCGGTTAACACGAACCTTATCCGCGTGAGATTAAAGCGGTCATGTGACCATACATGCTAACAGTCAAACATGGCAGTAAATGCAATGGTTTCTCCACACGACATTTAACTTCGACAATTTCGGACGATGACATGTGACCACTACTGACCTGATATTAAATTCTAACTCCTACCCGCCACCCTCTATGGAGCATGCCACCAAAATTGGCGGTCAAAGCCAATTCGATCGGGCTTAACTGGAGTATCTCCACATTTATTGGAGTTTTTTAAGGGATATTGGGCAGTTTACTGTTTTGGCCATAACTCCTTATATTTTCAACCAATTTTGATACATGGATAGTTAATTTTTGGTATTCTCGACATTTTGAACACATTGGCATAGGTTTCAGAGCCATAAGAGGTCATATTGTGCAAGTTTAGCTTCGGGAGAGGTCAAGGAGTCGTCAGGGCCACTAAGGTGTTTTCAGTGTATTGAGTATCCATTCTCTGTTTTCTGCAAATGAATAGTCATTCTTGGCTAATTCAAGCATTATGAAGCTTTTTTACAGATATTATAGCCATTTGAGGCTTTTATTCACATGTACTTACCATTGGTGAGCAATAAAATATGAGGGACATGCCATTGGGAGCTGGACCAGCAGATGTAGCCCAAGAGGGGTGAACTGCTTCATCAAATTTGCTGAGTACTGTTACATGTGATGTTTAATTCTCTTTTATTTACTATTATACAGTGTTTTATAAACAATTTACATGCTTTAACCTCACACAGAAATATGTTTAACTAAGTTAAATCATTTGTTTCACCTACAAACTTTAGAGAACCTTATGCACACATTTTAATTATTGTTTGGATACTTAGCACAGCAAAACTAATACATTCCATTCAGATCAAGTTAGTATCAGAGCTAGATTTTTACTCTCAGTGTTGTTCTTGTGCAAAGTTTGTTTAACATTTTGCAATAGTTTTAATGCTTACTAGGCTAAAGCTTAAGAGAGGAGAAGGTCAATTGGTGAAAGCTCAAAGTAATACTCAGCCAAGGAGGGAAAGAGTGCCATTATCTCCACCTTCAATTTCACCTCAAAGATAAGCATAAGAAACCATAAACATGACTTCAGGAGAAGGACAAATTCCTGAAGCAGTTGATCCCAAAGAGGAAGGAAGAGTGTTCAGGAAATCATTCCTTGACTTGACTGAAATGGTCAGAGTTATTTATCAAGAAAGAAATGAGAAACTTGAATAAGAAGGGTAAAAAATTCACAAGGAAGGAGAGGGATCTTCAGGAGGAAAGAAAGATGAAGATAAGTCAAATAAAGGAAATGGATGAAATGGAGATCCAACATCCTCATCTTCATCCTCATCCTCATCCTCGTCCTCATCATCATCATCCTCTACTTCGGTGAATCAACCTCACAAGTCAAAGAACATTGGTAAAACTCCCTTTTTAAAACTTGATGTTAAGTTTGAATTGCCAATGTTTAATGGTGAAGTCAATGCAGAAAAACTTGAGAATTGGATAAGGCGGTTGGACGTTTATTTGAGAATCCAAAACCTTCATGATGACGACACTAAAATTCAGCTAGCTTCATTGAGAATGGAAGGTGTAGCACTTGTTTGGTGGGAATCCAAGACAAAGCAAGAGATTAAAAAACATTGTAAGATTATTTTATCATGGGCTGATTTCATTACTGCAATAAAACAAAAATTTTATTCATTAGCTCATTTACAGAAAGCTATCATGAATTGTTAAAATTTCAAACAACTTAAGGAACAAAATGTACAAGACTACACCCAAGAATTTCGGAGAAGAGCTCTCTTATTAGGGGTAGATTTGCAAAGTCAAGACACTTTTCTGAAGTACATATGTGGTTTACACATCTACCTTAAACATACTATCCTTATGTTCAATCCTACTAGTCTAGATGAGGTTTGTGTTCAAGCCACACATTTAGAGGCTAGAGGGAAAAACACTTTTGAAGAGGGTAGAAACAAGCCTTTCAAGGGGAAAAAGAAAGAAAAAACCTCAAAAGGAAAAGTAAAAAAGAATGCATCTATTAAAAAAGAGGGAGAGAAATTGGTTTCTAAACACTGTTCAAGAGAAGGCCATGAAGAGAAAAACTGTTGGAAATCACACCTTAAAAAAAGAACCCAATTTAACAAAAACAAAGGGAAGCAGAAAACTGTAGCTACTACTACACAACAAGACTTAGATGATGACTCAGGTGAAGAAAATAAAATCAAATCCATGGGTTTGAAGAACATGAAGGGAAAAGAAACTAAAACTAAACCAAGTACTAGTACTTCAAACTTTCATGTACAAGCTCCAAATGAAGAAGAAATAATTGAATTGTTTCATGTGAGGGTTATTTCAAAGCATACAAAAATTGACACATTGTTTGACAATGGGTCACAAGAAAACCTCATCTCTGAAGACTTAGTCAAGCAACTATAACTTGAGACCATTCCACATCCAAAACCATATCCACTTGGTTGGATTTGTAAGGATGAAAATTCACAGGTTTCAAAGAAGTGTATGTTGCACTTTGCAATTACTGCACATTTTATTGACACGGTTGAATTAGATGTTGTTCCACTTGATATATCACGAATTGTTTTTGGAAGTTCTTACTTATATGACAAGAAAGATATCTTATATCACCAAGAGAACAAGTATCATCTATTCAAATATGGCAAGGAGTTTATTGTTAGAGCACATCATAAGAAGACAAACATTGCAATGGTAAATGCTGGACAGGTAAAAAGGCTAGTGAATTCTAGTAAGAGTTTTGTACTTCTTATGGTTAAGCCTAAAGATGATGTGAATAATGAGTCATTTTAAAATTTTGATTCCTAGTTAAAGTCAGATTTATATGATGTAGTTGATGCACATCATGAGTTGTTTCAGGAGCCAACAATATTTCCTCCTAAAAGGGAGATTCAACATGAGATTCAATTGCAACAAGATTGTCCTCTTCCAAACATAGGCATGTACCGTATGTCTATCATGGAGAATCTTGAAATAAAGAGGCAAATTAAAGACTTGTTGGACAAGGGACTAATAATACCAATGTCTTCGCCATGTGGGTCACCGATAGTGTTGATTCCAAAGAAAGATGGAACATGGCATATGTGTGTGGACCTCAAAGCTTTAAACAAGATTATGGTAAAAAATCAGTACCCACTCCCAAGGATAGATGATTTGTTAGATCAGCTGAAAGTTGCTAAATTTTTCACTAAGTTAGAATTACGTAGTTGATATCATCAAGTTAGAATTGCAGAAAGTGATATTTGTAATACTGCATTCAAAACCAAATAAGGACTCTTTGAGTGGCTAGTTATGCCTTTTGGTTTATGTAATGCACCTGCAACTTTCATGCGTGTTATGGATGATGTTTTGCATCCATTTATTGAAGATTTTGTTATAGTATACTTGGCTGACATCTTGATTTTCAGCAAGACTATAGAATAGCATGTTATGCATGTTAAGAAAGTACTTGATGTTTTGAGGAAAGAGAAATTATTTCTTAAGATGTCTAAGTGTGAATTTTGAAAGACTTATTTGGTTTATTTTGGACACATTGTAGGAGGAGGTGCATTGAGAATTGATCCTTCTAAGGTAGAAGCCATTTTGAATTGGCCTACTTCCAAATCCATTATAGAGGTAAGAATTTTTTTGGGTGCAACTCAATATTGGACAAAGTTTATTGCTAACGTTTCTGCCATAACAGCTCCTATGCATGCAGTGACAAGTGTGAAACATGCTTTCCAATGGGGAGGAAAACAACAGAAAGCTTTTGAATCTTTGAAAGAGAATATTAGTTCAGCTCTAGTCCTTGCTTTACCGGACTTGAGACAGCCATTCGAGATTCAAACCGATGCTAGTGATTATGCCATGGGTACGGTTTTCTTACAACATGGTAAGCCTATCGCTTTTCATTCTGAGACATTTAATGGTGTTGTAGTTAATTATCCTACATATGATAAAGGGTTGTATGTGTTGGTTCAAAGTGTCAAAAAGTGGAAACACTATTTGATGGATAAAGAGATAGTTGTACATACCGATCACCAACCATTACAATACTTGCAGTCACAAAGTAAATTGCAGCAATCACGACATTTCAGATGGATGGGTTTCCTACAACAATTTCACTTGGTAATAAGGTACAAGAAAGATATTTTCAATAAATTTGTTGATATGCTTTCAAGGCCTATTATTAGTGCTTCTACTTTGCTTAAGAATGATTCTATTGTACATGAGAGTTACATAGAATAGTACGCAACAGATGTTGATTTTAAGGATGTGTATGCTAACTTGAGTGAAGGGAATCAAGTTGAAGAGAATCATTATCACTTGCATAACAATTTTCTCTTTCATTTGGGCAAGTAATGTATACCACAAGGAGAGAGACTAAGTGTCATGATAGAAGCTCATTCTTCTCTTGTTGCTAGACATTTCAGGGTAAGCAAAACGGTGGCACATTTACAGAGGTATTGTTATTGGCCTCGCATGGTAGATAGTGTTTCACATTTCATTAGAGGTTGTTCATTATGTGCTACAAGAAAGCCTAGAAATAGGAAGCTTGGATTATATATGCCATTACCGGTACCATAAAGGCCATGGGAAAGTGTTTCTATGGATTTTGTTGGAGGTCTACCTATGTCTAGAAAGAAACATGATTATCTTTATGTAGTAGTTGATAGATTCAGCAATATGCGTATTCTTATGCCATGTAAGAAATCTATTACTACTGAAAAAACTGCTGAATTATATTTTCAACATGCATGTGTTCATTATGGTTTGCCTACTTCTATTGTCAATGACATGGATTCCATATTTGTTGGGAATTTTTGGTCCAATCTATGGAAGATGATGGACACCAAGTTGAAAAAGAGTACTGCTTTTCATCCGCAAACATATGGCCAAACTGAGGTAGTGAACATAACCATTGTGCATCTTTTGAGAGGTTATTACAGCAAGTATCCTAAGCTATGGGATAAGCACTTGCATTACATTCAGCATGCTTACAACTGGGCCAAGCACTCTTCTACAAATAATTCACCTTTTGAATCTTGCTTTAGGTATTTTCCAAAGTCACCTCCAGATTTCATTCTTGAGAAGGATGTTTCCATTGATGGGCATCGTGACATTGAAAAATATCACATGTTCATTGAGATAATTCAGCTTATTCATCAACAAGTTCAAGAACAACTTGAAAAGAGTCAAAGCAAGTACAAGGAGAGGCATGACAAACATAGATTTGATCAGAAGTTTCAAGAAGGTGATGAGGTATGGTTGCACATTAGCAAAGAAAGGCTGCAAGGAGAAGGTAAAAAGCTGCAGCCTATTCGTTATGGTCCATTCAAGATTATTAAACAAGTTGTTA
Organism: Pinus albicaulis; assembly: GCA_034641835.2. Classification (NCBI taxonomy): domain Eukaryota; kingdom Viridiplantae; phylum Streptophyta; class Pinopsida; order Pinales; family Pinaceae; genus Pinus; species Pinus albicaulis. The sequence continues at coordinate 148,415,879 of CM076575.1, forward strand.
ATAATGCATTTCAACTTGACTTGCCTTTATATATGCAAATGTATTCCATTGTCAATGTGGAGAATTTACGTTTGTATGAGCCACCATTGATTGTTGATCAAGGGAGTGACATTCAGCTGCCATCAATATAATATTTCTCACCAAAATATTTGGACGAGCTCAAGGAGGATGCCATCCTTAACAGGAGGACACACAGTTCTAAGAGGGGAAGTGTCGATTATCTTCGAATTGGGCTTAAAGGCAGCGAACCAGTTAAGGCAAGATGGATGGAAGTGGAAAAGGTGAAGGGGGTTGTACCCTCATCTTCTGAATAGGTAATTGAAGTTTTTTTGGGTCCAAAGGCTTCCCAATAGGAGGTGTGATCAGGAGATCATGTCCATTGCTCAAAAATGCTGAAAAATGAAAGTGCTCAGAAGTGGTTGCAACCTGAGTGATCGGAAAGTTCTCGTCGTTGCGATTCTGGTGTCGTGAATGATTTGAAAAACAGAGGTTATATGCAGAAGTTACGAAGGTTTGAAAAGCCTAGTAATATCCAAAAACTAGAACTTTGATTCATTTTGACTTTATATGAAAATTTTGAAAAAAAATATATATACGGCAAATAAAAATTATATTAAAGTTTATTTCCCTATCAATGGGCGCCACGTGGCCTACCCGGAGGCTACCACATGGCCCCAGGCCAGAGGTTATAGGTGTATGGAAAAATTATGGAGTCAGCGGGAATGGAACCCATGACCCATAATCCACGTGCAGGAGTGCCCGACCATTCGGGTTGTGCTTTGGTTCTTGTTTGTAATGGGCATCAATTTAAATTTAAATGTTTCCAAACTTCGCGTCGGTGGAAAGCGGGCCAGCCCCCGCTTGATGGAACCTCATGCTGTGACCAAGGTGCTTAAACTCCTGATGGTTAACATGAACCTTATCCACGTGAGATTAAATGGTCATGTGACCATACATGCCGACGGTTAAATGTGGCAGTAAATGCAACGATTTCTCGACACGGCATTTAACTCCGACTGTTTCGGACGATGACATGTGACCACTACCAACATGATATTAAATTCTAACTCCTAACCGCCACCCTCTATGGAGCGCGCCACAAAAATTGGTAGTTATAGCCAATTCTGTCAGGCTTAACTCGAGTATATCCACATTTAGTGGATTTTTTTAAGGGATATTGGGCAGTTTATTGTTTTGGCCATAAATCCTTCGATTTTCGACCAATTTTGATGCACGGATAGTCAATTTTTGGTATTCTTGACATTTGGAACACATTGGTCTAGGTGTTAGAGCCATCAAAGGCCATCTTGTGTAGGTTTAGCTTCAGGAGAGGTCAAGTAGCCACCATGGCCACTAGGGTGTTTTCAGTGTATTGAGCATCCATTCTCTATTTTCTGCAAATGAATAGTCATTCTTGGCTAATTCAAGCATTCTGAAGCTATTTTTATAGAGAGAACATCCATTTGAGGCTTTTATTCACATGTACTTACCATTTTTGAGAAATAAAATATGAGGGACATGCCATTGGGAGTTGGACCAGTAGATGTAGCCCAGGAGGGGTGAACTGCTTCATCAAATTTGTTGAGTACTATTACATGTGATATTTAATTCTCTATTATTTACTGCTATACAGTGTTTTATAAGCAATTTACATGCTTTAACTTCACACAGAAATATGTTTAACTAAGTTAAAATCATTTGTTTCACCTGCAAACTTCAGAGAACCTTATGCACAAATTTTAATTATTGTTTCGATACATAGCACAACAAAACTAATACATTCCATTCAGATCACACACACACACACATATATAATATGGCTGCTTCAGAGGGTGGGCGGAGCTTTATATTTTAAAGTCTGAAAATTTTATATTAGTTGCGCTTTTTGAAGATTTAATTGGTAAGCACTAAACGATGTATTTAGGCTTAATTTGGTTATGGAACATGGGATTTCTAAAACCTAGGAGAAAATGTTCTTTTCCCTTTTTGACCAGCGGTTCCTTCTTGGAAATAAATGACATCCATGGAATATTATTTTCAATATAAATGATCTAAACAGAAATAATCAGTCACCTTGAGATTCTGTAAATTATAGGATACTAACAGGTATGAATATGAATGCTTTCCTAAGACAATTTTCCCTCTCCCTATAGTGCAAACTTAGTCTAACTAGGTAAGGTGTAAGCGGCCCATAATCTGCACATCATTTATTTTTGTAAGGAACAGTCACACATAGGGTAATTAGAAAAGGATTGTAAATGATGGATGCATATCCACATCTCATAACACTTGTGATTGTATAGTGCAAAGCACACATGAAGCATCGGTAAGCATTGGACCAAAAGGAACCCAGTGTGTTGGGACATTTATCCTCTTCTTACAGTTACTTCACCAAGGCACACCCTAATAAAATTGAGACTCTCTAAAAATAATCACTAATTGAACTCACTAAATTATCCCCACAGGGGCCACAAAAGAAATTATAGTTCAGGTTAGGACCATCGGGGGTAGGCATCCAATAAGCTATCATGGTCATTCTAAATTTTAAAACATAGATGTTGACTTTTAGGGAGCTTCAAATTCATCTATCCTCCCGCAGAACAAATATCTGAGCATTACCAGAGACCCATTTCAGAGGGGGTTAAGCTTAGGACCAATGCGTGTTGTATTTTTTTGGGCTACCTGACCCATCTAGTGCTCGGTACTGGTAGTTGAATACCAAGAAGCTCAAGACTCGAATGCTCACGTGGGACGATGGTACTTTAGTTGCCAAATCTAAGGCATCCTTTCCTATAGGTGACGGTGCAGCCAACACTTGATCCTCTTACCATTACCTTGGTCAATTCTTCAGCTGCTAGAAGGTGTCACCAGTTCTTTCTGAGCGTTAGCCCCACTACCCATCAAAAGGCATATTCTCAAGGCCCAGCTACATTGAGATTGTAAGCATGAATAGTTCTATCTATGATTCTTAGTATCATACCCAAAAAAAAGCAAAACCATTTTTTTTTTCTTGCATGATCACATAGCGTTAATTTAAAGGAAAACTTACCTCTTGTTTTTTTTCTTTGTTTTATTCATGTGATTGAATTTTCTTTGATAAAAATATTCCTTCCTCCTTCAAACCAAAATTATCACAAATATAAAGGTAGTCGACACCATAACAGACCCAACAGGACCTCGTCGATCTAGGAGTTTCTTGGACCTCCCCCCCTTAGAGGGATGAGTTCCAAGTCTTTCACCATTTAGGCATCAAATATGACACACTTCCACAATTATCAGTTCATCCTTTATCAGGGCATCTGTGATTGGAAACCCCCAAGGGTCACCCAACACCACACCAGTGGAAACCCCACCAGGGTCACCACACTAAAATCTTCCCACAACCCTTAGAGGGCAGAGGAGAGTCGCTTAATCTTACAAATATAGTGAAGTTAATTAATGACCCCATTTCTCATAACCTTAATTGGCCTCCCATGCCCATGAAACTCCCATCATATATACAAAAATTTGAAGGGAACCAAGCAGAAGACCCAGGAAATCATATTATGACTTTCCACCTGTGGTGTTCGTCCAATAGTATCATTGATTATACTATTCAACTAAGACTTTTTCAACACACCCTAACAGGGCCTATGGCGAAATGGTATGTATATCATCCTTATGCTTCGCATGGAACCTTTAGCGCCCTTTCTAATGTGTTCCTCACTTATTTTCAGCTACCTATTCACCATGATTTAGGAATGGAACTGCTGACTCATTTTAATAAAATTCTAGCCATCCATATATTGGACCATCTCCACGAATGGTGGTGACGTCATATTTTTTGTAAAGCCAAACTCGACGATAGAGTGTTGCTGGAATTATTTTTTAAAACTCTCACAGCAAATATCTCAAAATATGTGGCGACACAGAAATGTACCTCTGAGAAAGATGTCATTAGAAAATCCCAACAGCTTGAACTCATCTACACCCAGTCATGATATATTTACAATGTCCTGCCAAACACATTGTGCCTACAAACTATACAGAGTTATGGGGTGCGTCGAATACTGCAGACGGTTTGATTAGGTCCTTGACTCAAGATCACCTAAGCACCAGTATCTAGTACCCATGATACTCATACGATTCTACCCAGACGCAACTTGTCTACCACCAAAGTCAATATGAACCTTTGCAGAATATGACGAATAGGGTGATACCATACCATCAACAACAAGGAGGCTAGTACCCTCCCTCGTAAGGGAACCAATACTCAGCTAGGAATCTTGATGGAAGAGGACCCCCCCCCCCCAAGCAATATTACACCAATCAGGGATAGGGGAACCTATATCCCCTTTTCCCCACACAAAATCCACCATTACAAAACAACTCGCTGGTGAACATAGTGGAACCATCCCAAGCTCAACAACGCCAGTCTTACGACCAGGAGAGCCACAATAACCCTCCAAATGTTGTGAAAAATAAGCTTAGGAATAAAAAAAAGGGATACTCTAGACATATGGGTAGTAATCAACAATGCCCCCCACGATCTTATTTTAGGGCCAACCCCAACCGAAATCAAAACCAAGAGCCAAATAAAAACTCCCAAGGGAAAAAAAAGTTCCAATCTAAGGACAAATCATTATTGTGGCATATGTGGTGAACATGACCATTACACTCACCACTATCCCAAGCTCATCGAACTGAAAAAACTTCATGGTAACCATGGAAAAGGGGGACCTACCCAATAACCTACTATAATGTTTGAGCCTTTCCCCCACCAAGGAGTGGTTAATACCCGTTGGCCACCTAATCCTCTATGGGTAGGTGTGGAAGACGAACAACCAAAGAGACGTCCAAGTGACCTTGGAATGTGGAATCCAAGGGTCACCACATTGTATTATAAATATACATGATGTTAATGGTAATAGTGTCTCATGTTTATCTTTCATGTCCTGTGTTTACCATACCCATGTTCAACATGGTATCAGAGCCATGATATGTGGCCTTTCTAAACCAATGTGCACGATGTTCTATTTTTTTTTGCAATTCCTGTCATTATATTTCTTTACTCTATGTTTTATTCCATTGCTCCATTTTCTGTGCCTTGTTAAATATTTTATGCAGCAGTGCATTGAATGGCTCTATGTGTGATTTCCCTTGGGTGAATTCTCTCTGTGTTGATTAATTTCTATGATTTTTTTCATTTCTGTCATGGGATAAAATGGATTAACATACTTCACAATGCCTCAGCTCCCACAAATCCTCGAATCATTGTTTATACCACTATTCGACTCCTGATTCTTACCACTCTCCTCCCACCGTTCAAGAGAATAAAACCTGAATGGAACCAAGCCCAGACATCAAAATCGAGTCATACCATGCAATACTGCCTTTTCAATTCTTCTAACGCTTAACTACCTTGGAAATAGTGACTTTGTATATTGTGATTGTGTCATTTTCTCCCACAAGATTATTGTCGCATATTTGACGGTGAAAAAGTATGCAGGAATTGTGGCTGTGCCCTCTACTCCCATTGTTATTGTGCATATATTTGACGGTGAAAAAGTATGTACAGATTCTCTGATTGTATATTGTATATTATATATCAATCTTGAATGTTATAAAGTCAGTTCATCTTCCATCTCTATCAATTCCCATTATGTCTTTTTCTTTGGTGCTCTTTTCTTGTGTAAATTCTTGGCTATCACATTCCTTGAGTTGGGATGACAGGTACGTGATAGGTGGCAGGTTGGTGGTGAGGGAGGAGCCATACCCATGGTACCATGTTCAATCTGGTTATTATTTTCGCCTGTAGAGATAGTGAGTGGGCTTCTTTTGGAGTAGTGGGTGGCGCTGGTCTCTTTTCCTTTAATGGTGGATCGCCTGCGCTTTGTCCCCTAGTGAAGACGCAGTCTCTTACTGGAATAGAAGAAGAGGACAAGAATGCCTACGAGCTCAATTTAAGCTGCTGAAAATTGAGAGTCCTTAGAAATACTCATCCTCCTGTATTTCATGTTTTCAAAATCGCTCTCGCTGCTCCTCATTAAATCTTGCCAATATATAGCACTCTCATATTATGTAAGGGAAGAAAGCATAGTTGGATGAATGCTAGGATTGGGAATGGAATTTTCATTGATATTGTTCATACTCAAACATGATACCCAATGGATTATTTCCCAGAAGTGAAAGTAAAATGGTTCGATCATTTATGAAGTCTCTGTCGTGAACATTTTTTTAATTCAGATACAACTCTTGTTGGACAGAAATCAGGTAGTCATCACTTAACCACTCCTCACACTACATACGCATTGACCTCCACTACAGTGTTAGCCCTCTTCTCAGTGGCGCTCCTACATCGCTCCCTCCTCGAAGCTCACCTCCCACACCAACGACCCTCCTCCTGGGTCAACATACCTTCCCTCTGCCGACCCACCTTCACTTTGTCGGCTCTCCTCACCTCTCCTACAACCCCCTCACCTCTCACCTACGCTCATCCCCTCCACTTCCCATCCCATCCACTTCCGAGGACATCATGATCGAGGGTGCACCTCAAAATGAAGCGGAAATCAGGCGTCATAGAAGGTACATAACGTGGGTGAGTCTGAATCGAATCGGAAACGAAGATATTCATTTTGTCATTCTAAGAAGCATCGACAAGCAGCTGAAGCAGGCGTCAACGGTCCTGGTAGCCGTAAGAGTCTTCAATACGGATTTTAGTCTTTAAAGAAGAAATTCAAGATAAATATCGCTACCCACCATATTTGGGTTCGTTAGGGAATCTGCAACTACTAGCAGTTGTAATTGCGTTGATATTTTTGTTTTTGGCCGTAAACTTTGAGAACGCTACAATATCACATGCACATTATTGGCCCTCATTTTTTTATCTCTTTTTGTTTATGAAATACACATTATTTTGACATATTATCCATCTATTCACCATAATATCTACCTTATATTGAATAAAAGATGCATATATAGGGATTTAAATTATGTTTTTCAATTATTATATTTTTTTGTAAAAATTGAAATTTAAGTGCATTTTTGGACAACATCAGAAATTTCCGTATGGCCTTATGGTTTGCATATGTGCAGGACACTGGGCTCGAGCTAGATATATTTCTAGAAAGCTTAGGAACTAGGAATAATTTTACACCTGTTGGTACAGTCAAAATGAGCTTTAATAGGCCCAGTCAAAAGCGGTCAAACAGGACCTGTCTTTATGGAGGATCTCTAGAAACTAGGTCAAAACTCTTATTTTGTGGGATTTTCTAGATTTTGATGGATCAGATGGATGAATTCGACTTGATTTGATAAGATAAGGATAGTTATGAATATTTGAGCTATTTTATATGAGTTTTTTAGATGCTTTATCTATTTAATCCTCAAACTTTGAAGGCATTGATATGTAGAACTTGTATGACTTAACATTATTATTTCTGAGACTTGGAGACATAATTGAAGATTTGTTCTATCATATTTGATGTTTTTATATGTTGGTTGAATGATTGAAGTCTTAAGTAGCTGAATGCACCTTCAGTAGGTAAAGCAAGGGTGGAGGGCCCCCACACTGAGCTAAGTGCACTTCTTAGTTTATTTTGTAGCTGCAATTTCTGAATTAGCTTGCTTATGTTTAATTTGTTTATGTTGATTATTTTTGATAATTGATGAATCTAATGATAATTCTTAACTTGCATATGAAAGGGAAAAAAAAAAATTTAAGTTAAACATTATTTCTATCTAATCAAGATCTTCATTTATAATTCATCTTCACATGCCTTTACATGCTTTTACATGATTGTTGATGGATCTTCATCTTGTTTCTATTATGCATATGAAGATTCAACCCAGTATTTAAGTTAAATACTTCTTCTATATGATCAAGAGACTAAAAACTAAGATTCATCTTTCCTGCTTTTTCTGAATTTTTGTTTTTTTTAACAATAGCATTAATCATAAATGAATATATGATGAAGGACAATCAGGACCTCTTCAGTGAAGAGCCTCTTCAATTATTGCTTCATGTATCTTAATCTATTGTTTATTTAAGTAGTTTTTTTATTTTTAATTCACATGGTAATCTTGTTAGTGATGGACAAACAAATCTCTTAAGTTAGGAGATTCTTCTACTTCTAATTACACATCTAAATTTATAAACTATTTAAGTTAAATTTATATTTGTAATATGCAATTCCCTAATCATTAATAAACCATATTCTGAATTGATCTCAATTGAAACCCATATACTTTTGGGATGCTTCTAAGTTTCACTAACCCAGATTGATAATAAATACTTGTGTTAGTTTACAATAGTAAATTGACCCAACATTTTGGCGTCGTTTCTGAGGAAGCATATTTCGAAATGGTCAAATAGGAAGACAAAAAGATTAAAAAAAATATAAAATCATCGAAAACAATAAAAACATAGTTTTTCTTTCAAGAATTTTTTTCTTATGCCTAGAAATAGAGATCAGAATGGGTAGATTTGTGAAACAAAACCCCCCAACAGCTCATTCATCCATAGGACTAACAACACTTGTTGCTGCAAGACCTACTATAGAAGATTTAGAGGAAAAACAGAGATCAGGACAGATATTAACTTTAGTTGAAATAAAAATCTTGTTAGCCTTAGAGGTAAAGAAAAATCAATCACTGTTATACGGATAAATCCTTCTTGCGGACAATAACGATCTCCCTAGTATCCTAATGATATCTAGAAACAAACAACCAAGTGCAAACCATTCTCTCTAGATCATTTTTGGTTCAGAATTATTAATTAACAAAGTACGAGGACATGCCCCTACCTGAAGTCCAAAGCTTGTTGTAATATTTATATCCAATCGCTCCAAAAGAGGTCACTTCAACATATGAGACTTGTAATCAAAGACAGAAAAAAGATTAAAAGCACCTGCAAAATATAATAATTCAGAAAACACTAATCTATCTCAGTGATCAAGGAATCCAAGAATTAAATTACTCAAATAGATACATGAACAATTTAATGAGAAAATAGAATCCATTTGTATTAACTTGTATGATAAGAAGTAACCTTACAACCTTGTCGCCTTGATTTTATACAGGTTCTTCCAGGGTCTTGAACAACCGTTTTCCCTCGGTCTGGCAAGCCTTCTCCTCTCTGAACTAGCATGAAACTATGGATATGATTATGTGATCGTTCTCATACCAATGATGCCAATTATAGAGAGTATGAATTCTTCAGCAATTCTCCTCAAAAACTACTAAGCTCTAAGTACCCTTGAGACTGAAACATGAGCTCAATTTATAGGAAAAAGGAGATGGTTTCAGTTCCATAAAGAGGGGGATAAATTCCTCTCATGAAGGGATTTGAGCTCCAAATACCAATGGATTAACTCCATTAATGAAGGGATAGAGGTTCATGAATGAAGGGATGAAACTCGACCGAATTACACTTCTAGAAGCCTCCAGTTGGTAGAATATTAAAACAGTTGTGCTTCTAGAACTTACTTTTTATTTTATTTTACCTTTTACGGGGGTCCACAGGTTTAATAAGCAGAACGTGTGGGATGTACCGCAGTTTATAGAGAGAAAAGTTGTGGGTCCGAAGGCAAGGACTAGGAAAAGTGTGGAGTTAGGCTTTTTAGGGTTTTAATGAGCTTTTCTCCAATTCCAAGACTTGGTTTAGGAAATTTGGGGTTTTTGACTTCTAAGAAAGCATAATATAGGTGATAATGAACCCACATAGATAGTTAAATGTCATGGTGACAAAATAAAATGTACAGATTGCCCCCTAAAGTGAAAAGTCTGAGGTATTTCTGAAGAGTGAAGTGCTTTATCATTCCGAGGATTGGATTACGGACATACCAGTTGAAACTTGTAAAAACATTCAATGCAAACATATATATGTATATCATCACTGACGTAGGAATTCCCATACTCAAATCAAAACTAACTAAATCTTCTGATATAGAAATGATTTTTAATATTACATCAATAGTAGACACAGCATGGATGCAACCATCTATCATAAGTAGTCTATTGTATCATGAATAATAAAACTCCTCGCAGCCTGGATGGTGGAAACTAGATCCAGGGTCTTGATTCCTACTTCCCGAACTAGTACGATTCTAGCCATGCGATTGACTTGTGTCGCAGTCGAACATGGTAAAAACCACTTGATTACCAGTCAATGATGTGAATCATTAACGAGTGTGAGAGAAACCACCAATAATGACAATGGCTCTCAAAGTACTTAGTAAAATCCATGAAGTGTGAATGAATGATCTGTAGTCAAACACTTCACGGAATCATTCAATCGAAATTCAATGATGCTACCTATCGTCAAAGGCGAGAAACCTGCCATTAGGGCATGTAGATCCCAAGGTACTGATAGGATTCTAGATCAAATTTCTAGATGATGTGTTTTCATCGATAGAAAGTGACCTGTCGCAGGAAAACCCACGACACGAAACCATTAGATCAAGTTTTGAAAAAATATTTGCAAGGACTGACTCAGGGATGGTCAACGCGAATGGAGACAAATGTCTTCAATGAATGGTTTATTTGAACTATTCTCTTGAACACATAACTACACTACAGACGGTTTGGTGACAATTTCCCTAAAGCTAATACCCAGAAATCGGCTGAAAACTTTCAATGTGGTTTGATTAACTTTTAGACAAAGGATTTTCCCAACCCAGATGAGTGTGACAAAAGTGTCGTGTTCAAGAGTGTTATATTGTTTTTCAAAACAAAATATGACAATTGGATTCATTTTCTCTCTTTTCCCCCACCATTTCTGGCAAGTACCTCTTTATTTTTGACAAGCTTAAGGAGGATAACATTTGATTGTTGTGTAACCTCATGCTTTAGATGAGTCCAACTTAGTATTAAAATCAAACCCTAAGAAGGAGTGGTTCATTCATTTTTGTAATCGATAGGTCCTTTACTGTTAAGTTTTAATGAGTCCAGTATAGGTGAAACTCGGTGTTTTTCAGTTTTTGGGAGTCAGAAGAAAAACATAAGAAAACTCTATGGGTGTAATTTTTCGTAAATTTAGTCTCTCAGGCCCGAAAAAGGATAAAATAATGCAGGAGAGAAATCTATTGACCATGATTATTCAACGTATACCTTTTTCATAAATAGTCCATTTCATTCCGGAAAAGGGGTAAACTTACACTGAGGGGACAACTATTCATTTCCTTTAACAAGTTCGAACAGTCAAGTACTCAGCAATATTTTCATGTTTAGATAGCCTGGAAAGGGCTTAAAAGAGAACTCCAGGGTTTCGCTTTTTCATAATTTTCAAGAGCCCGAAAAAAGTGATAAAAGTATACTCATCATCAAAATAATCCTTTTCACCAGAGAAATCTATTTTCTGCACAAAAACTCAAAAGATTAAACATACCTATTTCCAATAAGTAAAAACATTTGAAAAATAACTCTTTAAAGTGGAAAATAATTAAAACAATATTTTATTCATTCAAAAAATCTTATAAAAATTAGTTCAACAAAGTCATTTTCACGTTTTGTATTCAGAGTTGAAAATTGAGAGCATTTGGCAGAAAAAGTTCTAGAGGTGATAACGGGAAAACCGACCGCTCAAATCGAAAATTGTCGAATCCAAGTAATCTACAACACTCTTCTCTCCATTTTCATCCAATGAAATTCTATTTTTTGGCTTTGAAATCATTTTTTTAGGGGAAAATAGGTTCAAAATTCCACTCTCGGGGGTCCACAGGTCATCCATGTGTTACTTGTGAACCCCGATAAAGAAAAATTATCAGGCTACCACGGTTTTCATGAAGAGTGCATGCAGAGGTCCGCATTGTCTCTGCATGAAAACTGCGGAGGCGCCGTAACAAAAGGAAAATTGTTAAATTCTCTCAAAAATGGTTAAAAATTCCCACACTAAAAGTTTCTAATCTTTAAATGCATCCATTTGCAGACTATTCCACAATGCTGGAGTGGAGAGAACATGAGCACGAAGAAATAGATGAAGCGGCTATGAATAATCTAGCCACAATGTGTGTGTTGAGAAATTATGGATTGTATAAATTCTGGAAAATTCAGGGCATGAGGGCACAAGTGGAACTAATGACGTGGTTGGTGAACAAATGGGATTTCCAAGAACAATGTTTTATCATTGGCGATCACCGGTTAGAACTTGAGCTCGAAGATATTTACTTTCTCACCGGTTTATCCTAATGAGGGGAACATATCTCTTTGTTTGGAGCTAGGCAAGGTGGCCTACTTATTGCTAGCTATAAACAAGAGTTTTTCAGTGAGGAAGATGATCCCAAAGATAATCGTATAGATATAAAGACTATCATATGTCTTAATCTTAATGTGATTGCATTCACTGTAACCAGGTTGTGTGTGAGCACAGCTCCACATGTGGCTACCAAGTCTCAAATGCAGAAAACAGTCGAATTTTACAGAGGTATCATTTTCAATTGGTGTGAAGGGGTATTGGATAATATGAAAGGTCAATTTGCCAGAGCAAAAAACTCAAAGTTGAAAAACTTTGGGTATGGTGCCATCTTGGTTTCTTTTTCTTTGGAGAGGATTCCATTCCTCGCCCCTCAGGTTATCCCTATTGATCCTGGTGAAGTTAGAGAACCTTGTATGGTACGCTGGGTTGCATTGATGGCCTGCCATGGTGGCGATGGCTGCATGGTAGTTCGATTCACTCTGGCATATTTTCATTGGCTGCATAACCAAATCTTCACTATTGAAGATTTCCCATATGCGGGTATATATTTTCGAGGTGATCTCGAGATGTCCTTACCTCTAGGGACACAATGGGATGAATCAGGTAAATGAATCATTTTGTGTGTTTTAACTCTATTTTTTTTTTTTTTTTAATCATCCAATACAATTAACAAAATTTTAAATGCAAATGTTGGTCCACGAAGGCTAGCTACACTCTACCATTTCAAAAGGAAGCAAACAGAGCCTGTTGCACAGCCACAAAATCAGGTGGCAGAAATCCTTACTGACATGGAGCACAACCTAGATAGGTTGACTATAGATATCTCAGAGACATCAACGGATGACATTCCTCTTCATCTCCAAAGACATGTTACTGGTGTTCCTGGCCAGTTTAGGGGATTCCTGCGCAAGGTGGCATGGGTGATAGTTTACTACCATGATCATCACCACGGATAATGGATGATTATCGTGGACTGTTGTATTTTTTTTTTTGTATCACTATCTTTCAGATCATAAGGTGTTTTAAACCTATGATCGTAGACGATGTAATATTTTTTGAAAACAAAAACTCCTATCTATGATATTACTACTTTCTTTAACTATCTTGTTCAACATATATCGAATGTTGTTTTGGTTTACTTTTTTAACGTTGAAAATGTCTATTTATAACACTATTAGCTAATGCATCATCCATTGTGTTTAAATTTCTTGGAATGTGTTTATATTTGATGTAATCAAATTTCCTTTCCAAGAGATGAACCTTCAAAAATAATATCAGTAACACTAGATTTTTAATTGCATATACTCCGTTTAAATGTAATACAATGAGTTCAGAATCTAACCTAATGATCAAATTTCGAATGCCAAATGAAATGGCTTCAGATAATAACTCAATAACAACGTTATACTCTGCAATATATTTTTTGTTTGACCAAGGCTTACCCCATGCATAGAAACTAACTCATCAGTGGGTGAATAAATAACCCAAGCTGCTGAAGAAATATTTATTGTACTGCGACAGGCACCATCAACAAAACCAATGTACGTTTGAAGGGATGTCGACATCTGAAATATCAAGAGTAATCAAGATAAGTAGTGATAGTAGTAAAATTAAACTAAGCACACTAACTAGAAAAATAACTAATGTACAAATGAGATCTTCACACAAGAATCAAGCATAATATATCTTCAAATAAAGTCCATTTCTAGGTTTATCTAAAGAGACCCCATCATAATTAGTTAATTCATAAGCCCCTTTTGCAAGCACTCGCTTGAAAATATAAGGACCATGCCACATTGGTTCGAATTTCCTAGCTCCTAGCTTATCGTTAGCTTGATCATATACTAAGACTAGGTCACCTTCTAAAAAAACACGAGGTGTCACACTTCGATCATACTAAGCTTTAATATGTTTTTTATGAGCTTCGACTGCTAATGCAGCAGTGCGCCGAGTATCATATAATTGTGCCAAGTAAAAAAAGTGTTTTTCCTCCTCAGAGGTAGCTAGTAGTAACTCTATGGCTAATTTGAGTGACGGTATTTTGCAATCAATAGGCAACACAACTTATAAACCATAAACCAGTTGAAAAGGAGTGAACCCTGTCACAGTTTTTACTGAGGTTCGGTATGCCCATAGTGCTGAAAAAAGCATGGTATGCCAATTCGATTTATGAATTCCGATAATTCGTTTAATCACGGTGGTTAAAACTTTGTTAATATCTTCAACCTGACCATTAGCCTACGGCCAATATGGAGTAGAGTTATCATGGCGCAGGCCAAGTTGATCGGAAAGTTCAGTCATCATTATATTTCGAAAATGACTCCCATGGTTAGTAATAATAGCTTGGGGTACACTAAAATGAGCAATCACATGATTGAAAACGAAAGTAGCTACAGTTTTTCCATCTGTCGCAAATGTAGGCATTGCCTCGGCCCATTTGGTAAAATAATCTATAGCAAGAATAATATACCCATGCCCCCCGGCTGAGTGAGGGTTACATGTAATGAAATCAATGCCCCATTTCACAAAAGGACCAATAGTAATTATAGGGTGAAGAGGATTTGGTGGTGCACACATCTTTCGATCAAATATCTGATAGTTGTGGCATTTTCGGACCATGAGAACGGAATATTTGAATAATGACAGCCAAAAATAGCCAACACGCAATATCTTTTGGGTTGTGTCATGCCCATACATATGACCACCACATGCTCCAGAGTGGCATTCATTCAAAAAAATTTCAGCTTCTTCATGAGTTAGACATCGTTTAAATACAAAATCCGCACCACGACAATAAAGTGTGTCTCCAACAATATTGTATTGCTGAGATTGGTAATGGATTTTTCGTCGATTTGAACATGAGAGTTCAAGCCGAAAAGTTTGGGTTTGGAGATAAATGATGATATCTCCATACCATGGATCCAAGGTACTGATAAGAAACAAAGATTCATCTACAATTGGATGCTCTACCACAGTTTCTGTCTCAGTATTTGGGAAGTCACACATAAGTTCTGCGAACACCAGTGATTTCTTTGATTTAGACTTTTCAAATTCCAAGTCAAACTCATGTAGGATAACAATCCATTTAGATTATTTTACCCCGAGTAATTGTTTGGTCAAAATGTACATCATCGGGTTACAATTAGATATCATAGTTCTTTTTCGTAACAATATGTAATGACGAAATCTTTGGATAGCTTGAACTGCTGCCAAGGCTAGTTTCTCCACATGCGATTGTTTAATTTCAGTTAGATTTAGATTTTGACTTAGATAGTAAATCACATGTTCATTGTGAAATTCATCTTCTTGAACTAATACCATTCCAATAGTGGAATCGGGGGATACTAGGTATAAAAATTAGTCCTGGTTGTAATTGGGCGGATGCAATAACAATGCATGGGTTAATGCATGTTTTAAAGCATCAAAATATTGATCAGAAATCTCATCCTGAAGAAAATGAATATTATGTTTCAACAACCTAGTAAAACCTTTTGTTAACTCAACATAGTGCGGGATAAATCTATGTAGAAATTTTTCTCTTCCTTGCAAACTTTAGAGTTGGTGAAGTGTCGAAGGAGGAGTTAAATTGATAATAGCCTCAACCTTCAAGGGGTCGACACGAATGCCAGTCTTTGAAACAACAAATCCCAGTAATCGTCCAGACTGCACACAAAAAACACATTTATGTGGATTCAACCGAATCTTATAATGCCTACATCTCATAAAAATTTCTCGTAAATGAATAGGATGATCTTCTCTGTGAAATGAATGAACAAGTAGATCATCCAAATAAGGCTATACAATGTGTTTAATGTCATGAAAAGCGTAATACGTGACCCTTTGAAAAGTTGCGCCAACATTCTTTAATCCGAAAGGTAGTTTGCAATAAGCAAAATTTCCCCAAGGACAAATGAAGGTTGTTTTTGGTTGATCGGTGGGGAGTATGTTTATTTGATTATATCTGAAAAATCCATCCATAAATGAAAACATTTCATTTCCGGCACAATTATCAATGATTTGGTCGATATAGGAGGTTGGATAATTGTCCTTTGGGCAGGCTTTGTTAATATCCCTATAATCAACACATACTCTTATATTTCATTATTTTTTGGTAACAGGAATGATATTAGATACCAAATCTGTTAAAGGGATTGGATAAATAAAACCTACTCTCAATAATTTCTCGACCTCAAATTTAATAGCATCACCTTTTCATGGATGTATCGAACGTAATCTTTGCCTAATAGCTTTAGCATCCCGGTATGTTTTTATTTCATGAACGACAATATTGGGATCAATTCCTGGCATCTCTTCATAGGACCAGGAAAATATGTCATGGAATTCTTGAAATAGAGATTCATATGTAGTAATTTCATATGTTGTACAAGAAGCACCTATATGAATGTTTTCAACAACTCCAAGTTTAACTGATATGTCAATAGGAACCGTCGAATAAATATTTCCCAAATTAATTTCAGAATCCGAATTTGTAATCGATATTGGACTCTAGGGTTCTTTGACATAGACAATTGTAAAAATAGATGAAAAATTGGTTTCAAATCTATCAAAATTAGGTAAAAATGATGATCTATGATGAAGAACATCCCAAGGTAATTCATCTATGGACAAAAATTCCCAAATGCTTTCATCAGTAGAAAACACTTGTTGAAAGGGATCAGAAATTAATGTTATAGCTGAGCTTGATGGTGAAAATGATTCTCCATTGATCTCATTCATTAGATTAGAATCAGTTGAAAAATAATTGGAAAATGACTATACTTCTTGATATACTATCTCAAAAGGACTCAAAGGCATCACACCATTGAAAGGATCCAGTTCTGACTCTAAAGGCACTACCTAAGGATCATCAAATGGAATAGTGCTTGATGTAATCATATTGATATTAGCAATAGTACGCGGTATGTTAGGTGGAAGCATAGAAAAATTTCCCATTAAAACGAAATATTTTAGTAAACCTACTCCAACATCTTCATAAGGGATAGTCAATTTTCCAACATGCTGGATACTATCTGTAGAAGCTAGGTCGGATGAATAATATGACAGCTGATGAAATTTTACGATCTTTCCTTTATGAGGAAACATGATTAACCAAAATAATGATGAAACGACAGCAGTCATAGCATAAGACCAACTTTGACCCAATAGAATATTGTAATCTAGAGGGGCATCAACGACTTCCACATCTAGATTAACAATTTTACCTTTGACCTCTATAGGTAGATCCTGTAAAATTTCGTACGGATGGAATCCTCTTCTATCAAAATCTTTGAGGAATGTCGGAGTTTGGTTGAGTGTTGAGAACCAAGGGATTTCCAACATTTTAACGACATTATACATGTGGATTCCCCCTCATCAAATACAGTACGAAAACAACGTCTATTTTTTACTAATTCTGGAATCTGAAAATCCATTTGATGAGGGAGCCGTGGTGTAAAATTTCTAAATCGAAGACCATGAGGTTCGAATCCTAAAGATCTACAGCTCCAATAGCTGATAAAATTAATTTCTTTTGTGTTGGACATGATTGTAGCACTTCTAAGGCTGACATTGCTGAAGGGGAAATCACTAGGTCTTCAACAATGTTGTAGTTCTGAGCAGCTCTCACATGCGGATTGAAAGTTGATTTCCGAAGTACACCTTTAGCAGGAAATTTTGTTACTAAATCAGGATTAGGTTTCTAGATAAGAAGAGGATTAGAAACCAAAAAAGATGTAGCTGGTGTTGAATTAGAATTTTCTACTTCTTTACCAGTAACAGGATTTTTACGTCCATAATCTTGTCATCGTGTCGCAACCATTACTTGAGACATCATCAAAATATATGTTGATGTATTAGAAGAAGATCTAATCATTTTGCTATCCTGAGTAGGAAAAGGATCCTTCAAGACAACGGGTGTGGGTGAACCTTTGACGAATTTAGATACCTCAGACCTATGTGGGTACTCCTTAGTAAAGTGATCCTCATCACAGATAATACAAGGATAACGAGGCTTTCGTTTATCATGAGTTGATTCATTTTTTTCAGTTTTTTCTTTAGGAGATGAAGTCTGTTTACTTTTATTCTTACCTTTTTTCTTACTACCAGTTTTAGATTTAGCTGTAGATGAATCTACAACGTGAATGTTGGTAGAAGTTTCAAGGGAAGAATCTCCTTTTGGTAAATTTGGTAAAGTTATTATAGGAGAAGTAATATTTGAAGATTTATTCTTACTTTTATTAGCACTAACTAAACCAATTACACCATCAGCGGCATGAGACCCTAAAGGAGTTGCAGTTATCTGACTAGGACATGGTAAATCAAGAATTTTTTCGTACAAAGTACCTGACTGTGTATATACAAGGTCAAGGTACTGATCTTGAGCAATGACTTGTTCTTCTGTAAAATCTCCTTCTTTAACCACATCTTTAGTGATTTTCGGCAGAAATGATTTGATGAACCATTCTGCCAAGATTTGATCCGGAATAAAAACTTCCAGCAAACATCTTCTACGTCTCCATTCATGTATGTGATCTGATATGTATGTAGACGTAGATTGTTTTAATGAAGTTAATAATTTTGTGCCATTGTCGTATTTGACTGGCAACTGAAACTGGGTTAAGAAGGCGGTTGCTAAGGCATTGAAATTGTTAAATGAGCCACATGGTAGTTCAATGTACCATTTGGTTGCTAAGCCTATGAGCGTTCTCTGAAAAATTCGTAATCGAATCGAATCATCAATCAATGAGTTGGATGCAGATCAGAGGTGGTAAGTCATAAAATGGTTTGAAGGGTCGTCTCCTGATTTTCCTTCAAATTTAGGGATATCACTGGGAAACTTATTTGGAATTGGCGACCAATACAGAAGATAATATATTGGATCATTCGTTAGGCGCGAAAAATCAGGTAAATCTAAATTTTCTATGAATGGTAACCGACGGTTAGGGTCTTGCTAATTAGATTGATAACCTTGTGGGAATATACCAGTACCAGGAGGAGATATCCAGGATATCTTGGAATAGCCTATACATTTGGAATTGGAATTCCTCCCGGATAACCAGGATTAACCAGACCATATTGAGGTGGAACATGTGTTTGATATGTGTAGCTAGGATACGGTTGATGTCGGTATACTAGATTTTGTGGTACAACTCCATATTGATATTGCCTTTGCTACGAATGATAACCAAATTGTGGTTGGATTGTTATAATCGTACTTGTACCAGGTTGTCTTGTAGGTATTTGAACAATAGTCGAAATTTTAGGTCTAGGTTGTGGAGCAGAAACATGAGGGATTGGTATTGATACTTTAGGGATAGTAGAAACAGGGGCTGCAGGCACTCCAGGAATAGGTGTGGTAGGTTGAACAAAACTTGGTGTGGCAGTTTGAGTTTGGGTTCAAGGTGTACTCGGACCAGGCTACTGAATCGTACCAGATGTAGGTACCTGAATTGTTGGTTGAACAGGTTGGACAGGTTGTTGGATTTGAAAACCCATTGGTTGACTAGGTTGATAATAAGGTACTTGCATATTAGGTTGTAAATTCTGTTGAACTTGTGATAGATCCCACATTGTGCTTACTCCGGGATATGAAGGTCCCATTGAAGGTTGTGTTGCATAATCCGATTAATAATTTGGAACATATGTTTGATAGTTGACTGGATAATTCTGACCTCCTTGAAACAATTGTTGTTCTTGATAGAATTGTGGTCCTAAAGGAGGTTGTTGACCTTGAAAAGACGGTTTCCCTTGCATATGGTATTGTCCTTGAAGAGTTTCCAGACCCTGAAGTGAGTATTGCCCTTGAGGTTGATATTGGCCTTGAGGCACATACTAACCTTGAGGTATGTATTGTCCTTGAGGATGCCCCCCAGGTTGTATATTTATTCCTTGAGGTTCAAGGTTAGGAATGTTTCCAGACATCATGTAAACATGTTTCGCACTCAAATTTTCAGTATTTGATTCATTTAGACCAGATGATGGTATATGTTTGTCGGGAGAAGGAGCTACTCCTGAGAAAGTACCAGAAAATGACTAGTATCCTATTGGAACAGATGGACCACCATACAAATATGATTCTGGTGATACAGAATACATTGATGAATCCCAAGACATGATTAACGGAGGTCTGTAACTTCTTGGTATAGCATAAAAAGGAATTCAGGGTGGGGAATAGTTTAGACCAGTTCTATGTAGAAAGTCTGTCAATTGAGAATACCAAGGATCTTGTTTGAAAGGGCTATAATAAATTGATTCACTTGGCCTAAGATCTAAAGATTTCTGAGTTGGAGGAATAACAACTTCTTCTTTAGTGTCAGTAACTTCTTCAATACTAATGAGACCAGGAGGAAGATTTTATGTGATCCGATACTTCACTCTGGGTGAATCAGGATGATGAGGGGTTGGAGAAATGAATGGAGAAGTAATCTCAGATATAATAGTTACATTCTCTGGTTCTGAAACATCAGGATCTGAATCTGATAATTCACTAGTTGTAGAAACAAGCTCAGCTAGTTCAGAAATTGAAACTCTTCTACGAGTACTCTCTGTTGTATGAAGTTGATCTACATCGTATTCGAGATGAACAATTATTGATGTTTCTTCGTGTTCATTTGATCCAGTCCCTGATGTTTTTCCTTTATCATATTTTAATTTTACTAACTGGCTTGGTGTATACTCAGGGGGTTTCCCCTGCATTCTACATGATTGTCTAGGTAATTCAGCAATGATTGAAACTTTTAACACATGCAATAAAATAAAATTTCAATAAAAATCATAAAGTCTCTAAGGAAACAACCAAATTGATCACACACCTACAAAATCTAAGAGATCAAACCACACACAAACAGTAGATTCCCACACTAAAAACACTAGTTGGTGATGAAGTCCAACATCATAGAATTTTAATGCAGAAATGGCGGTTGGAATATTTACCCCGACAACTTGCTTAATGAAATAGACCAGTGCAAGTTTCTCCACTTAAACCATATCTAGTGAAGAGAACCCTCCAGAGAGTCCAAGTGAGTCTAGTCGACGTCTGCTTCAGGTATAGTGGGACCTTCCCCCCACCGTCACCTTGGGAAATAATCCTAAATTCTATAGCCACTAAGGTAACCAACAAGAACAAATATACCTAGGGGAACAGTCTACGATCCAACATACACGCAAGGGTAGAGTAACTAGCTCAATCCCCTTGAAGGCTCCTTGATATAATCTAAGGTTTACTGACAAGTGACCTCAGGCTCCTCGACAATGGTCTATCCAAGGATTACAATTTTTAATACATGCACATCTGCTATCTTTCCCAATGAGATAGGTATGATTACCTCACTGGTTTGGACATGATCTCGTGCTTGAATCTTTTAAGAAGAACTTCCCAGAGCATAGATGCTACAATTTGATTTTTCCTACTACAATATTACTACTTGTTTGTTTGAACTTCCTTGGAATGTTAATTACAACCTATTCCAAGACACTAGCCTAAGCTATGTTGGTGGAAAATAACCCTAGAAAATGTAAAATTTCTAGATTGATTTTAATTAAGCTTTATTTTTAGTTTGGTTGTTTCTTAGGACAGAAGGTATGGAAGTGAAACTTCGATGATGTTTTATGATCCGACTCAAAAATATGCTAATATGTGTCTATATGAAAAACAACTTATTTCTTTTCAATGAAACCTATCTAAAGGAAAGATTTTAGAGATTCAATAACTTTCACAACATCAATTCTTTCTTTCATAAACAAGAAATTTTGAAAAGAATAGAATTTATTGAGAACTCAATTTCATAGAAAAATGATCACTTTTTCAATATAAAATTCCTTATATCATTCAAATCAGAAACTAGAATCAAACTTCTTCCAAAAGAAAATTAAAACTCCTAAAAACATAAAATTCAAAACCACAAGAAAAACTCTAATTTTGAACTCTATCTAAAAATTTTGAGGATCTTTATGCTTAGTTTGTGATCTAACTAAGAAAATTTCTACTTATCCCAGAAAAAAAATAAAAAACATCCAATAATGGTTTAATGTGAAATTTAGGCCTTATCAAGCTAAAAGGTATTCTAAATTTGCAAATGAAAATAAAATCTAATTTTCATAAAAGAAAGATTTGCAACAAGTTCAATCGCTCAACAAGAAAACGATGACATACCAATCAACTAAGGTATATAAAAGTTTTTGATTTAGAGCATCAAGAAGACAGGGCAAACACTCACTTATACAATGCAAATCAGCTGAAAAATAACTCAAACATAGAAATTGTTGAAGGAAATTCACACAGAAGGCTTTGACAGTCAAGACAAGTTGGGGTAAACACAGAGAATCTGGTAATCTAGCTCTAGAAAAGATAACTCTTAATTTAAAAAAAAAATTCCCTAGGTCCGCAGGTTTTAATAAAAAATAGTGCGGTACCACACTGTTTTTACACTAAAACTGCGGAGGCTACTGCACTGTTTGTAAATAAAAAAATGCGCAAGCCAGGAAAAATACAGAAAATAAAAATAAAAATTCAGATTCATTTTTCAGGGATTC
The DNA here is from genome assembly GCA_034641835.2 of Pinus albicaulis. Taxonomy (NCBI): domain Eukaryota; kingdom Viridiplantae; phylum Streptophyta; class Pinopsida; order Pinales; family Pinaceae; genus Pinus; species Pinus albicaulis. The sequence continues at coordinate 148,438,581 of CM076575.1, forward strand.
TAATAAGTTAAATACCCAACTTGGTTTTAGACTAATCAAAAGAAGAAAACTCTTTCAAAATTCAAACTAAAAATCAAAAAAGAAAACTAACTTCATGTCCCCAGTATGGTCGCCATTTTTTTATACGGATAAATCCTTCTTACGGACAAGAACGATCTCCCTAGTATCCTAAGGATATCTAGAAACAAACAACCAAATGAAAACCATTTTCTCTAGATCATTTTTGGTTCAGAATTATTAATTAACAAAGTACAAGGACATGCCCCTACCTGAAGTCCAATGCTTGTTGTAATATTTATATCTGGTCGCTCCAAAGGTGATCACTTTAGCATATGAGACTTGCAATCAAAGACAGAAAAAGGATTAAAAGCACCTGCAAGATATAATAATTCAGAAAACACTAATCTATCTCAGTGATCAAGGAATCCAAGAATTAAATTACTCAAATAGATACATGAACAATTTAATGAGAAAATAGAATCCATTTGTATTAACTTGTATAATAAGAAGTAACCTTACAACCTTGTCGCATTAATGTTATACAGGTTCTTCCGAGGTCCTAAACAATCGTTTTCCCTCGGTCTGGCAAGCCTTCTCCTCTCTGAACTAGCATGAAACTATGGATATGAGTATGTGAGCATTATCATACCAATGATGCCAAGTATAGAGAGTATGATTTCTTCAGCAATTCTCCTCAAAAATAACTAAGTTCTAAGTACCTTGAGACTGAAACATGAGCTCAATTTATAGGAAAAAGTATATGGTTTCAATTCCATAAAGATGGGGATAAATTCCTCTCATGAAGGGATTTGAGCTCCAAATACCAAGGGATAAACTCCATTAATGAAGGGATATAGGTTCATGAATGAAGGGATGAAGCTCGACCGGATTATGCTTCTAGAAGCCTCCAGTTGGGAGAATATTTGAACACTTGTGCTTCTATAAATTACTTTTTCTTTTATTTTACCTTTTACGGGGGTCCGCGGGTTTAATAAGCAGAATGTGTGGGATGTACTGTAGTTTATAGAGTGAAAAGTTGCCGGTTCGCAGGCAAGGACTAGGAAAAGTGCGGAGTTAGGCTTTTTAGGGTTTTAATGAGCTTTTCTCCAATTCCAAGACTTGGTTTAGGGACTTTGGGGTTTTTTACTTCTAAGGAAGTACAATATAGGTGATAATGAACCCATATAGAATTTAAATGTCACCGTGACAAAATAACGTGTAATAATCACCTAAAGAACCTTCTTCCGTATGGAAACAAAAAGACACAAGAAAACCAACTGTTGAAAAACTAGAGCAACCTATCCTTGAGGAAATTAAAGTAGTTGAAGAAATAGAAATTCAACCTCATATCAAAACACTACAAATCTCTAAAAACGAAATGGCTGAAGAAGGAGAAGGATAAACTAGACTAAACATGACTCCTGAAAAAATATTAGAATATGAAAGACATCAAAGGGAATGGTGAAGACAACGAGAAGAAGAAAGAAGAATTTAGGCAGAAAGAATGGCAGAGGAAGATAGAAGAGCAGAAGCACTTAGAAGAATAGAGGAAGAAGCAAGAAGATAAAATCAAAATTGAAGAACACAAGAAAAAGAGCAAGAAGTTAACATGATCAGGAAACTAATTTTGGATTTCCTATTTTAGATGCAAGAGAAATACTAGGAGAAGAAATAAAAATGAAAAATATTCCACCTTCTATATTTCCTAATTTCTATGGAATTTCAACAGAAGATCCTAATGCATTCATGTTCTAATTTGATATCTTGTGTAGAACCTATAGATATACTGATGAAACACACAAGCTTCGAATTTTTCCTGCTACTCTGAAAGAATCAGCCTTGAAATGTTTCATGGGATTAGGAGAACATACAATTGCTTCTTGGGAGGATATGAAGAAATTTTTTCTTAAAAAGTGTCAAGCTTACTGCAAGGCTAGAGACTCGAAAGAAGACATTTTCAGAATGACACAACAAGAAGAAGAAAGTTTGGAAGAATATTTGGAAATATTCCTTTACAATTTACAGAAATCCAAACATCATTCTCTTAATCTTGATACCATCCGCACTATTTTTCTTAAGGGTATTAGAGATGAGTATTTAGACGTTCTTAATGTAATGGGAAAAGGAGATATCTCCAATTTACCATTTGAAGAAATTTTTGAATTATGACAAAAATACTCTAGGGGAAGAATAAAGAGTGGGAAGAGAGATATTTCATAAAAATATTCCAAATCTACAGCAAGTGTAGTAACAAGATCGAAGATAGGAAGTTTGCTATAAAATTTTAAAACATATCTCTTAAGCACTTTGGGAACACAAGTAGATGTTTTAAAATATAAGAACAAGAAAGAAGAGCAAGATGAAATCTTAGAAATTTTCTTTCCAAAGTGTAGACAAAAACATCCACTCAGGGAATGTCCTTTGCAAGGTACACAAGTGTGTGGACTTTGCACAGAAAATCATGCAACAGAAAAATGTCCCAAATTAAAAGAATTGCAAGGAGAAGAAGTGCAAGTAGTAGATTCTCTCTACTATATGGCATCAAGGAGACCTTGGAAACCAAGGATGTCTCAACAATTCCCTCAACAAAACCCCCAAAATTTTTAATATCCTAAAAATACATGGAATACACCAATGCCATGGAAGGCTTGGCCACCACAACAATATCAAAACCAACCTGCACAAGGTTGGAGGGAATATGGCTATGGAAACCAACCATCACAACAAGTGTATCCCCGGCAGTATCAATATCAACAACCATACCCTCCACAACCATTTCCTCAATTTCAAAAATTCCAATAACAACAACCAATGCCATATTCACCTCAAAACCCACCAATGTTAACTCAACCGGAGCAACTTCAACTGCCCACTAACCAAACACCTCCTAGACCAACACAATTGCTAGCTTAGCCAGTAGCTAATCCAAGTAACAAGGTGGATAGACTAGCATATCATGTGGAAGAGGCAACATATTATCCTACTTATTCAATTCTTCCTGTACAAGATGTCCACCTAAGATCTTGGAAGGTGTTACAAAAACATTCTCCTCTGATAGTTTAGGAAGAAATTGAACAAGGAGAACAAAGTCAACAATCTCAACCGGAAAAGAAATTTCAGAAAGGTAAATCTATTATGACACAAACTCCACCATATCCAGAGAGATTGATACAACAGAATATTCCAATATCTCTGCCTGAATTTAATATTCTAGATTAATTGAAAAACACATGTGTTAAAATTCCTTTGCTGCAGGAAATTAAAGACATTCCGATATATGAAAAAATAGTAAAGGAATTATGCATTAAGAAATTTGGCAGAAGAAAGAAGGATCCACCTACAATCCAGGTAACTGGAAATTTAGCTAGTCTCATGTCCAAATACATAGCCATTGAAAAGTATGTTGATCCAGGAATTCCTATGGTTACCATTTGGATTAACAAACTTTCAATGCCGAATACTTTAATATACTTGGGAGCAGCTATCAATGTTATGACTACAGAGACTATGAAACATTTGAATCTGAACAACATTAGACCTACTACTACAGTTTTAGAACTTGTTGATAGATCTAAAGTTGTACTAGAAGGTATATTGGAAGATATCATTGTCTCACTAAATTCATGGGGAGTCTTGTGTAGACTTCTTGATTTTGCAGCCAAAAACAAATTTGGGAGGGCATCCCTTAATTTTAGGCAGACCATGGTTAGCCACTGTAGATGCTTACATTGGATGCAGGTCAAGAAGCATGATTATTGCACATGGAGATGAAAGAAAGTATGTTACATTATATCCTCCCACTCAATATCCTTCTTTATTATCATGGCTTGATGGAGAGGAACCACAAGAACTTCAATCTATTCTTAGTCTTAATAAATTTTATAATTTTAGAGAGGAGGAAAAAAATGAGGACTTATTAGATCTATTCATCTTAGAACCAAATCTTTCAGAGAAGTTTAGAGTAACTCAATATGAAGCTGCTAGTTATCTTTTAAATGAATGTTTTCAGGAATATTGCACTATACAGTCATTGAAAAATACATTTGAAAGAATTTTTCATGTACATTAAATTACCAATTCAAATAGAAAAATCATTGAAATCAGTCCTGAGAGACATTTGAATATTGGTAATAACTTACAATCATTGCAAGAGGAAAAGCTAATAATATTGTAGCAAAGATATTCAAAATATTTTGCCTAGTATTACAAATACATGCCAGGGATTCATCCAAAAACATGCATCCATCACATTTACACTGATAATCAAATAAAACTAGTAAGGCAACCACAAAGACAGATGAACCCCATGATGAAGGAAATAGTGAAAGAAGAATTACAGAAACTATTACAAGTTGGATCTATCTATCCTATTTCTGATAGTCAATGGGTTTCACCCTTAATTGTGGTACCTAAGAAAAATGGAAAATGGATAATTTGTGTGGATTACAAAGAACTCAATAAAGCTACATTAAAATACCACTTTCCTTTATCATTTATCGATTAAGTGTTAGATTCATTAGCTGGAAAGAATTTTTTTTCATTTCTGGATGGATTTAGTGGATATAATCAAATAAAGATAGCATTAGAAGATCAAGATAAGACGAAATTCACATGCCCATGGGGAGCATATGCATATAATGTATTACCCTTTGTTTTGTGTAATGCACCTTCTACCTTTCAGAGAGCAGTTCTTGCAATCTTTGCTGATTTGATTCATGAGTGTGTGGAAGTTTACATGGATGATTTCACTATGTATGGTACAACATATGATGATTGTTTACAAAATCTTTAAAAAGTGTTAAAAAGATGCATAGAGACAAATCTATCATTCAGTAATGAAAAAAATTTATGATGTTAACTGAGGGGATAGTGTTGGGACACCATATTTTTCTTTAGGGATTAAGGTGGACCTAGAAAAAATTCAGGTCATTGTGAATTTAACACCACCCACAACACAAAAAAAAGTTAGAAGTTTATTGGGTTATGCAGACTATTATAGGAGATTTATTGAAAATTTCAGTAAAATAGCTTTGCCATTATTCAAGTTACTTGCGAAAGATGTGGAATTCCAATGGACAAATAATTGTCAGAATGCATTTGAAAAGTTATCAATTGCACCCATTTTTCGAGGACCTAATTAATCTTTTCCATTTCACATTTCAACTGATGCATCTCACACTACTATTGGAGCATCACTTGGAAAAAAATAGAATCAATTCAATTATGCCATATATTTCATAAGAAAAAATTTAACACCGACATAATTGAACTACACTGTCACAGAGAAAGAGATCTTAGTTGTAGTACATGCAGTTAATAAATTTTGACATTATATAACATGTTATAAATTTTATATCCACACATATCATTCCACCACAAAATATTTGATGAATAAATCAATCACAAATGGAATAATAACTAGATGGATGTTATTAATGCAAGAATTACTATACAAGATCGACCAGGAAAAGATAACCAATTTGCAGACTTTTTGTCAAGACTACATTCACCTAGTGATCCAAATCTAGTATCAAATAATTTTCCAAATGAACATCTATTTGATATAAAGGTCAAAACTCCATGGTTTGTAGATATAGCTAATTATTTATCATCTAGCATCCTAGCATCTCATTACAAAAACAAGCAGAAAAGAAGAATAATTAAAGAAAGTGTTAGATATAGCTGGGTCAATGGAGATCTATTTTATACTAGTGATGATATAATGATTAGAAAATGTGTTAGAGAAGATGAGATTATTAAAATTTCGAAAGCATGTCATGATGAACCATGTGGTGGTCATTTTGCAGATAAGAGAATAGCATACAAAGTACTGAAACTTGGCTACTACTGGCCATCCATCTTCAAAGACTCCAGGGCCTATGTGAAAAGATGTGACAATTGCCAAAGAATTTGTAGACCAGTGGCATCAAATGAAATTCCATTAAAGCCACAATTACTGATTGAACCATTTGAACAATGGGCTTTAGATTTCGTGGGACCAATCAACCCTCCATCCAGTGGAAAGAAGTACATCCTCGTATGTACAGATTACGTAACAAAGTGAGTGGAGGCAAAGGCAGTAGCACGAGCAACAGAAGATATTGTTGTGTATTTTCTGTTTGAAGATATATCTGTAATATATGGATTTCTAAGACAGATAGTAACTGACCAAGGCACATAATTCACATCAAAACTTGTTCAAGATCTTACAGAGAAATACAAGATCAAACATAGAAAATCAACTTTGTATCATCCTCAAGAAAACATACAAGTGGAATCAACAAACAAAGTCCTAGAGAACATCATGACAAAGACTGTACAAATGAATAGAAAGGATTGGTCAGAGAAATTGAAAGATGCGCTATGGGCATATAGGATAACTGGGAAAAACACAACTAGGTTCAGTCCATATCAGTTAGTGTATGGAAAAGAAGTCCTATTACCCATAGAATTTCAAATATATATATATTCAAGCTAGCAGCAGAATTGGGGATGGAATTGTCTGAGGCACAACAACAGAGAATCATGGAATTAAATCAACTCGATAAGATATGACAACAATAAGTCGAGCACACATCTCTTGTCCAAGAACAAAGGATCAAATGGCATGATTGATTCATAAAGAATAAAGTGTTTTAGAAAGGAGATTGGGTACTCTTTTTCGATTCCAAGTTCAAATATTTCAAAGAAAAATTCACGACTCATTGCCTTGGGCCATATGAGATTGAAGAAATCTTTAACAATGGAGCTGTCAATATAAAAAAAATTGATGAAGCATTTGTTTCATTTGTCATTAATGGACACAGGCTTAAAATTTACAATAAGCCTATAAATGAATAGGATTTTCTGAGAAATATTTTGATGGATTTAAATCTGGAACTAATGGGGTAGCATAGCCATATGCCTTCCATAATTCTAGCAGAATAAGAATGATAAAAAAAATAAAAAATAAAATAATAAAAATAATAAAAGAGTTTGGTTGTGAAAATCCAGGAAATTGGCACAATACAAACTCGAATTCATATCGAAAAACCAACTTGTTTGGCCAATATGAATTCTCTTTTTGTTTTAATTTTATTGTACTAAAATATTTTTGCAGATATACCCTCCAAGAAATCGCAGACTTGAGGAAAATTCAAATCATCAGCTTGGGGGAAGGTGTGTAATAAAAAACTATGAAAATAGTTTTAGCAGTTGAATTGAAGATGGAATATGAACTACAATTACAGAGGAACCTGGTACATCATTCAACATATACAAAAGGGACCTGAATTATTATTGAAAAATTATTCATAAAGGGACCTATATCATTACGATAAAAGAAATTTTCAAATATTGAACATTATTTCAAATTACGCCAGAAGGGACCTAAACATTATTGCAAATTATGCTAGAAGGGACCTGAAAATTTAAAATGTCACAAGGGACATGAGCTATATCAAATGAATATCATATCATAAGGGACCTGAAATTTCAAATTTTAACCTGCAGAAGGGAACTGAACAACATTATTCTAAATCAAATCAGATGTAAAGAATAAATAAAGTCTCTACATAGTCTACAAGAGCCGTCATAACAATAAGTGCAATGTCGACCATTATGAACATCAAATGGTTTGAGGGAATACAAGTACAGTAAGTAAAAATCGCTCTTAAAATTTCAGTTTTTTTCGAAAATATTTTAGAATTGTAAAGCCAATTTAGTATTAGTTATGCATTTTTATTACCTACATTTCATCTACATCACCTACATTTCCTACATTTCATCTACATTTTATCACATATACTTTCATCTACATTCTATCATCTATTATTTTTAGCCCTATTCTATCCATATTCATATCCATACCACTATCCTAACTACTCAGTAAAACATTACATAATCTATCCATACCATACCCTACCCTATTTTTCTAAACAAGAGAATCATGAACAAAAGGTTAAAATTAAACCCTTGGAAGACCTGAAATCAAACCAAAAAAAGGTTAGTACCATTATAAATATTTAATTTTAAAATGTGATCATTTCATTGGTCATTTTTAAAAATTAAGAGCAAACCTAAAGTTCAAAAGTTATATGATAGCGCCACTATTTCAAATGACAAAACAATGCAAAGAGCACAATCATAAAAAGTGACAAGAAAAGGTAATGGAGCAAGTTCGTAATCATAATACAAAGAGTGAATTCAAACTAACTTAAATTATGATGCGATGATAAAAAAAATGCATGACAATGATGTATGCTATGCTATGAAACTATGATGAGACCATAATACATGCAGCAGTGGAGGAACGAAGAAATGATAGCATACGTTGATGTGAATACAAACAGTATGATGGCGCATATGAAAATGGAGATGATGCAGAGTATGGAAGCAGACATGGTGATAAAAACAAAATGTGAAAAGAGCTGCATAATAAGTAAAACAAAGGAAGAAATGTACACCAGAGCCAACATGACGGTCAAGGGAAAGACATGCATGAACCGGTCAAACGGTGGTTAGTGAGCGGTCAAAATAATATCAAACGCCATAACACAACACTATGTAAAACTTATTAGAACATTTCCGCCACTGCTAAGATATGAAACAACTGATATACGCTGATTTTTCACCATCATCTCTTTCCAAAGGCTTAGTGAGAGAGGGATGGCATGCAATTAAAGCACGCATCCATGTTTACAACTTTGTGAAAAGAAAATAAACGTAGAAGTGGAGACAAGACAGTGAAGAAGCCATGAGGATAATAGAAGAGATAAAATGCAGTGAAGAAGGCAAAAAATATAGCAAAGAAGAGGAACGGAGTGATAAGAGATTTAACTAGAGTTTCAAAGCCAACAAATAAGTAAAATTTGTCAAGAAACCACGATATCAAGAGGCAAAATCCCGTGAAGGAGAAGGTAAGAACTAAAACTCAGATTTGGTTGTTCAAAATAACGATGATTGCGTGAATAGATCTCAGGATTGTTAAAATGAACTGAGAATTATAAAAGGATTTCCTTAAAGCTTTTCATTGCGTTATATTTTGTTTTGACACCACTAATAAACACTTTGACACCATTCATAAATACTCTGCCATTAGTTAACAATTAAATATTGTGCTGATTAAGTGAGTAAATGAGTGAGGATTTTAATGAGATTGGAACTGATTGAAACAAAAAAATACCTCAGTTAAACTAGAAGGAAGATCACGAGGATCACAACAGAAGATCACGAGGATCATTACAAAGACATGTAAGATTGAACACGTCCTCACATACAGTCTTCTATTTCAAAATAAATGTTAAACACACAATAGAGAATTCTGGTTCAAATTGCAGAGTGAGTTTATTTTAAATTGAGTTGTATTTTATTAGCACACTCAGTAGAAGAATTATAAATAGGATTTGTTGAGAAATATTGGTTTACAAGATACAGTCAAACATGTTTTTGTATTTTTACATAGCAGAGGACAGAGTCTGGCGAATGTTTGAAGGAAAATAGTGAACTCATTATGATATTTTTGTTGAAATGTTTGAGCTATTCTCTTGCATACACAGTGAATTTAAATTATAAACATCATGCTATGTTTTGAAAAATATTTATTTATGAAATTGAATGGTCAAAGACACTGTTGTATAAAAAAAAAAATCAATTTTTATTTACACAGTCAAATATGTTTTACAAAACAAAGGTATAGGATTGTTTTTTAAAGAGGATAAAGAATTAAATGGAGAGTAGGATAATAGAAACATGAATTTTTATGTTTTCTTAAACCCCTCTATCAATTCTTGCATTTATTTAAAGCTGTAAACTCACATTTTTCAAAAGGAAAACAGAGGATTGATTGGAAATAGCAGTAAACAAGAGGTAAGCCTACTGTTGTAATAACATCCAGTACTTGAATTTTTGTTTACAAATATGAATTTAATGACAATATATGGGTACATAAAATGGTTTTCAAACAAAATGACTTCAAGAGCAGAACCCAAAGAGTTTCAAATTGAACACTGGAATAGGGAAACAGTTGAAAAACTCTATCAGTCAAGCTTAATAGGCTTTCTTTAAAAATTCAAAGGGCACAATGAGGATGTCACAAGAGAATTTATAAGCAATTAAAAATAGGATGAAACCATGGTGGGTATTTTACATATTCCTTTGACTCCAGAATATATTTTTGAAGCTTTAGATTTGTCATCATCGGGAGAATTATACCATAAGGGATTGCATTTTAAAGACAAGGGTTGGACATTCTTCTTAGATAAAAATAGAAAGGGTTCTTTTGATAGGTCAAAGGGGATTCCAAGGGAGTGGTTCAATGAACCTTGTGCAAAGCTAGTTTTGATAATTCAAAGGTTCTTCACCTTTGACAACAGACATAGTGTAGTACACCTTTATCATGTCATGTTACTACAACATATCAAAGGAGATATCAATATCAATTTGACTTACTTCTTTTATAAAAATTTGATGAAAATAATTGAGAGTGTAAAATATGAGACCAAGCCCAAAGAAGCCCAAATTATTCACTAGGGGTTCATAAAAATCCTTGTGGATTACCAGCTGAAAGTTAAGGGAATGGTTTGGGAAAATTTCCTGGTAGAGAATAAGTTTGTAGAACAAGTCACTGAAAACAAACTTAGACCAATACATGAAACAAAAAATATTGTGCATTCACCTCTTTATCCTAAAACTAGGTCAAAGAAACATCAGGGGACAGATATGGTAGAGAGGGAAACATCATTTTTAACCATTTCTAGAAGGCAGAAAAAGAGGAATTCAGTAGAACCAAAAGTACAAGTCATGGAGACATCTCCTTTAACTAAACAAGAAAATTGAATCCTTGAGAGGTTGCAACAAGAAGTGTATGAAAATCCTATAGACAGAGATTCCTATTTTGAAAATAATGAGGTGGAAGCTACTTCAGTTTCTAAAAATACCAAGGAGGAATATCAAAACCTTAGCAGAGTCAAAGAACTAACTGATAGCCTAGAGGTAAGTAGAATCATGGAGAGGCACCTGAAAGAAGAAAATTAAACTTATAAAATAACTAATGATAAATTGATTAAATAAAATGAGAAGATAAGTGGAGAAATGAGAAATTTGAAAACAAAAAACAATCTTCTCTATACACAGGCATTCAGGTAGCTTCATGAGAAAATTTCCTGGAAGGCTAAATATGAGAAACATAAGGTTAAGACCTCCATTTCAAAGGAAGAACAAGGAAAAGACATGGATTCTCTTCTATATACAACACATCAGGAAGTTTCAATATCAGGAATGAGATTAGCATCAGAGCTCAAAAGGTCAAAGAGGAAAAAGAAAGCATGAGGACATGCTTGATCATCAGTTTGGGGAAGATGTTGGCCCTCATTTTTTATCTCTTTTTGTTTATGAAATACACCTTATTTTGCCATATTATCCATCTATTCACCATCATTTCCACCTTATATTGACCAAAAGATGCATATACAAGTATTTAAATTATGTTTTTAAATTATTATATGTTTTTGTAAAAATTGAAATTTAAGTGCATTTTTGGACAGCATCAGAAATTCTTGTAATGGCCTTATGGTTTGCATATGTGCAGGAGACTAGGGCTCGAGATGGATATATTTATAGAAATATAGGGAACTAAGAATAAGTATACACCTATTGGTACAGTCAAACCAAGCTTTAATAGGCCCGGTCAAAGGCAGTCAAACAAGACCTGTCTTTATGGAGGATCTCTAGAAACTAGGTCAAAACTCTTATTTTGTGGGATTTTCTAGATTTTGATAGATCTGATGGATGAATTCGACTTGATTTGATAAGATAAGGATAGTTATGACTATTTGAGATATTTTAGATGAGTTTTTTAGATACTTTATATATTCAAGCCTCAAACTTTAAAGGCATTTATATGTAGAACTTGTATGACTTAACATTATTATTTCTAAGACTTGGAGACATAATTGAAGATCTGTTCTATCATATTTTTTGTTGTTATATGGTGGTTGATTGATTGAAGTCTTAAGTAGATGAATTCACCTTCAGTGTGCAAGGAAAGGGTGGAGGGCCCCCACACCGAGCTAAGTGCACCTCTTAGTTTATTTTGTAGCTGCAATTTTTGAATTAGCTTTCTTATGTTTAATTTGTTTATGTTGATTATTTCTAAGTATTGATGAATCTAATGATCAGTCTTAACTTCCATATGAAAGGACAAACAAATGTTTAAGTTAAACATTCTTTCTATCTAATCAATATATTCAGTTAGAATTCATATTTACATGCCTTTACATGCTTTTACATGATTGCTAATGGATCTTAATCTTGTTTCTATTTTGCATATGAAGAGTCAACCCAGTATTTAAGTTAAATAGTTCTTCTATCTGATCAAGAGACTAAAATCTAAGATTCATCTTTCCTGTTTTTTCTGAATTCTTGTTTTTTTTTAACAATAGCATTACTAATCAATGAATATATGTTGAAGGATAATCAGGACCTCTTCAGTGAAAAGCCTCTTCAATTATTGCTTCATGTATCTTAATCTATTGTTTTGTTAAGTAGTTTTTTTTTTAATTTCTAATTCACATGGTAATCTTGTTAGAGAAGGACAAAAAAATCTCTTAAGTTAGGAGATTCTTTTGATTCTAATTACACATCTGAAATTAGAAATTGTTTTAGTTATATTTATATTTGTAATATGGATTTCCCTAATCATTAATAAACCATCTTTTGAATTGATCGCAACTAAAACCCATATACTTTAGGGATGCTTCTAAGTTTCACTAACCTGGATTGATAATAAATACTTGCATTAGTTTACAACAGTAAATTGACCCAACACACATGAAAAAGTGGTGAGAACTCCACGATATGTTCATATGGTATGCATTGATTTCCCTTGACTGTGCTTAGTGTTGCATTGAACATGATATATAAATTTTTTGAAGATCCCATATCATGTGAAGGACATTGGTCTATTAAGAGGGCTTGTTCCATTGTTATACATCCCTCTGTCTTGCTTGGATGAAATATTTTAGCTCTACCTGCTTTGCTTTTATGTTAAATTTATTGCAGGAAGATTTTTCTTAAGGAGAGTTTGTAAAAAGAAGAAGAAGATGGCTAGGATTGATGATGCAATAGAATTGTTGAATACCTTTATACATTACATTGTTGATGGGATGGAAAACATCAGAAAAGAAACTCTCTTTGACATCCAGCGCTATCTACATAATGCACAAGAAAGATATATTTTTTGGAACTTGATTCTCAACTTCAGCAAGATGAGTTACAGTAGCTTAAGCATCATGACACCCATCACCAACAAGAAAATGGTAAAATAAGTAACATTGATGTTGACTCCCATCATGTTCCTTGTTTAAGAGTTGATTTTCATGCAAAGGCAAACATCAAGCCTGCACTTCCCAACCTAGTCATCAGACCTTGGGAAGAGCTTGTCAATAACAAGTATAGAACAAGTCTTGGATATGAAATGGAGGTGTCATTTCATATTTTAGAGTATTCCAAGCCCATTCAATTTCAGAGCGCTGGATTTCTTCATGATATCTCACCTACAACTATTCTAGATTCTTCTCTTCCAAAACAACAACAATAGATTGTAAAATGCCAACACTATGATTGAGTTGGCCATATGAAATATCATTGTTTCGATCTTCACCCATGCAAGCACTGTGGTTGGTGTTGGGCCTCGTAATTGTCACATTTTCATCATGTTTATCCTCATCATTTCTCACATTCCATCACCTCATTTAACCATTCATCATACAATTTCCATAGGTTCACCTCATTACTTTCCAATTTATTTATTTTTAATATTATTAGAGAATGTATGATTAATTATTGGAAAATTGACATATTTCACTAATATCTTAAATGTGGATGAGCTTTGTAAATGTGTAGAATTATTTGGAAGAATTATTCAAAAATTCTCTTGAATATTTCCTCCACTATTTCAATAATTCAAAGGATAATTGTTCAAGATTATTCCAAGGAGAAAATCATGGAGATTCCAAGGAGAAGATCATGGGGATTTGGATAAAATATCTTATCCAAGATTTGTGAGATATGAGTGAGGATTTAAAGGGATCATATTTTGTAATTATAGGGGTATTGGTTGAGAAAAAAATGGATCTGTAATTATGAGTTGCTTATCTTGTTTTCAAAGCACTCATGTATAAATAGGAGTGCTCTTTCTCCAAGTGGGAATAATAGAATAGATTAAATTGGAAATTGTATGACTTATTATTATTATCTTTGAGACTTGAAGACATAATAGAAGATCTGTTCTACCATATTTTGATGTTGCTACATGCTGATTGATTTCTTGAAGTCTTGAGTAGCTGAGTTTACTTTCAGTGCACAAGGGAAGGGTGGAAGGGCCCTCACACCAAGTTAAGTGAACTGTAATTTGTGAACTAGTCTACTTAGATTTATTATTTCCTTCTTTCATGATTTCACAATAGTGTTAATGATATAATGCAACCAGTGATTAAGGACAACTGGGATCTCTAAATATAGAGCCTCTTGATTATTATTCCATATATCTTAACCTATTGTTTAGTATTAGATTTCCTGCTTTCATGTTTTCACAATGGTATTAATGATGTAATGCAACCAGTAATTAAGGACAAATGTGATCTCTAAACATAGAGCCGCTTGATTATTATTCCATATATCTTAATCCATTTTTTAGAAGTTAAATTTCATACTTTCATGATTTCACAATAGTGTTAATGATATAATGCAACCAGTAATTAAGGACAACCGGGATCTGTAAACATAGAGCCTCTTGATTATTATTCCATATATCTTAACCTATTGTTTAGTATTAGATTTCTTGCTTTCATGTTTTCAAAATGGTATTAATGGTGTAATGCAACCAGTAATTAAGGACAACCGGAATCTCTGAACATAGAACCCCTTGATTATTATTTCATATATCTTAATCCATTGTTTAGAAATTAATTAAGTTGATTTTTATATTTGTAATATGCATTTCACTAACCATCAATAAGTTTATCTTCTAAATTTGTGAAACCCATATACTTTGGGGATGTTTCTAAGTTCACCAACCCTGATTGATATTAAATACTTGTGTTAATTTGCAACAATAAATTGACCCAAAAGACATCTTTAATCTGCAGATCACTGTGTCCATTTTTCAATAAAATTTTCTAAGTTTAGGAATTTAATAAATAAAAAAAAAAAAAATTTAAAAAAAAAATTTAAAAAAAAAAAAAAAAAAACTAACAATTTTTCGTAGGATAGGATTCAATTTATTTTTTTTTTAGATTTTTAAAAAAATAAAACAACAAACTCATTTAAAAAAAAAAAAAAAATCATTAATAAAATTTCTTTAACGTCATTTTAGGGGATTTTTAATTCCAATGGACATTAGGAAAAGAATCATGATTCCAATTATGCAAATCATAGGAAATTTCCCTTGAGAATCTGAAAACTTCCCCACAAGTATGAAGCAATTGGTCTCTAAAAAAATATACAATAAGCCAAAGATCATAGAAATATTTCTTAATATTTTCAAAGTATGAAGCAATTGGTCTCTAAAAAAATATACAATAAGCCAAAGATCATAGAAATATTTCTTAATATTTTCATAAAATTTTCCAGTTCTTCACTGCTGCCACTATTTGAAGGATCCAGACATAAATAAGGAGAATTTGAGCTTTGAGAGTGGTGACATGCAGCAAACCGGTGAGATTCGCCAGAATTTGAGGAAAATTTAAGGCACATCTCGAAGGAAAATTCTCAGGCAAATGTGGAACAGAGTGGGCAAGAAAATGACCGGCAGAATGAATTAGTGGAGCTCCTGTACAAATTGAATCCGCTGGCGAAGAAATTTGTTCCACATTCCCTCGAGGATACGTCTGCCAATTCCAATGGCAATGTTGTTACTACCACGCAAAAAAAATAATGGGAATATTGCTGCCAATAAACAGAAAAGGAATGGCTAGAATCAGGTGACATGGCGAACAAACTCCAGAAACAGCAAAAAAACGATGCAGATCATCCCAATTCGCTACAGAAAATCACTGTTTTCTCAAATAAAATGCAGTCTAATTGAACTCTGGCACATCTGGCACATCTTGGCGGGGGATTTGAAAGGATCTCCAATATTCTGCAGACATTTTGAATTCCTCTTTACCAAGACAATGAAAGATCAATTCAATTCAAACTTATGACAAGCAAGAGCACATTATTATCATTTAAGACAGGAGATTTGATGAAAGAGAAATAGAAAGGTGGCAAAAGTCAGAAGATGCTGAAAAAGATGGAAAGGATGGAGTCACGATTTCTTCAAATATCTTTTGCAATGATTCTCTCCTTAGATCTTGGAATTAGAACGATTCTCTCCATAGATTTTAGAATTAGATCTTGGAATTAGAATGATTCTCTCCATATATTTTCGAATTAGAACGGTGGCTCCAATGCATCTATCCCACTGGCTATGACTCCAAGAGGTCTGCAACCTCTTCATTACTGCCAAGAAATCTTGTTGAGGCACACATTTGAACGAATCGCACAAAAAAATGGAACAAACTGTAATCATGGAGGCACTTCCCGAGATCTCAGCCTGAGAACAATGCCACTTATAACAGATAATCCCTTGCCTGATGCCGCTCCTGCTCTGAAATCTCCAGTACCTGAGGAATCAGTTACGTTTACAATTGCTTCATGTTCGTCGTGTCCTCTACAACAGAACCATTGGGTGCACGTCCGTAGGAACTTTCCTATCCTTCGTTCATGCAATGGCTCCATCACCTTTTCGCTTGCATCAGTATGTATCTAGCTTCGCTCTCATAATCAATGGCAACATTGTTGAGTTTGAAGAGACAGATGATAGCTTGTAGGGACCACAGGATTTTCTATTTATTTCATCATATTTTAGGGGAGCAAAGAATAATTTTCATGAATTCCAGATGGAAAGACTATCAAATAAAGACATATAGATGTATAGTTAAAAAAACAAAAAAAAAAATCAACATAAATAATAAATTTAAAAAAAATATATTGTTTTAATTTATTGTTTAATAAAAAATCAACATAATTAAAGAATAAAAAAAAAATGTTTTGTTTTATTTGTTGGTTTAAACAAAAAAAAAAATCAGCATAAATAATAAATTAAAAAATATATATTTTATTATATTAAAACATAAATAATAAATAAATAAAAATTTGTGTCTTTTTATTTATTTATTATTTTTGATAAAAATAATAAAAATAAATAAATAAATCAACATAAAATAATAAAAACAAAATAATTTTTTTTTTTTAATTCGTTCGTTAAAAAAAATCAACAACATTTTTTTTTCATTTTGTTATTTAAAAAAAAAATAACATAATAAAAAATTGCCCCAATTTCATTTAGGGTTACATTTCATGAGGACATGCAATATTTTTAGTTGGGGGTGATCAACGAATGTTGGTGGTGTGTAATAAAATTTAGGATGCATATACTAACAACTGAAATGTGATTGGTGTTATATGTAGGTCAAAGAGATGCTTATGCAAAAAGCCTCAACATTACGATGCAACACCCTTTTCATCCACGATTAGTGTAACTTCGAAACATAATTTAAAAAAATGGACATTTCATAAATTCTTGAAAATGAGCTAATTTGTTTTTGAATCACTTCATACAGGAATGATCGACATAGATGGCATACAAAGGCGACAATTTTTATGCAAGTATGAAAGACTATCATGAAGACGAGATCTCTAGAGATCACATGCATCATTAAAGAAAGGAGGCGTTAAAACTTCATGTCATGACATTTACCATTACACAAAAACCCTTTTGTGTCATGACATGATTACTCACATTCTTCCTTCCAAACGCCTTAATCATCCCATCTTCCATTTCCTTGTCCTTCATGACTTCATACATACCTGTTTTTCTGAACAGCATACATCATTTCCTTCTTATTTTTTAGTTTATTTTTCCTTGTCAATAAAATCCCAAACATCTCATTTTTCCATAACTCCATTGCCTTGCTATCATTTTCCTAAAACCTATTTCTACTGCAATCATTTTCATCTATAGTCCTACCGATCATTTTTGTATAAACTCGCGTTGACTGATGTGGGATTCCTTAAGGCCCACCTTTCAACAAGTCTCAACCCATCGACATCAGCACCTTATCTGGGATAGAGAATAGAGTCATCATTAGTACCTTGAGGCTTGTATGCCCTAATAACAGACTCTCTCACTGACAGTCATGGGAATAAATCAATGTCCCTTGATCGTTGGATCTTGCAAGTGGCTCGACATCAGATCATTTATTTTCGCTTCACAAGATGTACTAGGGTACCTTGGCACTCATTCACATCAATAGTGAGTTTACCTCACATTGGTTAACGACATCCATTAATGGTTGGTAATTCAATGACTTCTTTTCATGCTCGACATCGACACATTCAATTGCATGACTAGAATTGTACCATCGGATTTTTGAAGTGGGTGAAGACTATATATTTTTCATGACAGATCAGCAGTTGTGACAGCATTCCTTCAGCCATATTAGAGTATGATAGTTCCACTTTCAGACATTATTTTCAGATTCATACAACCAATCAGCACTTAATATTCCATCACTTCATCCAGCAGCGTGATATTCACATGATCCAACACCATGATATTTTCCTAATCTAGCATTATGACATTTTCTCTCATGAAAATCAGCATGACATTTTCCAGATCTAGAAACGACAGCACCTACATTTATATTGCATAGTTCATCAACTGTTTGGGTAAGTGAAGGTATGTTATTTTATAATTTTTAGTCAAACAATTTTCTTACATGTTGAAAGTAAATGAACTTGGAAAATTCCCTTGTCATATTACATCATCTTTCACCTTTTCGTAAACATAAAATATATTCAGTTTGGGGGGGGAATATTCATAACTATTTCATTCCATTCATCACCTCACATATTATAGATCAGCATGACTCTTCCAAACTACACTTCATTGCAATTGATACATTGATATATATTTTGGCATGATTCAAAAATATGAGAAAAGGTTTTCTTATGTATATTAATGACTTATCATTTCTAGTACATGACTTATCATTTTCAGTACATGTGTTAAAAAAAGAAAAGAAAGAAAATAAATTAATGTTGTTAACAAAAGAACAAACATTTTTTATATCCATGGTTGTTAACGCAAGAACCAACCATAGAAATATCAGTTGCAGTACATGTATTTTAAAACCTAGAATGATACATTGTTAGAAATCAAAATCATGCAAAGACAAAAGTTTTTATCCATGCAAGGTTGCATGAGGACATGCAACAAGTTCAGTTTAGGGGTATGTTGGGCCTCGTAATTGTCACATTTTCATCATGTTTATCCTCACCATTTCTCACATTCCATCACCTCATTTACCATTCATCATACCATTTCCATAGGTTCACCTCATTATTTTCCAATTTATTTATTTTTAATATTATTAGAGAGTGTATGATTAATTATTGGAAAATTGACATATTTTACTAATATCTTAAATGTGGATGAGCTTTGTAAATGTGTAGGATTATTTGGAATAATTATTCAAAATTCTCTTGAATATTTCCTCCACTATTTCAATAATTCAAAGGATAATTGTTCAAGATTATTCTGAGGAGAAAATCATGGAGATTCCAAGGAGAAGATCATGGAGATTTGGATAAAATATCTTATCCAAGATTTGTGGGATATGAGTGAGGATTTAAGGAGATCATATTTTGTAATTATAGGGATATTGGTTGAGAGAAAAGTGGATTTGTAATTATGAGTTGCTTATCTTTTTTTCAAATAACACATGTATAAATAGGAGTGCTCTTTGTCCAAATGGGAATAATAAAATAGATTAGATTAGAACTTGTATGACTTGTTATTATTATCTTTGAGACTTGAAGACATAATAGAAGATCTGTTCTACCATATTTTGATGCTGCTACATGTTGATTGATTTCTTGAAGTCTTGAGTAGCTGAGTTTACTTTCAGTGCACAAGGCATGGGTGGAAGGGCCCCCACACCAAGCTAAGTGCACTTCTTAGTTTTCATAGCTATAATTTGTAAAATAGTCTACTTAGATTTATTATTTCCTGCTTTCATTATTTCACAATAGTGTTAATGATATAATGCAACCAGTAATTAAGGACAATCAGGATCTCTAAACATAGAGCCTCTTGATTATTATTCCATATATCTTAACCTATTGTTTAGTATTAGATTTCCTGCTTTCATGTTTCACAATGGTATTAATGATGTAATGCAACCAGTAATTAAGGGAAACCAGGATCTCTAAACATAGAGCTTCTTGATTATTATTCCATATATCTTAATCCATTGTTTAGAAATTAATTAAGTTAGTTTTTATATTTGTAATATGCATTTCACTAACCATCAATAAGTTTATCTTATAAATTTTACTGCGATTGAAACCCATATACTTTGGGGATGCTTCTAAGTTCACCAACCCGGATTGATATTAAATACTTGCGTTAATTTGCAACAGAAAATTGAACCAATAGTTGGCACACCCATTCTTCACACAGATGCTTCAGCAACAAGCCTCCTAAAAGAAAAAATATTCATCTTGGATGGATCACTTCTTGGCAATGGGCGTCAACATCCAAGAAGATGTTTAAGTCATATGTCAGAACTTGTTCTAGGATATTGAACAATATTGCAGTTGATTTTTCATCATCATCTCACCTTGTACTTGACAGGGGGGGAAATGGTGCTCATCTACAAGCTTCGAAGCCACATCAAGCGAGCCTGAGCCACAATCTCTCATTCCAGATTCAAAGTTGTAGCCAGAGACACAGATGCCCATGAGCATGCCTTTGGTTGATGGTCAGCCTTAAACCATCTATGCGAGGTTGATATTATTCCTCTTCAAAGAATTCAAGACACTTCCTCCTGTAGAATACTTCAGCTTCTTGCCAGTTTTGGTAGAGTTTTGGGAAATGCATTAAGAATTCCAGTGTTGGTGGTCATCCTTAAACCATCACGAGTTGTAGACATCCCTTATTCTAGGTTGAAGGTCTCCCTCTTCAAAATATAAGGATAACTTCCTAGCAGAAGACCTCAGCTTATTACCAGATTTGGAAGAGTTCCAGGAACTGAAGTAAGAATTCCAGTGTTGGTGGTCATCCTTAAACCACCTCTTTAGGCCAACATTTCAGAGACCCCATTCAACCTGTTAAACACCATGTTAAGTACACACATGGTGTATGAGGAAGATGAGCACACACACAAGAGACTAAACACACAATGAAAGATAAGCGTGAGGCTTTCTTATTTTCCATTATACAAAGATGTACATTTATAGTACAATGGTGTGACTTTTGGTTTCACATTCCAAGGTCACTTGGACTCCATTGTGACTTTTCATATTCCACACCTACCCATGTAGGATTAGGTGTTCCAACATCCCCCCTTAATCCGAAGGGGTATGTGTGAGTCCAAGAAGAGAGTTGTAATACAAATTTGCAAAGTATACATGGCAGCACTTGGGCTGAATCAATTCTCTGAAATGTTGGAAAAAGAGGTGGTTTTAGGATGACCACAAACACTGGAACGCAATACTTGTTGCAGTTCCCGGAACTCTTCCAAAATTGGCAAGAAGCTGAAGGCTTCTGCTAGAGGAATTGTCCCTCATAAAAAAGGGAGACCTTCGACCTAAAAGAAGGGAGGTCTACTACCTGTGGTGGTTTTAGGTTGTCCACCAACCAAAGATGATGGTTTTAGGTTATCCACCAACCGAAAATGATGGTTTTAGGTTATCCACCAACCAAATATGATGGTTTTAGGTTATCCACCAACCGAAGGTATGCTCATGGGCATCCGTATCTCTGGCTACATCTCTGAATTCAGAATGACGAATTGTGGCTCAGGCTCGCTTGAACTGCTGGCTACAACTCTGAACATGGAATGAGATATTGTGGCTTAGGCTCGCTTGATTTGTCGTCGAAGCTTGTACATGACCACAATTTCCCCCCCTGTCAGGGACAAGGTGAGATGATGGAAAAAACTCAACTGCAAGTTTGCTCAATATCCGTGAACAAGTTCTAACATGTGTCGTAAAAATCTTGTTGGCTGTTGATGCCCATTGCCAAGAAGTGATCCATCCAAGATGAATCTTGGTTCTTGCAGGAGGCTTGTGTCTGAAGCATCTGTGTGAAGAATGAGTGTGCCGACCACAGTGCTTGCATGGATGAAGATCAAAACAGTGATCTTTCATATGGCCAACTCGATCACAATGTTGGCATTTCTCAATCTGTTGTGGAAGTGGAACAGGATCTGGAACAGCTGCAGGTGAACTGTCATACATGAATCCGGCACTCTGAAATATGATGGGCTTTGTGTAGTCCGGAATATGAAAGGACACATCCTTGTCATATCCAAGACCAGTTCGGTGCTTGTTGTGGACAAGCTCTTCCCAAGGTCTGATGATGGGCTTGAGAAGTGTAGGCTGAGCTGCTGCATCTGCATGTACATCTGCTCTAGTACAAGGAACTGAATGTGAATCATCTGCAATTTTATCTTCTTTCTTCTGATGAGAGTCCTTCACAATCTTCTGAACAGAAACAGGTTCAGAATGGTGACTCTTTTGCTGAAGTTCGTCTTGTTGGAGCTGAGATTCCAACTGCAAAAACTCAATCTTCTCTTGTGCATATAGCAAACAACTCTGAATGTTACATAGAGCATCCTTGCTCATTTTTATCATATCATGAACATTTGAATGAATGAGGTCATTCAACAACACTAATGCCTCATTGATTTTGGCCATTTTCAACAACTTAGGCTCAAAAATGAAAGGGTGTCGGCTTCAACCGAAAATGCACCCATTTACAATGTGATGCAACAAGAAATACAAATGACTCAAAAGAATTTCCAACTATGGAAATCTCAAGTACAAAATCTGCTCCTCAAATGATGGAGGGCAATCAACAATGACTTACATCAACAACTCAAATTCATTGATTCCAACTATGAATGAAGAGGCAAATTCCACTCAAAATACAATGTTAGCTCAATACATATCTCTGCAAAATATTTGTAAATGTGTAGCTGAAAACACTTGTGCAAGAATTTTTTTATGGCAGCTGAATTTTTCTTCAAATAGCTGTTTTGCAATGATGGCAAACTTGTCTTCAAATGTGAAATTCTTCAAAAAAACACCCTTCAAATCAATGTCAATTTTCTCTATGTGTTCACTTCATTTTCTGATATGTCATTTTCTCTTCCTCTCTGTTGTTCATGTCTTCTCTTCCCTCTCTCTCTGCTTTTAATTAATTAAAAATTAATTAAAAAATAAATTAAGTAAAAATGGAAATGATGGGGAATTAAAAAAAATGTGAGGGAGGGAATAAAAGGAAAGGGAATTTAAAATGGAAGGGATTGTAGTAAAAATGGGAGGGAATTTAATTTAAAAAGGGGAGGGGATTTGAAATTTTTTTTATTTTTTTTTTTTTAATTTATGGAGAAAATTTCATAAAAGTGGGAAAAAATCAAATTTAAAAAGGAAAAGGGGATTAATTAATGAGGGAGGGAAAATTAATTTTAAAAGTCAAATTTAAAAAAAAGAGGGGGAAGGCGAGTTATTATATGAGAAGGAGGGGGCGTTATTAGTTTTGGAGGGGCAGTATTAATTTAAATGGGGCGGTATTAATGTGGGAGAGCAGTATTGAAATGAGGAAGTCGAATAGGCGTAGGGAAGAGGGAAAGGTTGCAGTGGGGTGTGAGGTCTGCGGTGTAGAGTTGAGTAATTTGGGAGGAGAGTACGCAGAGGTAGAGGATGGGCACATAGAGCAGGGCGAGCAGTGGAGCGTATGGGCAATGGTGGAGTGTAGAGCTTGAGCGCGTATGTTGTGATTCAACTGGAAAGTAGGTTGGGTTTGAGCGTGTGTTGGAAAGGGCCGGCGTTGGCGTTCTAGAGCCGTAAGGCTAGGGAGCGTTCGAATAGTCGTGAGTGCTGGAGCCGTATGGTGTGTTAAGGTGAGGCAGAGTGTTGTTTGAAGATTGGAGGGAAGGGTGTAGCGTTGATGTGGAGAGGGAACGGAATGTGGAAGAGCGCGCAGGATTATGTCGTTGCAGACGTAGGTGCGTAGGGTAATAGCGTAGAGTTAAGGAGAGAGGGCGCGTATGGTGGAACGGGGACCCGGTGTGAGAAGTCGATTGTGAGTTGGAAGAACGGGTAGCACAGTGAGCACTGAGATAGATGGGGTAACGCAGATGCATTGGGTGGGGAGGAGCCCAGGTGTGGAGGAGCGAGTAAAAAAAAAATGAATTTAAAAACTAAGGAGTAGGGGGGTCGGGTTAGGGATTGAGATGCGCATGGAGTGCGCGGGTTAGATGAGGGAGAGGGGTATGGAGTGTTGTGCAGTTAAGGACTGTGCGTTGAGGTGGAGAGCTGAGGGCAGAGTTGCAGGTTGCAGGGGGGCCGAAAGGCCAAATTTTCAATTCTTTTTTATTTTATTTTTTATTTTATTTTTTTAAAATTTAAAACAACAGAGTAGAGCAAGAATTCCACTTAAAAACAGCAGCAGATTTTTCTAAATACACAATGAAATAAATTGCAGGAACTTGTAGTCTTGCAAAAATGATTTTTCCAGCAGCAGAGAAACACAGTCCAGAAAATCAAAAAAATTTCCAATAGCTCAGCAGCAAAAAAACTCAAAATTCTTTTCCATTAAAAAGCCAGAAACTTCTACTTCAGAAACCCTCTTTAAACAGTGTTTTCCAGCAACTCTTCAATGCAGAAATTAATAGAAATTGCAGGAAAAATGAAAATTAAAACCTTCAGATGGGCAGTGCTGCCTTTATTCAAAACCACTGCTGCTCTTCTTCAAAACAAATTCTGAATGCTGCTCTTTCTTCTGAATGCTGCTCCTTCTCCAAAACCACTTCTGAATGTGGCAAAAAGACTGCTGCAGAAATCTCTGAGTGCTGCAAAAATGACAAGAATTTTTGCAGATATGCACAGGCCATAAACACAAATGGCTCACTCAATTTTGGAGTAGGGCCAGCAATCGCCCGCTCTGATACCATGTTAAACACCATGTTAAGTACACACATGGTGTATGAGGAAGATGAGCACACACACAAGAGACTAAACACACAATGAAAGATAAGCGTGAGGCTTTCTTATTTTCCATTATACAAAGATGTACATTTATAGTACAATGGTGTAACTCTTGGTTTCACATTCCAAGGTCACTTGGACTCCATTGTGACTTTTCGCATTCCACACCTACCCATGTAGGATTAGGTGTTCCAACACAACCTAAGTGCTTCCATGCCATTTTCATGCCATTTTGTATTACAGCTCTCTTCTTGGACTCACACATACTCCTTCAGATTAAGGGGGAGAATGTTGGACACCTAATCCTCTATGGGTAGGTGTGGAAGACGAATAGTCAAAGAGGAGTCCAAGTGACCTTGGAATGTGGAATCCAAGGGTCACCACATTGTATTATAAGTATAAATCATGTTAATGGAAATAGTATCTCACATTTATTTGTCATGTCCTGTGTTTACCATACCCATGTTCAACAACACCCAACAACAACAACCACCCCAAAACAATACTAGAGATGGTAGCCACGAAATTTACATGACTGGAAAATAGTTTTTCTTCCAAACAAGGAATAGGAACTATGATTCCCCGCCAGACACCAAACCATCAGGTATGAGCACGAGTGCACCTACTACACCATTAAAAATATCCAAAGTACTTATAGATCCCCTTCTAAAAATGGTCAAGGGACCAACAAGGCGCGTAGGACATCACTCTAAAGCTACTCATAGCTACAACATAGTTGATGATTTAGCACAATCACCAGCTGATATGTCAGCCTTGGAAGTCTTGAAATCGTACCCAAGACAATGGAAGGCCTTACTTTCTACATTAGGTGCAATCGACCCTTCTGATTCGCACCTAATGGTTTTTTACCTGGACAAAGCAAGCCCCAGGATTCCTTCTCTGGCCACTTTTCAAATACCAGTTTTAGTTCAGAACATCACCATACACCAATGCATCATTGATGAAGGAGCATCCACATACATCATGTCCAAATCCATTTGTAAAAAGTTAGGATGACCTCAATTGAAACCATCTAACATCATTCTTAGAGCATACAACGGGCATCCTTCAGCCCCTGTCGGTCTATATCAAAATGTCCCTATAAACCTGGCTGGAAAGACAGTAGTTATAGACATTGAAGTCTTAGAGACACAGCCACACTACAAGATACTCCTCAGGTGGAGTTATATGTATGCTATGACTGCAATCGTGTCCTCTGTATTTAGGGTAATGATGTTCCCCCATGACGATTGGATCATAACCATATACCAACTCACATACTAAGATAAGAAACCCATCACAGCTCTCGATGTCGTGTTACCATACGTAGACACAACTACGAAACCACTTATGCGATATATAGAATTTGGCCCTGACTAGTTCAAAATCATCCATCCTAGGATCATTCCTAGGATATCCCCCTATCATACCAGAGGGAGCCCCAGAAAACACGGGGGCACCGGTGTGCATGATGCTCTCATCAAACACTGAAACTAGCCCCAGACATAGAAACCAATAGTATGGAGATTGAAGCCACTAGCACGACATTCCTACCCTATGCCATTTCGCAAACCCCATTTTTATACCCCCCACCTAGTTTTGTGTTAAAACAAGTCTTGGTCGCAACTATAAAATTGAAAAATATGGCTTTCGCAATACCTGTGTGGTATTTGGGCCCACCATCCATGCTTTGAAGTCCTAGCATCACTTCTACGGGAACAACCCTTATCAAGCCTTAGGAGGCCACAAAGGTTAATGAAACACTGGTAGTAGCACCAGCTAAAGCGACCAAGAAAAATAACAAAAAAGGGAAGAAATTTGAAACCCCCAATTTACCTAAGGCATTACAACCTTGCGCATTATGTGATATCGTAGGCCATCCTACTAATATTTTCTCAAAGTTAATTAATTAAAACCTCTTCTACACACCGAAATAAATGTCGTGACCTCAATTTCCCATAAAAAGGAATAGGCCACAAAAAACCAAGGGAAACCATTGCGCACCAACAATGTGTGTGCCATATGCGACCATTATGGGCATTATACCCACCATTTCCTAGAGATGCCATGATATAGGTATGCCTTTCAAGCCCTAAATAAATATTAAAAACATGACCCCTCAGCTCCACCCATTCAAACTAACAAGGAAGAACCTACAACCATACTGTACATATGTGATTATCCTAAATCTTGCTCGTACACAGTCACCCCAATGGACAAGAGACGAAAAAAGGAGGCCACATGGTAGGCCCCAATTTGTGCACTGTGTGACGAGCCTGACCACTTAGTCACACCGTGTCCCTCGTTAAGGGCATTTAAAAATTGGTATCAAGTCCCACACATTGCCCAAATCAACTTGGTTTGGCATTGATGAAATGTGGTTCAGATTTGCTGGAGCAACCACCATGTGTGTCGTTGTCCCCATATCCATCAATTCTGGTCTATGTGCATCGTCGTCCCCATATCCACGTAAGTTGTTCAATACACTACCACCATCATGGAAGGTGAGAATATAAAGTATAATAAGGGAGGTCATCATTCCGATTTTGAGCCTACTCAGACCCATGGCATAATTTTCAGAGTTTTGTGATCAAGCTAGGGTTTACATTGCACACAAGGAAAATCCTATTTCAAATTTACTTTCTGTAGTAATGAAGATGAGTTTAACAAAAGTGAAATAGGTTTTTGTCAATCATAGAACAAAGAACAAAAAATTCTTCAGTTTATGCATAGGTGTTTTTATTTTAGACTAATTCCCAAAATACAGTTGCTCTAGGTCATTTTCTGAACTTTTGTACAGGTTGTCTTCAAGTCAATTTATCAGGGGTTTGGAGCAGGGGTTTGCAGTGCTTCATGACTCCATTGTGTATTAGAAATCCTAATATTTCCAACCATACATATTGTAGCCCAAAAATCCTCTGGGAAGGCCTCCAATATCCTTCTCAAAGTGGCTCGACACTTATGTTGAGAGTGTGCTATGCTTCTGCAAATGTTAGCGACCAGCTTCAAACTTGGATTCCGAACAAATGGGAAAGTACTTTGGAAACTGGGAGGATTTTTTGTTCCTAACATAACATAGAACAAAAACCTCTCTCTTTTTTTCGAAACAAATTATGGTTAGAGATATATTGATCCATCGTTGAGCCCTATTTTTGTAGAAAAAATTTGGATTTTTGGAAAATTTTGGCAATTTCGGTTGTACAAAAGTGTCGCGCAGTTGTGCGATGATTTTGCTCAGAGCCTCCAAATGAGGAAAATTGTATATGGTTAGATGGATTTTAACTTCTACTTCACATATATGGTATTATTTTGGCATGACACCCTTTATTTTTGGAGAAAAACTAAAAAAATATCCCTTTTTTCATGATTTTGCCCCTGATTTTGCCTGTGCCTGACGCTTCTAGATTAAGGTTGGGAGAATGAGTTTTTGAAGGCCTTCCAAGGGGTATTTTCTCAGTTTCAAGGTTGGGATGGAAAGAGGACACATAGGGATACCTATCACAACATTCATATTTGCATATGGATGCCTAAATGTTAGTCAAATTCACCTTCAAAGTGGCGTGACACTTCTACTGGAAGATGTGATGATTCTACTAACTGGTGCAACACTTCTGTCTTGGATTCCTTTTGGACAGTTTTCAAGACAGAATAATCCAAGTTTCGAGGTTGCAGATGTCCTATGAGGTGTATTTTGGATAAGAGAGTTTTTTTTACCTCTCATTGTGGAGGAATCATGTAATTAATCAAGGAGATGTACACTCCTAGTTATTAGCTAAATTTGAGGGGATTGTGTCTAACTTCCCTAGATATATATGTAATGACTCATAGAGTGCATTTATGATGTAGATTGGATCAAGTTTCAACCCAATGAGGTGTCATGACTTCTATTTTCTATATGTATTCCAACTTAAGTCATTTTAGAGGTTGGATAGTTGTTATTTGCTGTGTGGATCTATTGTACAAATGTTTTTAGTGAAATCAAAGAATTGTTGTAGCTATAATTTTGGGACTCCATTGGTATGCTTATTAGAATTTTTTTTCTTAGTAAACTCATCAAGTTTGGTGTTTACACTTTCTTTCCATGAAATGTATGATTCTATATGATCTGAAAATGGAAGCATTTGTAAATGTTTTAAATGCTGTGCAAAGTATCCATTTCCATTTAATTAAATGTGTGCAAAACTCTCCATGTCTTTCAAGTTAAAAAAAGTGTTTTTGATATGTTTTCTGAGACTTATGTGTGAGGGAATATTAATTAAGTTTTTTTTTTAACATATTAAATCATAAATACACAGAAAAATAACTTCAACATAACATGACTCAGATATTTGGTGAGCAGTTCACCCCTCCTGGGCTACGTCTGCTGGACCAAGCCTCCCAAATTGGCTTGTCCTATTGTATTAAAATGCTCCAAAATGCTAATAAAATTTTAAAATTTCCTCAATATGAAAATATGACTGTAAATACAGAATCAGAAGACATGAAAATGCTAAAAATTCCTTTCCATATTCACTAAACAGTGAAAAATTACCAAGTACAGTGCCTTCTTCAACAAGGCCCTGATGGCTCTTTGAACTCCTCTAAAGATTTTCGGGCTATAGAAGTCATCAAAAATTTCTAAAACCTCTTCCATTAGGTTCAGAAGGTATAAATTAGCTGAAAATGGTTTTTGGTTTACCTCAAACAGTGAGGTACAACTCAATATAGCTCCATTTCCCCAATGGCCCTGATGGCTCTCCAAGATTCCCTGAAGTAAAAATGGATGTAGAACACCTCTACTACCTCTAGAACCTACCCAAATGGCTTTATAATGCTCATAATAGTCAAAATTGACTAAACTCTTGTCCAATTTGGTCCAATATTGGAGAAGTTATGACCAAAATAACATTTCTGCCCAATGTCAAGTGAAAACCCCACTAAATGTGTGAGAACTACAAATAGTCTGACCAAAAATGGCGGAATTCAGAAAATGGTGGAAATTCCCCAATTTAGGTGGAACTGTTAATGTTGGCAATAAATTTTGGGTGGGGTGCTGGTCACATGCACCTCCGCTGAAACCGCCGACGAAACCGCATTTAAAACTGTAGCATTTAGCTGTATGGAATGTGGCCACATGGCATAATAGCCAACCTTTTAGCCGAGCGGATAAGGTTTGAACAGTGTCGTACCCCCGGTCATAAGGTGTGGTCACGTTTAATGGGGGCTAGCCCCTTTAACCTCCGCCCATATTTAATTCAAACCTTAAATACAACGTGCCCTCCATACATGTTAAGAACTAAACGTATGGTCCAATGGTAATTCGTTCTATTGTTCGGCATGAGGTTGAGGGTTGAAACCTGTGGACTTACAAAAAAAATTAACACGCTAATTTTCCATGGCCTGGGGGCCACGTGGTAGCTTGTGATTGGGCCAAAAATCTCCAAGTCAACCTGCCATCGAATAGAAAGATGCCACTCATCCAAATAAGATTGGCTCGAATGGAGTATTGCAGGGAATATTCCAAGAATATTCCTGGGAATATTCTTTTTTTAATTTTTCCAATTTGAAAGTCAAACTTGGTCAACTCAGTTTTTTGTAATTTACTGAAAACTTCAAACCTGCATAACTTCCACATACGATGTCGGATTTGAGTGTCGTTCATGGTGCCAGAATCGCAGCGATGAGGCCTATCTGATCATTTAGGTTGAAAGTGATTTTGAACACTTTCAATTTTGAGATTTTTCCATAGCTCGGACTTGAGCTCCTAATCACACCTCCCAAATGAGAAGCTTTTGGACCCCAAAAGCTCACTGAAATTTTGAAACTAAAGTGTACAAAAAATGAGAGAATAACAACATCCTCTTCTCTTCAGCCTCTAAAAACTTTCTTTGCATGGCAAATGAATTTGAACTTCAACTAGAAATAAATTCATTCTTTCCTTCACTGATGCTTATCCTCCTATCAAGAGATGCTTTTCTTGCACTCACTCAGCAAATTATTGGCAAGAAAATTGCAGAAGTAATCTGAACATCATGTCCCAAATGGACTACAAGCTTCTTGCAAAATCCTGTCACAAGAATGCACATCAATCTTGAAACAAAAATCTCATGCAAAAATTTGAAATGAAGATCACCTCTTTGCTCCTTCAAAGCATTGATTGCCAGCTTCCTATAACATCAAATATATGGTAATCTTCTTTGCACAATGGTGTATCCATCTATCAATCCACAATTGACAACACCTTTGACTCAAGCATAAGTCGTCCAACATACGACATCAACAACAAGTTGACATGAAATGTGCTATACAATTGACACAACCATCAATGTAAAAAGTGTGCCCACAATCGACACAAGTCAACAAACATGTGTGACACAATCAACACAAGTCGATAAACAACAAGATACATCTTGACAAACACAAGTGTATGTATCAATGTACAATGAACTATTTACCGTTCGCTATTTACACATACAACCTCTATGTACATGTGAAATTTCAACTCTTCTTTTCAAATACCAACAAGTACATCATCCCAAAAAAAAACATGTGGGTGACTAAGAGATTAACTTAAAGACATTTCTTCAATATAAGTGAGTATCATACTCATCTTTTACACCTCCATGGCAAAATTTTGCAACAATAAAGAAATTCCTTCAACTGAAACTGCTTTTACATGCAATCTTGCATCAAACTTTTCAACTGAAATACATGAATACAAAATCTGAAATTTTCATGTACAAAATGAGTATGACTTAATGCATTAAGAAGTTAATCCACTTCCTACCAAGCCACCTCCATGGCGTCTTTTCCTGCTGCAAAATTTCTACATGTGAATCTTCCATTTCCACATCGATAATGGAATCCATAGATCCACTTGTGCCAATATTTTTTTCCTCTAGCTGCATGTGCTTTGGATGACTTGTTGGATGCAAATTCCAACAATGAGAGACATCATGTCCCTTATTTTGACAAAATGTGCAACTCTTATGCACTTTTTGTGAAAGTTTTCTTTGCCTCTTCTTCTTCCTGTGTGCTTTCTTTTTCAACCAGCATCTTGAGACAACATGGTTAAATCCACCACAAAATGTGCAACAAAACCTTCTTTCATTTGAACAAGAAAAATTATCATTCTTTGCTGAAACATAATCAAATTGATCATGTGAATAATTATACCTCTTGTGTTGTTTAGAATTTCCATCCTTTTTGTCTTCAAGAGACGATGAACTAATAGAGGCTACAGCTTTCTTTTTCAGACTTGCATCATATTTCTTGTCTTGAAAACTGTTTGAACTTGAATGCTCGCCATAAGCGACATGTTTACCCTCTACTTGCTACAATGATGGCTTAAGAAAATGGAAATCATCCTTAAAACAATTTTGACATATGTGCATTTTAGAACTTGGAATAAAGGTACTCATTAAATTTGCATCACATGCATTCAAGGATTTGAATTCTTCGCCATTAAACTTCTCATATCCAAGACCAACATTCTTGGGTCGCTCCACAACCGAAATAGGGTCAACCATGAATTGTGCATGCTTGCCCAAACCTTTGCTTTCATGATAGCCCATTTTAACCATTAATTTGGACCCTATACCCCTTGTATGTTTTTCAAAGAACCAACACACTTTTCAATTGAGGAAATTGAAGACAAGTTTGAATGGTTTACCTCTTCCTCATGCTTGTTCTTGGAAAAAGCTTCTTGAGCTTGAAGGAGTTGTTTCTCCATGTCATGCAGTCTTTGGTGAATTGTTTCCTTCTCTTCCTGCATGGCTAACAATTTTGCATGAATTTTAGCACTTTCTCTTTGATCCTCAATCAAAATCTACACCATGTCCTTCACCTTAATGAACTCATTCTTCATGTCATCATTGAAGAATCTCATGAAGGAGGAAACTTCACTTGTGGAAGAATTTTTCATTATGTAAATGGTCAAATTAACAAAATAAACTTCCAAAGAAAAGTTCTCAAATCTTTCAAAAAAATGACAAGCTTTTAACCAAATGTCTTTACAGCCATACTCTTATTCAAGCAGCCATAAAACACAAACTCCAATAGCTTTTGTTGTTGAGATTCAACAAGATTATGAGCTTAGTGAAAAGAGTTTCCTTCACTAAGTGGGCCTGCAAGCTATTTTTGGCTCAAAGTCTATTTTTAGACATGTCGACCATATTCTATCAGTTGCAGGATGCTATTTGTGGATGGTTGGTTAAGTTGGAAAAATAGATGGAATTCTATTTTTAGACATATTGGGCGGAATCTATTTTTATATTTCTAGTCTAAAAATAGATATGTCGAATATTATTAGCTCTTAATAATATTTGGACTCTAAACATTATCTTATTCTCTTGGAGCACTTCAGTTAAGTGCACCGATGTGGCACAGCAGCTGGCAGAAGGAATTACGCTATTCCTGAGGGTTTACTGGAGCTAATGCATGGAGGAATTCAGTTAGAACTCATGTGACAGAGTTTGGTCATGGAGTTGGAGAAGTAGATGGTGGATTTGTATTTAGTTTAACTTAGTTAGGCTCAGTTGAGCTAGTTGTATCTAGTCTAACTGATTGATACACTAGTGAGAGTGGTGTGAATTAATTAGTTAATTAATTCACTAAATAATAACTCATTAATCAACTGAATAATACATCAGTTAAATACAATGCATGGAAGTTTCAGTGGAGACCAGTGGAGAGATAGGTGAAAGAGAAAGTGTGACTATCAGTTGTGACTTTAGTGATGCATCGATTACATCCAACACTTAGTGGAGATGCCAATGAGGATTGTGTGAGAAATTCTAGAGAAATTCGAGTTCATTCAGAGCCATTATTCAACAAGGATTGCGTAGTAGAGGCAAGCTAGCAGGTGGCAAAGATCGGTGCATGGATTTGCAAGATCAGGCTTGATTAGTGTGTAGCGATTGTATTGTACTGAGAGCTTGATATGATTAAATTTGTATGAGGATTTTTACATGATCTCTATGACATATATTATATACAGATAGTTGGGGTTTTCAGCTTCAGGCTTTCCCGTTAAACAACTGTGTTAATGTGTGTGAATTTTTATTGTGTCATGTGTGCACTGCAATCTTGATTTAATTTCCGCAAATGATCAATGGTGGAATAGATTCTGTATTTTTCATGAAGTTAAAATAGTGTGAGATCATAAGAATATTGTATATATAACACATAAGTTATATAATTTCTACATGGTATCGGAGCAGTTGATCATTGGAGCAGATTTCAATTATTGAATTGGTTGAGTTTTGTGCTGGTGGAATTCGAATTTGTTGCAGTGTATTTCTTGGTGTCGAAGTTGAGCATTCATTGAAATGTCTTTCAATGGATTGCGATTGGAGTATGCCCTTGATGGGAGCTCAAATTACATAGCATGGAATGATAGGATGGAGGCGGTGCTGGATTATAATGGGCTGAAGGATTTCATCAATAGTGATGTTCCAAAGCCGGGTTCTAGCGATGAAGCCCCACTTGACGCATGGAAAAAGAAGGTAGCAAAGTGTCGAAGGATTCTGTTAGAAGGTGTGAAGGACCACATTGTGTCCAGACTTCACGGTAAAGCCACTCCATTCTTAATGTGGAAGGCTTTGACAGACTTGTTCCAAAGAAGAAGCAACCAAAGGAAGTTGGCGCTTAATGACAAGCTCAGAAAAATAAAAATGGAGAAAGGCGACAGTATACCAAAATACCTCACGAAGTTTGTCTACTGCAAGGATGAGCTGGGAAGTGTGGGGGTTACTTTTGATGAAGAATACTTGGTGAGCTTGGCTCTCCTTGGGCTACCGAAGAGTTGGCATAGCTACGAGGACTCTGTCAATGGACGGGAGAAACTTCCAGGATGGGAGCAACTTTGGTCGGATCTTGTGTGGGAGAAGATAAGGCGGGATACCAGGGATGGATCTTCATCAAAGAATTAAGATGAAGAAAATTTTGGTTTGGCTGCCAAAGCAAGGAAAGGGAAGGGGAAGAAAAATCCTTCTCAATCCGGTGCGAAAGGCAAGAAGCAGGACTTGTCCAAGGTGAAGTGTTTTCACTGTCACCAGGATGGGAATTTCGCCACTAATTGTCCACAAAAGAAGAAGAATAAGCAGGTTGCTGGATTTGCAGCTGGAGAGGCCTTAGCCTCACAGTTTGAGCTGTATTTTTCTTTGATCACATGCTTAGTTTCAAGTGTGATGGGATCGGTGTGGTTTCTTGATAGTGGTGTGTCTTTCCATATGACTGGAGACAAAGATTTGTTTAGTGATATGGATGAAAAGGATCTTGGAGTGCACATCGAGATGGGCAATGATGGTAGATACAGTGTGACTAGTATTGGGACCATTTCCTTTGAGTGCGAGTCTGGTAAACCTTTCATCTTGAAGGATGTCATGCATGTTCCAGGATTGAAGAAGAATCTGATCTTTGTGGCGATGTTGGAAGACAAGGGTTATGATGTTGTTTTTAGCGAGGGAAAATCCTTCTTGCGCATTAAAACAACTAGTCAAACTAGGAGGATAGGGATTTGAGTTAAGAATATTTATCAATTGCAAGTAGATGGCTATGCAGCAATGGCAGGCAAAGCAGAAGGAGTGGTGAGTCGGGATGAGGGCGAATTGTGCCACAGGAAATTGGGCCATCGTCACCATGGCACTTTGAAAATTTTGCAATAGATTTCTACAGAGCTTCCCAAGGGTACACTTGCACAGTCAGATCAGTGCAAGGGATGTACTTTGGGAAAATTTGTGAAGACCACTTTTCATGAGAAGGATAGTCGTGCCACGACGATCCTTGAGAGAATTCACACAAACGTGTGTGGACCTTTCTCGGTTGCTTCAACAGAAAAGCACAGGTATTATGTGATATTTTTTGATGAATTTTATCATAAGTGTTGGATCTTCTTCATGCAGAAGAAGAGCGAGACATACTCAAAGTTCTGTGAGTTCAAGGCGATGGTTGAGAAAGATTCGGGGAAGCGGGTGAAATCTCTAAGGATCGATAATGGTGGTCAATACATCTCTGGCGAATTCAAAGACTTCTGCAACAAAGAAGGAATTCGAAGAGAACTCATAGTGCCTCATAACCCACAGCAGAATGGGGTCGCGGAGAGAAAGAACAGAACAATCATGGGTGCTGCATGAGAGATGTTGCATGATTAGGGCCTTCCCATACACTTGTGGGTTGAGGCATACAACATTGCAGTTTATGTGCAAAACCGTTGTCCTCATAGAGTACTTGGCATGAGTACACCCAAAGAGTCATTTTCTGGTAAGAAGCCTGATATTTCTCATTTGAATATTTTTGGCTCACCTGTTTACATTCATGTGACGAAGGATGCCAGGAAGAATTTGGAGCCGACCGCAGAGGTTGGGATATTTGTGGGATACACAGAAACACCCCACAATTATGGTGTGTATTTTCCAGACAGTCGGATGACTGTCGTGCGACGAGATATCAAATTTCATGAGGAGAAATCCATGAAGTTGTCGCTTAAGAGGGAGGTACACTTGCATGCAAATGAGGAGCTACTTGTTCCTAAAGATGAGCCTCAAGATGTGGATCAGCCACAAGAGGAGGTTCATGGAGTGAAGAAACCACTCATGTAGCGCCAAACATCAGAGGGCGGAAGCGCACTACAGAAGCTGAGCGACTGAATCTTGATGCAGTGCAAAATGTAGGAGTTCCTACATCACAGCGCAGACAGAGATAGTCACCTGACCGATTTACTGGATACATGGCTCCGATGAGCAAGTGTATCATGATGGAGCCATCCTCTTTCGAGGAATCTATGGAGGATCCCGCATGGGTAGATGCCATGGTGGAAGAGTATGATTCGATTTTCAGAAACAGTGCATGGGAGAGTGTCCCAAGGTCGGAAGGGAAATCAGTGGTAGGTTTGAGATGGATCTATAAAGTGAAACAAGCTGCTGACGGGAGCGTCGAGAATTATAAGGCAAGATTTTTTTCTCGGGGCTTCTCACAAATCAAGGGGATCGACTATGAAGAAACCTTTTCACCTATCGCAAGGTATTCTTCCATACGGACCATCCTTTCTTTCTTAGCGCAAATGGGTTGGAACATTCATCATATGGATGTGAAGATTGCGTTCCTCAACGAAATTATTGAGGAGGAGGTGTACATTGAGCAGCCTGAAGGATTAAAATCTTCAGGAGCGAGTCGCATGTGTGCAGGCTCAAAAGAGCGTTGTATGGGTTGAAACAAGCACCTCGTGCTTGGTACACACGGATAGACAATTATTTCACTGGACTTGGTTTTGCCAAGAGTGAGGCAGATCCAAACCTATACCAGATTGTGGTGGAGTGTAAGTTTTTGATCATTGTGCTTTATGTAGATGATTTAATACTGACAGGTGATGAACTTTGATACACTCATGCAAGGCAGATCTTACAAAGGAGTTCGAGATGAAGGACTTGGGCCTCCTTCATTATTTCCTGGGATTGGAAATTTGGCAGTGGAAAGGTGAACTGTTTGTGTCTCAAGGCAAGTATGCCCGGGAGATACTGGAGAAGTTTCACATGCAAGGCTGCAAGCCTACCGACACTCCTATTCCTGGTGGTTGGAGGAAAGAGGATGCTACATCAGCAGAGGTAGTGGATGCCATTGTTTATCGACAGTTGGTTGGTTCGCTCATGTATTTAGTCAATACACGACCGGACATATACTATGCTATGAACCAGCTTTCACAAGTGATGGTGAAGCCTACCAAGCTCTTTTGTAAGGCAAGCAAGCATGTCCTAAGGTATCTCAGGGGCACATCTGGATATGGATTATGGTACAGACAATCGGATGAGGTGAAGCTGCATGGCTTCATGGATGCAGATTGGGCAGGAAGCCCAACGGATAGAAAGAGCACATCTGGAGGGATTTTCAGTATTGGATCTACAGCAGTTTCTTGGTACAGCAAGAAACAAATATCCGTGGCACTCAGTTCAGTAGAGGTCGAGTACATGGCATCAAGTTTGGCTGCATGTGAGGCTATATGGATGAGGAAGATCTTGGTCAGGTTGTTCGGTTCTCACTTAGATCCTACTGTGATATATTGTGATAATCAGAGTTGCATTAAACTCTCGGTTAATCCAGTATTTCATGATATATATAAACATATTTACATCCGGTATCATCATATCAGAGATTGTGTGCAGCGGAAGATCATGTTTCTTTCTTACATTCCTACAGAGGATCAGGATGCAGACATTCTGATGAAGGCGCTCACCAAGAGCAAATTCGAATGCCATAGAGAAAGAATTGGGGTGGAAAATAATCCATATCTTGTTGAGAAGGAGTGTTGAGATTCAACAAGATGATGAGCTTAGTGAAAAGAGTCGCCTTCACTAAGTGGGCCCACAGGCTATTTTTGGGGCAAAGTCTATTTTTAGACTATGTCTATTTTTAGACATGTCGATTATATTCTATGAGTTGCAAGATGCTATTTGTGGATGGTTGGTCAAGTTGGAAAAATATATGGGCTTCTATTTTTAGAAATATTGGGCGGAATCTATTTTTAGATTGCCAGTCTAAAAATAGATATGTCGAATATTATTAGCTTTTAATAATATTTGGACTCGAAACATTATCTTATTCTCGTGGAGCACTTCAGTTAAGTGCACAGATGTGGCATAGCAGCTGACAGAAGGAATTACGCTATTCCTGAGGGTTTACTGGAGCTAATGCATGGAAAACTTTAGTTAGAACTCATGTGACAAATTTTGGTGGAGTTGGAGAAGTAGTTGGTGGAGTTGTATTTATTTTAACTCAGTTAGACTCAGTTGAGCTAGTTGTATCTAGTCTAACTGATTGATACACTAGTGAGAGTGGTGTGAATTAATTAGTTAATTAATTCACTAAATAATAACTCATTAATCAACTGGAGAATACATCAGTTAACTACAGTGCATGACAGTTTCAGTGGAGACCAGTGGAGAGATAGGTGAAACAGCAAGTGTGACTATCAATTGTGACTATAGTGATGCATTGATTGCATTCAACACTCAGTGGAGATGCCAATGAGGATTGCGTGAGAAAGGCTGGAGAAATTCAAGTTCATTTAGAGCCATTCTTCAGCAGGGATTGCGCAGTAGAGGCAAGCTAGTAGGTGGCAAAGATCGATGCATGGATTTGCAAGATCAGGCTTGATTACTGTGTAGCGATTGTATTGTACTGAGAGCTTGATATGATCAGCTTTGTATGAGGATTGTTACATGATCTCTATGACATATATTAAATACAGATAGTTGGGGTTTTCAGCTTCAGGCTTTCTCATTAAACAACTGTGTTAATGTGTGTGAATTTTTATTGTTTCATGTGTGCATTGAAATCTTGATTTAATTTCCGCAAAATGATCAATGGTGGAATAGATTATGTATTTTGCATGAAGTTAAAATAGTGTGAGATTAGGCTAATCTTGGAAATATAACACATAAGTTATATAATTTCTACATTTGTAGCAAACACTAATCAAGTGGGTTTTTTTTCCAAAGATAATCTTCAGGTACTTTGGGATAAGAAAATAGTCTACAACTCTTTCCAAGACTTAGTTATCAACAGCTATCTTTTCAACTCAAGCAAACTCATACAATCAACCATTTTGCAACCAATAAAATAGTCAATATTTTACACTGTTTTAACACCTTTTGCACAAAAACAAATGCTCAACCTAAGCTTTGATACCATCTGATCTGAAAATGGAAGTATTTGTAAATGCTATAAATGTTGTGCAAAGTATCCATTTCCATTTAATTAAATGTGTGCAAAATTCTCCATGTATTTCAAGTTAAACAAAGTATTTTTGATATGTATTATGAGTCTTATGTGTGAGGGAATGTTAATTAAGTTTTTTGTTTAACATATTAAATCAGAAATACACAGCAAAATAACTTCAGCATAACATGACTCAAATATTTGGTGAGCAGTTCACCCCTCCTGGGCTACGTCTGCTGGACCAAGCCTCCCAAATTGGCTTGTCCTCTTGTATTAAAATGCTCCAAAATGCTAATAAAATTTTAAAATTTCCTCAATTGGAAAATATGACTATAAATACAGAATCAGAAGACATGAAAATGCTAAAAATTCCCTTCAATATTCACTAAACAGTGAAAAATTACCAAGTATAGTGCCTTCTTCAACAAGGCCCTGATGGCTCTTTGAACTCCTCTAAAGATTTTCAGGCTATAGAAGTCCTCAATCAGTTCTGAAACCTCTTCCATTAGGTTCAGAAGGTATAAATTAGTTGAAAATGGTTTTTGTTTTACCTCAAACAGTGAGGTACAACTCAATATAGCTCCATTTCCCCAATGGCCCTGATGGCTCTCCAATCTTCCCTGAAGTAAAAATGGATGTATAACACCTATACTACCTCTAGGACCTATCCCAATGGCTTCATAATGCTCAGACTAGTCAAAATTGACTAAAATTTTGTCCAATTTGATCCAATATTGGAGAATTTATGACCAAAACAACATTTTTGCCCAATGTCAAGTGAAAACCCCACTAAATGTGGGAGAACTGCAGATAGTCTGACCAAAAATGGCGGAATTCTGAAAATGGTGGAAATTCCCCAATTTAGGTGGACCTATTAATGTTGGCAATAAATGTTGGGCGGGATTCTGGTCACATGCACCTCTGCTGAAACCGCCGACGAAACCGCATTTAAAACTATAGCATTTAATTGTATGGAATGTGGCCACATGGCATAACCACCAACCTTTTAGCTGGGCGGATAAGGTTTGAACAGTTTCGTGCCCCCGGTCATAAGGTGTGGTCACATTGAATGGGGGCTAGCCCCTTTAACCTCCGCCCATATTTAATTCAAACCTTAAATACAATGTGCCCTCCATACATGTTAAGAACTAAACATATGGTCCAATGGTAAATTTTTTCGTTGTTCGGCATGAGGTTGAGGGTTCAAACCTATGGACTTACAAAAAAATTTAACACGCCAATTTTCCATGGCCTGGGGGCCACGTGGCAACCTCCGGGCTTGCCATGTGGCAGCCCGTGATTGGGCCAAAAATCTCCAAGTCAACTTGCCATCGAATAGAAAGATGCCACTCGTCCAAATAAGATTGGCCTGAATGGAGTATTCCAGGGAATATTCCAAGAATATTCCTTGGAATATTCTTTTTTTAATTTTTCCAATTTGAAAGTCAAACTTGGTTAACTCAGTTTTTTGTAATTTACTGAAAACTTCAAACCTGCATAACTTCCACATACGATGTCGGATTTGAGTGTCGTTCATGGCACTAGAATTTTAGAGATGAGGCCTATCTGATCATTTAGGTTGCAAGTGATTTAGAACACTTTCATTTTTGAGCTTTTTCCATAGCTCGGACTTGAGCTCCTAATCACATCTCCAAAATGAGAAGCTTTTGGACCCCAAAAGCTCACTAAAATGTTGAAACTGAGCTGTACAGAAAACGAGAGAATAACAACATCCTCTTCTCTTCAGCCTCTAAAAAAATTATTTGCATGACAAATGAATTTGAACTTCAACTAGAAAGAAATTCATTCTTCCCTTCACTGATGCTTATCCTCCTGTCAAGAGCTGCTTTTCTTGCACTCACTCAGCAAATTACTGGCGAGAAAATTGCAGAAGTAATCTGAACATCATGTCCCAAATGGACTACAAGCTTCTTGCAAAATCCTGTCACAAGAATGCACATCAATCTTGAAACAAAAATCTCATGCAAAAATTTGAAATGAAGATCACCTCTTTTCTCCTTCAAAGCATTGATTTTCAGCTTCCTATAACATCAAATGTATGGCAATCTTCTTTGCACAATGGTGTATCCATCTATCAATCCACAATTGACAACACCTTTGACTCAAGCATAAGTCGTGCAACATACGACATCAACAACAAGTTGACATGAAATGTGCTATACAATTGACACAACCATCAATGTAAAAAGTGTGCCCACAATAAACACAAGTCGACAAACATGTGTGAAACAATCGATACAAGTCAATAAACAACAATATACATCTTGACAAACACAAGTGTGTGTATCAATGTACAATGAACTATTTACCGTTCGCTATTTACACATACAACCTCTATGTACATGTGCAATTTCAACTCTTCTTTTCAAATACCAACAATTACATCATCCCAAAAAAAAACATGTGGGTGACTAAGAGCTGAACTTACACCTCCATGGCAAAATTTCTCAACAAAAAAGAAATTCCTTCAACTGAAACTACTTTTACATGCAATCTTGCATCAAACTTTTCAACTGAAATACATGCATACAAAATCTGAAATTTGCATGTACAAAATGAGTATGACTTATTGCATTAAGAAGTTAATCCACTTCCTACCAAGCCACCTCCATGGTGTCTTTTCCTGCTGCAGCATTTCTATATGTGAATCTTCCATTTCCACATCGATAATGAAATCCATAGATCCACTTGCGCCAATATTTTTTTCCTCTAGCTGCATGTGCTTTGGACGAATTGTTGGATGCAAATTCCAACATGTTAGCACTCTGTAATTTACAAGATTGGCAAATACAAACTACAAAGGCTACATATGAACCACTTTGGGATTCTAGGATCTAGCCCTCCTGAATCCAGAGAGGGATCTCTCTATAAGTGAAAAAATTGATTTATCTTTAAGGCTTTCGAATGTGATATTAGGCTAGTTATTAAGAACGAGGTTTTTTTTTGTTTTTGTTGGGAAAAGATATGTGAAGGTGAAGGAAGTCTAAATGAAGGGTGAAGATGAATGAAAATGAAAGATAGATTCAGCCAACAAGATAGGCAAGAAGCAGCTTCAATCCATTGGGCTATGGAGTCATAGTAGGATTTAATTGAAACAACAAGGTTCAAGAGTGGTCTATGAGGCAATTCATCTATGTCATAGGATCTCTTTAAAGTTGATTTTATGGAATGGAATGAAACAATAAGAAGGGGAATGAAACAAATGAAGAACAAAGAGCAGCCTAATATCAAGTAAGTACTTTGAAACTATCCTGCTTTCGGCATGCACTTAAGGAAAACATAAAAGTAATCTAAGATCAGGTAAGTACTTTGAAACTAGCCTGCTTTTGATGCACTTTCAATGGAAAAAATTTAAGACACAAAAAGAATAGCTTAAGATCAAGTAAGGACTTTGAACCTATCCTGCTTTCAACATATTCTAAGGGAAACTCTTCAAAGCAACTATTGGAGAAGAAACTAGAGGACAGGGCTCACCATAGAATTCCCTAGCTCTGCTTTACTTAGCAAACTTATCAAGACAACACATAAGATAACAAAGAATAGTCTAAGATCAGGTAAGGACTTTGAACCTAGCCTGCTTTCAACACACTCTTCGGGAAACTTTCAGACAACCTTTGGAGATAAAACTAGAGGACAGGGCTTAGCATAGACTTCCCTAGTTC
The DNA here is from genome assembly GCA_034641835.2 of Pinus albicaulis. Taxonomy (NCBI): domain Eukaryota; kingdom Viridiplantae; phylum Streptophyta; class Pinopsida; order Pinales; family Pinaceae; genus Pinus; species Pinus albicaulis. The sequence continues at coordinate 148,482,035 of CM076575.1, forward strand.
AACTTTACTTGGAAGAAACTGAAAATATCATTTGAGAACAATGTTTAGTTTAGACAGTAGGACGAGGGAACGCCAGCATTACTAACTACTTGGATTGTATTAAATCATTCTTAAATACACAATTTTGGAAGAAAACATGTAGATAAAGTTTATCAGTAAGAGTAGGGTACCTTTGACAGTAAATCCTAACTCTATAATTGTTGTTCGTTATCAGAGAGATGGACAGAATGGAAACAGAAATAAAATAACAATTTACAATAAGAAAAACATCACCGTTGACATAGAATAGGATCCCATAAATCAACTTGTATTTGATGCTTCAAACCAATTACAATCTTTAAGTCTAGTGTTTCTCTATAGCCTCAAACTTCTCATCTCAACTTAGGTATCTTCAATTACAAACAAAGCTTACAAAAATTTCATAGAACTATTTACAGGCAACAGATATGCAGTGACCAACATTATCTCATCTTCTATAGAAGTATTTATAGAAGAAATGAGGAGGTGGGATAGGATAAAGATCTTCTAGTTTGAATTAATACAATTTAACGCTTCTCGGCCTTTGAGGGGCTCAATGGAGAAACCTTTCTGATATTTCCTCTATATTAATTGGTTTACATTAAGTATTAAGCTTGCTAGGAAGATTTTGTTGACTTTAAGGCTCTTTGTTATCCTTGTAATAACTCTGTTGACAGTTTACAATAAGTTCCTTTGGTTGAATTAATTGTTCAGCTGTCTTGAGGTGAATATCTTCTGTTTTGGCAATAACTAGGCCTCTTTTGAATGCTTTGAGGCTACAGGTGGCTTTTGGTAGCTGAGAGGATTCAATTAGCCTCTGATGTGGAAGTGGAGGCTTCTCGGACTGATAGATATTATTGTTTTTATTTAAACACTGTTAATTTGTTTTAATTCTGTGTGTTAGGCTTAATTAGGCCTAATTTCTATCTTCTGTTCTTCAAACTATGTTTAATTGAGTGGATTAGGTTTTTAAATAATCAATTTAGTTCTGTAATCCCTCAAATTGTGTCTAACAATCTTCAAACATATTTCTGCTTTGATTTCATGCTGTCCAACTGATACTTTTTGTTTGATTAAGCTTTGTTGTGTCTTGTTGATGTGCAGGCGTTACAAAGGTTTTATAATGGCATCAGTGCTCATGAGGCACTAATAAACCTTGATGGGAAACCCTGCAGAACGATATCCTTCATGAATAAAGGCCTGGGGGATCTTCATCCCCGGCCTTTGATTTTCTTTTAAAACAATTGAAAAACCATTAAAACCTGCACAAACAAAGAAAAATTAAGAAAATCCTACAGGGTAAGGCTTAAATTGCTTTGGAGGTTTTAGGTTAGATCGCAGCCGTTGGATGAAAGAATCCAACGACGAGGATTGCTCCCGGGGGTCAGATGGGAGGTGGTTGGATAAACGGTGGGGAGATTAAGATGGGGTCATCGATCTGCAAAGATCAACGGTCGAAATTGATCGGGGAAATATAATGTAGAGGGGCTACATTATAGTGAAATGGGAGAAAAATCAAAGGAAAAGGGTGAAAACCTTTGGCGGAGTCAACAAAGGGTTAAAATGAAATTCGGGGTTTCTTGAAGGATTCTGGGTCATCGAATTAGATCGGCCACAGAGATCAATGGCGGAGATTAAACATGAGAAAATGCAGTGTAAATGGGGAAAGTGGTTTCGGCCAAATAAACCATTGGTTTCGCGCTGCAAAAAGGTGAATAGGTGGTATTACCTTTTTGAATGCAATATTAATTTCTGGCCGACACGTGGCCTTTTAAAACCACCTACATCGCGTAATTTTAAAACATTAACCTTCGAGCTTTAAATCACACGAAACCACGCACTGGCCGTCAGATCTGGGGCGTCAGATCAGACGGTCGTGAGGAGAGCGCAATGGAGAATAGATGCACGGGCGATAAAAGGTGGGGCGGGGTCAAGGCGGTTTTAATCTTGACCATCAGATCAGGGAAATGGACGACGAATATTTGATCTGGGGAAGGGTAGGACCCAAAGGAGTTGGGCCTATCGGGTTGCATTTGGACCGTTGGATTAGAATAACGGACGGCCCAGATTAAAACTTGGGGCTAATGAGATGAAATATGAGGTAGGGGTCCATAGAATAAAAACTCAATCGCATCGGGGCTTTTCTTCAAACAAAATAAATGAGCCCATCGCACACCTCCGATTGCGATTAGCGCTCGAGACTTAACGCTTGGTCTTGGGCACGGATTATATGGTGGGGAAGTGGTTTGGGGTTTTTGACCAAAAGGGGCTCATCAGAATCAGAAAAATGAAGGGGATTTTCAAATGCGCCCAATGAATATGCGCGATGCGAGATTTCATCGATCGTTAATCGGTTTTAGATCAATGGTTGGATTTCGTTAAAACAACAAACTATCGAACTTAATGAAAAAGTCGGGTTTTTACAAAATAGAAAGGAAAACAAAGGTTTTTTGAGGTTTTAGAAGAAGGGTTTAGGATCTTTTAGCGCCCGGTTGTGGGGCTTAAGGTCCTATGAAGAGGAGGTTTATGAAAGTTAAGCCCTGGGGGGCTAAAACTTTATATAATAAAAAGACTGTCTTTTGGCTTTTAAAATAGAGTTTTTAAGGGAAAATGAGGGTTTCGGTAGAGGAAAGAAGGTTTTTTAAAACCAATGGAAGGAGACCAAATGATTTTAAAAAGGTCTTGAAGTGATTTCGAAGGTTAAAATGATGAAAATGAAGGAATTTTTATGAGGAAAAGGGGATGAAATGGAGGTTAATTTTGAGTGAAAGGAGGGGTAAAAATAAGGGAAAAATGGGTTTTTGCAGCAGTCTTTTCTCTTCAGGAAAACAGCAGATTTTTCAGAATTTAAGAGGGAAACAACAGTGAAGATTAGTCAAAGGATAAGATATCTTCACAAGACTTCAAGAACTAACAATTTGGCAATAAAATTGTTTCTTGAAGGCTTCAAAAAATGATTTAGCCACCATTTGATATGACAAATTTTATAGGTGGCTAATAGTGGCTCCACATGGGGATGGCACCTTCTTGAAGGTGTCAAGAACTTCAGAATTGTATTCTCTGGGGGGCTGATCAATGCCTCATCCATTGAGCTGCAACTTTTTTCACTTGGATGATCTTCTTCAGTCCTGATAATGTTAGCAGCCATTGAAATCAAATGGAATTCTATCAAACAATCTTTCTACCTACCCAATCCTACTGATCTAACATTTTTTTCTTCTTTTAAGAGTTCATTTGGATTGGAAAACTCTTTTTACAACATTTTATTCTTTTGAAAGCAAAAAACTAATCTAAGTCTACTTATTATTTCTCCATGAACTTAGTTTAAACAGTTGAGTTCATAAACTTCTCTACCTAATCTACTATCTGTTAGGATTAAACAGTCTAACAGATTTTTATTCTCTAAATTCTGAAACAAGAAATTTAAAAGCATACAAGTCAGGATTAAACAGTCTAACTTGTTGCTGATCTATGGCATAAAAATAAGTTTCACATAGATTTATTATTTGCAGAAAATTAAATCAAAATGTTGAAGGCTTAAGATATGAAAGTTTTAGGAACATCTTTATCTTTTCTTCAGCTCTGTTTTTTAGTTTGTTTGAGCTGTTTTTCTTTGTTATCTGGTTCAAGTTTTGGGCTTATTAGAACCAATTTACTTCTATCTTTGACTCAAAATTTCAACAGTTTAGATTCATTCTTCTTTTGAAAACTCATAGGTTCAGATTTTGAGCTTGTTTGAACCTTTATTTTCCTATCCTAATCTACCTAACTGATAAGCCAACATTAAGCTGTTTGGAAAATCTAATTCACTAACCTATCAGAAGTAAATTTAAAACTAATTAGTCATGATTAGGCTGTATGACTAACTAGGAGTGTGTTTTTTAGGAGTGGCATTTGAGCTTGCACACTTTCAGATTTTGTTTCTCTTTTTTGGTATGGGGCTATACCTTTCTTGTTTTTACAATCTGCCCTCTTTTCTATCTTTTATTGTTTTTTTTATTTTTTATTTTTCTAACTTTGAGTGCAATGATGGATGAAATATTTATAATGAGAAAAAAGATAAAAAGGATTTCAAACATGATAGGATCAAGATAAATAATGTTTGAGCATCCTGTCATTGACAGGACCCCCAAATAGTTCAGCTCCATTCAATTCCTGCAAGAAATAAACATTGTTACCAGTAGTAGAATGAATGAGATAAGGGCCAAGCCATAAGTTATCAAATTTCACGTGCTTGCCCTTATCTTCTCTCCTTGAGTCCCACTTTAACACTTTGTCACCAATGTTAAAATTACTAGCTTTTTTTCTCCTGTCAAAAAGCTTCTTGATGCTCTCTTGCTTTTGTAATACTTTGCTGTAGACCTCCTCCCTGGTTTGCTGAAGATGTATAGTTTGATTAATCCTTCTGATCATGTCATTGTCTTCAGACTACACTTCTTGGATCAACTTCATAACTGGCACACCTAGGCTGGTTGGAAAAATTGCATCTATTCCATACACAAGCTGGTAGGGTGACATTCCAATAGATTTTTTAAGTGTCAATCTGTTAGCCCATAGTGCATGTACTAGCTTTTTGTGCCAAGATTTCTTTTTGTCCTCCAGAAAATTCTTGGTTATGTTCACCAAAATTTTGTTTGAGGATTCTGCCAGCCCATTACCTTGAGGGTAATAAGTAGTAGAATGACCCAATGTTATCTGATATTTGTGACAGAATTCAACCTTCTTCTTGGATCCAAATGCAGCTGCATTATCAGTGATGATCTTCCTATGACAGCCAAATCTAGAGAGGATATGAGTGTCAATGAATTTTATGATGACAGAGTCATTGGCCTGCCTAGAAGGGATGGATTCTATCCATTTGGTGAAGTAATCTGTTGCAATGAGAATCCATCTATGTTGGGCAGATGAGGGTGGATGGATTTCTCCTATGAAGTCTAAACCCCACTGTTGAAAAGGAGCTTCAACAGTGATTGGATGCAAAGGTAAGGGAAGAAATTTTATTTTGCCTTCAAAGAGTTGGCATTTATGACAGGAAATTATCATCTTGTCTACATCTAGAAAGAGGGTGGGCCAATCGTAACCAGCTCTAAGGATTTTGTTGGTTGTAGTCTTCCAGTAGAGGTGGCCTCCACATTCTCCTTCATGGAACTCGTGCTTAACCTTCTCTGCATCATTCTCAGGAAAACATATAAGCAATAACCCACTTGCATTTTTCCAATAAAGACATCTATCTATAATGCAGTATTTTACAGCTTTTAACTTTAAAAACCTTGGCCATCCCTATGATAACTGAATCTATCATTGTAGGTATAGCTTGTGAGATAAGGGAACAAGGTTTTTCCTCGCTGCAAAAACGTTTCTGCAACGGCGTTATACCTACCAACAAGTCTGCGCTTAGGAATCAGCAGTCAGGAAGCACGAGGGCCCTGTGGTTTCTGAGCACGAGCCATGGCTTCCACGACGAGGGGGGGGCACACAACTTCCCCCTACCACAGACTCTCAAAACAAGGAAGATGCTGCGTGGGATGAGCACAACCCTGCCACGGAGGCGAAGCACCCAAAAGACGATTTTTCCAATCTGCAGGCCTCTGAATCCACTTGGATTCCTAAGGTTGCTGCTTCAGTAACATGCAAACCCATTGCTGTGGAAAGACCGAAGATCAACCTTCCGAGTCATCGTATCAATGCTCAGATCTATTATATGAAAGACCATGCACTCATCGGGAAGTTCATTGGCTTCTGGCCAACAGAGAAAGCACTGCAACGATGGATAGCCACTAAATGGAAGCCCAAAGGCCACGTCACGCTTCAGCTAGGGCAAAAAGGCTTCTTCAACGCGGTCTTCAACTGCATTGAAGACCGGAATAGGGTTTTAGATGGGGGACCCTATTTCTTTAACTCAGTGGGACTCTATCTCAGAGATTGGGTAGAACGTTTCAACCCGGACAAGGAAAATTTTAACTGGGCGCCAGTCTGGATCAGGCTATACTCGCTCCCTCTAGAGTATTGGGATGAGGAATCGCTCACAGCCATCGGTAGAGGCTTAGGAGAATTCATAAAAATTGCTGAGGAAACCAAGCTTCGACGGTACACCTCTTATGCGAGGATCTGTGTCTACATGCAGCTGGACAGAGCACTTCCAGATGCGGTAAGTTTATTCCATGATGACTTTGAATGGATTCAACCCCTTGATTATGAGCACGTTCCTTTCAGGTTTCGCAGATGTCATGCTCATGGCCACTTGTTCAGAGACTGCCCTATGAACATTGAAGCCAAGACCAATGATGCAGTCGATAAATCGGAGGTAGATGGATTCACTAAGGTTTCCAGCCGAAAGAAGCACCACAAAAAGCTCCCTTTGGGCAACAAAGTCTCCAGTTCGCAAGCTACTGCTCCCTCCACCAGCAACATTTTTGAAGCCCTAGCCCATTCGGACCCTTCTGATGCTCCTAACCCTGTTTCTCCTGTTATTTCTCCTAACCTTACCACTCCTGCTCCTCCCTCGAACTCTACCCACCCATCTCCTAATCCCACCCTCTCTGAAAAAGGAATATCTGTGAATCATGTGCTGCCCCCTGAGTTTCCCTCGGCCGATGCTAAATCCAAAGGGATGGAGATTGAAAATACCCTGCTCAACCCCTCCATCACTACTCCTGAAAACCCTGAAAGTAGTCAGATCAGTCTTATGGATGATGACTCAGAAGGTCTCGAACTAGGAGAACTGGATCTTCCTAGTTTAGAAGATGCCTGCATTCGTCAGGATTTTGATAACATCAACCCTAGTCAGATAGATACTCTGGAGGTTGTGCTATCCAAAGCACAGCAGCAAAAAAAACTAGAGATTCAACCAGGAAGCCACTGGGATGGGTTAAACATTTTAAAAGAGTCAAAGAAGAGAGGCTGAAAACCAGATTGACAACGCACCATTATGTTGGGGGAACTTTTGGTGGAGTCAGGTCGATACCCGAAGCTCACGAGATTCTACAAACCCCTTCCCAACGGTTCCCCATGAAGCTCGTATCTTGGAATGTAAGAGGGCTGAACAGCCCCAGGAAGTTCAAAATGATCAAAAGGATGATACAGCAAGAAAGACCACAGCTCATCTTTCTCCAGGAAACCAAATGCAATTCTGAGGTACTAAGAAAAATCCTCTCTAAAGCCTGGCCCAATATTCATTCTGTGTCAGTTGATGCCTCCGGCTTCTCCGGAGGTTTAGCCATTATATGGGACACGCAAGCTCTTGAACTTGGGGACTTCCATGTAGCCCATAATCTCATCCAAGCCTCTTTTCATCTCATAGGAACCAATATCCATGGTCGCCTATCTAATGTCTACTTTCCACAAGATTTTGCAAGTAAGACTGCGCTTCTGAACATGATGGAAGTTCTCAACTCTAATAGAACTCATCCTCTATGGATCTTAGGGGGTGATTTCAATATGATCACTAAGCTGGAAGAAAATCTGGAGGGTGTATGAGCCTGGACCCGAAAATCGCTCATTTTAGGGACTTCATTGGCAGAAGTTGGTTGATTGATCTCCCTTTCACCAACGGAATGCACACATGGAATAATAAAATATCAGGCAATCATCACATTTCTTCCAAACTAGATCGATTCCTTATCTCTGATAACGCCATCCACATGGGAGGGGACATCATTTCTTCTATTCTGCCCATTACTGGTTCCGACCATTGGCCTATTGCTCTTCAATGGCAAAGGCCCAATCAACACCTAAAGCGCCCTTTCCATTTTGAGGCATTCTGGCTTGAACATCCCTCCTTCAAGGATATGGTCCATCACACCTGGAAAAGCTTCATTCCTCCTCAAGGATCCAGGATGTTCCAATTTCAGCAAAAGCTCAGATTTCTAAAATCGCAAATAAAACACTAGAACCATACATTTTTTGGGAACATTTTACGGGAAAAGAAAACCCTCGAACTTAAAATGGCATAAATCCAACTGGAAATTATCAGCAAAGGACGTTCGAAGAGCCTCAACAGCCAGGAACAAACTTTACAGTAGCAGTTGAATGAAAGATACAAGCAAGAAGAAATATTTTGGAGATAAAAATCTAGGGTTCGATGGCTTAAGGAGGGTGAGCGAAATACAAAATTCTTCCATCGCTCTACCATACAAAGAAGAATGAACAATCATATCAGCCACATCACAAATCAGCAAGGGGAGAAGTTGGAAAATCATGAGGATATGGAGCGGGAATTGCTGGATCATTTCAGAAACATGCACCAGGAGCCCCAGTTCTGCCGGCAACCAGCTATCGATCAGATCACCCATCTCATCCCCAAGTTAATCACGGAAGATCACAATCATATGCTCCTAAGGCTCATTTCTTTACAGGAAGTCGAAGTGGCTTTACCACAAACGAAAACTGGCAAGGCGCCTGGACCGGATGGATTCACTTCAAACTTTTTTCATCACTTTTGGGAGCTCATCAAGCTGGAAGTTTGGCAACTTGTTGAAGAATCAAGAAAGATGCATTGGTTACTTCCTTCCCTCAATGCAACATTCATATCCCTGGTTCCCAAGGAGGATCAACCGAGTAAGCCTGACAAATTCCGGCCCATTTCTCTATGCAATGTGATCTATAAGCTCATATCAAAGGTCATAGAAAATCGCCTTAAGCCTCTCCTACCCATGCTCATCTCTACAGAACAAAACGGATATGTGGAAGGATGGCAAATCCTTGATGGGATCATTTTAACTCACGAAGTCATCCATTCATTAAAGATCAGCAAAAAATCAGGTATGCTCCTCAAAATCGATCTGTCTAAGGCTTTTGACAAATTAATTTGGACCTACATTCAGAGAATGCTGGAAGCTTTTGGTTTTAGTCACTTGTGGATAATATGGGTCATGAACCTCATCTCATCCACCTTTTACTCCATTCTGATCAATGGTATTCCTTCTTCTCCTTTCACTCCTTCCAGAGGCATTAGACAAGGTGACCCTCTGTCCCCCTTCCTGCTTGTGCTCATGGCTGAAGGCCTTATCGTCTCATCCAAAATGCTACTCGTTCTTCGCTTCTAAGAGGAATCTCTCTCCATGGTCTCCCGCCTACTACCCACCAGCAATTTGTGGATGACAATATGCTCTTTGGCCATCCCTCTGTACAAGAAGCTCGAGCTTTCAAATCCTTGTTAAAAATATTTTCTGAAGCTTCGGGTACTTCTGTTAACGCTGCCAAATCTCAAATATTTTTCTTCAACACCCCGGTAGCCTCTCAAGCTAGCATAGCCCGAATCTTAGGCTTCCCCATAGCCTCCCTCCCCGCCAAATACTTGGGAGCACCCTTCATTTATTCAGCTCTTAAGCACTCCTCTTGGAACATCTTGCTCGAGAAGTTGGAAGCCCTCCTTTCCTCTTGGACTTTAAGAGCCCTCAACATGGCCAGTCGGCTTATTCTTATAAAATATGTCCTTCAGTCAATGCCTCTGTTCTAGCTGTTCCCAAGTGGGTCCTTAAGTAAATCAAAGTTTTACAATGCAAATTTCTATGGGGCTCCTCTGGACAAAATCGGAAATGGGCTCTTGTCAATTGGAACATTGTTTGTACCCCCAAAAAAGCTGGTGGCCTCGGTCTCAGAGACCCTACTCACAGCAACATTGTTATGGGAGCCAGGATGTGGTGGAAATGGACCTCAAATCCAAACACACCATGGGAAAAACTCTGGAATGCCAAATATGCCAACAACTGGCCTCCTGAAAAACTAATCCGTCTCTCCCTGGAAATCCCCGGTTCTCTTATATGGAATGCCGCAAAACAGCACAGTGTCTTGATCCAAAAACAAAGTTTTTGGGAAATCCGGAATGGAGGAACTGCTAGATTCTAGACAGATGCCTGGCAACAGCAACCAAAACTTTCGGAGATCCTCAATCATCTTCACAGGAACAATGTCAGTTTTAAGCAGGAAGACCAAGTCAATCAACACTGGGGCACGGAGAATATCAATGGCTATAGGCAATGGAAGCAAGTTACTCTCATTGCTCCTAACGCTCAGGATGACATCGCAGCTACCATCAATGCTGAACTTAAACAAAGAAGGATCAGATGGACTGAGGATCCAGATGTTCTGAGATGGGGACATTCCCCTAAGGGGGTTTTCACCACCAAAGAAGCTTACTCTCTCCTCCTTGCTTCACCCAACCCTCGCAATCCTATATGGCAGCGTGTTTGGGCTCCTGGCACATGGCCCAAAGTCTCGACCTTTCTCTGGCTCCTCAATCATAAAAGGATACTCACCTGGGATAACTTGATCAGAAGGGGATTCATTGGGCCATCCCAATGCCCCAATTGCAATCAAAGCACTAAATCTGCTCAGCATCTAATGATTTCTTGCAACCTGGAAAACACACTCTGGGAGAAAGTCTGTTTCCGGTGTCAAAAAGACAAACCCACCGAAGATTTAATCCAACTCATTCACAACTGGCCTATCACTCCCTTCTCCAACACTCTTCTTAATACTCTGTGGACTCTTATTCCAGGACTCCTCTTTTGGACAATTTGGAAGGAACGGAACAAAAGATTTTTCAGAAATCAGTCCTCGTCTACGAAGATCATATGGAACACCTTCTGCAGCAACCTTAAAGAGACCCTTTCTCTCATCTCCTCGAAAGAAGAGGACACTCCATCCAAGCCAAAGGAATGTGCCATAGGGAAGAACTGGAAACTCACTATTAATCCTATCTCAACTACTCCTGCCAGAAATAATTTTGAGACTCCTATTAGCTAGAGCCCCCCTCCCTCAGGAGTTGTCAAATTAAACTTTGATGGGGCTTCTAAGGGCAATCCGGGGAGTGCTGGTTTCGGAGGCATCTTCAGGGACTCCAAAGGATCTCCTCTTTTCATTTACTTTGGCCATCTTGGATGGGACACCAACAACTCTGCGGAGCTAGAACGTATTTGGCAAGGTCTCTGCTTAGCTCAACACCACCACCTCTTCCCTCTTATCGTTGAGGGAGATTCTCAAGTGCTCATCAACATGGCTCATCATCTCCTAACAGGTTCCGCTGCTGCCAATATCTTCAATTGCTGGCACTTAGCTGCTAGACTGGATCTGATGGAAACATGGCTTAAAAGTCATAATGTCATTTCCTTTTCCCATATCAGGCGTGATGGCAACAAAGTCGCAGACTTCCTTGCCAATATGGGAGTAGAAAGCTCTGATACCTTCATCCATGGACTGATCAACATCATCAATGAAGAAGCCAAACTTCAGGAATGCAGCACTCTGGTGCAACAGGACTCCACAGTGCCAGATTCGGTTGCCTCCAGATCTTGATGGGACTCTTGTCCCTCGGCGCCTCCCGAGGCGATTCTTCTGGGTAGGCCAACTAGCCTCCCACACTTGCCTTAACATCGGCATTCAAGTTGCCAACCCACGCCACCTTAATTGCTCTCTCTGGAAACGTCGGTGCAACTCGCCTTTCACTTCTCTTACCTCAGCTCTTGGTATGGCTCAGAGGCATTTGCATGGTGTTTGTCCCGCTCACTCTACTACTGTGTTTCATCGGGCCTCTTTTCCGTCTGCCTGCGTGAAGCCTAGCGATCGAACGCAGACGGGGTGGAGGTGTGAATTGTTGTGCTGTTTGGAAACCATTCCGGATTTCCATTTCTCGCACAGTCAATATTTCTTCTCAAATTCGCTGCACAGTTCTTTCAATCTGCCACAGTCTCTGCTCCTTTTCCCGTCTCATTTTCCTTCTCCCTCTGCCATGCCTCGGCTTCGCCATTGCATGTGGTGCCGCAGAGGCTCCAGTCGTGGCAAAATTCAATGTTCTCCCTCGTCTCCTGCCTCTACTTCCTCTTCGGATGATTTTCCTTGTCACCACTCCCTGAATTCTCGCGGTTGCAGGGGAAGAACTTGTGGCCCTCTCTCTACGTCTCCCTCTGCGCGTCATCCATCCCCTTCCATCTTCCCCCCAGCTCCTTCGGTCCACTCCTCTGCAACCCCCTCCATTCCTTGCTAGCTCTCCTCCCCCTCTCTTCGACAATCCTCTCAACGCACAGAGTTTACCTTTGATTGCTTGTTTGAACGTTCGATCCTTATAGCTCACGTCACGGTCACGGTATGTGAAGATTCTTCATGTTTGGTGCCTTCTCAGTATGATATTCCTGGCCCCTCTGTCACTCTCCACAACCCCACTGTTCCTTGCTCCGCACCTGCAGATTGCGTTATGGATTCCCGGGCCCATTCAAACTTGGTCCCAAGCATCTCTATGCAGGACCTGAATATGGACGAAATGGACACAGACAAGAAGCCTTCTTCAGTCGATGACGGGAGATGCAGTGACGAGTTCGGCTGTAGAATTGTTGAAGAACCGCCATCATCCACAGATGCACAGTAAGCTGAATATGTTCCAAAGGTTTTTTGTTTTCCAGGTGCACAGTATTTATGATATATCTGGTTTTCCAGCTTTCTATCCCTTTGCTTGCAGAGTGGCATGTTACTTTTTTGAAATTTTTGATAAACAGTTTGAATGTAACGTCGGTTTCCCTTTCGAGGGCGGCGATTTTAAATCTAAATGGACTGGTTTCCCCTCGGTGGGCAGTCCAAACTATGAATTTTCATGTCGTCAGGCCCTGTGCTCATGCTTCCATAGCTGAGACAGAGGCAGCCCTATACTTTTATGTTAAATATTAATAGATTTAGTATTACTTAGAAAAAAAAAAACTTTAAAAACCTTGCCTTTTTTTTTGATAAACCAGGAGGTGTATTCAAATTAAGAAAAACATATAGAATATCAGCATACCAAGAGGAATTCATAAAATTGTTTTCAATTATGGGAGTTGACAGTTCCTCTTGGTCATCTAAATCATTTATCATATTTATATCAAGAGCTTCAAAATTGGATTCAGCCATTAATCTAGCTAGACCTTGGCCTTTAATGAGTTTAGTGGGCTTGATCTCTAAATCATATTCAAGTATCACAGCTATCCACTTACCTCTCTTACCATCTAGGTCCTGTGTTAGGATGTCTTTTACAACTGAGTTAGGAAAAAATGCTATTACATGGGAGTGTAAAATATAAACTCTGAAGTCCTTTAAAGCTTTGACTAAGGCAAAGGCTTGTTTCTCCACTTAACCCCTTGTTCCTTTTTCAGCATGTTTGTAATGTTTCTAAGGAGCTCAGCTAAGTTGGGTATGAACCTTCTCAAGAAATTAATCTTTCCAATGAAAGATTGAAGTTCCTTGATGTTTCTAAGATGAGTGATTTGCAATATAGCCTCAGTCATTTTTGGGTCTATCTTTATCCCCTCTTCTGATATGATGTGCCCAAGAAGTTTACCTTCTTGGAGACCAAATAGTTTTTTCTTAGGATTTAAAGATATCCCAAATTTTCTGCATTTCTCAAAGACTATTCTTAAGTGTTTTAGGTGTTCTTCATCTGTTTTGGAAAAAACAGTGATATCATCAAGGTAAATAATGATGAAGTAGCCTAATTCTTCTGAAAATGCAATGTCCATGGCTCTCTCAAAAGTAGCACCAGAATTCATTAAACCAAAGGGCATTTTCACATACATGAAAGTGCCCCAAGGTGTATTAAAATTTGTCTTTAGTTGATCATCAGGATGTACTAATATCTGATTGTATCCTGAGAAGCCATCTAGCAAAGAAATTATTTTAGAACCAACTACACTTTGTAAAATATCTTCGATTTTGGGTAAAGGGTATTTTTCCTTCAACAAGGATTTGCTTAAGTCTCTAAAGTCAATACAAAGCCTAATCTCTCCTATTTTCTTCCTCACTGACACTAAATTAGACACCCATTCTGAATATCTAATAGGAACAATAATACCAGCTTCATACATTTTCTTGATTTCTTTCTCAACCAAAGGTAAATGAACAGGGTTTATTCTGTGTAGTTTTTGTTTAAATGGATTTTGGTTTTCCTTGAGAGGTATCTTGTGTTGAATTATTTCAGTGTCATAGGATTTCAGATCCTCATAACTCCACGCAAAAACATCAGAAAATTCTTTAAATGGCTCTATGTATTTTAACTTGATGTGAGCTAGTAAAGTCTTAGACAGTTTGATCATCTTTGGTTTAAGCTTACTGCCTATATTACACTCTTCAACTTTAGTTTCAACAGGCTCCAGCTTAGGTTTCTTGGCAACATCGTTGAAATCAAACAACTCTTCTAAAGGGACTAGGCCCTTTGGAAAACTTTATGTGTTAGATTGCAATGTTTCTAAGTTTTCTTTTGGAAAATCTATACTAATTTCTGTGTTATATTCAATTTTATTAGTTAACAGATTAATAACAAAAATCTCTGGAGATTTTACTTTTTCATCAAGTAGAACAGTCATCTTCATAATCTGAATTTGAACTTGGTAGTTCAAATTCATTTCTGGACTGCAGTAAGTCTTCTATTTGTTTGTCTCCATCAAACACTTGCCAATATTTCTCATTGTCAAGAACGGCTGGTCGAAATGATTTGAGTTATACATTGTTTGGTTTCATAAGGAGTTAGGCACGTCCTAGCAGCAAAAGCCAAACCATTAGCTTGGATATTTTGGTTTCTTGGGAAAAAAATTAGTTTCAATTCCTCGAACATTTTCAATAAATCCATGACATCGTTTCAATAGGCTCTAAGTCTAGGATGTTTCACGGTATATTCCCCATTCACTTTCCTAATTATTAGTTCATAATCACCATGAACCTTTATTCTTTTGGCCCCTATTTTCTTCAATAAATGCAAGCCTAAAAGAAGGGCTTCATACTCAGCTATGTTATTGGTGCACTAAAAGTTTAATTTGCAGGAATGTCCTTCAGTATGATTGTTCATTGTATTGTGAAGCCACACTCCCATGCCTGCATCGCTCTTCATACAAGATCCATCAAAGTGCATACTCCAAAGAGGACTAGTTTCAGATTCACTAGTTTGGTCACTATCCTCTTCATCCAGTGCGCTTTTGGATTGTTCTTGAAGACTAGCACTATACTGAATTTGTTTTATTTCCTCATGTTTTTCATCGTGTTGAGGATTTGTTTCTTGAATCTCAAGGTTGAAAAGCAATGGATGATTTATTTGCAGCTCTAGGCCTATAATTTGTTTGCTATGATTTTCAGATTTAGCAAACTTTTTTGACACTTCTGTCTTGTCTTCCTATTTTTCTCTATCTGCCATTAATTTAGTTAAAGTTTCTTGTTCACTGAATGTTTCATCATTGAACAGGATAAATGAATCAAGGCCTGTATGTACAGAATAAAGAGGATATTTATGTGGTCTCTCTTGGCTGGTAACCGTGTATTGCATATGAGATTCCCTATAAAGTCTTCTAGTTTGATTAAAAACAGGGACGGTTGCATATGTAATGTCCATCTGCATTGTTCCTTGTAACTTAACTCCCCATGTTCTTGATAACAACATGCCATACTTGGGGGCTACATCAGCCACAACGATATCCATAACTAAACACTTGGTTGGAATTTGTGTTAAGTTAATATAGAGGTCTTTGATTAAACCTAAACATTTCACTCTGCTTGAGTCAAAGGAGTAAATATCTTTGTAAGGTCGAGTGATCTCAAGGCCTAGGCTCTCCATTACAGCTTTGGGCATTAAATTGTGAGAGGCCCCTGAATCATGCATGGAGTTGTGTAAAATCTTGTCATGAACATTTAAACTAACATAAAAAGGAGGAACTGGTCCTTCTTGATATCTACCCTCAATCTTAGGACCAAATATGAGCTCTGGTTGGTCATCATTAAGATTGACAATGTCATTATTCTCTTCTATGTTAAAATCCTTCAAAATTTGGGATCTATATACACCTTGGGCAGCTAATTCAATGAGAGGAACAGAGATTTTGATTTTGGCAATTTCCTGCTCCAAACTAAAAGGAATCTGATTCTTTGAATTGCTTGTTTCAGCCTTATTAACCGCCACTCTATCAGCAAAATCAGTTTATTGATTTCCTCTATTTACATTTGTCAAAATTGTTTTAACAGGAGCACTAGCTGAGGTGCTAACGCTACTAAGGTCTACACACTGTTTTTCAGTACTTTGAGTGCCTTTTCCTTTGTTTTTATCAGAATTTCCAGCCACTGTTTTATCTTTCTGTTTTGTAGTCTTTGGTTTATTCATAGGGTTTTTTTTTTGCATAAATTTCAGAGGTCTTAGTCTTGGGAGTTTCCTAATTGCTTTTACTCCTAAGGTCATACTCTTTTTGAGTCTCTATGATGAAATTTTCCATTTCTTGATAATAACTTTCATCCTCAGCTCTTTTATCATCATAGGGTGTGTATAGACCTTGTTTCCTATTGTAATGAACTTCAAAATCATCATTATCTACTCCCAGTATGTTGATGCCATCTTCCTCTATTTTTTCACTTGTTTCTTCAAGCTCACTTACATAGTTTTGATGAAAAGGAGGGGTGATATGTTGATCATCCTCCCTTGGTCTGTTTTGAGGCTGATTTCTCCTAAAATTCTGATTTTGATTTTGACTTCTGTTTTGAGGAGCTGATTGGTTTTGACTAGCTTGTGCTCTCTCAAGAATGTTCATCTTTTTCATCATCTCCTCCATCATTCTTTCCATCTTTGAGCTAGATGTGGAAGGCGTAGATTCCTCTCTAAAGGACACTCTCTTCTCATTCTTCAGTCTTGCTCTTTTCTCCATTAGATTTACTTCCACAGCAAGAGCTCCTTTTTGCATATCTTCAAGAGTTAAAGGATCTCTCTCTCTCTCAGCTGATAGGCCATTTCAGGATCAAATCCTTCAGGAAAATTGTTTAAAGCTGAGCCTTGTGGAGTTTTTAAGTCTGGGGGAAGTGCATTATACCCACTGTTAAACCTAGTGCAATAAGCTTGTACACTTTCCCCAGTGTTTCTGTGGAGATTCTTATAGTTTGAAAGTATTTGGAGAGGGTTTTTCTTCACTTCCCATTTATTTAAGAATAACTAATGGAAGGCTTGGAGATCATTAATACTATGAGGGGTTAAGCCTTTGAGCCATTGTCTTACTTCTCCCCCTAAACTTTGAGCAAATAATCTAAGTTTGACAGTTTCATCATCAATTTCATTTATGTCAAAGTAGTCATTCATCTTATCCACATGTTCTGAAGCAGTAGTAGCATTATTGGCATCATACAATGGTATCTTGGACTAATATTCCTATGGGAGATTGACTAAAGGTAAAGGAAGGACTAAGGGAGCATACCATGTTGCCATGATAGGAGGTTGTGGAAAAAGTGGGGGGTTTACAAGTGGTGGGTTGAAAAGAGGGAAAGTAGACTGGAATGGAGTGGTTTGGACAGTGGATGTATGAAGAAAAGATGTGGAGGGACCAGCAATAGATTGTTGAGCTGATCTTGGATGAGAGAAACTAAAATTATGAAAGAAATGCAAATCGGGTGGAGTAGTTTCTCTGCTACCAGGATGTTCACTTCTATGTGGGGATGAAAGTGAAGGCTTTGAATCTAACTGATATAAATCCTCAAGTGACCTAGTTCTAAATGGATTTCTTAAGTCAATTTGTGGATTTTGTAGAGCTGCAAGGTTTTCAGGGACAGAATGAGCTCTATGGGGTGATCTGAAAACAGTTGAATATTTAACCTCAGGAGACTTCCTAATGATTCTTTCAGGGTTATCAACTATCTCAGGAGGTTTTGGATCAGGATAGGCTCTAGTATGAATCCTTCTAGGAGCCACTATGCTGTGTTTTTCAGACCCAATTTACAAGAAAATTTTAACCAAATATGACAATCTTTAAGAGGCTAACTGATCTTTAAACAAGAAAAATTTAATCCTAAAGTCCTCTTAACTGATTTTAAATGATGTTATGATGATAATGGGTTTTCCCAGTGGATTCTTAAGGTCTGTTTAGGATTTTGGAGTCACCAGGTGGAAATTTTTAGCTCTTTTGGAGGTAAAAGATTTTATGGTCCACCACCATGTTTCTTTGAATACCAATCTGAAATATTTTTTTGTTTTCTGAGTTTTTTTAGTCCTATGGGTTCTAAGAGTGTCCTAAATCTGTTTTAACACTTAGCTATGGTGATGAGACGAAGAAATTCTACTCTTATGGCTAAGCTAGCTGATTCCTTCAAGGTTTGATAAGCTCTTATGAGAATCCTAAGGTTTCCTTAGCTTGTCACTGATTCAAACAAGTTTTATCACGATTACCATTTTCTTAGTAGTGCTTGAAGAGGGCTACTTGTACTCAAGGGGTTTTCTAGAATGAATATTGACTCAGTCCCTAGCGGAGTCGCCAGAATGTTAGCACTCTGTAATTTGCAATATTGGAAAATACAAACTGCAAAGGCTACATATGAACCACTTTGGGATTCTAGGATCTAGCCCTCATGAATCTAGAGAGGGATATCTTTATAAGTGCAAATATTGATTTATCTTTAAGGCTTTCGAATCTGATATTAGACTAGTTATTAAGAACGAGGTTTTTGTTTGTTTTGGTTGGGCAAAGATATGTGAAGGTAAAGGAAGTCTAAATGAAGGGTGAAGATGAATGAAAATGAAAGATTGATTTAGCCAACAAGATAGGCAAGAAGAAGATTCAATCCATTGGGCTATGGAGTCATAGTAGGATTTAATTGAAACATCAAGGCTCAAGAGTGGTCTATGGGGCAACTCATCTATGTCATGGGATCTCTTTAAAGTTTATTTTATGGAATGGAATGAAACAATAAGAAGGGGAATGAAACAAATGAAGAACAAAGAGCAGCCTAAGATCAAGTAAGTACTTTGAAACTATTCTGCTTTCGACGTGCACTTAAGGAAAACATAAAAGTAATCTAAGATCAGGTAAGTACTTTGAAACTAGCCTGCTTTTGATGCACTTTCAATAGAAAACATTTAAGACACAAAAAGAATAGCTTAAGATCAAGTAAGGACTTTGAACCTATCCTACTTTCAGCATATTCTAAGGTAAACTCTTCAAAGCAACTGTTGGAGAAGAAACTAGAGGACAGGGCTCACCATAGACTTCCCTAGCTCTGCTTTACTTAGCAAACTTATCAAGACAACACATAAGATAACAAAGAATAGTCTAAGATCAGGTAAGAAATTTGAACCTAGCCTGCTTTCAACACACTCTTAGGGAAACTTTCAAACAACTTTTGGAGATAAAACTAGAGGACAAGGCTCACCATAGACTTCCCTAGTTCAACTTTACTTCGAAGAAACTAAAAATATCATTCAAGAACAATGTTTAGTTTAGACAGTAGGACGAGGGAACACCAGCATTCCTAACTGCTTGGACTGTATTAAATCACTCTTAAATATACAATTTTGGAAGAAAACATGTAGATAAAGCTTATCAATAAGAGCAGGGTACCTTTGACAGTAAATCCTAACTCTATAATTGTTGTTCTTTATCAGAGAAGATGGAAAAAATGGAAAAAGAAATAAAATAACAATTTACAATACGAAAAACATCACCGTTGACATAGACCAGGATCCCATAAATCAGCTTGTATTTGATGGTTCAAACCAGTTACAATCTTCAAGTCCAATGTTTCTCTACAGCCTCAAACTTCTCATCTCAACTTAGGTATCTTCAATCACAAACAGAGCTTACAACATCTTCAGAAAACTATTTACAGGCAATAGATATGCAGAGACCAACATTATCTCTCTTCTATAGAAGTATTTATAGAATAGATGCAGAGGTGGGATAGGATAAAGATCTTCTAGTTTGAATTAATACAATTTAACGCTTCTCGGCCTTTGAGGGGCTCAATGGAGAAACCTTTCTGATATTTTCTCTGTATTAATAGGTTTACATTAATTATTAAGCTTGCTGGGAAGATTTTTTTGACTTTAAGGCTCTTTGTTATCCTTGTAATAACTCTGCTGATAGTTTACAATAAGTTCCTTTGGTTGAATTAATTGTTCAGTTGTCTTGAGGCGAATATCTTCTGTTCTAGAAATAACTAGGCCTCTTTTGAATGCTTTGAGGCTGCAGGTGGATTTTGGTAGCTAAGAGGATTCAATTAGCCTTTGATGTGGCAGTGGAGGATTCTCAAACTGATAGATTTTTTTTTTCTTTAAACACTATTAATTTGTTTTAATTCTGTGTGTTATGCTTAATTAGGCCTAATTTCTATCTTATGTTCTTCAAACTGTGTTTAATTGAGTGGATTAGGTTTTTGAATAGTCAATTTAGTTCCGTAATCCCTCAAAATTGTGTCTAACAATCTTCAAACATGTTTCTTCTTTGATTTCATGTTGTCCAACTGATACTCATTGTTTGATTAAGCTTTGTTGTGTCTTGTTGATGTGCAGGCATCACAGAGGTTTTATAATGGCGTCGGTGCTCATGAGGCAATGATAAACCTTGATGGGAAACCCTGCAGAACGATCTCCTTCATGAATAAAGGCATGGGGGATCGTCATCCCCGACATTTGATTTTCTTTTAAAACAATTGAAAAACCATTAAAACCTGCACAAACAAAGAAAAATTAAGAAAATCCTATGGGGTAAGGCTTAAACTGCTTTGGAGGTTTTAGGTTAGATCGCAGCCGTTGGATGAAAGCATCCAACGGTGAGGATTGCTCGCGGGGGTCAGATGGGAGGTGGTTGGGTAAACGGTGGGGAGATTAAGATGGGGTCGTCGATCTGCAAAGATCAACGGTCGAAATCGATCGGGGAAATATAATGTAGAGGGGCTACATTATAGAGAAATGGGAGAAAAATCAAAGGAAAAGGGTGAAAACCTTTGGCAGAGTCAACAAAAGGTTAAAATGAAATTCAGGGTTTCTTGAAGGATTTTGGGTCGTCAGATTAGATCGGCCACAGAGATCAACGACGGAGATTAAACATGAGAAAATGTAGTGTAAATGGGGAAAGTGGTTTCAACCAAATAAACCACTGGTTTCGTGCTGCAAAAAGGCGGATAGGTGGTATTAAATTTTTGAACGCGATATGCATTTCTGGCCGACACATGGCCTTTTAAAACCACCTACATCGCGTAATTTTAAAACATTAACCTTCAAGCTTTAAATCATGTGAAACCGCGCACTGGCTGTCAGATCTGGGGCGTCAAATCGGATGGTCCTGAGGAGAGCGCGATGGAGAATAGATGCACGGGCGATAAAAGGTGGGGCGAGGTCAAGGCAGTTTTAATCTTGTTACACTAAAAACTATCACCTTGACATTCTGCTAACTATATGAGCTCATTAACACTCATACATTCCTCCTCTACAAGTCTTACAACCTTTACTCCTCATTTCAAGCCCTAAAACAGGAGGAAAAACCCTAAAAATCTCTGAAACTTTGGGTACGCAGGTAACATGAAGCATGCCTGCGTTCCTAGCTTGGGTATGCAAGTAATACACTGCTTACCTATGTTTTAGAACGCAATTTTCCTTTGCAATGCCTGCGTACCCTCCTCAAAGTCAAAAAGGCGAGAAATTAAAGTCCAAAAACTGATTTGAGGTCAATTCTAGAAGGTTCTAGATGAGAATTTCTGGGGATGAGTACGCTTTAGTAAGGTGCATGTATCCCACACCTTAAGGAACTAATCCCTTGATGTGAGGAGTCTATCCCTTTGAAGGAGGATTCTATCCCTACAAAGGTGGAATCCTAACCTCCTCATATGCTCTATAAAAGGAGGCATTGGGTAGCCTCAAATGGTTAGATTTTGGAGATTGAGAATTAGAGTTCAAGCTTTATGGGTGATTGAGTTGAAGTGCTGTTGAGATTTAGACTTCTTTCTTCTGAGCTTTTGAGAGGAAAGATCACATACCTATTTGTGCTCCTAGAGTAAGAGTGCAAGACTTATCAAAGTAGACGAGACTCCTGCTTCGGACCCCGAGAAGGCCTTTCCAAACATCAAGGCTAAGGTTGTAAGGTTCTTCTATTATTTTAAGATTAATACAATCAAGTTTTGTTTTTCTCAATAAATTGTCGTTTGATTGTTTATTTCAATAAGCTTTCGTTTGATCGTTTATTTCATAGATTCCTTGATCACTATGATAGGTATGTTTTATAATTATTTTTTATACAGGTGCTATTTAATATTTGCTTGTTTATGATTGCAGGTCAACAAAAGACGACACTTTGTTGTGACGAAAGATGACACTTTCTTGCGACGAAAGAACTCTTTTTGCGACGGAAGGATTATTGATACGACGGAAGCACTACAACCACAAATAATCATTTGGATCTAAGGTAGGATTGACACCTTTATAGCATTTATTTGTAAAACGAACATATTTACAGAAAGACAAACTTAGTGGTTCGTTTGTTGCTAGATTGTCTTCTGACACTAGGAAGATCGATCTTGTCCGCAAGATCGATTTATCCGGCCAACAAATCTTGACCGTCAGATCAGGGAAATGGACGGCGGAGATTTGATCTAGGGAAGGGTAGGACCCAAAGGAGTTGGGCCTATCGGGTTGCATCTAGATCGTTGGATTAGAATAACGGGCGGCCCAGATTGAAACTTGGGGCTAATGAGATGAAATATGAGGCAGGGGTCTGTTAGGGTCCCGTGATTTGGCCGATTGGCGAGCCAAATGACGATGTAACATCAAACCAAGCTTTGGAGCCCAAGGACCTAGCCTTCCTGGACTCAGAGAGGGCTCTCTCTATTATATGCAAAAGATATCGGTGTGTTTTCTTATGGTGTTCTGATATTAGGCTAGTTATGAAGTGAGTTTTTGATTTTTTGGGGTTTTTTAAGTTCGTGAGGGATAAAACTGATCAAAGACATAAAATGGATAACAAGATGTAGATAAATTGGGCTATGGGGTCAAACAGGTCAAGGAAGCTATGAGGTGATGATGTAAAGCTGCTGTAGGGCCGATTTGATTCACGGTAGAAGGGATCTTTGGGCAAAATGGATTAAATGGACAACAAGTTGGTGAAATACAAAGGGATTTCAAGTGTAACTAGTTGATAGCAGACATAAACATGTTATAGCAAGCCATTAATCATGTTAAATGTAACTATGAGCTAATTAATACATAGAAATCAAACATTCCAACCATACATAGAGGTATAAGACCCTCTAACTTCGGGAAATGGCTATCAGACTTTGGGGAAAACACACAAGAAAAACTAACAACTCATAAACTACGCCGGAATGCCTAAACATAGTCTCTAAGTCATTGGGCACTTTGAAAAACAAGCTTTCATAGTTTTAGGCAAAGGGCTAGATCGGGACTAGGCCTCCTTGGTTCAACAAGATGATCAACTAATCAGTCAAAGAGAAAGTTTTATGGACAGAACTATGGACAGCTTATAGGTAGGCAGGGAACACCATACATCCTACTCAACATGCATAGAACTTGTAAATAAAACTAGCAAACATTATCCTTAAGTTACTAAAGAGCAGTTAAGAATTCTTTAGCATAACTAAGGAAGAGGAAAACATCAAGCTATGAAGATTCAGGAATTTTGAGGTGCCTCCATGGGCATATCTCAAAACTAATCTCTACTGATCTATAGCAGCAAGAAGCATGTATATGGATGAAAACTAGAAGACAACAACAAAGCAAGAAAAACTATACCATTCTACCATGTCATGGAATCCATCAACAATCCTTCATCATTCCTCAAAAGCATCCAAGAGGCAGTCCAAAAATCATAACACAAATGTATTCTTCAAAGCTCATATGACCAATGTATTAATTCTTCTCTCAAGTTCAGCCTCTGATTTACAATGAAACCCATGGAATAAATAGGCTTGAGGGAGGAAAACCTCATGGAGCAACTAGTTATCCCATTGGCCAAGTCAAAATATCTAAACTTGTCCTTGAGGCTTTGCAAAGCCCAAGGCACAAAATATCCCATAAAATATCTAAAAACTGCTAAAAACAGAAATTATATTGACTTTACATCATTTCCCAAGTATAAAAATAGCTTAACGCACATTTGGGAAAAGCAGATTTTTGAGGTTCAAAAATTACAAAAATACTTCATATTTATGCCTGAAAAAGGTCCCCTGACTTGCTGGATGCAATTGGCAGCCTTCCCGATGTCGAAATGAGGCTCATGAGGGCTTGCTGGAAATCTCTCTGTGTCTACTTTCTGGCGCAACTGAAACCGTCTCAATCTGAGGCCTGGAAGTCATCCAAAACTGTACCTGTGTGTAAAAAACCAGGAAATAGCAGACTACTGATATGGCGGGCAGAATGTGCAAAAAGAGGGCATTTTTCGCCAATTTGAGGGGGCGAATGATCTCCAAATGCTCTGAAAATCATTGGAGACCTGATCATAGAATTATGGCATCCATCAATATCATCCTCCTCCTTTGACAAATCTTCAAACTGAAATGGCGAATTTATGAGTTTTCGACCAAAAACCCACAAAATGCCAAAAAACAAAAAGTTGTCGAAATGGACCCAAACTTGGCACATATGACCCTCAGGGGTTCATAGCAACATGCTCCGAATTTGAGGCCAAAATATCAAGAGTTGATATGCTTTTCTCCTCTTTTCGTGCCGGGCGCTTCTTGAAACTGCTGTTTATCACTACTAAGTTACTGCTGTTCAGCACTCTTCCCCTCTTTTTCCTGCTGCTGCTCATATTTATCACTGTCATGCTGCTCATCTTGGACCTAAACTGTGTCCCTTCACTGTTTTTATAGAGAAACAATGTAATTTGGATGGTTTGCAACAAGTGTCCCTGTAATACACAACCTCCTGTTCTCTCAAAACTAGCCTTCTACCTTTGAGTGTACCTCAGCCAGGCAGATTCCTCAATAGGATACCATATAACAAAGATGAGACAGACTGCTGTGTAGATTTCCTGTATACAGTGTTAAGAAATCATTCTTCTTGTGAGTTTGTTAGAGGCCAATCAACACACTTGTATTTGTGTCTCCAAGACAAAACTCAAATATTAAAACCCTGCTCTTCAGAAAGTGGCCCTACTCACCCTTAGAATATCTCTGTGAACAGATTTCTCTAGAAGAGACCATACAGTGAAAGAAAAGGAGACCTAGGTTAGGTGAATTATCAGTGCACAGTGTTTAGGAAAATCACCCTTTACTTGTGAATTTAAAAGATCAACCACCACATCTACATCTTTGTCTCCAATGTTAAATTCCCAATCATTAAAAACCTGCCCTTCAGTAAGTGGCATGTTCACCTTTAGAAAATCTCTGTCAACAATTTTTCAATATGATATAATATAGTGAAAAGAAGGGCAGACTGCTAGAAGGAGTTTGCTGTGAGAAGTGCTTTGATCACCCTGTTCTTGTGAGTTTTAAGATGTTACTCAATACCTCTTACTCCTTTCCATAGTAAATTTTGCAATCATTAAAAACTCAGCCCTGTATAAGTGTGCCAACATTGAACTAACTTGCATATGTGAAATCAACCCTTTAATGCAATTAAACAGTCACTGGTATAATTCTGGGCCAAGATGATAGATATTTCAAAGACTACAAGGTTTTTGGGCAGAAGCTATGTGAGATTTCTTTTTCAAAACAATCAATGGCCCCTTATGAATGTAAGACTCAGGCTTTGGCAGAAAAAGACCTTTACTCTGTAAGCATATCCATTCATCAATACGAGCTGGAAAATCAAAACAACAAGTGTCAAGTATAGTGAATGCTGTCCCTTTGTGAGAGATGTGAGAAACCTTCCTCCGGAGCTTCAAACTATGATTTTCTGCTTGACCAAGGCCCCTTTTCTTACTAAGCTTCACTGTTCTCTTATATGTATGTCACTCTTTTAAACAAAAACAGGCTCATAAAATTTAACCCTGGTGTGAGCATACGGTTGAATTCACTGTTTATGTAACAATGGTAACAGTATTGAAAAAAGCTCCATGGTTTTAATAAGGGTTGTAGCAGTTCATTTCTTCCCCACAATCCAAGCTTTTGTTTAATATGTAAACATTGTTCTTGGTAGAAAAACCATCTGCCCTATCTGAAAGTTAACTTGTGTCAAAATAAGCCTGAAGAACAAAACAGTTAAGTTTGAAAAACTCCTGAATACATGGCCCTTTCTGTAGTTTATAGTTTTAATCTCTGCTCCTTGATTGCTTGGAAGGTGTAAGACCCTTGGTCCCTTGACTAATGGAGGTGAAACAAGCTTTTCTTGGCTTCAATACCAACTTTTCCTGTAGGTGCCCCCAAATACCATAACTAACATCTTCTCACAGTTTTATACTTTGAAATATCACATAGCCTAATGACAGATATGGTGATGTAGCAGAAAAACGAGGTCAAGCCACTCTTCTAGTTTTGACCCTCACTTTGCTGGGCATCCTCTTAACATATATGTTGATATAAACCAGGTCAATCTCGACAACTTGTCTCACACCATAGCTAAACAAACAGGGTTTTTAAAACTTTATGTCACTTAGCAATTGGTTTCAAGAAGTGAGAATGCATATGAGAATACCTTGAGAATACAACGGAGGGGTCACTGATGAGTTTTGTCCAGCTCTGGAGGCGTTGAATGGCTTAACAGGGTCAAAGAAGGCGAGCGACGTGCTGATCCCTCGGAGTGCCGCGCCGAAAAAGTTGTCGGGTCGGGCAGTCGGGCGCCGTGTACAGGCGCGTCGCGCGTACACGGGCAGCCTGTGTAAAATCGCCTCCAGGCGCGTCGCGCGAAACGGCAGGCACATCGCGCAATGTAAACTGACGCAAACTTCTACAAATTCACCTGAAACTTTCCTTGCTTGATGCCGAGGGTAATAAAAAGATTTTGTTTGATCTGAAAGTAGGAATGCACCTTTTCAACCTTACTCCCTCGACATATCAAACTCCCAACGGTCAATAATTTTAAATGTAATATGAACACTCGGTTGGGTTTTGTAAGGTGGAAACAGTCTTTTTAACCCTTTTCACAATACTCCTTGGCGTAATTTCAACTCGGAATCATAGGTGACCGAACTTCAAACTTTGAAACATAACTCAATAACCTTTATACCATCTCTGTCACCGTGTTCAATGATGCTGGTAATATTTATGATGTAGATTAACCCCCCTTTTAAAACTGTCAAGAAAAAACCTGAGAACTGCTTAGTTTCCGAAAGGGTAGGTTTTGCCTTGTCAATTTGCTTTAACAGTCTTGGTGTTATTTACTTCTTCAGAACTTTACCTACTGTGGATGCCAAGTTTGCTGCAGTTTCTCGTAGCTTGCTATGATCTTTTAAGAAGGACACTTCTTACCACATTCCTCTGCTTGACAACACATTATACCACATCTCTGTTTATTGAATAATGGAAACTTGTTCACAATGTCCATCTTGGGAACCAATCTTGAATAGCCTCCCATTGTATGTGATGTATATTCTGAAAGGAGGAAATCATGAAGCAAGAAGAATAGGTCTCTTGGAAACAATTATCATTTTGCTTTGACCAGTGCATTGACCTTTTTGTAATGTAACCATTCTATAGCTCAACTTTGTCCATTGTTTGACATTTCAGGTGATATTTTTAACAAGGGGAAAAAACCATTCAAAATCTGTTTGAAAAGCCTTGAGAATTGTTTTGTTGCTTAACAGGAGATGGCCTGTGCTCTTCCAATTTGTTTGATAATTGCTGCTTCCAGGTGATTTATAAGCTTCTCCCTGGACTGTAAGCGTCATCTTTTGGTTGCATGCTTTCACACTATATTTCTCTGTTTACTCAAAAGGAGCTCCCTTAGACTCTTGGCATGTGACAGTGGGGTATTGCTTGACCTTTTCCCTTAAGGAAACTGCCCTTTTTTTTGGTATCAATGCATGTATATATTCAATATTGTCTCCTGTCCACTATAGGTAAATTTTGACATAAATTTTCATTTGAATAGGAAAACCTATACTTTTGAATCATAAACACTATCATTTACCTGGTGTAAATACCTTTTGGCTTTCTTCCTTTGTCTCTTTCCACTGTCTCTTAGACCAATCAGTCTTTAACAACATCCAATGCTTTGGCCATCTGCTCATAAAAGGAGGAGGCCCTTCACTTGGCAAAGTATATGAGGATTATGTGATAAGGCTGCATGACAAGGGTTTGCTTGATTATGATGGTAAGCAATCAACTTAAAAAAAACATCAAGACTGGCACCTTTGCCTGCAATCATCACTGTGTTTCAGAAAAACCCTAGCCAAAGTGTCACTGTCTTCCTGCACTGCTCTGAGGGAAATGAGATGTCATCATTTGCTTTGGTCATCTTATGACAGATTATTTAAAAGATAATCTCTGTGACTATGGAGGTCAGCGCCCTTTGAAAAATAAACAACTTTCCTTCTGCCTGTGTAATATCATGTTTTGTCAGCACCTCTTCAATTTGATCTTGTGGAAAAGCAGGCTGCTTATGATTGGGATTTTTACTAATGACATGCCTTTCTAAAGTTTATCAATTCACATAATTTGAAAACTTCAAATGACCTCCTTTATCAGACCAAACTTTGTTTTCCTTTGAACTTGCATTTTTCAGGCTCTATCCCTGTTATGATCATCACTTACTCAGAAAACCTGGAGTTGTTGTTTCACTGTTCAGTAAAAGGCAAACCTGGGCTTCTGCAATCCTTTAAGTCAATACTGGCCAGCGCCCTCTGCTTGTAGATGAAGGAGGCGCCCTAACCCTCTGCTTGTAAATGAAGGAGGTTCTGGGCCATGACAATTTACCAGTTTGCTGTGACAGTGGTGTCTTTCTTACTGTGATTTTCATGCTGGAAAGAGCTGTAAGGTCTTGATGAGTGACTCTTTGTTTTGCAGCTTCATCTCAGGCTCATGCTACATTTAGAAGCAGCTATTACTCTAACTGTAGATTCAAGCATTTACTCCTGAGATGAAGTTGTATTTCCTGTTCTTTGCAGAATCCATAAAACACTGTGAAACACCTACTAATCAGCTTGAGACTGTGGTTCATGCAGTGCTGAGACCTAGGGGTATAAGTGGCGCGACTTAGAGTTGTTTGTCAATTTCATTTGCAGAGTGAAAGGTCAGTCATGGTGGGTTTTGTAGCAGATGGAGGCTTTTTTGGCTTTTTGATGGTTGCCAAGGGTAAAATGTCTTAAAGCGCCACTTCCTAACATAGGGGAGACTTTTGCAACAGACTTGGACTTTTCCTTTTGGAGCTGATGGGCAGACCAGTAGGGCTGAAGCTAGAAAAAATAGTGATAATGGATTTTGACTTTGACATGGGCGGATTGATAAGTAAAAGGGCGAAAAAAGTTTTAGGAGGGTTTTCTAGATGAAAAATTGACATAAGGAAATCAGCTTCTAGAAAGCTCAGCTATAGATATAGTCATCACTAACATGTAAAAAATACTGATGGCTAATAGGGTCCATAGAATAAAAACTCAATTGCATCGGGGCTTTTCTTCAAAAAAAATAAATGAGCCCATCGCACACCTCCAATTGCGATTAGCACTCAGGACTTAACGCTTGGTCCTGGGCGCGGGTTATATGGTGTGGAAGTGGTTTGGGGTTTTAACCAAAAGGGGCTCATTGGAATCGGAAAAAGGAAGGGGCTTTTCAAATGCGCCCAATGAATATGCACGATGCAATATTTCATCGATCGTTGATCAGTTTTAGATCAATGGTTGGTTTTCGTTAAAACAACAAACCGTCGGACTTAATGAAAAAGTCGGTTTTTTACAAAATAGAAAGGAAAACAAAGTTTTTTTGAGGTTTTAGAGAAGGGTTTAGGATCTTTTAAGCGCTCGATTGCGGGGCCTAAGGTCCTATGAAGCAGAGGTTTATGAAATTTAAGCCCTCGGGGTCTAAAACTTTATATAATAAAAAGACTGTCTTTTGGCTTTTAAAACATATTTTTTAAGGGAAAATGAGGGTTTCGGTAGAGGAAAGAAGGCTTTTTAAACCAATGGAAGGAGACCAAATGATTCTAAAAAGGTCTTGAAGTGATTTCGAAGTTTAAAATGATGAAAATGAAGGAATTTTTATGAGGAAAAGGGGATGAAATGGAGGTTAATTTTGAGTGAAAGGAGGGGTAAAAATGAGGGAAAAATGGGTTTTTGCAACAGTTTTTTCTCTTCAGGAAAACAACAGATTTTTCAGAATTTAAGAGGGAAACAACAGTGAAGATTAGTCAAAGGATAAGATATCTTCACAAGACTTCAAGAATGAACAACTTGGCAATAAAATTGTTTCTTGACGGCTTCAAAAAATGATTTAGCCACCATTTGATATGAAAAATTTTATAGGTGGCTAACAAAACAATGAGAGACATCATGTCCCTTATTTTGACAAAATGTGCAACTCTTATGCACTTTTTGTGAAATTTTTCTCTGCCTCTTCTGCTTCCTGTGTACTTTCTTTTTCAACCAGCATCTTGAGGCAACATGGTTAAATCCACCACAAAATGTGTAACAAAAATTTCTTTCATTTGAACAAGAAAAATTATCATTCTTTTCTGAAACATAATCAAATTGATCATGTGAATAATTATACCTCTTGTTCTGTTTAGAATGTCCATCCTCTTTGTCTTCATGAGACGATGAACTAATAGAGGCTACAACTTTCTTTTTCAGACTTGCATCACAGTTCTCGTCTTGAAAACTATTTGAACTTGAATGCTCACCATAAGAAACATGTTTACCCTCTACTTGCTGCAATGATGGCTTAAAAAAATGGAAATAATCCTTAAAAAAATTTTGACATATGTGCATTTTAGAACTTGGAATAAAGGTTCTCTTTAAATTTGCATCACATGCATTCAAGGATTTGAATTCTTCGCCATTAAACTACTCATATCCAAGACCAACATTCTTGGGTCGCTCCACAACCGAAATAGGGTCAACCATGAATTGTGCATGCTTGCCCAAACCTTTGCCTTCATGATAGCCCATTCTAACCATTAATTTTGACCCTATACCCCTTGTATGTTTTTCAAAGAACCAACACACTTTTCAGTTCAAGAAATTGAAGACAAGTTGGAATGGTTTACCTCTTCCTCACACTTGTTCTTGGACAAAGCTTCTTGAGCTTGAAGTAGTTGTTTCACCATGTCATGCAGTATTTGGAGAAT
This sequence comes from Pinus albicaulis, assembly GCA_034641835.2. Taxonomy (NCBI): domain Eukaryota; kingdom Viridiplantae; phylum Streptophyta; class Pinopsida; order Pinales; family Pinaceae; genus Pinus; species Pinus albicaulis. The sequence continues at coordinate 148,512,972 of CM076575.1, forward strand.
TGTTTCCTTCTCTTCCTTCATGGCTAACAATTGTGCATGAAGTTTAGCACTTTCTCTTTGATCCTCAATCAAAATCTGCACCATGTCCTTCACCTTAATGAACTCATTCTTCATGTCATCATTGAAGAATCTCGTGAAGGAGGAAACTTCACTTGTGGAAGAATTTTTCATTATGTAAATGGTCAAATTAACAAAAGGAGCTTATAAAGAAAATTTCTCAAAGCTTTCAAACAAATGACAAGCTTTTAACCAAATGTCTTTACAACCATACTCTTATTCAAGCAGCCATAAAACACAAACTCCAATAGCTTTTGTAGCAAACACTAATCAAGTGGGTTTGTTTTCCAAAGATAATCTTGAGGTACTTTGGGATAAGGAAATAGTCTACAATTGTTTCCAAGACTTATCTATCAACAACTATCTTTTCAACTCAAGCAAACTCATACAATCAACCATTTTGCAACCAATAAAACAGTCAATATTTTACACTGTTTTAACACCTTTTGCACAAAAACAAATGCTCAACCTAAGCTTTGATACCATATGATATGAAAATGGAAGTATTTGTAAATGTTGTAAATGTTGTGCAAAGTATCCATTTCCATTTAATTAAATGTGTGAAAAATTCTCCATGTCTTTCAAGTTAAACAAAGTGTTTTTGATATGTTTTCTGAGTCCTATGTGTGAGGGAATGTTAATTAAGTTTTTTTTTTAACATATTAAATCAGAAATACACAGAAAAATAACTTCAACATAACATGACTCAGATATTTGGTGAGCATTTCACCCCTCCTAGGCTACGTCTGCTGGACCAAGCCTCCCAAATTGGCTTGTCCTCTTGTATTAAAATGCTCCAAAATGCTAACACAAGTTTAAAAGTGCCTCAATAGAAAAATATGACTGTAAATATAGAATCATAAGACATGAAAATGCTAAAAATGCCTTTCCATATTCACTAAACAGTGAAAAATTACCAAGTACAGTGCCTTCTTCAACAAGGCCCTGATGGCTCTTTGAACTCCTCTGAAGATTTTTGGGTTGTAGAAGTCCTCAAAAAGTTCCAAAACCTCTTCCATTAGGCTCAAAATGTAGAAATTATCTGAAAATGGTTTTTGGTTCACCTCAAACAGTGAGGTACAACTCAATACAGATCCATTTCCCCAATGGCCTTGGTGGCTCTCCAAGCTTCCCTGAAGCAAAATGGCTATAGAAAACCTCTAATACATCTGGAACCTATCCCAATGGCTTCAAAATACTCAGAATAGTCAAAATTGGCTAAAATTTTGTCCAATTTGGTCCAATATTGGAGAAATTATGACCAAAACAACATTTCTACCTAATGTCAAGTGAAAACCCCACTAAGTGTGGGAGAACTGCAGATAGTCCGACCAAAAATGGCAGAATTCCGAAAATGGTGGAAACACCCCAATTTAGGTGGAACTGTTAATGTTGGCAATAAATGTTGGGCGGGGTGTTGGTCACATGCACCTCCGCTGAAACTGCTGACGAAACCGCATTTAAAAATGTAGCATTTAATTGTATGGAATGTGGCCACATGGCATAACCGCCAACCTTTTAGCTAGGTGGATAAGGTTTGAATAGTTCTGCGCCACCGGTCATAAGGTGTGGTCACGTTGAATTGGGGCTAGCCCCTTTAACCCCCTCCCATATTTAATTCAAACCTTAAATACAACGTGCCCTCCATACATGTTAAAAACTAAACATATGGTCCAATGGTAAATCGCTCCGTTGTTCGGCATGAGATCAGGGGTTCAAACCTGTGGACTTACAAAAAAATTTAACACGCCAATTTTCCACGACCTAGGGGCCACGTGGTGGCCTTCGGGCCTGCCACGTGGTAGCCCATGATTGGGCCAAAAATCTCCAAGTCAACCTACAATCGAATAGAAAGATGCCACTTGTCCAAATAAGATTGGCCCGAATGGAATATTTCGAGGAATATTCCTTGGAATATTATTTTTTAATTTTTTCCAATTTGAAAGTCAAACTTGGTCAACTCAATTTTTTTGCAATTTACTGAAAACTTAAAACCTGCATAACTTCCACATACGATGTCGGATTTGAGTGTCGTTTGCGACGCCAGAATTACAGAGACGAGGCCTATCGGATCATTTAGGTTGCAAGTGATTTTTAACACTTTCAACTTTGAGCTTTTTCCATAGCTCGGACTTGAGCTCCTGATCATTATATGATGATCTTATGAGTTTATGAACAGAATTATGGTTTTTTATGCTCTGCTTTATAAGATTTTCATGAATTTGGTTTACCTCTTCTGGTGAATGAACTCATGTATTCATGCTCATTCTGACTCTCCTTCTCTTTTCAAACCCTATACACAATGAAAAATTAAAGTATGTTCTTAAGTATACCTACCTGGCCTCATCTTCATCTCTGCAACTAAACCTTTGAAATCAGACCTAACACCTAGACTCAGTTCCTTGACTTTCATTCCTATCCATCAAAACCTAAAAACAAAACCCTAATTCACTGAGCTTATACCTAGCCTAATATCATTATATTTACAATAATTTAATTGACTCTAAAAGTGACATTGAGAGAGCCCTATCTAATTTTGGTAGGGCTAGCTACCAGACTTAAATATTGGTTTGAGGTTACCTCCTTCAATTCCATTATCAGCCTTGGCAAATTAGGGGGAGTGATAACACCAAGATCAAGAGAGTCATGGTTTAAGGTGATGAAATTCAAGTTACAAAACTATGATGAATTTTTGAAAGAGGGTGATCAGATTTGGATCAGGACCTAAGTGACAACTCAAATTTCAAACTATTCAAAAGTGTGACGAACCTGAGTGACTGGATAGATCTCATCTTCTTGATTTTGGCATCGTGAATGGTTCAAAAAACCAACACCGTATGAAGAAGTTATCGCGATTTGAAAATTCTAGTAAACTGCAAATTTTGACAGTTGACCAGGTTTGACTGGGCATTGGAATAGTCAGCAGAAGGGAATATTCTAGGGAATATTCCTCAAAATATTCCTTCCGGGCTAGTTGCATGCTGACAAGTGGCACGATATTATTGAAAAGTTGGTTGTATGTTGTGAGCCAATCAGGAGGTGCCACGTGGCCATCCCTAAGGCCACCACGTAGCCCTTGAACTACATGTTAAAATTTTGGGGTGAGGTCGCAGGAGTTGAAACCTGGACCTGCAGTAGGGCATACCCAAGTCTTAACCACCCGCTCTGTACAATTTCACTTAACCTATATAGGAGTCGGGTTTTATTTAAATTATAATGCACAGTGGAGTGGGGGTTGGGGACTGTCGGCGGTCCCAACCTGCCAGCGGTCCCTGTGGAGTGTTCACATGATCCAGCATAAAACTATGACCAAAACCATTAACTCAATAGTATTTTCCACCTACAGTTTATGTTAAACCATATCACATGCACCATTAACTCCGACGGTTTACACGTGGTTTAAACAAACTGTTTTGTAAACTCTGATTTTAACTCCGGTTGGAAACTTATCCACGGGGTTTGTGTTATAGTTCCGCCAAAGGTTATGTAACCGTGTCGTGTGGGTCATGTGCCCAACCACTAAAAAATTATTTTAAAAATTAAATCCAACGGGATTCTTGGAGGCGCCCTAAATTTGTGTGCATTTGGCTAAATTGACTCCAGTTAAGTAGAGTCTTCCACATTTAGTGGAGTAACTGGGAAAATGAGTTGGAGACTCAATTTTCGACCATTCTGAGTGAATAGAGAGTCATTATTAGCTAATTGGAGTATTTTGGAGCCATTGATGAGGTTTTTAGAGCCATTAGAGGACTTCTGAGCGTGAGTTTGCTTCATAGAAGTTTCAAGGGCCACCAGGGGCCGACAACAGAATGAGGCCTAGCCAGGAAAGCCAGAGGCCTTTCTTAGCAAATGAATAGTCAATTTTGACTATATTGGACATTCTAGAGCCATTGGTGAGGTTGTAAGAGATAGGTGAGTACTTTTGAGCGTGATTTGCCTTCAGAGAAGTTCCAAGGGCCACCAGGAACCACCAAGAGAATGAGGCCTAGCCAGGGAAACCATAGGCCATTCTCAGCAAACCAATAGTCTATTCTGACTATCTTGAACCTTTTGAATCCAATCATGGGGTTTTTAAAAGAATCTGGAGACTTATGAAGGCCGATATGCTACAAAGAAGTTTTTCAATGAGCCTAGAGCCACAAGATGCCACCAGGAGTTTGGGGCATAACAGAACAGCCAAAGGCCAATTTCAGAATTGAATAGTAATTTATGACTATTTTGGACATTATGAATCCATTGGATGGATTTTCAAAGCCATTTTGAGACTTATAGAGCTGAAGAAGCCACAAGGAAATTTCAGGGTGCCTAGGGCCACCAAGGGTTGGAGGCATAGATTGGGGAGCCAAAGCTCATTTTGAGCAAATAAACAGTCTATTTTGGATGAATGATATGTGTTGGAGACATAGAAAAGGTTTCAGGGAAAGAAAGTTATTTCTAAGAGAGTTTGTGCCACAAAGAAGCTCAGGGAAGCTTAAGGACACCGACAGAAGAAATCAAGTCAAAGGGAGCCTAGGTTCATTTCTAGAGAGTTAGCAGCCATTCCAGGGTAATGATGGTATTCTAAACCCATTGGTATAGTTCAAACAACAATTGCAGTTAAGTAGAAACTTGTAAAAGAAATTTTCCATCATAATCCCAAAGAGCCAAGTCAATTGACAAAGACTCAAGGAGACGTAGCCTGACATACGAGTGAACTCCTTTATTAAATTTGTTGTTATGTGTTGATGATTAGTTTGCTGCAATTTATGCTTCTTGTACATGCTTTTAATCAGCAAAAACAAATGTTTAATTCCTCACACATAAAGCCTTAAAACAATTAAGGTGTCTAACCCAAGAGATAACTTGTCATTTTTCTTATTTGGACCCTCAGTTTCTCCCATGAGAAGCCATGCATGAAAATAAGGCCTTCTAGTTGCTCCCACGGCAAGGCATGCCAATGACTGTGGACTTTTTCAGGAAGTTTTGAGCTAATGACCCCATATTCTTAGCCACTTTTTCAGGGTTAGGTCTCAGGCCATTGCCCAAAACTTCATGAAACTTTCAAAAATGATAAACAACAACATAATAAGGTTATTAATGTAATCATTGGTACAAGTACTTGATCTGACCCCTACTATCCATGAAAGGCATTTCGTCAAACATATCAAAAATATATATTTTACAGGTCATAGCAATAGATTTGAGCATAAGGTTCTCATACTTATCTGAGATTCATAAGGAAGAATTGATGCCTCATCACAACAATTGCTTTATCATATATTAGGTCATATATTCATTGTCCATTTATTTGCTAATAAAAACATGATAAGAACCATACATCAAGTCTTTCATAAAGCATACTCATAACTAGCATATAACCAACAAAAATAACAAGGATAAACAACCATAGCAACCACATGTCAACAAGTACATTTACACATGAAATACCAAGAGAAGGATCTATTATTAACATATGCAATTTTCAACCAGGTCTGAGACTTCTATGTACCACCCGACCATAGATTAGGATGAACCAAATATTTCTTTTAGAAAAATCAACCTCGTTCCATATTACAAACATGAATGTGGGACTCACAACAAAACCAATCCAGTTTTCCTCAGGCTTTACCGCAATCCACCAAGGGATTCCTAGGCCCAAATAATAAACATACAATACTAGGCCATACCGCAATCCCACCATATACCGGTCCAAGGATCACTAGGCCTATACAAGCATGGATGCCTCCGAATATCTCCACCTACACCGTGAGGAATTTTCCTCTCTCCTAGTCTTTAGGCTTTACCATATATCCCACCATTCACTAATCAAGGATTCATAGGCCTAATCAATACTCCACCTATGAGGCTTTATCGTATATCACTCATTTCATCAATCAAGGATTCATATGCTTAATCAAGGAAACACACCTCTAGGCTTTATTGTTTATCTCGCCATTCACTGGTTGAGGATTCCTAGGCCCACCGAGGTACATGAAATCTAGTTTTACCCTTCACCAGTCCATGGATTCCTAGGCCTTGTGTTCATCTTTAGAGACCACCCCACTTAGTTTTGAAACCATCCAACAATCCATCTCAACCAAGTAAATAGAACTCGTCACACCATGGCTATCCAGAAATGGCAAGGAAAGGCTAAAGAAAATTGTCACACCTAGAAAATCCCATGCCAAGGAGAGCAAGAGAACCAAGAACACAAATGCATGTACCATGCATGCCACATCTAGCAAGGAAATCATACATGAAAATTGATATTTGCAAGTAATATCATTGTAGCTGCATGATCTTGCTCTTCCTTTCTTGATCTTTGCTTCTCTTTTCCTTCTTTATCCTACCTTTTCTTTCCATGATCCAATGCTAGAGTTCTCCAAGAATGCTATAAGTTTCCAAGAGTGAGAGAGAAAAAGTAGAGAGAGAGAGCTCCAAAACTGAACTGAAAAAAGTACCAACTAATCTTTAAAAGCCTTTTATTAATGAGGCCTCTATTTTCTTCATTTTCCATTATTTTTCCTTCGTTTTCCTCCTCGCATGCAACTTGTGACCTTTCACCTTCCTTTTCTCCTAATTTCCATTGTTTTCATAAATAAATTTCCAAAAATGCCATTTTGCATTTCCAAATCCTTTGTCATTCCCTTTGCTGAAATTCCTTAGCCATAATAAACCAAATGAATACCCACACTATGATGTTTTTCCCATCATTCAGCTTGGAAAATGTTTCCAACGACCATGGTTACTATTTTCCCTTTATTAACTTTATTACATGGAATTTTTTACAAGGGATGTTACAATTTCTTTGTCTTAAATACATAAATAAAGAGCTTTCGTGACTAAACATTTTCCCCACATAATTCCCAACCAAAATCAAAATAATATAATATATCATATCAAAGAACATATCCATGTCTCACGTACAACAATAAAAATATATGCCACATCACTATAATTTCTCCATATATGATATCAAAATCAGACCAACACATAAAATTAAACCCGTGTGTCTCCTATCACTCTTTGTTTATATATATATATATAAATATATATATATATATATATATATATATATATATATATATATATATATATATATATATATATATATAGAGAGAGAGAGAGAGAGAGAGAGAGAGAGAGAGAGAGAGAGAGAGTTGTATTTATGACAAACAAAACTTCATATGCATAATGATGTGTCTATTCCAAAAAACCATACCATAAATAAAATATAACATCATAAATATCCATATGTATTTGCAACGAATAAAATCCAAGCAAAACTGAAGTAATTTCATCATCATAGACCAATCCATCAATAGTATAACTCAACAACATCCATAAGCATACCAAAATATGTCGCAAGTATGCATAAACTATCACCCCTACATCTATTTCTGTTGAAGAAGCTCATACTAGAAATAAATTTATGATAATTGAGTTCATAGGTAGTAAAAGATTAGGTATCTCACATTAGTGAATTGATTAATTGTTTGAGCTAGAAAACATAAAGAGGAATGGAAAATAAAGGGGACAATTTCTTGGCAGATCGACCAAGTTATCCCATATAATTTAGAGGTGTCTCCCTCTCTTTTTGTTTACAAAGAAAATATTGATGCGTGGACCCAAAATTTTGCGTATATATATAGCAAGGATCAAACTGATAAGGGGAGAGTTATGTTTGTCCCTGAAACGTAAAAGAAAACGCCTATTGAGGGGAGCAAGTAAGGAAACCATAATACATGGGAGCAACTATGCATCTTTGGATAAAGAACGTAATTTTGAAGACGAATATTTTGACAACAAATAGATCGATCAATTTTGATGAGAAATTCCCTATTTAAAATCATGATGGGAGGTCCCCAAGGGATTCGACCCCATTTAAAATCATGATGGGAGGTCCCCAAGGGATTCGACCCCATTTTAGTTTTACAGGTAAAGAAAGGAAATATAAAAAGGTGGTTGTAATTGTTGAGAGAAAGGGTCTTCTCCTTTTCCAAATTAACTTTAATCAATAGGAAATGGAACATAGTTGAAGAATAACAATCAATCCCAAAAAACGTTGGTAAGTATTTTAATAGGGTTTTAAGACAATGTTGTTAACTGTGCACCGACAACAATATCATGGTTATTTTTCTTGCGGTTAAAGCATCTCCAAAGATCCCATGGATTAGGGTTTAGGATTTGATAATCGAGCCTAACAACTTTAAATTATTTTTAAAATTTGAGTAATTATACCTCTATAAACAACAATAAACTAATTATAAAATTAAATAATTGAAAGGATTAACAAGAAAATGACTTGCTTAAAGAATTCAATGCATGGCCTTAGTTTTTAAATATAATTTGGAAATATCATCTTGTTGATGGGCATCACCCAATAGGAAATATCCAATATAGCAGGGTTGGTGACAAAGGAAGGATGACTCGATAGTGTGTATTTTTGGGAGTCATTAAAACTATTTAACACACAACTTTGAAAAAAATATTGCCTTTCCAATGTGGAATATGCTTCACCAGGATGAGACGGTACTAAAAAGTAGATAAACGAAGGATACCTGAATGGAAAAATACATAAACATTTGAATCATCGTCCATGATCATAGTCACAAACGGATTTGTTTACACATAATTTTTAGGTCGTTACAACTTTGGGCATCACAACAAATATTACGAATAATATCCCATCGTTAATGCTCTTACTTAAGTTATGTTGTGCATAAATCAAATCGAATCATTAGAGGCAAATTTCCAGTAATTTCCAAACATTATCAACGCTAATGAAAAATATACCAAAGACCATAACTTCTACATATTAAAACCAAACATTACATTATTTGATATTGTATTGAGTCTCGTACATAGTAAACATACACACATATATATATCACGTAAATGCTACTGTAAAGTTTAAAACCATATCCCCAAATGTTATGACACTAAAACCATAGCATATGCCTATCTTATACACTTTAATATGCACCATATGCATTTAAACATGTTTTATGTTTGAGCTTCAAATTAGTTAGGGAATTCTCATTTTTTTAATATTTGGTTGATATTTCACACCCATTACACTTTCCAACAGTTCTTACATGGGTTAATTTATATATGTGTGTGTATGCACCATGTTTGTAGATATGTATATTCAATAGTAAGTGTATGCTCAATCCTCCAATTAGACTATATAAACATATAGCTATTAATGTTTTGTCCATAGAATGTATCATATATATTAAGGTTATTTGTTTTATATGATCAAAGATACCTTTTTCAACTTTAAGATACCACGCATATTCATATGATTTGTGGAATGTAAACCCAAAAAAATTTCCAATAAACAACGAAAGGTGGATTTCAACTTAAACCCTTTGTGAAAGGGTTCTTTAATGAAGGGTCCCACCTACTAGGTCAATTTGGTTTATAATATTTGATGCCATTAGGGGAGGATTATATTTTAAAATAATTGTAGAGGTTTTTGGAAGTCAATTATTGTTGATGAGTGTCAACGGGCCTTATAATGCCACATCACATAATGTGGGTCCCACCTGGGCCTGTTGACTGGGTTTCCATGTGGCATCCTGTGGGAGTGCCACATGGCATCCTGTGGGCCCCTTATTTTTTTGTTTGTTGAAAACTTCATAATGTGATACCTTCTTTATATAGAGTCTATTTGAGGTGTCATTCGCGTTATTAGAAAGGTCTCGATGAGCTCTACAACTTGGTTCCATTTTTGCTAAGATTTGAAGACTTCAAATTTTGAGCTTTTTTAGATCCTCCTGGATCAATCACCCAACTGTGGGACTTTGTGACCAAAAAATATATTGTACATATTTTATATGATTTACAACATAACCCATACCCTTTTCTACCCAAAAAAAGGCAAAAGAAATCACTATGTTGCATACTTAAGTGATGTTATACACTTCATCACTTTTGCAAAAAAAATCTCCCATTTGCGGGGGTCTTCAAAATAAAAATATGATTTAGAATGGTGGCCGCACTCAACCACTTAAAAATTACACCCATACCTTACATGACCAGGCTAATGCGCTCTCTTCCTATACTTATATTTCTTCATATGCGGCTTCATGGCAGGTTACAATGTGCTTTGTTTTCTCATATGTTGCTTCTTGCACAAGGGTTTCTTTCTTCACAAGTGTTGTCATAAGATTCTGGTCCTTACTTTGGCATAACTTTGAATAAAGTTTCCAACATGTGTCTTTATGATGTCCACCCTTGTTGCAATAGTCATAATGATTTTTTTTCATCCAACTTCCTTGCCCTTATTTTTCTCCTAATGTGGGGAGAGGTATTTATGTCATTTCTTCTTCTTGGTCGACACAACTAAAGCCATTTTTTTCCAACACTTGGCAACAACATGGTTATTCAAACCATAAAATGTACATGGTTTTCCATGCCATAAACTTTGCTTTACATTGCCAATTTTCTTATAATTAAAAGGAACATTGGAATAGTTATAACTTGTGTTTTCGACCCTAGAGACAGCCTTGAGTTGTGAAAGACTAGTGCCTAGGACATCTTATACAGCAAGGAGCGTGTGATATAACAAGGGGAGTTATCAACAAAAGGCTCTCATGCTATCTCTTGTAAACAGGGAGGTTAACTTGAATGGGACCAAAACCTTTAGAAAAGGGACGCAGGGAAAGAAATACTGCAGAGGCAAGGTGCGGAATTCTAATACAAATGCATCAGACAATTCAGAGGCAGCTTACTGTAAAGAGGGCCAGTTCGAAAATACCTCACAGAAATAAATAATCAGAAGGTGATTACTGCATATGAAATATTGAGATAATACTAACTCTCATTGAGATGATATCCAGATACACAATATCACCATGTAATGGGCTTACCAATTTAAGAATCCATACATGACAATAGCGTTTTAAAAATAACCTCCCAAAGAAGCTAATATAGCATAAATATGGTTGAAGTGAAAGTGAAACAGTATATCATGCCTGAGCCATATTTAAAGCGCTTGACTAGTTCAAGCATGGGTATCAACTAGGATAAATCCATACCAAAAACCAGTGAGCCACTCGCATTCCAGAACATGATACAAGAAAGGCGGATGAAACGAAATGAACAATTAAACTAACACATAAAGGGAGAAGTTACAAATTGCGAGACACCAAAGACCAGAATCCTCATTAAAGATGGAACTCCTCCTCACTGAAACCCAATGGGCTCTGTGCATTCATATAAAAGTTCAACAAAAATGCATACAAAATTCTCTTACTGCCTAATTTTTTGAAAATTTGGAACCCTTTACAATCTGTTCTTGGGGATTCTTATAGGAGAAAAACCCAGTAACAAGAGTCGATGATGTGCATTAAATTGATTCATTTAGACAGCATGGAGGAAGCTTTCACACCCATACTGCTCCATAATCTTGCGTTGTACTCTGTATTCTGGTTCAAAGATCTCTGTCAAGTCGAGATTGACCTCATACATGTTCTTGAAGTCCTTTCTGGCTGTTTGGAGCTCTGCGCTAGCCTTCTGGAATAAATGAACTAGGTGGAAAATCTGCAAGGCCTCCATGCTTCATAACTGCTGACTAACCGGCGTAGAAACTTCAGTTAGTGTGTTCATCTGTTTAAGGGCTCGAGGAGGCATGGAGGCTTTAATGAGAATATGTACTGCCTGGAGAAAAATGTCCCGTAGATATTCAAACGCAGATATGGCTATTGTGTGTGCTCTTTGGGTCTTCAAAATGCATCTTTTATCCTTTGAATAGGGGATTAGGCTCTAAATATACAATTAACAAGCCCAAATCCCTTGAATCTATTTCTGTTGTTTCACTTGGCCGTTGTTTTTATGGTCTCCCTGCGCTTTCAATCACAGTGGCTTTAATTATGGATAACCAAGTGAATTTATCACTCCTGTGAACCCTGCACAATACAATAAACTCATTAAGAAATCCGAGGAGTGGCGGAAGGAATGCTGTGAAGGCCTGCGAAGCGGTGGTGGCAATGGTGGAGAACAGGCGGAGAAATAATATTTAGCGCAAACCATAAGGTTTGAAGAAGGAAAATTCACAAAAACATATGAACGGGCTTGTATGGTGGGACCCGGTTAAGGGGGAGGGCGATTTACTGTGAGCCGTTGGATCTCAGGAGGAGATCAACGGTGGGGATTAAAGGATGAATTTTTGGGAAGATCCGATGGAAGAAACATGGTAGAAGACACGATGAAACATGGGCCGTCGATCTCAATTGAAAGGATGGTCATGATTGGATCGGAGAATCGCAATCGGGGGAGGCGGAGGGTGACACATTTAAAATTTGCGATTGGAGATGGCGCGATTAAGCGTTGGCCGTTGGATCCGAAGCCAGATCGACGGCGGAGATTAAATCGGATGGGATGAAGGTTGGTGCGATGAGTGGAAGGCGACGAGATCTGGGCCATTGGATCTCGAGAGATCAACGGCGGAGATAAAATCGGGGATCGCAATCGCAAAGAGCGGAGGGTGGCACCGTTAAGAACTTGCAATTGCGACGGAGCGATTAAACGCCAGCCGTCAGATCTGGCGGGGAGATCGACGGTTCAAAAATGATCAGAGGGACGAAAGGGGAGGAGCGACAGGCGCAATGTGATTAACGTCAGAATGTCGGATCCCAAGAGATCGACGGCTCAGATCGTGGCGAAGGTCTATGGAACCACAGCACAATCGCATCGGAATTTTTTCGTATAACATAGAGATGTGCCTCCCGAAAGCTGCGATTGCGATTAGCACCGAGGCCTTAGCGCTTGGTCTTAGCGCTCGGGTGCATGGAGGGGAAGTGGTCAAGGGGCTAGGCCGAAAGGGGCTAAGCCTTATATATGAAGAATATGGGTTTTTGGCTTAATTTCAATACAATTTAAAGCCAAAAAGGGATAACGATAGAGGGAAAAAGGGGCTATTTGGCCAAACAAAGGGTATTTGTGAGGTTAAAAGAGGAATTGAATGATCAATGAGGGATTAATGAGGAATTAGGAGAGGGGAAAAATGGTGTTGAAATAGAGGATTAATGGGAATAAAACAAAGGAAATGGAGGCATTTTGGGAATTTTTCTTCACAGAAACAGAGAGGTTTTTTAATTGGAAACAGCAGTGGGATTCATCAAAGGACAAAGGGCATAAAGGGGCTTCAAGGATGATGTGTTTTCAGCAAGAATGCGTTCCTTGAAATCTCAGAGACCGTTTGACCCCCTGTTTGCTTGTCAAAAATTAATAGGGGGCTAACATGATCAACATTGGCTCCACCTGGGGATGGCACGTTCATCCTTGGGTGTGTCGAGAACTTCGCAGACCACCTACATCATCAATTTTTACAAACAGGAAAAATAAACCTATTCTACTTCTACCATTATTACTCCATGAGACTAGATTAAACTGTTGGTCTCACATTTTCTCTACCTAAACTACATCTGCTAGGATTAAACTGTCTAGCAGAATTCTTCTCTACATTCTAAAACAGAAATTGAAAAACAACCAAGCCAGGATTAGATTGTCTGGCTTGCTGGACTTTACATAAGTTAAAACAACTAACTACATGCTCACATAATGAGCTTTATTGAGCTTTTCCTACCTAACCTACTCTAACTGGACTATTTACAAGTCTAGCTTACAAACATTGTCTTCCAATGCAACCAGTCCATCAAGTGATCCCATGACTAGTCTGTTCTGCCTAGCTCCTTGAGCAAGCTGGATAGGCAGGGCTGCTCCCACTCTTTCTGTTCTTCGTCAGCAGCTTCAAAAAAATTTCTTTCTATCCGCAACATGCTGCTCAAAAATACCTTTGATCCTTCTTTAAATGTTTGCAGGAAATGAGCATAAGGATCATGAAAAGACACCTGGTTATGAATATTTGGTAGGTAGGCTTCAACCAGGATCTCTTCTTCTTCCATTAGATTGAGAAGAAGACTCTCTTGGGGTAGAGTGTCTCCTTCATCTTCTGAACCGGAGGACTCATTGTACATTGCTGTTGATTCCTCTTGGAGCTCTGACATGTTTTGCGTTGTTGGAGAATTTGAGCTAATCCGGTCCTCCATATATTCTGCAATAGGATCAATGAACACATGATGTACATTTTTTTCTTTCAGGCCTTCCATGACTGGTAGGCTGTCTTTATCTTGGGCCTCTTTGATTTCTACATCTTACACTGCATTTTCAATGTGGCTCTTGAGAACCAGATAATTTTCTTCTTGTACTTCAAAAGGCAGTGGAATCTCTTCTCTTTTAGGGGGAGGGAGACTTTCCAAAAAGGCTCTCAGGTTTCTGAACTGATATGATTTTTCTTGTGAGTTCAAAAATTCGATCTCAGCTTCATATCTTTCAAACACCAATTCTAGAAATATTTTCTTAAGCACGGGTTTAACACTTGAGCTGAGAAGAAGAATAGCCCGTGGAAGGTCCTCCACTTTCAGTTTTGCCAAGCCACGTGACATTTCATCTCGACACTCTGCTATGAAACTTGGATGCATTTTTGAAAACTGCTCAGGGTCTTCCATTGGTGAAGTGTCTTGATCTTCAGCATGGCTGATGTTGTACTGTGACATGGTATCCCAGTGGAGTCTCGTGAAACCAAGATAATCAGCGGCCTACTGATCACCAGTGGATTCTTTCCATCATTTAGGAACTGTGGAGTCACCAAGGTGACGGATCTACAACTCTCAACTCTTCATGCTCACCTTTCTGAAGAGTGAATAAGGTTTTGTCGAGGCCCAGGGATTTAAATTTTATCAACTTCGATTCCCCGGCAACGGCGCCAAAAAGATGTTGTCGGCCCTAGAGACAGCCTTGAGTTGTGAAAGACTAGTGCCTAGGACATCTTATATAGCAAGGAGCGTGTGATATAACAGGGGGAGTTATCAACAAAAGGATCTCATGCTATCTCTCGTAAATAGGGAGGTTAACTTGAATGGGACCAAAACCTTTAGAAAAGGGATGCAGGGAAAGCAATACTGCAAAGGCAAGGTGCAGAATTCTAATACAAATGTATCAGACAATTCAGAGGAAGCTTACTGTAAAGAGGGTCGACTCAAAAATACCTCACAGAAATAAATAATCAGAAGGTGATTACTGCATATGAAATATTGAGATAATAATAACTGTCATTGAGATGATATCCAGATACACAATATCACCATGTAGTGGGCTTACCAATTTAAGAATCCACACATGATAATAACGTTTTAAAAATAACCTCCCAAAGAAGCTAATATAGCAGAAATATGGTTGAAGTGAAAGTGAAATAGTATATCATGCTTGAGCCATATTTAAAGCGCTTGACTAGTTCAAGCATGGGTATCACCTAGGATAAATCCATACCAAAAACTAGTGAGCCACTTGCATTCTAGAACATGATACAAGAAAGGCGGATGAAATGAAATGAACAATTAAACTAACACATAAAGGGAGAAGTTACAAATTGTGAGACACCAAAGACCATAATCCTCATTAAAGATGGAACTCCTCCTCATTGAAACCCAACGAGCTCTGTGCATTCATATAAAAGTTCGACAAAAATGCATACAAAATTCTCTTACTGCCTAATTTTCTGAAAATCTGGAACCCTTTACAATCTGTTCTTGGGGATTCTTATAGGAGAAAAACCATGTAATAGGAGTCGATGATGTGCATTAAATTGATTCATTTAGACAGCATGGAGGAAGCGTCCACGCCCATACTGCTCCATAATCTTCCGTTGTACTCTGTATTTTGGTTCAGAGATCTCTGTTAGGTCGAGATTGACCTCGGAGGTGTTCTTGAAGTCCTTTCTGGCTGTTTGGAGCTTTGCGCTAGCCTTCTGGAATAAATGAACTAGGTGGAAAATCTGCAAGGCCTCCATGCTTCATAACTACTGACTGACAGGCGTAGAAACTTCAGTCAGTGTGTTCATCTATTTAAGGGCTCGAGGAGGCATGGAGGCTTTAATGAGAAGATGTACTGCCTAGAGAAAAATGTCCCGCAGATATTCAAACGCAGATATGGTTGTTGCGTGTGCTCTTTGGGTCTTCAAAATGTGTCTTTTATCCTTTGAATAGGGGATTAGGCTCTAAATATTCAATTAACAAGCCCAAATCCCTTGAATCTATTTCTGCTGTTTCACTTGGCTGCTGCTGTTATGGTCTCCCTGCGCTTTCAATCATAGTGGCTTTAATTATGGAAAACCAAGTGAATTTATCACTCCTGTGAACCCTGAACAATACGATAAACTCATTAAGAAATCCGGAGAGTGGCAGAAGGAATGTTGTGAAGGCCTACGAAGTGGTGGTGGCAATGGTGGAGAACAAGCGGAGAAATAATATTTAGCGTGAACCATAAGGTTTGAACAAGGAAAATGCGCAAAAAAATATGAACGTGCTTGTATGGTGGGACCCGGCTAAGGGGGAGGGCGACTTACTATGAGACGTTGGATCTCAGGAGGAGATCAACGGAGGGGATTAAAGGATGAAGTTTTGGGAAGATCTGATGGAAGAAACATGGTAGAAGACACGATGAAACATGGGCCGTCGATCTCGCTTGAACGGACGGTCATGATTGGATCGGAGAATCGCAATCGGGGGAGGCGGAGGGTGACGCATTTAAAATTTGCGATTGGCGATGGCACGATTGAGCGCTAGCCATGGGATCTGGAGCCAGTTCGACGGCGGAGATTAAATCAGCTGGGACGAAGGTTGGTGCGATGAGTGGAAGGCGATGAGATATGGGTCGTTGGATCTCGAGAGATCAACGACGGAGATCAAATCGAGGATTGCAATCGCAAAGAGCAGAGGGTGGCACCGTTAAGAACTTGCGATTGCGACTGAGCGACTAAACGCCAGCCGTCAGATCTGGCGGGGAGATCGATGGTACAAAAATGATCGGAGGGGCGAAAGGGGAGGAGCGACAGGCGCGATGCGATTAACGCTGGGCCGTCGGATCCTGAGAGATCGACAACTTAGATCGCAGTGGAGGTCTATGGAACCATACTACAATCGCATTGGAATTTTTTCGTACAACACAGAGATGTGCCTCCCGAAAGCTGCGATTGCGATAAGCACCCAGGCCTTAGCGCTTGGTCTTAGCGCTCGGGTGCATGGAGGGTAAGTGGTCAAGGGGCTGGGCTGAAAGGGGCTAAGCGTTATATATGAAGAATATGGGTTTTTGGCTCAATTTCAATACAATTTAAAGCCAAAAAGGGATAACGATAGAGGGAAAAAGGGGCTATTTGGCCAAACAAAGGGTATTTGTGAGGTTAAAAGAGGAATTGAATGATCAATGAGGGATTAATGAGGAATTAGGAGAGGGGGAAAATGGTGTTGAAACAGAGGATTAATGGGAATAAAAAAAGGAAATGGAGGCCTTTTGGGCATTTTTCTTCATAGAAACAGAGAGGTTTTTTAATTGGAAACAGTAGTGGGATTCATCAAAGGACAAAGGGCATAAAGGGGCTTCAAGGATGATGTGGTTTTAGCAAGAATGCATTCCTTGAAAGCTCAGAGACAGTTTGACCCCCTGTTTTCTTGTCAAAAATTAATAGGGGGCTAACATGATCAACACCTTGAATGGTTGTTCTTGGTGCAGATCTATCGAGGAGAACTTGACTTAGCTCTTCCTCAAAAATTATCACCTTCCTTTGGAGATGACTTGCAATCACAATTTGTAGAATGATGTGATGTGTTATCAACCTTCATTGAATCAGACTTGTTACTTGAAGACACACTTGCTTCTTTGGCTTGCAACTGAAGTTGCAATCTCTTCTTCTTCTCTTCTACTTCTTGTAGCAATCTCCTCAACTCAGCATTCTCTGCTTGAATTCTCTAGTTGATTTCCTTGAGTTCTTCTAGACATGGATTCTTTATGCTTTTCTCATATCTGATGCAACACCTAAAATCCCAATAGTTGTGATCTTCATCTCATCACCTGAATCAGAACCCAAGTCTTATTGCATTGTAGTAAAAATTTTATGCTTCCCTTTTCTACCAAATATCTTAGGCTTTAACTCAGATGTAGTTCCTAATAGTGATCCTTATCATACCCATCTTTCTTGCAATGAGTGCAATATGAATTTCTTTCATTTTTCTTTTATGTCTCTATCTTATTTGTATGGTTTTTATGTTCGTGATTTCCCATGTTTTCAAGATGAATTCCTTTCACACATGCTTCATTTAGATTAGTGGGATCAAACAATAACAAAGAGTCGTGAAGATAACTATGTAAAGAGCCAACATATGTCATCAAAGTTTCTAGTTAGTCTAAACGAACATTCAATGCCAATGCTTGCTTCCTAATATCTTCTGTGAAACTTTGCACACTCTCACCTCTACCTTAATGTCTCAAATGTCTCCATTCAATCATGAATTTTTGTGGGTAACCCAATGGGTAAAATTTCCCGGTTAATGTAGATGTAAATTTATACCATGATGAAAGGCATTTACCAATATGTTTTTTACCTTTCTGAAGTTCCCTCTCCCACCATAAAAGAGTTGTGCCTTCCAGCCAAAGAGATACTAATTGGATCTTCACCTCATTCTCTTTGATATATTATACACGACAGTAAACTTAGATTTGTCTTATCCAATTTTACAACTTTTATGCATTAGCCTCTCCATTAAACATAAGAAAATAAAATTTTACATCTAGCATTAACAAAAAAAAATTAGAAGAAAAAAAATTTATTTCCATTTGAATGATGAGAATGAGAGGAAGAAGAAGAACTGGAAATTGAAGATGCATATGGAGGCTCAAGAGGGTCTCCTCAGAATCCCCAGTTCACTTGAGCATTATCTTCTAGTCTGGCTTTCTTCTTTTCCTTCTTTTCCAATATATTCTCATAATCTATAAACAATTTTTCTACCCTGTCTGGCATCCAGTAGAAATATTTGTGGAAAACCTTATCATTCTCTATGTTTTTCTTTCTTCAAGTTTCACATCCAATCTCGGGGTTGAAAAACTTAATTTTTACATCACAGTGTTTGAGCTTGGCCTTGGTAAGCATCCAGACTCATAATTCACATCAAAGAATATTACTCTGATACCAACATGATCTGTGTCTGGGATGCAACCAATCCAAAACTTGATTTGGATGAAATCTCCTTGAACAAAACTTGAATTCTTAATAGTGATCTTCTGACTTGATTGCATTAATGGGTTTGAATCCAATTAAGCTTGTGAAGGTGTTGATAGTATCTAAATTCATTAATTAATCCATTTAATGACCATAATTGCAGAAATAATATTCATAATAAAAAATGATACAAAATATCAATCACATAAGATAAGATATCACTAAGTTGGTAACATAGTTCACCCACAATGTGTGAGTTGCATCTCTGGGCTCTGCTCGATTGCGTAGCTACTTCATTAATTTCCCTTCATAATGCTCTTCTTTGTCGAAATAAGGAATAAAATTTCACTTCAAGTGGCAATGTCTCTCCTTCAAAGAGTCATTCAACAAGAGGGTTGAATTATCTCTTATGTGGAAATGTCTCTCCTACAAAGGGATGTTCTTTCTCGAAAATACAAGAGGAATTAACTTTCACAAAAATCGGCATAACTTGTTCTCCCTTTATCCAAATTAAAGGGGTCAAATTCTCACATAAAGTGGCATAATCATTCTCCCTTTATCTAAGTTAAAGGGGTTGTCATCTTACATAAAGTTGCATAACTATTCTCCCTTTTTCCATAATCAAAGGGGCTACACTCTCACATAAAGTGGCACAATTTTTCTCCCTTCAAAAGGGGTTGAACACTCTAACATAAAGTGGCATAAATCCTCTTTTAAATTTTTTCACATACTCGAGCAGATCTACAAATACATTTTCTTCCTTTTACAAATCTGGAAAATGGAAAATCAAGAATGAATGAGACTTTGGTTTTTTTCCAAAACTCTCAATGATATGCTCAAAATGCATCAAATGTAACATTAGCAAGTATGTTTCATCATTATGCAACTTTTTACTGTAAACATGACCAACTTCTAAAAATTGCATCTCTGTTTCAAAATTCATGCCAAGCATTAATGACACATGTAGGCTTCATCCATGAGCCCTCATATTTGTTGCTCAATCCAAATTTTTTCTGCACCATTAGACTCATCTTGAAAAATCATGAATATTGATTATAAACATCATAGGTTTATATCATCGTTACATTTGGGCCACTAGGGTTTCCATTTATTCGAAAAAGGTGCCTCCGCAATTATTATAAGTCACTTGTCTTGAAAATTGTACCTAGTAATGGTATGCTCCTCCTATGCACCCCCCCCCCCCCCCCCCCAAGGGTGAAAAATAAACAATGGTTTAAATATTTTAAGGTGGGGCGGACTTTTACAAAATTTGTTGGCACAAAATTAATAACCATATATTGTGTAGTTATAAAAGCCTTATGAAAATGGGGGGAGGCAGGAGCAGGAGGGTCCATCCTTGGCCCCAATGAAAAAATCATCTCCCAATTCGTTTGGGGCCTTATAATAACTGTAAAAAATCAAACATAATACTTGGACCTATGGAGGGAATTGGAGCTTTCCATTGAACACAAAATTTACAGGATGACTATTTTTGGTGATTCTATGCTTGTAATTCGTTAGTTTACCAAATCCAAGAAGGTCATCAACTATGAGTCCTCATCATTAAGTTAAAGGGTCCTTACTTCAATCTCTAAAATTGAACAGGTGTATTTCTTTAATGTATATAGAAAATTTAACTCGATAGATAACAAACTTGCTAAAAAAGGGTGCCACTATAAACCACAATGTAATCAATAAGAATCATAGGTTGGGCTTCTCCCCGATTCCTTAATAATGTTAGACATATCAAGTTTTAACATGACAGATTGGGATATAACTTTCATCTCCTCTCTCCTCCTTCTAAATTTGATGGGTTTCTTAAGGAGTAATCACTTTTTACTCGAATTGGATTATTGGCCCAATATCCACCTTGATATTTGGTTGGCCCTTTCCCATTGTTGGCCTTGGATCTGCATGGATCTCTCTTGGTGTCAAGCATCGTCATACACGTGGCATCACATTTTGATGCCTTTCCTTCTAGATGGTCATGTCCATTTATTATTCCTTAGTCTTGAGTTATTGCTGAATTCCTCGGCTGCAACATCCAGTTATTTTTTATTGAAATTGGAGCTAATTCTCATTTCCTTCCTTTCTCTTCCGTCATTGTTTTCCTGTCCAGGAAATACTATCACAGATATTTGGGTTTATTCATTGTAGGATGGCTCATTTCATGGTCTTGGTTTCAATTATATATCAAATATCTTCGTCCTTATATCTTCAAACTTACCTTACCTGGTTTCAGAAGTTAGTGGTGAAAAATCCATTGAGTTTGGTAGTTGGGTCTCAACCCCTTTGCTTCCACAATTGCCACACCATGTTTTAGAAGTTGGTGGAGTGAATTTATTTGTGTTGGGTAGCAAGGATTCAGGCCCTTATTCCAGGATGGTAAGAAAATATGATCCGCAAGAGAATCTCAATGCAGTTGCAGTGATTGATATAATTTTGGATGCAACTTAGGCTTTGCTTGCTTCAATTCAAAAACTTGAAGACATGGTCTAATATAGATCATTGGGGGAGGCCCCCGAGATCTAAAAATTTGAAATGCCACAAGAAACAGGAGAACCCACAGTAAAAAAAACACAAAGAAAGTTTTTATTAAAATAGAGAATAAATGTAAAAGCTACATTACGGTGGGCAATATGTCCTTTTACAAAATGCGACTTGTTTACTTATAACCTTTCTTAGTTACAATACCACTGTAAATTCCATGGGTGGGTAAATACCATGGGTGAATGAATACCATGGGTGGATGTGACTTACAATACCATGAGTAAATTCCATGGGTGGATAAATACCATGGGTGGATGATTACCATGGGTGGATTCCACTTTCCATTCAGATCATTCCTCCTTCCTTAAGAATAAATGGTAAACATTATGTGAAGTTCCCTCTTGAGAATTCGTTGTTGAATATGAAGAGCCACTTAAGAGAAGGGTTTCGTGTGGTTAACCCATAACCGTAATGAATGAAAACCTGAGGATAGAGATACCTTGTAATTCTTTTGACCAACTCTGATACTGATAGTGTGTGACCTATCAAATGGACTTCAATTAAGCATAGGTTTTTGGATGACCCATAACCATGAAAAATGAAGATCTGAGGATAGAGATACCCTATAATGCTTGCGACCAACTGTGATACTAACAGTGTGTGTCCTAGAAAATAAACTTCGATGACAAGGGTTTTGTGTGGTTGAAGCATAACTTTGGGTTTTGTGGGTGACCCGTAACCATGATTCTTGTTAGTATGGTGGCTTGTCTAGTAGATTCTCCTATCCAATGAGATGTTGTAAAGGCTTACTTTTTTTTCTAGCAATAGACTCCTTGCTACAACTTTGCTTATAACTTATGCTACAAGTCATGAAATCAAATTTTGTCAAAGACCCATTTGAGGTATTGAAGAGATAATTCAATTGATATAGGACACTTGAACTTTGATGACTTGTGGACTGAGAAAATTGTTCTTGAAACGTAAGGAACACAATAGGCATGATACAGGTGAATGAATCAGAGAGTGGTGACTTAATTTCATTGTAATTTGGGATGTAGATTTGTATTTTGAGCAATGAAATGTATTAAAACATTATGCCAGATCATCTTGTTGATGGGCATCACCCAATATGAAATATCCAATATAGCAGGGTTGGTGACAAAGGAGGGATGACTCAGTAATGTGTATGTTAGGGAGTCGTCAAAACTGTTTAACACACAACTTTGAACAAAATATTTCCTTTCCAATGTGGAATATGCTTCACCAAGATGAGACGTTACTAAAAATTAGATAAATGAAGGACAACTGAACTGAAAAATACATAAACATTTGAATCATCATCCATGATCATAGTCACAAATGGATTTGTTTACACATAAGCTTTAGGTCGTTACAACTTTGGGCATCACAAAAAATATTACGAATAATATCCCATCGTTAACGCTCTTACTTAAGGTATGTTGTGCATAAATCAAATCGAATCATTAGAGGAAAATTTCTAGTAATTGCCAACCATTTTCAACGCCAATGGAAAATATACCAAAGAGCATAACTTCTACATATTAAAACCAAACATTACATTATTTGATATTGTATTAAGTCTTGTACATAGTAAGCATACACATATATACATCATGTACATGCCATAATGTAAAGTTTAAAACCATATCCCTGAATGTTATGACACTAAAACCATAGCATATGCCTATCTTATACACTTTCATATGCACCATATGCATTTAAACATGTTTTATGTTTAAGCTTCAAATTAGTTAGGGAATTCTCACAATTTTAATATTTGGTTGATATTGCACACCCATCACACTTTCCAACAATTCCTACATGGGTCCATTTATGTGTTTGTGTATGCACGATGTTTATAGATATGTTTATTCATTACTAAGTGTATGTTCAATTCTCCAATTAGACCATATAAACATATAGCTATTAATGGTTGGTACATAGAATGTATCATATATATTACGGTTATTTGTTTTATATGATAAAAGATACCCCTTTCAACTTTAAGATACTGTTGATATTGCAACAATATGATGAGCTTAGTGGAAAGAAGTCGCCTTCACTAAGTGGGCCCGCAGGCTATTTTTGGCGCAAAGTCTATTTTTAGACATATGGATCATGTTCTATGAGTTGCAGGATGCTATTTGTGGATGGTTGGTCAAGTCGGGAAAAATAGATGGACTTCTATTTTTAGACATATTAGGCGGAATCTATTTTTAGATTGCCAGTCTAAAAATAGATATGTCGAATATTATTAGCTCTTAATAATATTTGGACTATAAACATTATCTTATTCTCTTGGAGCACTTCGGTTAAGTGCACAGATGTGGCACAGGAGCTGACAGAAGGAATTACGCTATTCCTGAGGGTTAAGTGGAGCTATTGCATGGATACTTCAGTTAGAACTCGTGTGAGAGAGTTTGGTGGAGTTGATTGAAGAAGTTAATGGAGTTGTGTTCAGTTTAACTAATCTAAACATAGTTGAGCTAGTTGTATCTAGTCTAACTGATTGATACACTAGTGAGAGTGGTGTGAATTAATTATTAATTAATTCACTAATTATAAACTCATTAATCAACTAAAGAATACATCATTTAACTTCATTGCATGGACAGTTTCAGTGGAGACCAGTGAAAAGATAGGTGAAAGAGAAGTGTGACTATCAATTGTGACTATAATGTTGCATGATTTGCAACAACCAGTGATTGGAGATGCCAATGAGGATTGTGCAGTACAATTTAGGTGGTTCAAAGTTATTTATGAGCCATTCTTCAGCATTGATTACGCAATAGAGGCAGGCTATTAGGTGGTAGAGATTGGAGCATGTGTTTTGCTAGATCTAGCTTGATTAGTGTGTAGCAATTGGAGATTGTACTGAGAGCTTGTGAGGAGCTTTGTATGATGATTTTTACATGATATCTATGACATATAATATGCAGATAGTTGGGGGTTTTCAGCTTTAATCTTTCCCATGAAATACTGTGTTCATATGTGTGATTGTTTATGGTTTTAATGTGCACATGCAATTGTTTTTATTTCCGCAATTAATGATCAATGGTAGAAGAGATTATGTATTGTGCATGAAGTTAAAATAGTGTGTGATCAGGAGAATATCGGTGAATAATATATCAGTGATTCAAATTTCTACATGGTATCGGAGTGATATTGATCATTGGAGCAATTGCAAAACATTGAAGCGGTTGAGTTTTGAGCTAGTGGAATTTGAATTTGCAGCAGTGTTTTCTTGGTGTCGAAGTTGAGATGCCTTTCAACGGATTGTGATTAGAGTATGCCCTTGAGGGCAGCTTGAATTATATTGCATGGAAGGACAAGATGGAGGTGGTGTTGGATGACAATGGGTTGAAGGAGTTCATAGATGCAGAAATTCCAAAACCTACTTCTAGTGATGATGTCGTACTTGACGCATGGCAAAAGAAGACAACAAAGTGTTGAAGGATTATGTTGGAAGGTGTGAAGGATCACATAGTGTCCAGCCTTCATGGTAAGGCTTCTCCATTCTTGATGTGGAAAGCGTTGATAGACTTATTCCAAAGCAAGAGAGACCAGAGGAAGTTGGCGCTCATGGATAAACTCAGGAACATAAAAATGGAGAAAGGAGACAGTATGCCCAAGTACCTCACGAAGTTCATCCAATGCAGGGATGAGCTGGGAAGTGTGGGGGTTATTTTTGCTGACGAGGACTTGGTGAGCTTGGCTCTCCTTGGGCTTCCGAAGAGTTAGAATTCCTATCAGGACTCTGTCAATGGTCGGGAGAAATTTCCAGGATGGGAGTGACTTTGGTCGGATCTTGTGCAAGAGGAGGTAAGGCAAAGTACCAGGGACAGATCTTCATCAAAGAACTCAGATGAAGAAAATTGCGCTTTGGCTGCCAAAGCAAGGAAGGGGAAGAGCAAGAAGAATTCTTCTCAATCCAGTGCAAAAGGCAAGAAGCAGGACATGTCCAAGGTGAAGTGCTTTCCACTTGTCACCAACACGGACATTACGCCACTAATTGTCCACGGAGAAGAAGAAAAATAAACGGAGTTCTTTGGATCTCTCGGTGGAGAGGCCTTAGCCTCGTAGTTTGAGCTGGATTTTTCTCTGATGTCCTTGGTCTCAATTGATGGGTTCAATGTAGTTTCTTGAGATTAGTGCGTCTTTCTGCAGTTGCGATGAGCGGTCTGCGATGCGGATGAAATATCACATCATGCACATCGAGATGGGCGATGATGGTAGATACAGTGCGACCAGTATCGGTACCATTTCCTTTGAGAGGGAGTCTGGTAAACCCTTCGTATTGAAGGAAGTGATGCATGTTCCAGGATTGAAGAAGAATCTGATCTCTCTGGCGATGTTAGAAGACAAGGGATATGATGTTGTCTTTAGCGAGGGAAAGGCTTTCCTGTGAAGTAAGGCAACTGGTGAGACTCGGAGGATAGGGGTTCGAGTTAAGAACCTTTATCAATTGTAGGTAGATGGCTTTGTAGCAATGGAAGGCAAGGCAGAAGGAGTGGTGAGCCTGGATGATGGCGAGTTGTGGCATCAGAGATTGGGCCACCTTCACCATGGAGCTTTGAAGATACTGCAACAGATATCTACTGGGCTTCCTAAAGGCACTCTTGTGCAGTCAGATCAGTGCAAGGGATGTACCTTGGGAAAATTTGTGAAAGCCACCTTTCACAAGAAGGATAGTTGCGCCACGACGATCCTTGAGAGAATTCTGAATTATCAGTAACAACTCTCAGTGACTGACAATGAAAACACCCAGTGCTATGTGATGACTGTTGATGATTTTTTCTCAGAAGTGCTGGATCTTCTTCATGTAGAAGAAGAGCGAGACATACTCAAAGTTCTGTGAGTTCAAGGCACTGGTTGAGAAAGAATCGGGGAAGTAGGTGAAGGCTCTTAGGAGTGACAATGGTGGTGAATTCATCTCTAGCGATTTCAAGGACTTTTGCAGTGTAGAAGGAATTCGAAGAGAGCTCATAGCACCTCATAACCCACAGCAGAATGGGGTTGCTGAGCGGAAGAACAGAACGATCGTGGGTGCTGCACGGGCGATGTTGCATGATCAGGGCCTTCCCGTACACTTGTGGTCTGAGGCATGCAATACTGCAGTATATGTGCAGAACCGTTGTCCTCATAGGATACTTGGCATGAGTACACCCGAGGAGGCGTTTTCTGGTAAGAAGCCAGATATTTCCCATTTGAGGATTTTTGGTTCACCTGTTTACATTCATGTGACGAAGGATGCCAGGAAGAAGCTGGATTCGACCGCAGAGGTTGGGATATTTGTGGGGTACACTGATACACCCCACAAATATCATGTGTATTTTCCAGACAATCGCAAGACTGTTGTGGGATGGGATATCAAATTTCATGAGGAGAAAACCATGAAGTGTTCGCTTGAGAGGGATCCACACTTGCATGCAGATGAGGAGCTATTAGTTCCTAAGGATGAGTCTCAGGATATGGATCAGCCACAAGAGGAGGTTCATGGAGTGGAAGAGACCACTCATGCAGCGCCAACCATCAGAGGGCGAAAGCACACTACAGAAGCTGAGCGACTAGCTCAATATGCAGAGAAGGTTGTAGGAGCACCTACATCACAGTGCAGACAGAGACAGTCACTTGACTGGTACACTGGATACATGGCTCTTATGAACAAGTGTATCGTGACGGAGCCATCCTCTTTCGAGGAATTTGTGGAGGATCTCGCATGGGTAGATGCCATGGTGGAAGAGTATGATTCGATTGTCAGAAACAGTGCATGGGAGATTGTCCCAAGGCTGGAAGGGAAATCAGTGGTGGGTTTGAGATGGATCTACAAAGTGAAGCAAGCAGCTGATGGGAGTGTGGAGACATACAAGGCAATATTTGTTGCCTGAGGCTTCTCACAGATTGAGGGGATCGATTATGAGGAAACCTTTGCACCTGTCGCAAGGTATTCTTCCATACAGACGATTCTTTCTGTCTCAGCGCAGATGGGGTGGCACATTCATCAGATGGATGTGAAGACTGCGTTCCTCAAAGGGGTGATTGAGGAGGAGGTGTACATAGAGCAGCTCGAAGGTTTAGAGATCTTCAGAAGTGAGTCGCATGTGTGCAGGCTCAAGAGAGCGTTGTATGGGTTGAAACAAGCACCCTGTGCTTGGTACACACAGATAGACAATTATTTCACCGGACTTGGATTCTCCAAGAGTGAGGCGGATCTGAACCTATGCCAAATAGTGGTGGAGGGTAAGTTGTTGATCATTTTACTTTATGTAGATGATTTGATTTTGACAGGTGATGAACTATTGATACACTCATGCAAGGCTGATCTTGCAAAGGATTTTGAGATGAAGGACTTGGGCCTCCTTCATTATTTCTTGGGATTGGAAATTTGGCAGTGCAGTGATGAACTGTGTGTTTCTCAAGGAAAGTATGCCCGGGAGATACTGGAGAAGTTCAACATGCATGGCTGCAAGTCTGTTGATACTCCTCTTCCTGGTGGATGGAGGAAGGAGGATGCTACTTCAGTGGAGGGAGTGGATGCCATTGTTTATCAACATTTGGTGGGGTCGCTTATGTATCTGGTCAATACACGACCCAACATATGCTATGCTGTTAACCAGATTTCACAAGCTATGGTTAAGCCTACCAAGCTCTTCTGGAAGGCAGGCAAGCATGTATTGAGATATCTCGGAGGCACATCGGGATATGGATTATGGTACAGATAGTCGGATGAGGTGAGGCTATGTGGCTTCACGGATGCAGATTGGGCAGGGAGCCCAACGGACAGAAAGAGAACATCTGGATGATCTGGATTTATGCAGGAACGCAACAGAATAAAAATATAACCATAAATGCAGAGATGCAGTGGAAATAACACTTCATTTCATTAATATCAAAGAACTGAAATTTGCTTACAGAGAGAATGGAAATAAAACTAGTTAGGGCGCTGGTAGCTATCTCTGAGAAGAGATGTAGGCGGCTACGAGCCTACGGCCCGGGGTCTGATGAGGTCGAGGGTCTATTGGGTATTTAAGCAGAGGGAAATCTAAAACGACCAAACCTAACTAGGAGATGACGCGGCCTTATTTGGCCGTTAGGTAAATTGTTCAACCAGGCGTAACTTTGGCATACGATCTCCGTTTGACGCATACCATACCTCGTTAGAAAGATCTATCTAAGGACTACAAATTTGGAATGGGCAACATCGGTCCATGGACCCATATTGCCCTCCGTTTTCCCAAAAAACGTCGTTTAGGGCCTCAAAACGGCTCCGGAAGTTTAGGACCCGAAAAACTGCTAAAAATAGTAAACTGTGCCGAAACTGAAAAAATGAAATAGACGATGGTGGAGCCCCAAGTGGAATAGGCGGGTGACCACCAATATCCACCTGGATCATTCCTCCCCCCTTAGGAAGCAATGGTCCCCATTGCGTTAAGTTCCTCCATGAGATGAGGAAATTTCTGCTGAACTTGGTCCCTGGTGAACCACTTTCCTTGGTGCAGGAGTTGGCCAGCTTTGACAACCAGATATAGTTGGATCTTCTGCTGGCGAGTGTTCTTGATTTGCATGTCCATGATGCAATCTGTGGTGGCCTGTTCCATGCAGTCTGGATTTAACTCAGTTGGTGTGAGTTGTTCTGCAATGTTTGAGGTGTCCAGTAGAGGTGGGAAGTAAGGACGAAGGCGATCCACATTGAAGACTGGGTGCAGACCAAGGAATGGTGGAATACTGAGCTCGAATGCATTGTTCCCTACAGCCTTGGTGATGGTGTACGGCACGTATCGGAGCGGGCGAAGCTTGCGGTGGGGTCCAGTGAGGCGCTCCTTCTGCAAATGTAGCCATACTTTGTCACCCACCTGGAAGTTGTGTGGCACCCGGTGTTGATCATGGCGTTGCTTGTACTTGGCATTGGCTCTGTCCAATATATCATGAACCTATTGGCGGATGTGTTTAATGCGCTCGATGAAGCTACTGGCTTTGTCAACTTCAGACTGGACATGAGCTGAATTGGCCTGAGCAGCTGCAAATGGCATGGCTACGTCAATGGGACATGGTGGCTGGAATCCCAAGCCCACCTGAAAGGGGCTATGGCCGATTGAAATGTGGAGAGCCTGATTATAACTATGTTGTACATAAGGGAGGCTCTCGTCCCATGTGCGTGGATGCTTTGAATTGTACATGCGCAGAATGTGTACAATCATTCTGTTGACGACCTCTGTCTGGCCATCTGTTTGGGGATGGAAAGCTGTAGACTTGGTGAGCTTGGTATCCAACATCGACCAGAGGCTGGACCAAAATGTGCTGAGGAACCTGCTATCCCGATCTGATATGATAGACTGTGGGATCCCGAAGTGCACCCACACTCGTTCAAAGAAGAGTTTAGCAGTGGCTTCTGCTGTGATATTCTTCTT
This sequence comes from Pinus albicaulis, assembly GCA_034641835.2. NCBI lineage: Eukaryota > Viridiplantae > Streptophyta > Pinopsida > Pinales > Pinaceae > Pinus > Pinus albicaulis. Next base: position 148,542,984 of record CM076575.1, read on the forward strand.
GCAGGCCGCCATAATGGCCATCTTCGAGAATCTGTCAACGACCACAAAAACACAGTCATTTCCCTGCTTAGTAGAAGGCAGGCCCGACATGTAATCCATGGATATGGATTCCCAAGGTCGAATAGGGGTAGGTAGAGGAGTATATAGGCCTTCCTTCTTGATGGTCGGTTTGGCAATGGCACAAGCAGTGCAAGATCTTATGTGCTTCTCGACATCCTTTCGAAGGTTCGGCCAATAGAAATACTTCTACAGGATTGCTACTATTTTCTCGACCCCGAAATGCCCAGTGACTCGACTGTAGTGTGCTTCCCATATCATCTTGGCACACTTGCTTGAAGGAACACAAAGGTGTCCCATGTGACATAAAAGTGCATCTTGGAGGTGAAAATTTGGAACTTGTGTACCCCCCAAGAGTGCCTTGTAAGCGTGGCCGAATTCTGGGTCACTCTCATAGAGAAGCAGCCAATCAGAAGTCTCTTGCCCACAAGATTTGAGCACAGTGGTGAGCGCCACGATCGGTGGTCGGCTGAGGCAATCTGCAACATGATTGGTGCTACCCTTCTTGTACTTGATGTTCAAATGAAACTGTTGCAGATATGTGGACCACTTCTGATGGCGATCATTCTGCAACTTCCCTTGTGTCTGTATGAACTGCAGGGGCCGGTGGTCTGTGTGGATGATTGATTCCTTCCCCAAAATGTAATGCTTCCATTGTCGACAGGCTTGCACAATGGAATACATTTCTTTGTCATAGGTGGGATACTTGTGAACTGTCTCAGACAATGTCTCACTGTGATATGCCACTGGATGTCCCTGTTGAGTAAGAACTGCCCCAATAGCATAGTCATAGGCATCTGTCTCGATCTCAAATGGCTGCTGCAAGTCTGGTAAGGTGAGCACTGGGGCAGAACAGAGGCGATTTTTCAATTCTTTGAACGCCTTCTGTTGAGGTTCCGACCAAAAGAATTTTGCTCTCGCTCCTCCTTTGGTGACTTGACTCAAGAGCCAAGTGATATGAGAGAATCCCAGCACGAATCTACGGTAGAAATTAGCAAGACCCAGAAAGCTGCGAAGCTCTGTTATAGTAGTCGGGGCTGGCCAATCACGAATGACTTGGATCTTGGCTGGATCCACATGCACCCCCCTTTCATCAATAATGTATCCCAGATATTGAACCTGGGTCATGCCAAAAGTGCACTTCTCCAAATTGGCACACAACTTGTGTTGCCGCAGTGTTTGGAGGACTTGTGGGATGTGGTGAAGGTGCTCTTCCCAAGTCTGGCTGAAGATCAGAATATCATCCAAGTACACCACTACAAATGAGTTGGTGAATGGCCGCAAGATGTCATCCATCATCCTCATGAAGGTGGCGGGAACATTCGTCAACCCGAAAGGCATGACCAGCCATTCGAAAAGGCCTTCCTTGGCTTTGAAGGCAGTCTTCCACACATCGGAGGGTTCAATTGGTACCTGGTGATACCCAGACTTCAGGTCGATCTTGCTGAAATATTTTGCACCTTTGAGTTGGTCGAGAAGGTCATCAATCCGTGGGATTGGGTACCTATTCCGGACAGTGATCTTGTTCAGCGCCCGATAGTCAATACAGAGTCTCCACGTCCCATCCTTCTTTTGTACCAACACGATCGGGCTCCCACAGGGCGATGAACTTGGTCTGATGTGACCTTTCTGCAACAGCTCCTGAATCTGTCTCTTGATTTCATCATTCTCCAGAACAGAGCGCCGATAGATCGTTCCATTGGGTAGCGGTGCACCGGGGGTCAGATCAATCAGGTGCTTGACCTGACAGTGCAGAGGAACCCCTGTGGGTGAGGTGAATATGTCCCCGTACTCCTCCACAACCTTATCCATTTGTTGTTGTTGTGCAGAGGAGCCCTGTCTGGAGGTCATGGCCACAGTCTTCTTCTTGCCCTGGGGGCGGATCATCAGAAAAACGAATTTCCTGGTTTGGGAAATGAGCTTACTGCATTGTTTTGCAGTAACCAAAGAGATAGCGGTAGGAGGTGGTACCTCTGGTATCCTGTACAACTTATTTCCCAAAGTAATAATAACAGCACGAGGTCGAGACTCATACACAGCATGACGCTTCCACAAGTATGGTTGTCCTAATAATACATCAGAAACATCAATAGGAGTAACATCACATAATACCTCATCCGTGAAGGGCTTGATGCTATAGGGAAGGCGACACTGCTGGCTGACGCGGAGATCTCGTCCTTGGTGAAGCCACCCGATGGTGTATGGATGTGGGTGAGCTGTGGTCGGCAAGCCCAGCCGCTTCACGGCGTCTGCTGAAATGAGGTTCTTTTGGCTCCCATTGTCGACAATGAACTGTACCGGGGAGCCCTTTACCCACATCTGGGAGTGGAAGAGACGTTCCTCCTCCTCTGAATCTTCTGGTTCCTCCATCTGGATCTTTGTAGTGGCAACAGTGGCGTCAGGATCCACATCAATAATCTATTTCCCTTTTTCATTCCCCTTTTCAGGTTCTGATTTGGAGTCAGAGCATGCATCTGACTCAGAAGCCCTCATCTCGGCCACTAGCGACTGCTTGGCCCGACACTCACTTTTGTTGTGAGTGGAGCTCTTATGGAACTCACACCACTTTCCCGTGTCCTTCTTTGGCTTTGCGGTGCTGTTCTTTTCTTGTGGCTTCAATGAGTTGTCTTTAGCTACCATGCCTTGGATCTGTCCTTTTTTCTGCAGTTTGGAAGCACCTTTCTCTTGCTTTTGATTCGCAGATCCAATTTCTCGCTTCTTCTGCTTGAATTTCTACTCAATTTTGGCAGCATACCGGTATGCTGTTCCAAGCGAGGAGATGTCGAGGAACTCCATTTCCTCCTGAATGTATCTGTGTAGACAACTACAATACTTTAGCACCAGATGTTTCTCTGAATCTTTGATACCCAACTTTGTGTGCAGGGTATGGAACAGATTCGTCAGCTCATGCACATCTTGATCCCTTTGTTGTCGTAGCGTGGTCCATTGTATGTACTTGTCCTCATAGCTCCCCACAGGATAGTACTGTTCCTTGACGGCGTCTCGGAAAGAATTCCAAGTTGATACGGCCGAGAACAGAGAGGGTTCTGTCTGGTCCTTGTTCTCATAGTAGGTTTCCCACCAGTCCTTAACATGGGGGGTAGCTTTGAGGAGTGCAAAAATAATCTTCTCCCGATCTGAAAAGTCATGAACCGAGAAGTATCCTTCTAACAGATTCAACCATCTATCTACGGCGTCTGCGTCTATTTGACCCTCAAATATGGGAATGTCAAAATTTACTTGTACCTTGAAAGGAGTCGCGCCTCCAGAGTGGCTGCTGGATGCAGATGCGCCGCCGGTGGGTAGCCGTTGAAGGATCTGAGCAAAGTTATCCATCATCACGTTCCTTTGTTTTTCGAGGTTCTCCTCGAGCAATATTTTGATAGGATCTCCTGCTCCCTCATCTTTCTTTTCGTCCCCCATGGGCGTCCGTCGAGGTTTGCGAGGTTGATCTTGCAAAGGTTCCACCAGATCAAGCCATAGCTCCTTATACCCCGACCTCGTTGGGGACATGCAAAGAAGGATTGAGAAAATGCAGACTACTCTGATACCACTTATCCAGATTTATGCAGGAACGCAAAAAAAAAAACATATAACCATAAATACAGAGATGCAGCAGAAATAACACTTCATTTCATTAATATCAAAGAACTGAAATTTTCTTACAGACAGAATGGAAATAAAACTAGCTAGGGCGCTGGTAGCTATCTCTGAGAAGAGATGTGGCGGCTATAGGCCTCTGAACTAAGTTACAATGAGGCTTGAGGGCCTATTTATTATTTAGAAATAATGGGAAATCATAAACAGCCAAAACCCTAACCCTAGGAGATGAAGCGCCAAAACTATGGGCCCCGTTTGGGTAAATTGGTGTTTCAACTTCCCAGGGGCGTAAATTTGGCATACGATCTCCGTTTGACACGTACCATACCTCGTTAGAAAGATCTATCTAAGGACTACAAATTTGGAACGAGAAACTTTGGTCCATGGAACCATGTTGCTCTCTGTTTTCCCAAAAAACGTCATTTAGGGCCTCAAAACGGCTCCGGAAGTTTAGGACCCGAAAAACTGCTAAAAATAGTAAACTGTGCCGAAACTGAAAAACTGAAAGAGACAATGGTGGAGCCCCAAGTGGAATAGGCAGGTGACCACCAATATCCACCTAGATCACTAGAGGGATTTTTCGATGTCAGATCAACCCTTGATTTCTTGGTAGTAGGAAGCGGTAGTAATAGTGGCACTCGGTTAAATAAGAATGACACAATATGGCGGCGGTACTGTTTGCATGCGAGGTTATATGGATGAGGAAGATCCTGGTCGGGTTGTTTGGTTCACACTTAGAGCCTACTGTGATTTATTGTGATAATCAGAGTTGCATCAAACTCTCGGTTAATCCAGTATTTCATGATAGATCTAAACACATTGACATCTGGTATCATCATATCAGAGATTGTGTGCAGCGGAAGATCATGTTACTTTCATACATTCCCATGGAGGATCAGGATGTTGATATCTTGACGAAGGCGCTCACCAGGAGAAAATTCGAATACCACAAGGGCAGGATAGGGGTTGCAGATAATCCTTATCTTGTTGAGAGGGAGTGTTGAGATTGCAACAAGATGATGAGCTTAGTGGAAATAAGTCGCCTTCACTAAGTGGGCCCGCAGGCTATTTTTGGCGCAAAGTCTATTTTTTAGACTATGTCTATTTTTAGACATATGGATCATGTTCTATGAGTTGCAGGATGCTATTTGTGGATGGTTGGTCAAGTCGGAAAAAATAGATGGACTTCTATTTTTAGACATACTGGGCGGAATCTATTTTTAGATTGCCAGTCTAAAAATAGATATGTCGAATATTATTAGCTCTTAATAATATTTGGACTACAAACATTATCTTATTCTCTTGGAGCACTTCAGTTAAGTGCACAGATGTGGCACAGGAGCTGACAAAAGGAATTACGCTATTCCTAAGGGTTAAGTGGAGCTATTGCATGGATACTTCATTTAGAACTCATGTGAGAGAGTTTGGTGGAGTTGATTGAGGAAGTTAATGGAGTTGTGTTCAGTTTAACTAATATAAACATAGTTGAGCTAGTTGTATCTATTCTAACTGATTGATACACTATTGAGAGTGGTGTGAATTAATTATTAATTAATTCACTAATTATAAACTCATTAATCAACTAAATAATGCATCATTTAACTTCAGTGCATGGACAGTTTCAGTGGAGACCAGTGAAGAGAGAGGTGAAAGAGCAGTGTGACTATCAGTTGTGACTATATTGTTGCATGATTTGCAACAACCATTGATTGGAGATGCCAATGAGGATTGCACAGTACAATTCAGGTGGTTCAAAGTTATTTTTGAGCCATTCTTTAGCATTGATTACGCAATAGAGGCAGGCTATCAAGTGGCAGAGATTGGAGCATGTGTTTTGCTAGATCTAGCTTGATTAGTGTGTAGCAATTGGAGATTGTACTGAGAGCTTGTGAGGAGCTTTGTATGATGATTGTTACATGATATCTATGACATATAATATGTAGATAGTTGGGGGTTTTCAGTTTTAAGCTTTCCCATGAAATACTGTGTTCATATGTGTGATTGTTTATGGTTTTAATGTGCACATGCAATTGTTTTTATTTCCGCAATTAACGATCAATGGTAGAAGAGATTATGTATTGTGCATGAAGTTAAAATAGTGTGTGATCAGGAGAATCTCGATGAATAATATATCAGTTATTAAAATTTCTATAGATACCACACATATTCATATGATTTGTGGAATGTAAACCTAACATTTTTTCCAATAAACAATGGAAGGTGGATTTCAACTTAAACCCCTTTGTGAAAGGGTTCTTTAATGAAGGGTCCCACCTACTAGGTCAATTTGGTTTATAATTTTTTATGCCATTATGGGAGGATTAGCTTTAAAAATAATTGTAGTGGTTTGTGGAAGTCAATTATTGTTGATGAGTGTCAACGGGCCTTATAATGCCACATCACATACTGTGGGTCCCACCTAGGCCTATTGACTGGGCATCCATATCGCATCCTGTGGGAGTTCCACGTGGCATCGTGTGGGCCCTTCATTTTTTTTTTTATTGAAAACTTCATACTGTGACATGTTCTTCATATAGAGTCTGCTTGAGGTGTCATTTGCATTATTATAAAGGTCTCGTTGAGCTCTACAACTTGGTGCCATTTTTGTTGAGATTTGCAGACTTCAAATTTTGAGATTTTTTAGATCCTCAACTATAGGACTTTGTGACCCAAAAAGATATTATACATATTTTATATGATTTACAACATAACCCATACCGTTTGCTACCCAACAAAAGGAAAAAAAATCACTATGTTGCATACTTAAGTGATGTTATACACTTCATGATCACTTTTACAAAAAAAAAATCTCCCATTTGCGGGGACTTCAAAGAAAAATATGATTTACAATGGTACTCGCAGTCAACAACTTAAAAATTATACCCATATCTTACCTAACCAGGCTAATGGGCTCTCTTCCTATACCTAATCTTTCTTCCTATTCAGCTTCATGGCAGGTTACAATGTGCTTTGTTTTCTCATATGTTGCTTCTTGCACAAGGGTTTCTTTCTTCAAAAGTGTTTTCATAAGATTTTGGTCCTTATTTTGATGTAACTTTGAATAAAGCTTCCAACATGTGTCTTTATGATGTCCACCCTTGTTGCAATAGTCGTAGTGATTTTTCTTGATCCTACTTTCTTGCCCTTCTTTTTCTCCTAATGTGGGGAGAGGTATTTATGTCATTTCTTCTTCTTGGTCGACACAACTAAAGCCATTTTTTTCCGACACTGGACAATAGCATGGTTATTTAAACCACAAAATGTACATGGTTTTCCATGCCATAAACTTTGCTTTACATTGCCAATTTTCTTATAATCAAAATGAACGTTGGAATATTTTTACCTTGAATGGTTGTTCTTGGTGCAGATATATTGAGGAGAACTTGACTTAGCTCTTCCTCCAAAATTATCACCTCTATTTGGAGATGACTTGCAATCACAATTTCTAGAATGGTGTGATGTGTTCTCAACCTTCATTGAATCAGACTCATTACTTGAAGACACACTTGCTTATATGGCTTGCAACTGAATTTGCAATCTTTGCTTCTTCTCTTCTATTTCTTTTAGAAATATCCTCAACTCAACATTCTCTACTTGAATTCTTTAGTTGATTTCCTTGAGTTATTCTAGCCATGGATTCTTTTATGTTTTTCTCATATCTGATGAAACACCTAAAATCCCAATAGTTGTGATCTTCATCTCATCACCTAAATCATAACCCAGGCCTTGTTGCATTGTAGAAAAAGTTTTACACGTCCCTTTGCTACCAAATATCTTAGGCTTTAACTCAGATGTAGTTTCTAGCAGTGATCCTCATCATACCCATCTTTCTTGCAATGAGTGCAATATGGATTTCTTTCATTTTTATTTTTTGTCTCTATCTTCTTTGTATGGTTGTCTTGTTCATGATTTCCCATGTTTTCAAGATGAATTTCTTTCACACATGATTCATCTAGATTAGTGGGATCAAACAATAACAAAGAGTGATGAAAATAACTATGTAAAGAGCTAACATATTTCATCAAAGTTTCTAGTTAGTCTAAAGGAACATCCAATGCCAATGCTTGCTTCCTAATCTCTTCTGTGAAACTTTGCACACTCTCACCTCTACCCTGTCTCAAATGTTTCCATTCCATCATGGATTTTTGTGTGTAACTCAATGGGTAAAATTTCCTGCTTGATGTAGATGTAAATTTAGACCATGATGAAAGGCGTTTACCAATGTGTTTGTTACCTTTTCTGAAGTTCCCTCTCCCACCATAAAAGAGTTGTTCCTTCCTACCAAAGAGATACTAATTAGATCTTCACCTCATCTTCTTTGATCTACTATACACGACAGTAAAATTTGATCTGTCATGTCCAATTTTTTAACTTTTCTGCATTAGCCTCTCCATTAAACAGAGGAAAATCAGATTTTACATCTAACTTTAACAACATATTTTTAGAAAGAAAAAAAAATTGATTTCCATTTGAATGATGAGAATGAGAGGAAGAAGAAGAACTAGGACTTGAATATGGAGATGGAGGCTCAAGAGGGTCTCCTCCAAATCCCTGGTTCACTTAAGCATTATCCTTTGGTCTGGATTTCTTCTTTTCCTTCTTTTCCAATCTCTTCTCATAATCTACAGACAATTGTTCTACCCTGTCTGGCATCCAGTAGAAAGATTTGTGGAAAAAATTATCATTCTCGATGTAAATTTCATCATTCTCTAATTTTCTTTATTCGAGTTTCACATCCAATCTCGAGGTTGAAAAACTTAAGTTTTGCATCACAGTCTTTGAGCTTGGTCTTGGTAAGCCTCCACACTCACAATTCACATCAAAGAATATTAATCTGATACCAGCATGATCTGTGTATGGGAGGAAACCAATCCAAAACTTCATTTGGATGAAATCTCCTTGAACAAAACTTGAATTCTTAATAGTGATCTTCTGACTTGATTGCATTAACAGGTTTGAATCCAATTGAACTTGTGAATGTGTTGATAGTATCAGAATTCATTACTTAATCCATTTAATGACCATAATTGCATAAATAATATTCATAATAAAACATGAGACAAAATATCAATCACATAAGATAATATATCACTGAGTTGGTAACATATTTCACCCACAATGTGTGAGTTGCAGCTCTGGGCTCTGCTCAACTGCGTAGCTACTTCATTTTTTTCTCTTCATAATGCTCTTCTTTGTCAAAACAAGGACTAAAATTTCACTTCAAGTGGCAATGTCTCTCCTTCAAAGAGTCATTCAACAAGAGGGTTGAATTATCTCTTATGTGGCAATGTCTCTCCTATAAAGAGATGTTCTTCCTCGAAAATACAAGAGGAATGAACTCTCACAAAAAGTGGAATTACTTGTTCTCCCTTTATCCAAGTTAAAGGGTTCAACTTCTCACATAAAGTGGCATAATTGTTCTCCCTTTATCTAAGTTAAAGGGTTTTTCCTCTCACATAAAGCTGCATAACTATTCTCCCTTTTTCCCAAATCAAAGGGGCTTGACTCTCACATAAAGTGGCACAATTATTCTCCCTTCAAAATGGGTTGAACTCTGACATAAAGTGGCATAAATCCTCTTTGAAATTTTTGTTCATACTCAAGCAGATCTACAAATACATTTTCTTCATTTTAAAAATCTCGAAAATGGAAAATCAAGAATGAATGAGACTTTGGTTTTTTGCCAAAACTCTTAATCATATGCTCAAAATGCATCAAACGTAACACTAGCAAGTATGTCTCATCATTATGCAACTTTTTACTGTAAACATGACCAACTTCTAAAAAGTGCATCTTTGTTTCAAAATTCATGCCAGGAATTAATGACACGTGTAGGCTTCATCCATGAGCCCTCATATTTGTTGCTCAAATCCAAATGTTTTCTGCACCATTGGACTCATCTCGAAAAATCATGAATATTGACTATAAACATCATAGGTTTATATCATTGTTACATTAGGGCCTCTTGGGTTTCCATTTCTTCAAAAAATGTGCCTCTGCAATTATTATAAGTCACTTGTCTCGAGAATTGTACCTGGTAATGGCATGCTCCTCCTACATACCCCCCACCACCCCCCCCCCACCCCCCGCCCTAAGGGTGAAAAATAAACAATGGTTTAAATATTTTAAGGTGGGGCGGACTTTAAAAAAAATTGTTGGCACAAAATTAATAACCATGTATTATATAGTATAAAACCCATATAAAAATGGGGGGAGGCAGGAGCAGGAGGGGTCATCCTTGGCCCCAATGAAAAAATCATCTCCTAATTAGTTTGGGGCCTTATAATAATGATAAACAATCAAGCATAATACTTAGACCTATGGAAGGAATTGGAGCTTTCCAGTGAACACAAAATTTACATGATGATTATTTTTGGTGATTCTATGCTCGTAATTCGTCAGTTTACGAAATCCAAGAAGGTCATCAACTATGAATCCTCATCATTATGTTAAAGGATCCTTACTTCAATATCTAAATTTGAACCTGTGGATTTCTTTGATGTATATAGAAAATTGAACTTGTTAGATAACATACTTGCTAAAAAAGGTGTCACTATGAACCACAGTGTAATCAATATGAATCATAGGTTGGGCTTCTCCCCAATTACTTAATAATTTTGGGCATATCAAGATTTAACATGAAAGATTGGGATAGAACTTTCATCTCCTCTCTCCTCCTTCTGAATTCGATGGGTTTCTTAAGGATTATTCATTTTTTACTCAAAGTGGATTATTGGCCCAATCTACACCTTGATCTCCGGTTGGCCCTTTCCCATTTTCGGCCTTGGATCTGCATGGATCTCTCTTGGTTTCAAACATCATCATACATGTGGCATCACATTGTGATGCCTTTCCTTATAGATGGTCATGTCCATTTATTATGCCTTAGTCTTGAGTTATTGTTGAATTCCTCGGCTGCAACATCCAGTTCTTTGTTATTGAAAGTGGAAGTTAATTATCATGTCCTTCCTTGCTCTTCCGTCATTGTTTTCCTATCTAGGCAATACTATCACAAATATTTGGGTTTATTCATTGTAGGATGGCTCATGTCATGGTCTTGGTTTCAACTATATATCAAATATATTAGGCCTTATATCTTCAAACTTGCCTTACCTAGTTTCAGAAGTTAGTGGTGAAAACTCCATTGAGTTTGGTAGTTGGGTCTGCCCCTTTTCTTCCACAATTGCCACACTAGGTTTTAGAACTTGGTGGAGTGAATTTATTTGTTTTGGGTAGCACGGATTCAAGCCCTTATTCCTGGATGGTAAGAAATTATGATCCTCAAGAGAATCTCAATGCAGCTGCAGTGATTGATATAATTTTGGATGAAACTCAGGCTTTGCTTGCTTCAATTCAAAAACTTGAAGACATGGTCTAATATAGATCATAAGTGGAGGCCCCCAAGATCTGAAAAAATTAAATTCTAGAAAAAATAGGAGAACACACAGTAAGCAAAACCACAAAGAAACTTTTTATTAAAACAGAGAATAAATGTAAAAGCTACATTGCGGTGGACAATATGTCCTTTTACAAGATGTGACTTGTTACTTATAACCTTTCTTAGTTACAATACCACTAGTAAATTCCATGGGTGGGTAAATACCATGGGTGAATGAATAACCTGGGTGGATTCCACTTACAATACCATGGGTAAATTCCATGGGTGGATAAATACCATGGGTGGATTCCACTTTCCATTCGGATCATTCCTCCCCCCTTAATAATAAATGGTAACCATTACGTGAAGCTCCCTCTTGAGAAATCGTTATTGAATATGAAGATCCACTGAAGAGAATGGTTTTGTGTGGTTAACCCATAACCGTGATGAACGAAGATCTGAGGATAGAGATACCCTATAATGCTTGTGACCAACTCTGATACTGTCAATGTGCGACCTATCAAATGGACTTCAATTAAGTGTGGGTTTGTGGATGACCAATAACCATGACAAATGAAGATCTGAGGATAGAGATGCCCTGTAATGCTTGCGACCAGCTGTGATACTAACAGATTGTGGCCTAGCAAATGGAATTCGATGACAAGGGTTTTGTGCGGTTGAACCATAACCTTGGGTTTGTGGGTGACCCATAACCATGATGCTTGTTAGCATGGTGGCTTTTCTAGTATATTCTCCTATCTAATGAGATGTTGTAAAGGCTTCCTTTTTTTCTAGCAATAGATTTCTTGCTACAACTTTGCTTATAACTTCTTATACAAGTCATGAAATCAAATTTTGTCAAAGACCCATTTGAGGTATTGAAGAGATATTTCCATTCATATAATACACTTGAACTTTGATGACCTGTGGAGTGAGAAAATGATTCTTGAAAATCATGGTACATGCAGCCATGCAAAGTTCCAGACATGTGTAACTTCAATTACTCATATTCGTCAAATTGGGAAATGAAATAAAATTATGTAAAAATCCCATTTGAGCTAACATAAAATCCTTTCAAATGAGCTATTTTTCACCTTCTAAAATTCTCTGTGGAGGTTGTATCACTTGCATGAAGTTTTTTGAAGATTATTGTTATGTGTTTCATCCATCATTGTGCTAATATGGCAACCATACCACCACGGGAAAGTTGATAAACGCTTGAAATAAGTTCGTACAAGCTTCTATGTGTTGCATACAAATTTTTAAATCTATGGCATGGTTGTGTAAATCTACAATAACAATGAATGCGAGAATACCAAGCGCAGAGGGCCACAAGGATGCCAAGGGTTTGTAGAGTGACATAGGTTGTTTTAGATATCATGGAACATCCATTTTGCAGACCAATGGATGTATTGAACCCATGTAAAAATGATCTTGCAATGGTGAATGAAGATTCGAGGATGGAAAACCCTGTAATATTTGTGGGAGAATTGTGATACTTACAGTGTATGGCTAAGAAAATGGACTCCAAAGGTGCCAAAAGGAAGCTGGAGATTGTTGCAAAACTTTGAAACTGAAATATGCTTCAAACCCTCATTCCTATGGAGTCATAACATGTTATGATACCATTGATCCAGATCATGGGGGAAGGCCCTCAATATCTAAAAAATTGAAATGCCAGAAAAAGAGGAGAACACATAGTAAACAAAACCACAAAGAAACTTTTTATTAAAATAGAGAATAACTGTAAAATCTACATTGTGGTGCACAATCTGTCCTTTTACAAAATGTGACTTGTTACAGATAGTCTTTTTTAGTTACAATACCATGGGTAAATTCCATAAGTGGGTACATTCCATATGTGGGTAAATATTATGGGTGGATGTGACTTATAATACCATGGTTGGATAAATACCATGGATGGATGAATACCATCGGTGGATGTCACTTTCCATTCAAATCATGGTCAAGCGACAAAAGTGTTCTTTCCAACTTTTCTTGGAGGCTAATTTGTTATCCCACCATGCCGATATGGAGAATTAAATGGACATGTTGAGGATGGAATTCCATTCACGAAGTTCTCGTGTGGTTACATTGGAAGTCTCCTCTACTACATCAGAGAGGATAGAAACTAGGGTTCTAAATCTAGGGCTCCTATAGAAAGAAAGAGAACTAGCCGCTCCAAAGGGTTTGAAGCAGTCAATCGTGGTTCATGGTGAATTCAGGTCCCGTTTTTTAGAGATATTTTTTGGCATTTTGTGATTAGTAAACATTCGATCTCATGTGTCATTATGTTAGTATGTAAATGTATCCTCATCCTTGGGTCCTTTTTCAAAGTATATAGTGGTCATATTTTCTGTCTAAAATATTTATCTAGCCCAAGAGGCAGTAAACATTTGTTTATTATGTCAAATATTTGTTTTTTGTCTCAGAAAATTGATGTAAGAGTTTTGGGATTATTCCCAACTTTTATTAATACAAACACCCTTACTAATTTCATTGAAAAAAAATAACCACCATTTAAAAATGGAATTCATTTCAACAATATTCATGGCACATTTTATAATTTATCATAACAATTATTTGTATATGCAACCATATCATTAAATGGTTATAAATTTTGTGGCATATTAAATTAGAACCATATGTTATATATGGTGTATTAAAAACCCTTGGTGCATAACAAGGCATCTATTTTTTCATTTGGTGGAGGTTTTTATCCACTCTAATAGAGTTCTAAGTTTGGCAGAGCTGCCAAATTTTGTGGTTTTCCACCATGGATTAATATAAAGTTTAAATACAGTTTCCCCAAGACCATTTATATGCATATCCCATGTTCTAATGGCTAGGGTGTTTTCCATTCAACCTAGAGGTTAGGGTTGTGCCCTTTCGGCCTCTATTGGGGTGCCACATGGCACCACTAAATTGGTCCACGTAACACCCTATTATTGAGCCACATCATACCCCAGTGCCACCTCAACATGTCATGCATAAACTTGGAATACTACCACATTGGCCCTACAATGCCACATCACCTACTGTGGGTCCCATATGGTTTTGTTGATCCAAGTGGATATTGGCGGCCACTCGCCTATTACACTTGGGGTCCTGCCATTGTTTCTTTCAATTTCCTTAATTGTAGCACAATTTACTATTTTTAGCAATTGGAACCTAAACTTATGGAGCCGTTTTGAGGCCCTAAACGACATTTTTTGGGAAAACCAGGAGCAACATGAAAGTTCCTTTGATGTTGTTCACATCAAAAGTTGTAGTCCTCGAATAGATATTTCTAACAAGATATTGTGTGTGTCAAATGGAGATTGTATGCCACAATTACATCCCGAGGAAGTTGATGTACCAATTTACCCAAACAGGGCCCGTAGTTTTGGTGCTTCATCTCCTAGGGTTAGGTTTTTGGATGTTTATGGTTTTTCATTGTTTCTCAAAAATAAATAGGCCCGCGAGCCTCATTTTAACATAGTTCAGAGGCCTGTAGCCACCACATCTCTTCTCAGAGATAAGCTACCAACACCCTAGCTAGTTTATTTCCATTATGTTTGTAAGCATATTTCAGTCATTTGATTTTAATGAAATGAAGTTTTATTTCTATTGCATCTCTATGTTTATGTTTATTTCTGTATGTTATTTCATTCCTGCATAAATCCAGATAATCTTTTGACTTGGTTACCACATGGAAGCCAGTGGGAGTGCCATGTGGCATCATGTGGGCCTCTCATTTTTATTATTTATTGAAAACTTCATACTACAATATCTTCTTCACATGGAGTATGTTTGAGGTGATTTTTGCATTGTTGGAAATGTCTCACCGAGCTCTACAACTTGGTGTAATTTTTACTGAGATTTGAAGACTTCATATTTTGACCCTTTTTAGATCCTTTTGGATCAGTGTTAACGAGAATTTAGAGGAAGGGGTTATTTGGTATCACAAGATTGAAAGAAACCCTAAGAGAGAGAGAGAACATGTATAATATAATGCTCAGAGTACCATGAACCCAACTTCCTATCCACCCAAAAATTGCAACCATAGTAGGAGAGAGATAGTTTACCCTTCTAAGCAATAACGATAATAATAAGTAGAAAATAATTAAATGGAATGAAAACCCAAGAAATACAAACTCATAAACTTGCTAAGAAAAGTTATTATTTGATCATACATGTGAGTTAAGCTACAATGTTGGTGCCATGGGAATAATCCTTCCTTTAAATGTATTTGACAGCAGCAGGAAATGAAAAACAATTTGTATACCAAAGAGTCGAGGAAAGGGTTATGTGACCAAATAGTCAAGGAAATGACAAATTGTAGAAGCCCTTGAGTGATGCAGAGCTCAAAACACAAAACTCACTCGGCACAAATGGAAATGGATTTAGGAGAGGGGGGTATGGTGAGGTTAGTTACCCTAACCGCCTCTTAAGGATATCCTCACCCTCCAAAACATTATAATTGATCTGATTTGTTCAAACCCTAACATACCACATGGCTCATTATACGTGTATTGTACACCCTAACAGTGCATATGGCCTAGAAAAAGTGGAATGCTAGAAATTCACCACACGTGGTCAAATAAAATCACCAAGGAAATAATTCTCATCTACAACTAAAACCACATCAATCGACGCCAAAGGTATGTTGGCTTAAACGTTATAGAACCTTTATTACATCATGAGGTAGAGCTATCAGAAGAGCTCGTTATTATAAGAAAATTTATATATACATATATTCGGTAAAACAAGAAGTGTTTCAACGCATTATAGAAACCCCTATTTTAAGCTATAAATATGACCTAGGCTTAGATGGGGAAGCCTCGAGGGCCTAAGAAAAATAATAATTATTTTAAGTAAACTAACAAGACTTATATAAACTATAACCAATGGTGAACAAATGTATAGATATAGAATTGGAAATGGATTTTTATCATTTATATGCCATTGAGAATTGTGAGGGAAGTAAGGATGGCTATGTTTCTCAAGAAAATAACAAGGAAATTATGAATTGATAAATTAAATATGCTATATTTATTTTCTTTCATAAAAATTATATATCTGTGTGTGTGTGTGTGTGAGGTACATGATGCTCCTACCAAGAAGGTTTCATCATTATACGTTTTACGGACGCAATGTTCACCATGACTTATTGCTTATTGCAGGATCTATTGGGATTGCATGTCTACAAGCATGTCGTCAACTGGTCCTTTCCACACTCATTTCACCTCGCCATGTCCAAGGCTTTAAACCCCCTGATCTCACTCGCTTGGATCATATCCTCCATAGTTGTTCACCCTTCCACTGGCTCATTCTTTGGCATTCCTTCTCTTGCTTTCCACTCTCACTCCATCGCTACTCTCCACTCATAGTGGTCGTTCTAAAAGAGCCAGTCTGTATGGTCTTTTGACGTAAATCTAGGTTGTAGTTTGTTGACCTATCGAGTCTGTTTTGAACTAGTGTTCTACTTTGATGAACTTTGATGTGCATTGGTTTCTCGCTTAGGCAAGATATGTCTCTTTTTGAAATTTTGAAGAACCACTAAGCTCCCCATACTGTAAAAAAATGTAACTACTAAAAAATTGTAAATAAAATCTTCTTGCTTACAAAAAAAACCTAAAAATTCTAACTATAATTTATCAACCTATTAATCATTTTTATCTTAAATGTAAAAATTTAAATTCCAAAACCATTCATTATTAAAAAATTAAAAAATAAAAATATAATAATTTTCAAATTTTTAAAAAATTTCCTATCATAAACTGTTAAATAAATAATTTAAAAAACACATTTAATTTCCTCGATTATTTGACATTGAGTTCACTTGGTACATGTTAGACTACCTGCCACCTTCAAATTACATTAGACTTCATTTTGGAAACATGATCAGAGCATTTTTAGTTGAAAATTCCAAGGCATAAAAGTGTCTTGGAAATATGGCTAAAATGAAGGAACGATCTTCCCAGAGAACATAAAGTCTTATTTAATGGACATTGAATTTACAAGGCAAATGTAGATCTGCATTCTCATCTCTATTCCACCAACTCCTCTCAATGTATTCTCATTTGTAAACCGCAGCTTTGATTTGCTCATTTCCATTAATTTACATTTTATCACTCTTGAATTTAAAACCGTGGTTGTTAAATCTAGGTCTTACTAAGGGAATTTGAATTTAGGAATTTAGTATACATGACATTAATAAATCCATCATTGTAATGGCAATATAAATTTAGGTTGTGTCAAAGTTTAAGAGAAAGTTGTTGTTTTAAAGGTTATATATATATATATTTTTTTTAAATATTGCATTTATTAAAACATTATGTATGGGTAGTCTTTTAATATGTAAGTTAATGAAGTGAAGTAATTTAATGTATGTCTTACTTGCTTTATGGAAGAAGATATGGATATTTTAAAAGTATGACCACTCTCTAAATTATTTGTCTTATCACATGAACGATCATTGACGTAATGGATGGGATGTGGCATTTAACTTTAGGCATGAAGACATTTAGATAAAATCATAACAATCACAATTTTTATTTTATTTTGATGTACTCCAAGTGTATGGTCCCCAAATCTCACATTCATATGAAAGTGATTCTTCATCAAGTTCTTGGATCCCAAATGTACACATTGATATGAAAGTGATCTTTCATCAAGTTCTTAAAATTAAATTGGAAATTAAGTTATTTAAATATTTTATTAATAAATAAAATTTTAAAATATTAAAGATAAAACATTAAAGGCTTACAATAATATTATTAAGGATTTTTAATGTTATAATTTATTTAGATAAATATCTCATCACTCGTATTTATCTTTAAAAGTGTGAATTAATAAATGGACAAACTCAATTATGTTGTGAAGAAAAAAAAATTCAAAAATTAATAAGAATTTTGTTAAAATATTATCCTCAAAATTATGTTGAATACTAATATGAAGTAAAAACCAGTTAGAAAGAAGTAAAGAATGGTGTAATATTAAATGTGATCAAAATTCTCACAAGGAAAAGAACAAATATCTACAAGAGTTGAAAGGCCAAAACCATCTACAATTTCTATGTATGAGGCCTTACACTCAAGCAAAAAGTTATCTTTTTCAAATTGTAAGCTATCTAACACTATTACCGATGAAATAGATAACCTGACCTCAAAACGGGAATTCTAGCCCAAAAAGACTCAAAAAAACATGAAAAAACACCCCAAAAACAAAAAAAGTGTATTCCATAATGCACTTGGTTTTTTTTAAGGTCAAATTTCAACATTTTATAAAATTATGCTAAAAACAAAATTGTTTCTTGAAAAAAGGATTGAAAAAACACCCTCAAAACAAAACCAGTTGATGCTGGAATAACAAAAAAAAAAATTTGTGTCATATTTTTGACATTTTTAAAAATAGAAAAAACGTTTTTTTTTTTTTTTTTTTTTTTTTTTGGTGAATTCGGTGGGACCTTGCCATTTCTATTTATATTTAAAGACAGGTTACAAAAATATAAAGTCATTCTTTGGCCTCAACCTGCCCGAGAGGGAAACCAGGTTTGTTGGCCTTCTGAAAACATGATTTGCATCCCAATACTGAAATTGTCTCTTACGTCTATAATTTTCTTGCACTACCTGTTTCACTACTTTAATATGTACAAACATAACAATCTTTAAGAGTTCAAAACTAACAAAAAATCATCAAATCTAACAAGACAATCTTCTAACCCTCAGATGAGGAGACTGGGGCAGGATCTTTGACATTGGACCCTGGCATTTCTGCTTGATTGAGTTGCTAAAGGATCTTCTGGAGAATTTTCTCCATGCGCCCCAGTTTGTCATCTAGTCTGCTAACTCTATCTGCAGTCTGGTATTGAGTGATCTTTATATGCTGCTGGTTGTCCTGAATCTCCAAGAGTTGAGCCTGGGTACGGAGGTTTGGCTGCATTGCTTCAGTCTTTGCTTGAACTGGATGATTACTCTGTATTGCTTTTGCTATCAAACATTTTACAATCCAATAAGTATGGACTGTCTGGTTAAACAATGTAAGCCTGCCTTGTGTATGACCTGGATCAGTAATAAAATCGAGGATCTCTGCCTCTGTCTCATTATCTTCTGGTTCCTGCTGAATTTCTTTTTCCCATCCATGAATATCATTTCTAACTACAGAGGGATTGCCTATAACATAGTTAACTGCCAGCGTTTCCAGATGTTCCAAATACGTTTTCCGACCCCTTTTCTTAGGAGCTGGTTCAGACTGAGCAAGCTGCTTTCCTTTGTCAGTGGTTGCCCTGTTATGTCGCTTCCCCATTGCTGGGTTGGATTTTTGAACAAACTCTGGCATACAGAAGTGAACAGAGTAAGAAAGAGTATTAAAACAAAGCATGCACCTTACGGTGCCCTTGAGAGTTTGATTGTCTGGTCTGAGTAAACGCCTCTTTCTCTTATCATTATTATACCACTGAAACAGGAGATTAGGTCGAGATTCAGCCAGCTTTTTATTCTTACGCTTCCTGTGATAACTAGGAGAGTTCCTATCACGGGATTTGATTTGACTCTGCACATTTTCCTCAGGATAAAACAATTTTTGGTTTCTCGACACAGACAAGCGCAAACTCTGTTGCGGCAGACTACCTACAAACCATAACCGCTCTGTCTTCCCCTTCATATTATAAACATTAATACCCTTTCTATTTGGATTTGCTATGCCCAGACAGAGAAATAACATTGTATGGCAGGGTTTCTCTACAGGTAAATAGATGAGACCATGACTCTGGCTAAGGAATTCTAGCCTACTGTTAATGGTATGACGCCTCATATTACCATAGATACTACCAGAATTAGAAACAGGGGGATTGCTATTTGGGTAATGACTTCCTATCAAAACCTGGCTGTCGCGCTGATAACACATATAATTGGGGGTTTTACTCCCATACATTCGAACAGAGCTTGTATCGGGTGCAGAGGAGTAACAAGGGTCACGGAAACAAGGAGGGACCGGATTCAATTCTGATTCCAGACATTTTACAAACGGCATAAAATCTAAACTACCATCATGACTATAGACCATATCTTCTGCATATAACATCATTAGAGCTGAGATTATCGTAAAAACATACCCGGACAGAGTCAAGCTATATCCTGGGTGAAGAGCTGTAGTTTGCCTTCGCTGCCACCTCCAGTCTCTCGCATGCAATGAATAATGCATGCAGGATTGAAGGGGCAGAGTTAAATGACTTACCAAGTTCACAACTGCTTTTCCGCTGGCCTGCCAAACACCCTGTCCATCATGCACCATCATTCCTTTGCCGGCGCTCGCACACTCCACTCCGCTGGTCTGACAGTTCATATGAAGTGGTCTTAATTATCATTAATGGGAGTGCTTGCCAAGTTGTCGCCTCCCCACTTCATGATGGCATGTGTACACCCCGATCGGGGGGTTGGAGGTCTTTTGCCACTATCAACTGGAGCGATTGTAGTTCCACATTCCATATGAGGTCAGTTGGGCGTCCCTCTATGCGGCTCTCAGCATTCTCACATCCCCAGTTTTCCAAGTAGTCTGCTGCTGCATTTCCTTTCCTTCTAACATGGTGAGGGATCAGGTATTGTATGCGTTTCACCAATTGACTCAATTCCTCTATGAGAGCTGTTGTTCGCCAACTTTGGGAGATTTTCTCCCATTGAGTTCCCTGTTGGAGTTTTTGGAGGACCCCTATGACCATAGCTGAGTCCCCTTCAACAATGATCCTCTGATATTGTTCTCGGATTGCTATCTGCAGGCCTTGCTTGACCGTCGTTAATTCTGCTTCATTATTTGTTGCATGGCCTAGATCTAGGGCATAGAATCTGCAGACATTCCCTTGTGAGTTTCTGAAGATCCCACCCGATCCTGCTTGGCCAGGATTCCCTTTGGAAGCCCCATCATAGTTAAGTTTCAAAAAGCCGAGTTGGGGAGGGCGCCATTGCTCTTCTATTGAGTGACTAGGAGGTCGGAATTTCCAAAGCCCTTGGTTAAGCATCTGCGATTTTAGATTCAGCTTTTCCAATATGAGGACTTCAATCCCAACTGCTTTCCAATCTTCATCCGTCCATTTTTCGGTTAAGATGGTTTCCCGGATGTTTTCTATGGAACGCTGCCATATATTAATCATTGGTTGTTCTACATTTTGAAAGACCCTCTGGTTTCTTTCCTTCCAAATATTCCACAGTAGGAATCCTAATGCAAGGGTCCACGCTCTATTGATTACTTGAAAGTTAAATCTTCCTTTTCCCCAGTTTTCTATGATTTATGTCACATCTTCATTGTTATTTATCAGCTGCCTAAATAGAAGTGTTAGATTCTCCCACAGAGGCTGAACTTTGGTGCAGTAGCTAAGCAAATGATCTATCGTTTCTTCTTCTTTTCGACGAAAGGGGCAGCATGATGGCCCAATCATACCTCATTTTTGTAGGTTTTCCCAAGTTAATATTCTACGGTGGCTTACTAACCAAATAAAATAAGTTACCTTTGGCCAATGTCTCATTTCCAAGATCCTTTTCCATATTGGTCTTGCATTTTCAATACCTTGGTGAGTGTGGATATAATATCCCTCCTTTATAGTGAACAGACCTCTTGTTTGGTGTCCCCATCTCAGAATGTCAGGTCCTGAGGTAATTCTGAGTTTATGAGTAGTTAGCTCTTTAGCGAAATTATTCCACTGTTCCATTTCTGGAGCTGCCGGCCATCCTTGTTTGTCTTTCCACTTCCTCCACATACCATTTTGATTATTACTCCAATATTGCTGCACTAGCCTGTTATTCGGTGTATTGGTAAATAAAAAAATTTCTCCTAGTTCAAGTCTACTAAATAATTTGTCCCGTTGTTGCCAAGAGTCTTCCCAGAAGAGCGTTGTATTTCCTTCCCTAACTTCCCAGAAACTATGTGTCCGAATTAAAAATCTGTTCATCGCTGCTAGATTCCATATAGATGACCCTTTTGGTGCTCTATCAACTTTCATTCGACCTGCAACAGTTTCTGGCATATCGTACTTAGTTTGCCATATTCTCTTCCAGAAATCCTGCCCTCCTATGAGCCAGCGCCACCAGAGTTTTGCCCCTAGTACATTATTTAAACTGAAAGAATCGTGCAGTCCCAATCCTCCTGCCGCCTTCGACTTAATCAATTTCTCCCAAGATAGTAGCGCCCACTTCCTATTTGATTGGCTCCCCTGCCACAAAAACTTTTTGAAAATGTTTACCAACTGTTCACATATTCCTTTTGGGCAAGCTCTTCCCGAGAGCTGATAAATAGGTAAGGCTTGCAGCACCGATTTTAACAGAGTAAGACGCCCTGGTGCATTCAGCATTCTAAACGCCCAATTTTGAATTCTTTTCTCCACTCTGACTACAATATCTTTCCAATCTGCTACCCACGTAGGGCCAGGGTTTAAGAACATGCCAAGGTACTTAAGCGGAAATGATCCTCGTTGAAAGCCTAATGCCCTGGTGAGATGATTCTGCATCAAAACTGGGCAATTGAAGAAATAAACATTTGACTTGTCCTTATTAATTTCAGTGCCCGAGGCTTGCATAAACATCTCCAAAATTTTAAGTATACTCTTGCACTCTTTCAGTGAGGCCATGCAAAATAGTAAAATATCATCTACGAATTGTTGGTGTGTCAAAGACAGTTGAGGCCCCCATAATTTCAAACCTTCTAGCTTACCTTCTGCTACATGAGCTTTGATTAAGCGCCCCAGACCCTCTGCTGCTATGATGAAGAGGAATGGAGATAGGGGATCTCCTTGTCTAAGCCCACGCGAACTATTGAACGGTGTTGAAGGACTTCCATTCAAGAGTATGGATAAAGTCGGGGAGGATATGAATGAACGCAACCAATGAATCCATCGTTCATCAAACCCAAAGGCTCTCATCACCTCTGTCAAATAATGCCATCTTATGCGGTCATACGCTTTGGAAAGATCCAATTTTATTAATAAGCCTCTCTGTTTGTCTTTCTTGAGTGTATGTATTGCTTCCTGTGCCACCACTATTCCGTCCAGGATTTGTCGACCTTTAACAAATCCTGTTTGTTCTGGGGAAATCATCATTGGCAGCAATGGTTTTAAACGGTTAACCATAATAGTAGAGAGAATTTTATAGATGACATTATAGAGGGCTATCGGCTGGAAGCCTACAGGGGTATCAGCATTCTGTTGTTTGGGGATAAGAGTCAAGAAAGTGGCATTCAACACTGGAGACATCTTTTTCTGTATTCAGGATTCTTCAACCACCTCCAGAATATCTTGTCCAATGAACGACCATGCTGCTTTGAAGAATTCACTGGTAAATCCATCAGGGCCCGGAGCTTTATTTATGGGTAGTTGCAAGACCACCTCTTCTACCTCTTTTAGCGTTACTGCTCCTAATAAAGCCAGGTTTTGTTCTCTGGTGATCACTTGGGGAATATGATTAGTGATCTTCTGGATGGCTTCTTGGCGATTATGGCTAGGCTTCGTGAGAAGATTCTGAAAATGATTGGTCATTTCCTTTTCAATATCTTCATGTTTGATTAACCGCTCTCCATTTGCTGCTTTGATAGAGAAAATTCTGTTTAGTTGACGCCTCTGTATCATTGCTCTATGAAATAATTTTGTATTCCGGTCCCCTTCTTTGAGCCATTGGACTCGAGATTTTTGTTTCCACAATATCTCCTCCTGTTTTCTTCGTTCCTCCTGTTGACTAAGAGTTCGACCTTCTTCCACTACCAGCTCTTCTGTGCGACCATGTAGGATTATTTTCTGATGGATTTACTTCATTCTTTCTTTCAATCTGATTTGATCCTGGTGAATATTTCCGAATTCTAATCGATTCCAGCGTTTTATTTCAGTTTTTAATTGCTTCAGTCGCAGCTGAAAAGAATGCATTTTATTATGACCGCGGATTGGGTTTGCATTCCACCAGTTTTTAACTTTTTCCATAAAGCCTGGATCTCTAAGCCAAAAGAGTTCGAATCTGAAAGGCTGGTTTTTTCTGCTGGCTTTCACATCTATTTCCATCCTGATCGGCCAATGGTCCGAGCCTAGAGTAGGGAGAATTGCCGCTTCATAATGAATGTCTAGGCTCACCAGTGCCTCTGTCACTAAAAATCGATCTAGCCTGGAGGCGATCTGGTTCTGCTCTCCTCTGCGATTATTCCACGTATATCTTCCATTAACTGTTGGAACATCTACCAGGTGCAAATCTTGTATAACCTCTTGGAATAGAGCCATTTCTGGTTCCTCCCTTCTTATCCCGCCCTTTTTTTCAGATAGGTTTAAAATCATGTTAAAGTCTCCTCCTAAAAGCCAATATTTTTCATTATGTAGAGTACTCACCTTTCTTATATCCTGCAGGAATGCCACTCACTCTCCTGGAATTGAAGGCCCGTAAACAGCCGAAATAAGGATTCTTTCCTCTGCTCCAAGCTGTCTGAATGTCGTTGTTAAGATTCTGGGAGCTCCCATCCATCCTTCTGCTATGACCTCCACTTCATTCCAGATTATGGCCAGTCCTCCCGATGTACCCACTGAGTCGATCGACATCACCGCATATGACAGCTTAAAGGACTGTATTATTGTTTGGAGCCTTTGCCCTGTAACTTTGGTTTCTTGTACTAACATAACCTGGGGTTTTTCCATCTGTAATTTATCTTTCAAATGACGCTGTTTACCTTTGCTATTCAAGCCCCTTATATTCCAGGAGAGCACCTTCATTAGAAATTTTTGGGTAGTTGTTGAAATACCGTTGTTAACGGTATAATCTTTCTGGTATTGATCAGCATTTCACCTACTAACTGAATGGAGTCTTTCAGGGTCAGTCTTCCTCTCTTCTTGGCTGGTTTAGACGAGGTTGGTACCTTCTTACCTCCTGCCTGGTCTCGTTCTTGGGTCTCTCATTGAGCCTGAGCTGTTAGATAATGTTCAAAGGTATCCTTGTACAATTTCTTCTGGTCTGGCGGGATAAAGCGGTCATCGAGGTTCCTCCACTCAAACAACAATCTTTTTAGTAATTTCTCCTCTGCACTTAGGTCGTCTTTAGATTGTTCAACCTCCATTGGGGTAAGTTCCTGCTGTTGATTATCTTCCATTTCCTTCCCTGCTTTATGTTTTGACGATTGCTGTTTTGAGCCGGCCTCCACATTTCCTTCTACCGGGATCTCCACTATTATCTCAGGCCCTGACGGTTCTCCTTCCTCTTGCAGTGCTTCAAAACGATTGCCTGTTACAGTCGAACCAGAAGGTTGTTGTTTTATTATTAGCCCTGATACTGTTTGCCCTGTGCGTCTTTTTCTTGTAGGCACCTGCATGAAACCCTCATCTTCCTGCCGGGGTGGATTTTCTGAGCCATTGGTACGTGTTAGCTGTTGCTCAGCAACATTCAAAGGGCAAGATTTATATAAATGCCCATACTCATGGCATCGGCGGCATCGAAAGGGTATGTGTTCATAATCCAGGAGTTGCATCCAAACTTTACCCTCATATTCCAGTTCTATCATTTCTGGTAAGGGCTCTGAAATGTTCATGTACACACATATTCTCGCAAAGGAAGTATAGCGACCTCTAGCTGTGGAATCTGCTATTTTAACAAAAGTACCCAAAGAATTTCCTATTCCTTCCAAAATTTCTGGGTCCCAAAAATCCATGGGGAGCCCAAATAGCCGTACCCAAACAGGAGCAGCCAGGAATTGCTCTTGTTCGGGGTTGTAACATTCCTCCCATTGTCTAAGAAAGAGCCCTGCATTGCTATAAAAATAGGGTCCTCCCTCAAAAATGCGTTCTTTATCCTGTAAATTTGAGAAAATAACTGTAAAGAAACCTTTAGCCCCTAGTTTCAGATCAATATGACCTTTGGGCTGCCATTTTATTTGAATCCATTTCAATAATTCCTTTTCAGAAGGCCAGACACCTATGAACTTACATATTAAAGCATGGTTTTTCATATAACCTCGATACTCCGTCAATTTCGACACTGGAATGACAAATCTTGGCTTTTTAATCGCTCTTGGCAAGCATTGGCCTTTCAGTTTTGCCTGCC
Source organism: Pinus albicaulis (assembly GCA_034641835.2). Classification (NCBI taxonomy): domain Eukaryota; kingdom Viridiplantae; phylum Streptophyta; class Pinopsida; order Pinales; family Pinaceae; genus Pinus; species Pinus albicaulis. The sequence goes on from CM076575.1 coordinate 148,569,051, forward strand.
ATTCGGCTCCCAAAACAGGTGCTGCCTTTTGCTGTGCTGAACCCGATTGAGTTGTCCGCTGTACATTGTCGCCAGTGGTAATGTTGTGGTAGGAGGGCTGCAACCCTCCTCCCGAGGACGCAGACATATATCTCGTATCAGTGATGTCTGTTGTGATGAATCCACCTCGAGATCTCTGAAACCTGTATCGCTCTCGTCAAACCCTCGAAACCCTCAAAACCCTCATTTCAAAACCCTCCGTCTCGTTTCGAATCAAGGAAAAAATAGAAAAAACATTTTTTAATTTTTAAAATTAAAACATTAAAAAAAACCTAAAATTTAAGAAAAAAATAAATTTAAAAAATAAAAACATTTTAAAGCTTAAAATTTAAAAATATATAGGAATAAAAAATAGAAATAAAAACAAAATAAAAATTTTAATTCAAACATTAAAAAAAAAAAAACCTAAAATTTAAGGAAAAAATAAAAATAAAAAATAAAATAAAAAAATTTAAAGATTAAAATTTCAAAATATATAGAAATAAAAAAATAAAATAAAAACAAAATAAAAATATTAAATTATAAAAAAATTATAAAATAAGAAAGAAATTATAAAAAATAAAATATAGAAATTAAATTTAAAAAAGAAACAGAAAATGTTTATTAAATTTATAAAAAATAAAATAAAAAATATAAATATAAATATAAATTTAAAGAAATATATTAAATTTTAATAAATTTAAAACTTTTAAAATTTAAAAAAAAAACGGTATTTAAATTAAAAATAAAAAATGAAAAATTAATTAAAAATAAAAAATAAAAATAAAATAAAATAAAAATATTAAATTTAAAAAATATATATTAAAAAAACAAATAAATTTTAAAAAATAAATTAAATTTAAATTCTCAAAAATTATATATATATATATATATGAACTTAAATTAAAAATATATATATTAGATTTTATTAAATTTAAAAAAAAATGTTAATTTAAGTTCATATATATATATATATATATATATATATATATATATATATATATATATATATATATATATATATATATATATATATATATATATATATATAATTTAAATTAAATTTAAAAAAGAAATATTAAATTTTAATAAATAAATGAATAAACAAATAAATTTTGAAATAAAAAATAAATTTTAAATATAAAGAAAAAAAAAACATTGTTAAAATAAAAACTTTTAAAATCAATTAAAAATGAAAAATTGAAAAAAATATATTAAATAAAAAATAAAATAAAAAACAAATTAATTTGAAAATATTAAGTTTAAAAAATAATAATAATAATAATTTTAAATACACAATTTTAATTGAAATAAAAAAAAATATTAAATTTTATATAATTTAAAAAATAATAATAAAAAATTAAAAAAAATAAAAAAAAAATAATAAATTTAAATAAATTTAAAAAAAAAAATGATTAAATTTTAAAAAATTAAATGAAAAAAATAAACATAAAATTTAATAATTAAAAAAAAAATATATATATATATATATATATATGAATTTTTTTTTTAATCAATTAAATAAAAAAAAATACAAAATTTAATAAAAATTATTAACAAAATTTAGAAAAAATAAAATAAAATTTAAAAACAAAAAATGAATAAAATTAAAAAAAAAAACAAATTAAATTTCAAATATAAAAATTAAATTTAAAAAAAAGTAATAATAATTTTAAATTTTTGGAATTAAAAAAAAAAAAATATATATATATATATATATATATATATATTAAAAATTTAAAAAAAAAATGAAAAAAAATTTTTTGATAGGTAATTGGCGTATGGCAAGCCTCCGCCAGGTGGCGGAGAGCCAGATGCAGGAATCGACCTCATGAAGCGAGAGGCGATTAGGGAATCGACCCCAGGCAGAGACGTTAAGGAGATAGCCCCGCGACGGAGGAAGAATGAAACATCAGCCCGCGGCGGGAGGGCGATTCGAATGGCCCGCGGGAGTGCGATTCCAGGTCGGGCTCTGGCGGGAGCTGGCCTTGGTATCCACCACGATAAAAAAATTTTATTTTATTTTTAACTTGATTTTTTTCTTAGTTTCTTTTTAATTTTTTTTAATTTTTATCTTTTTTAATTAGTAACATTATTTTATTTGATTTTTGTTTTTTATTTTTCTTTTATTTTTAATATTTTTATTTTAATTTGATTTTTTTTTTTAAATTTGAATTTCAAAATAAAATATTTGGTTCAACTTTTTTATTATTTTAAAATTATTATTATTATTATTATTATTATTATTATTATTTATAGATTAATTATTTTTTAAAATTTAAAATTTATTTATTAAATTTATTAAATTTTAATTTAATTTAATTTTTTTTTAATCTTTTAGTTTATTTAGTTTTTCATTTTTAAAATTTATAAATTGTTTCATTTAAAAAAAAAAAATAGTAAATTTATGGATATTTGTTTTTTAATTATTTGCATTTGGTTTTTTTCATTTTTTTTGTTTTTTAATGATAGTTTTTTTTTTTTTAATTCTTTTATTTTAATTTTCTTTTTCAATTTCTAAATTTGTTTTTTTTTTTAATTTATTTTTTTAGTTCGTTTTAAATTTTGTTTTTTTTCTTATTATTATTATTTTTTTAATTTAAATTTTTAAATTTAATTTTTTTCTTTTTTGTATTTTATTTTTTATCTAATTTTTAATTTTGTAATTTTAATTATTTGTAAATTTTCTATTTTAAATTTTTTTTCTTAATTATATGGTTTTTTTTAATAACTTAGAAAAAAAAATTTTGATTTTTTTTTTTTTTTTTTTTTTTTTTTTTTCAAATTTTGTCATTTCTTTTGATATAATTTTCAAATATTTTGTTGTTTTTTTTTATTTATTTATTTATTTTTGTTTAAATTTTTTATTTTTACGAGTTAATTTGTTTTTTTTACATTTTTATTGGTTTTTTTTATTGTTTTTATATATATATTTTTTATCTAAGTTTTGTGTTTTATTACCAACATGAAAATCACCACTCTAAAAAAAAAGGTTGATGCTGCATCAATACGTTTCAAAATTAGCATGAAAATCACCGCTCTAAAAAAAAAAAAAAGTTGATGCTGCATCAATACGTTTCAAAATTAGCATGAAAATCACTAACATTTTAAAACAAATATTCATACTTCATAAAATATTAGAGTGTCAAAAATGTGCACAAAAAAAAGGGGTGATTCTACATCACCACTTTTCAAAATTAGGTGCTTTTTATGCTACCAAAAAAAAGTAGGTAACAGTGGGGTTACCTATTTCATCGGTAACAATGTTATCTTCATATATTAATAAGAGGCCATAATTAGCTGATGTTTATCCTCTTACAAATCTATGTGTAGATGTGGGAAACTCTCTCCTCTTTCAGTGCTCTTAATGGTGCTTACAAGCATAAGCATTATAGCTTGTAGAATATTCTTTAATTATAAAGTTTATTCCTACATATTTTATACTGCTAACAATCTAATATGAAACAATTGTCTTCTTTATAGCTTATAGAGTATTCTTAATTATTTAGAATTATAATTTTTTCCTAAAATTAGAATAGATGATTTGTGAACCATTAAATTTTATTATTCAAAATTAAATAATTAAATCATTTTTTCTCTCTTCAAAAAAACCACAAAAATACATGTACTATGTGGCTATTTGACATGTACAATATGTCTTAATCAAAAAATAAATTTACAAACCACTATAAATTTTAAAAATTGGAGGGGAACATGCCCAATAAAGGATTCCTTCTTGCTATCGGATGTCAAATTATTTCTTCTTTGCATATGTTAAGTATTATTTCTTTTTATCTTCTTTCCAATTTGGCATATGTTCTAATCTATAAAATCTAATAGAAGAAAATGGAGGAGCCACTAATTGAATTACTTCCCTAACTGGCATTATTTTCTTTTTAGTTTCTCTATTTTTTATTGCAACCCCTTCATTGTCTCCTCCATTTCATCCAACCTTTGTGAATTGCATTCCTGGTTAATTTCTTCCCTAACTAGTAGTTTTTTCTTTTGGGTTTCATTTGGGTTCATTTTTGTGGTAGTGGTGAACAATTCTCCCTCATATTAGTTGTCTTTCTAACTCTTTTTATTTCTCTTTCACAAGATTTAATTAGATCCATCTCATATTGCATTGTTGCGTTTGCATGTTAGTTGTGTTTCATTTCCTACCTATATTATAGCTTCTAGTCCATAACTCAAGGGTTCGCCATTTTCAACAAGGGAAGGTATAACTAGAATATTTCACCAAGTGAACCCGTGAAGTTGACAAGAGACATTTATTTGTGCTAACAAGGAGATGGAATATAGAGAGAGGTGTTTCTGTTATAGAAAAAATTCCAATTCCTCATGAATATTAGGCATATTAGACTCTAGGAATGATAGACCAAAGACCAACTATTGGCAAAGAAACAATTCACAAATATCAATGACAAGGAAAAATCAATCTTCATAAGAAGCCTTGTAGCAAAATAATTATTTGATAAACATTATGGTGAAAAATGTGTCAAACATTTTGTCATAAACTAGCATTTGCAAGGCAACTCCAATAAATAATTTTCCATTCCACTTATCCTTAATACACATTGTATACAAGGGATATGCCCCACTCCATTAAGAATGTGTCCACATAAAATATTACATAATAATAATTAACTAGCAACCTATAAATAAATCTCATCTTAAACACCATATACTACAAGCAAAAGCCATATGTAAACTTTACCACAAATACAAAACAATATGAACAAAGCTACTATCCTTTGTATATGAAAACCCCCTAGGTTTCAAATTGTACACAACTAAGTTGAAACATAAAGAGATAATGATACCATAAATACAAAACAATATGAACAAAGCTAATATCCTTTGCATATGTAAACCCCCTAAGTTTCAAATTGTACACAACCAAAGTTGAAACATAACCAAACCCCCTAAGTTTCAAATTGTACACAACCAAAGTTGAAACATAAGCAAACCCCCTAAGTTTCAAATTGTACACAACCAAAGTTGAAACATAAAGAGCTAATGATACAACCAAAGTTGAAACACAAAGAGCTAATGATACAACAAAAGGAAGGCTCAGTTTTGGTTCATGAAAATTTAGAAAATCACTGTCATTTTTTAACTTGAAATTGTACATTATTTTAGGAAAATATGATAATATTTATTAAAAAAAACTAGAAAAACATAATTAACAAAAAAAAATACATTTACTAATAAAATTTATATTGATCTTATATTTAATAAATAACTAATAAATATTTATGAAAATGTTCAAATATATTTTGAAAATGTAAATTGTATAAAAAAAACATAAGTAACCTTGAGAATTATAAATATTAATATTAATATTAATATTAAGTCTAATTAATTTGATTGTGATTCCAAAACTTTTCTTAACTATTCTCCTCACAACCATTTAATTTCTATAAAAAAATACTAAATTTAATTTTTATAAATATACTATTTTTAACTATTTCTTACTTATAACAACTTAGTTTTGCTTTTTTAATTATTCATTACTTATAAGTTATAACAATTTATTATTATTATTTTTAATAATAATAATAATAACAAGTTGCTTTTGTAACTATTCCTTATTTTGTAACTTAGTACAACTCAGTTTTCCTTTTTCTTTGAAAGGAAAAAAAAATGAATAACGTGATGATAACTCCAAAACCTTCTTTTAACTACTTAACTTTATAAGATACCAAATTTTACTTTTATAAAGTTACTTTTTTAACTTGTATATAAATATACTAAGTTATATTTTTATAAAGTTGCGCTTTTAACTATTACATGTAATAACTTATACCAATTTAAAGGTTCCAAACGCTTTGTTAACTTTTTCCATAGTTGTTTCTCGAGTGTCTCCTCACTCTTAATAATGGAGCGTTTTTCACGATTTCAATTTATTCGATATTTTAGAGGAAAAATACGAAATTTAATTAAAAATTAAATTATTTAAAAAATATATACAATAAAAAATGGGCACCGTTAAAAACGTTTTCGCCCGAAACTTTTAACTGAAATTATTGAAGGATTTAGAATTAATTACTTATAAAATATTTTATATTATTCTTTAATTCTGGATTAATAAAAATATTTAAAAATAATTATTTTAAATTTAATTACTTATTTCCAATTTTTTATAATCAATAATATTAATTAATTATTTAAAAATTAGTACATTTTTAAAATTTAAACAAAAAATTTATAAAGGGAAAAAATCATCATGATTATAAATCTATATAAGATGGATGAGTGGTAAATAAATAATTGATAAATAACAACTTTTAAAAATAAATTTAATAAAAATATATCTTATACAATGTATCTAGGTATTATTAAAGTTATAAAGTTTTGATTTACTTATTTTTTATTAAATTATTTAATTATTATTCCTTGATAGGGGTGTTGATCTTCGAGATACACCTGACACGTGGGCAATGGAAGGTCATATAACGCAGATGGGGAGGAGGACAACACATCTGACCTCCCATTACGCAAGTTGTAAGGTGAAAGGATTTATGCGGCGTGTGAGACTTCATTCACCCTCCACCGGAAGTTGTGTTGGTAAGGTAAGGTGTTTAATGGCACATGTTGGGGTTGATTTAGTTTATTGAGATGGTTGAATGGAGGATGTTTGACGTTGGTCTGAATTGTTGCAGTTTGGCTGGGTTCTTCGACCCTCAGGTATTCTTGGAGTGGTGCTGATTTCAACGTCGTCGCTACCTCCACTGCGGTCGGTCATCAAAAGTTGCAAGTTTGTCTACCTGTGCCCATTTCGTCGTTCCCAAAAATGGTTTGCAGGATTCTCGTTGGGTAAGGTGGTTGGTCTTGGGTTTCATTCTTGTGATGCTCTATAGATTATGTTTTCTATGGGTGGAGTGGTGCTTGGGTCTTTCGCTCGCGCTGAGTCTTTTGGTCATCCTCCCCTCTCTGGTCTTATCCCAACCCTCTACGCTAAATGCTTGTTGTGGTGTTCTCTCCTGGGTTTTGGAGAGGAATTTTTTTGGTGGAGGAGGTAGCATGGTTTTGGTTGGTTCTATTTCAAGTGTGGTCCAAAGCTTGGTTGATAGTTTTCTTAATTGGGTAAGTATATTTAGTCCTCGAAGGCCTCTAGAGGGTTTGGTGGTGTTTGCTCAAATTCAATTTGGCTTTAGATAGGCTCTTGGGATTTTGGGTATTGGGATGTCGTCAACTAGCTCGCAGCTCTGCTTCCTAGTGTTTCCCATGTCATCGGAGAGGAAGGGTTTTCAGTTGGGCTGGTGTGGAATTCAATTGTGGTCAAGGCCTTCTCCCTCCAGGCTTGTGTGTGGTGGCGAACAGTTTTGCAAAGGTGATCCTTGCTAGTTAATTTAGGGTTGGCTTCTAGCCTCTGTTGGCATTCGGCTTGGGAGAAGGGTGTGAAGTGTGTTGTTGGTCTTGTCCTGGTGGTGTCCTCCTACATTTTCAAAAATGTGCCTAGTTCCATGGGGCTCTCGCTCCCAACCCCTGAGGATGGGCATCACATCCAGTCAGGTGGCTCGAGCATACCATTGGGGGTGGTGCGGGGGGAGAGAATCGTTGCAACATCCAATCAGGGAGGGCGTGTCATAGGCAGTGTGGTCGAGGTGTTGTCTAGAGCCCGAGGTGGCAAGGGGGGGATAGGCTCTAGGCGAGGCAGTTGGGAAACTCACGGTGACAAGGAAGGGGAGCCGGCTCGTGGTCATGGATCAAGAATGTGGGGCCTGAGCAGCAGGTTGGGGCATGCGGGTCTTTCCGGGTGGTCAGCTGTTGGCCTGTCAATTAGTCCTGCTACCCTTCGTGACATGTTTCAGTCTAATTTGGATCGTCTGGAAGCTTACGAAAAGACCAGAAAGGAAGAGAATGAGGTTTTCATCACCACGCTTAATCAACTATATTAATTTCAATGTCATGTTATAGAATGGAATCTGGTGGTTTGGCGGGGGGGATTTTGCTAGAAAAAAAGGTCGATAAGTTGGAAACGTGGTTGGTTCACTTTGAGCAACATGTTGGTTGTCCATATTTCCCTCCTCCCCCTCTAGGGATTGGGTCGGATAATCCAGCGTCAATTACTTCTGATGACTGAGTATGGTCACTGGTTTCCTTTTGGTTTAGTCTATCTTTTGGTGCTTTTGGTCTGTTAGGCTTTGTACTTCTAATCTGCTCCTCTAACTATTATTTGTAATATTGTGATAGCATTGGTTAACAAACCCGGTCGGGGTGAGACCACTTGCATTTTGATATCTATGTAATATATTTTTTATGAATGAATAAATTTTGACTTGTAAAATATATGTGCGCATGTGCATGTGTGTGTGTGTGTGTGTTAATAATAAATTATTAAGATTATTTTTTTAAGCCATGGTTTAATTTATAAACGAAATTGTATTTTTTCACGACATTTTTTATGGTTAATTTTAACTAAAATCAAGCATAGATTTTTAAAAACTTGAGTTCAAGTTGTTTAATATGTAGAATTTGAATGCCCCAAGGGTTTTTGAGGGTGTTGAATCCATTTTTACATTCAAAAAATTATTTTAAACAACAAAAAATCACATTCTTGCTTGAAATTATATTGTGGAATTCCGGTGAAAATGGATATTTCATCTATAAGTTAGAATGCACCTTTTTCTAACTCCTATTATATCAAAAAACATGATTACAATATATTAAAATTATGAATGTGCAAGACATGTCAACACCTTCATAAATTAACACCTTCTAACCATCATCATATCATATCAAGGATTATTACAAAACAAACCAAATTAATGAGCATTCAAGACATAAGATATTAAGAAAGATTATGAATATGCAAGGCCACAATATCTATAAGACAACAAAATATATTAATAAATTGATAAAATGTCTTCCACTAACCACTACTAGATTACACCTTCTAACAACCATTATGTCATGGCCACAACTTTTTTACGCAAGACTCCAAGATAGATTGCACTTTCTGGAAACCATTATATCATGGCCACAACATTATTACACAAGACTCCAAGATATATTTCACCTTCTAAAAACCATTATACCATGGCCACAACATTTTTACACAAGACTCCAAGAGAGATTGCACCTTCTAGCAACCATTATATCATGGCCACAACATTATTACACAAGACTCCAAGATAGATTGCACTTTCTAACAACCATTACATCATGGGATAAACATTATTACACAGGACTCCAAGATAGATTGCACTTTCTAACAACCATTACATCATGGGATCAACATTATTACACAAGACTTCAAGAGTATGCAAGACACCAATACATTAGACATCAATATTATGACTAAAATGATAAAGTTTCCTTCGACTAAAATGATAAACTATCCTTCATTGAGCCCCTATGTTGACCAATAGAAACCAAATTTGGGAGGTCTAACACCTTACCCTCACACAAAAAAGGGCTATACACTTGTTGGGGTTTGAACATGGATTTTTTGCATGGTGATGCATTGACCCAACCATTAAAATACAATAAAACAAGTATAAAAGAAAAATATACAAAAAACATCAAGATTGACAAGTAGACATGTTATCAAAATAAACTTGATTAACAAAAGAATATTGCATAATGTGTTTCAATTAGATATGGAAACCCTTTACCATATCGATTAGTTGGGACTCACTTAATTTTAAAGTACATTTCAATGATTTAATTTACTTAAATATTAATGTTCACTAAAGTTCAAAGTTGGCTCATGGTGTTGTAAGGAAAATAATATATAAAGATGACAAGGGAAAGGAAAATGCACGTCCCAATACAAAAAATCCCAAAAAAGGATAAAGAAAAAGATAATACTAGGGGGCCACCTAGTCCAACGAGATGGGAACAATGAACAAGCTCAAGAAGAAGGACGTCCCTTAGTCAAGGCATGCCACTCTAGAGAAGCACTTCTAATATTCAAGGCTATAAAGAAATGTTTGATTGACATGAGGCCATATAGACCATTAGGTCTACAATGCCTTGTATGTCTATCATGTCAGCTTGAAACCTAGCTAGGGAACCTCTTCTTTCTATTATAAAAGGGCTAAAAGTAAGAAGTAAACAACTTGATGCATGTCAACTTGGGGAACTAACCTCTTGTAATTTTTAGGTAAATATTGAACATATTTGAAGGAAGACGGTTAAGCATATGTAGTCCTCGTAAGCCATGAATGTTTGGAGAGAACCAACTGAATGTCAAAAGTAATAAAAGAACCACCATCTGATCTTGTATCAAGGAAAGCATTGGAAGACTCAGTGGTTGAAGTTTTAGGATCTAAGGAATATATTTGGAAATTGTGATTATCTTAAGGAACATGGTGATTTATGTCAATATGAATATGGTGGGAGAAAACTCTAAGCTAGGCAAGAGGGAGCCTTGAGTTGTAAAGTAATTGGAGTGTATTGTACCTTGGGTCTAAAAGAGTGTATTGCTACACTCGAGATAAATGTATGAGTAGCGTTGATGTCAAAATGTTTGTCTAGATCTTGTGTAGAGAAAGTAAGATTTGTGAACGTTCCACGAATTTTCTAATGGATCCCCTCATTTATTTATTTTCTTTGAGAGATTGGAAGTGTTCAATGAAAATCTATATTGGGGTGGTACGTTGTTATAATAATTAACCCCTAAAATTGAATCACAAAAAGAGATCTTTAAAAAATATATAAATGGACATTTACTTAATTATATTTGAAATTCTTTCATTTTTTCATATCTAGAAGAATTGGTAACTCCTCGAGATTACAAGGGAAGACCCCAATTCAAAGTGGCTTAGATGCTAAAATTACAATGTAATGGTCCTATTATGAAATGACCAACACTATTCACTTACCTTTTAAAAGAGATAACGTTGCAATGAGCTAATCCCAAATATATGATTTATAAGGACATCATCCTTATTTATAGCTAGCTAGAAAACCCTAGTCATAACCAAATGCTAAAGGAGTGTGTTGGAATTGTAGCAAGAAAAGGCTCCATTTGACTTGTGCCTTAGTCAAATAGAGAAATTCGATTTTCCACATCAGCAGGATGACATGGATAGCAGTTAGCTGGATTGACATGCCTTTTTCTTCTAGTTAAATTAGTACATTCTAGTTATAGGCTAGAAGTAGCCTTTGTGCATGGGTTGATTTCTAAAATATAGCAATCTTGTGGAGTTATTGTTAGTTAAACTCAGTTATCTTAGCTCTAGTCATTAGTAGAGTTAGTAGGAGTTTAGTTGAGTAGTAATGATTGTTGTTAACTCATTCATCTCTTAGTTAAATGATAAATTTACCAAAAAATACCCCTAGTCATGCATGGAATTCGAAATACCTAGTTGAGGTGGAGGAAAAAGAACATTGTAATTTCAATTATATACTAGCTGAGTGTACAGGTTTTGTATCACAACAGGTGATCTATTACTTCAGGATTTGGATAGGGAAATAGGGAATTCTCCTGGTTTTTAGGGGCTAATCTCCTCAATGATTGTGCAAAGAAATAGGAGAAAAACATTGGCCCATTTTGGATAAGTGTTCATCATAGAAGGTCAATGAGCAGGAAATTGCAGTGCGCGGTGTGCTTCAGGATTGAAGCAAGACATTGTAATTTATCCATATTCTCATATGAATTAATGCAAAGTAGCAGAGGAGTTTTTCCCAATTGGGTTCCCCTATAAAATCATTGGGTTCGTTGTGTTTTGATGGTTGCATGTTATTGCATGTGTTTCTATCATGCGTTTGTATTTCTGCAAAATAGTAGAAGAATTTTTTGTCTCTTGATTTCAGCTCAATTTCATTAACAATAGTAAATTTATTGCAATTTCTACACGGTAATAGAGCAACATAAGACTGCATAGAAACTATATTTTGGTCTTCTCTCAAAGAAATTTTGAATAGCATATTTGCGGTGCAGGAATTGTTCTTCAGTGTGGGAATAATATCCTTCTATGGATTGAGGCTTCAGTATGCATTAGAGGGCACCTCAAATTTTTGTGCTTGGAAAGATAGGATAGAATCTATCCTGGATGAAAATGGAGTATGGGAATATACACAAACTAATATTTCAAAACTAGAAGCATCAGATGCACAAGCACTTGGTTAGTGGAACAAATACACAACAAAATCTAGGAGGATTATTCTGGAGGGTGTTAGCGACCATGTGGTTTTGAAATTGCATGGAAAGGAGACTCCTTTTGAAAAGTGGAAAACTCTCACAGATCTATTCCAGAGCAGTACTTATGCCAGGAAATTTTCATTGAGAGACAAGATCAAGGACATTCAGATGCAACAAAATGAAACCATTCCTCAATACCTATCCAGATTCACTCAGGTTTGATATGAACTTGGAGGAGTAGGAGAAAATGTGGCCTCGTCTAAACTTGTGAGATTATCACTCCTTGGTCTTCTGAAGTCCTGGCATAACATCAGGATTTGGTTAATGGAAGATACAAGCTACCAGATTGGGAGATACTTTGGTTTGATTTTGTGCAGGAGGAGATAAGAAGAAACACTAGTGATGGTGTCACATCCAGAGCTAAGGAGGAAGAATTTTTTTCCTTGGAAGGTAAGGGAAAGAAATCCAAGGGAAAGAAGGCCCAAGGCAAGGTATAATCTAGCTAGAACCAAGGCAAGAAGGACCTCAGAAAAAATAAATGTTTTCACTGCCATGAATATGGACATTATGCAACCAAGTGTCTGCACAAGAAATCCAGGAAGAAGGTTGCGGGAGGAGAAGAAGGTGATGTTATCACATCACAATTCAAATTGAATTTCATCCTTATTGCATGCATGGAAACTATTGTATGGGGTAGTGTATGGTACTTATATTATGGTGCTTCATATCATATGACAAGAATTAAGGAGTTCTTCAGTAGCTTAGAGGAGAAGGACCTACAGTTACACATAGATCTTGGAGATGATGGAATGTATAGTACCGAAGGGATTGACAATATCACATTTAAGAGGGATACAAGCTCCCATCCTCACTTAAAGGATGTAATGTGTGTGCAAGGTATGAAGAAAATTCTGGTTTATGTAGTTGTAATTGAAAACCATGGATATGATGTAATGTTCAGTAAAGGGAAATATTTCTTGAAGCATGTTGCTACTAGAAAAGTAAAATTGTTGTTTGAGTTAAAAATATATACAATATAGAGGTATATTTCACCATGAATGCAGTTATACCTCTAGGAGTGAGGTGGTGTGATGTAGAGCCTTAGTCCCAGAATTGCAAAGATTTGGGCAGGATCCATAGGAGAGTAGTAGAAATTGCAGTATACTATTCTCATGAATCATTACCCTTGCTACAGGGGCTCACAATATTATGTTGTTGATCTAGATTATATCATTATATTATTTTTCATCCATCTCGATGCATTTGGAGTGGAAAAAAGTGGAGGAATCATCTCATGGGATTGTTTTTACTAACAGGACCCAATTTGGTGAAATGAGGTTTGAAACCTTCTAGGAGAATTTTGAGGCATCAAATGAAGTTTTTTGGGGGTAAAACTTTGCCTCTTCGGTGTGGCATCATTTCTGACATGTTGTTCTACACATATATATATTTCCAACAGTGCAAGAAGTGTGTCAATCAGAGTATGTGTGCAAAATTTATGCCACTCAGAAGTTGACCTTCCTATTTTCGCACCTATAGTTCATGAAGATGTCGCGCCAACCCCCATTATTCATGGAAAATGGGCTACTCACATGTTTGTGATGTAAAAGACTCTAGAAGATTCTATTTTGTAACTCTAGTTAAGATTTGACGTAGTCAAAATTAACCACGAGTAGGCTATCCAGTTGCGTTATAACTGGGCCACTAGGAGGAAGAGGCATTCCATTATTTCGAGAGAATTTTGTTTTTCGACTAAGAAAATATAGTTAGGAGAGATAGGAGGCAGAGCAAAAAGAGAGGATATGTGCATTGTAGCAATGCATGAGCCATAAGCATTACTTCTTTGTACCTGTAGCTATATTTCCAGACAGAGAAAGAGAGCGAAGCGACCTCACCTTCCAATTGGGTTTTCTCCCGAAAGGGTTTCCCAAAGCATATTTTGTGTCTTGTGTATGTGTGTGAGAGAGCTTATTTTTTCGTTATCTATTTTTATGGATAATTTCCATTTGCATGGACGTTCTAAGGTATGTTCCCTTTGAGATACTGGAAAAGGTGGGTGATAATGCCTCACGACTCATTTTACCACCATATATGAAAATTTACTCTGTTGTGAATGTAGAGAATTTGAAACTCTATGAGCCTTCCATGCTAGATCAGGAAGAGGAACCAGTCCTACCTTCTGTGTAGGATTTGGCACCAGAAGCTCAGAAAGAGTTGATAGAAGATGCAGTTTTGCAGAAGAGGTCCAGAACTATAAGACAAGGGTAGCATGACCTTTGGCATATTGGATTGAAGGGACAACTTCCAGGTAAAGCTAAATGGTGCACCGAGAGAAAGTGGAGGAAAAATTTCCTCACCTCATTCAGTAAAAGATTTTGGGGACCAAAAGCCTCCCAAAATAGGGAGGTGTGATCCGTATTGGATCATTATATTGTTTGTCATCCATCTCGATGCATTGGAGTGGAAAAAAATGGAGGAATCAGTTCATGGGATACCGATGAGACCCAGTTTGGTGAAACGGGGTCTGAAACCTTCCTAGATCGTTTTGAGGCATCAACCGACATTTTTTGGGGGTAAAAATTTGTCACAATATCGCGACACCATTTCCTATTGTTCTACACGCAGATATATTTCCAACGACATAATAAGTGCGTCAATCTGAGTTTGTATGCAAAAGTTAGGCCACATAGAAGTTGACCTTCCTATTTTCACACTTAGTCGGGGTGAGCCCCCATTATTCATGGAAAAGGGGCTAGCTACATGTTTATGATGTAAAAGACTCTAGAAGAGTCTATATCTTTGTGAGTGTGGAAACTGTGGGTAGTCCTCTATCCTCTATATAATTACAATTTACCCTAAAAAAATTCATAATTTACTATAACTACAATACTACTATAAGAATTATGTAATAGATAATAGTTTTTTCTTTAAATTAAATAAACATTTTCACTCTTACTATTCACCTAATAATTATTGATAATTAAATTAAAATTTTAAAAACTCTATAAACACATATCAACATAATTACAATAAAAATTAAATAAAATATATCATTAAATTTAAATGATATATTTATTTCATAGATTGTCAACACATGATGTATCCTATTTAATAAAAATGATTTTATAAAAAAAAGGTTTGGATGTATCCTATTTAATAAAAATGATATTATAAAAAAATGATTTTATATAAAAATATTTGGTATATTTCCATGACACAGACTTCTTTATTTTATTTAAATTTATTCTCCAAAACAGGGGTTCTCAAACCTTACATTGTACCTTAAGAAACTTTATCTTCAATAAAATATCTTGAAAGATAAACTATTTAACTATTACATCAATTAAAAAAAACCAAAAAAACAACTCCGTATCAATATGAAACATTAAATCTTTATGATATTATATTAAATTTACATACACAAAATAGTGTGATGGATAGAAATTTTCATAATAAAACTGTGTTAATATACATTTTAAATCACTCGAATTATATTAAAAAACAAAATAAAACTTATATTATATTTAAATAAAAAAACTAAAACAGCTTTAATGTATAGATCCAACCGTAAATATGAATTGAGTTCCAGCCGAATATTATTATAAATTAAATCTAAATTAACTACAAATCCAGAAAAAACAAACAATTCATATTATATATTTTACAAACAAAAATCAAATACATCTTTAAATAAAATTCAAAATACATATTTATTTTACTGAAAATTTGGATTTACTAAAGAGGTTAAGCTTTTCGATGTATAACTTCGAATAAATGAATTTACCTTTTCTTTAAAAAAAAAAATAATCTCCTCAACCTAAATTGCCCCACTGCCCCACTTATTCATTCACTCCGGTTTAAACTAAACTGTTAAAATTTGGAATATGATGCAGTGACTTTCTTCGTTAAAAAATCTGAAATATAATGAAATGATAACAGTTCCCCATTTTTGCAAAAGTTGTTATAGTAGATTCTCAAAATAGATAAGCTAGAAAATGCATTTTAGTCTCATCGTTCTGAAAAAATTGACAACACGTGGTAATGAATATATTTCATGGCAGCTTCGTATTGCATTGGGTAGATTATTCAGAGCATGAAAATAACAATTTAGACTGAAGACAGTGACATTAAGCTTTAGCAGGAAACATGGCGAAAATGAAGGAATTACCTGACTTTCTATTTACAAAGGCAAAATTCTTCAAAGTGCAGTTTTGATGCCATTAGCTTACCTTTTAATAGTTCCCTGAAATTAAATTAATACGGTGGTTGCTAGATCTTGATTTTATCATCATAACTGAATAACTTTAATGCCGAATTTATTTTGGAACGCAGAAATGCCGTACTGATGTGCACCACGAACTAAACTGACCAAAAATAAAGAGTTCAGTTTCTACATGTGCACATTAGCTTACCTTTTAATAGTGGATTCCAAAACCAGTTACTCATCACTGTGCAAAGCATGTCTTCGACGCTGAGATCGAAGACAACACATAAACCTTTTCACATGGTTAAGATATGAAGGAGCTTGCATAGCAATAACAAGTTTGTCCATATTCAGATCAAAGGAGTGAGGTGATGCGATGTAGAGCCTTAGTCTTAGAATTGCAAATATTTGGGCAAGGTCCATAGGAGAGTAGTAGCACTTGCAGTGTACTCTTCTCATGGATCATTACCCTAGCTACAGGGGCCCACAATATTCTGTAGTTGATTTAGATTATATTATTATATTATTTTTCATCCATCTCGATACATACGAAGTGGAAAAAAGTGGAGGAATCATCTCTTGGGACTGTTTTTACCAACATGACCCATTTGGTGAAACTAAGTCTAAAACCTTCCAGGAGCATTTTGATGCATCAAATGAAGTTTTTTGGGAGTAAAAATTTTCATCTTTGATGTGGCATCATTTCATGTTATTCTACACACATATATCTTTTCAACGACGCAAGAAGTGTGTCAATCGGAGTCTATATGCAAAAGTTATGCCACTTAGAATTTTACCTTCCTATTTTCAAACCTATAGTTCAGGGGGATGTCGCATCTGTTGGGCCCCAGATTTGTATACTTTCTTCTCTCATTTTTACCCTACCTTTCTATCTCTTTGTGCCAATTTTTATCTTAAAAGCATGAGGTAAAACCCTTTCTCCTATCTTTTATGGGATATTTGATTAATGATGTACTTGTCATGGAGGTTTTACCTTTTTATGTATTAACTCCTATAATTCTCTATATTTGACTACAACAGGCGCGTCACGGCCACAAGACAGGGCACAACCCATAATTTTCCAGCACCTTCCTTATTTGCTGCTACAGCGTAACAACCATGGATGTATCAGCATTATCTTTGGCTTTCTTACAGTTCCCTGTTGGGCAATCCAGTGGCCATTGTAACAATATGTATTTTTGTAACAATGGAGTTGTTGAGAGAAATTGGGGGATCTCAGGGCTATGGTATAAAGAAGCCTACGGGTTGCGAATCGGGGATCCTTACACATATACAGATCTTGTAATTAATCTTCTTATTATTAATTGAATACACATCAGCTCGTTGTTCCTTATATAATCCTTGAGTTTCCACAGCCCTGATCCAAGAGTTGGGCCCACTCTTGTGATCAGGTGCTACGTTCTTCTTTCTTTTCTTTCAGAACTGCATTTTGTGTGATTCTTTAATCGTTGTTACAGTTACGTTTATTGTTGTGGATGTTTTTTATTTCTACAGTTTATTTATTGTTATTACAATGGTATTTGTGTTATAGATTAAACCTATGATTCAGAGCAGACCATGTGCTTGTATATGCATATACTTTGTCGTTAGTCTTGAAATAAATAACGCCCTCGGGTTGATAATTTATGTGGGAAAAAGATTGAATCTTGATTATATCCGGACACCAAAATTTTGGCGTCGTTGCCGGGGAAGGCTAACAAGTGCAAGAACAGGATCTGTAGTAGATCTCAGAGTCGATCTCTCGTCTTGAGGTGGGAATCTATTGCTCAGCTTCAAGTCCTGAGTGTAAGTGCCTTGTATTTTCTTTTTGCTTTCCTTATTTCCTGATTTTTGTATCATTTTGTTTTCTGTAAAAAAAATTTAAACCCTCGTCTTGGGGAAGGTGTTTTATAAAACCTTGCCCTAAGTCCTGGGCATAGTTCAGTTTTTCTTTCCTATTGTTTTTATTTTTTCTGTTTTTCTTTTAGGGGCCAATTTCTCATCCTGGGGAGGGTATGTTATTACTCTGCTCCAGGTCCTGAACTTTGATTTCTTTTCTTTTGTTATCTTGTTTTATTTTATGTGAATCTCTTCTCTCGTCTGGGGGAGGAAGTTATATTTCCTACTTCGGGGCCTGAGCTATTGATTGATTTTTTTAATGAACCCCTTCCATAATTTGTATGAACAAAGATCCGAACAAGAGGGGTAGAGGAAGACCCCCAAAGAAAGGGAAGGATTTGGGGAGGAAGACGTATATTCAGGAAATTATTGAAAAATCTAGATCTGAGGCATCATCCCGTGCTGCTGCTAGGGTTAGGGTTCAGACGAAGTCCGAAGGGCAGTCTGTGGAGCAACCAGTGCCATCCACGGTACCAGGAGATGTTCGTTCTACTGCAGAAGATTTAATAAACATGGTACTAGTGGAAGAGAAATCCTTATCAACAGTAGAAGGGGAAGAAGTGGCAAGTAAGGGATCAGAAGAATTGAGCAACTCTAACTGGGAAGAAGAACCTCAAAAAGGGTTTTTGTCCCCAAGAGACCAAGGCAGCGCTGTGAAAATTCATGTTGCTGAGTTAGGAGACTCTGATCTGGTGAAGGAATTTTTGAAGGGCTATGAGTTACCAAGGGACCAGGGGAGTGCGGTGCAACCACCTTCGGTTGAATCACTCCAGATACCGGCTGTGAAACCAACCGAAATTCCAAGTGAGTATTGGAAGATCTTTATGGCACCTGTATGTTCATCCATTAACTTTCCTATAGGAAATGTTACAGGCGATGCACCAATGAGACCCATACCTTTGACAACCTTGCCTAGTTTTCATGGGCTCTCTTCGAAGGACCCTGACATGTTCCTTTTTGAATTTTATATTGTTTGTTGAGGATACGACTATATCACTGATGCTCAGAAATTGAAAATATTCCCTGCTACCCTAAAAGGGATAGCCCTGAGATGGTTTATGGGTTTAGGGGGAAGCACGATTACTTCATGGGATGAAATGAAGAAAGCTTTCCTAGAAAAATATTAAGATTATTGTAAGTCTCTTGACATCAAGGAGGAAATATTCAAATTTTCACAGAAGGAAGATGAAAATATGGAGCACTGTGTAGAACGATTTAAATACATACTGCAAAGGTCCAGACATAGTGACTTGGATAAGGACATCTTAAAGATCATCCTTCTCAGAGCACTCAGAGAGGACTCTCTGCAACTCCTGAATATAGTGGGTAAAGGAGATATCTCAAAAGAAAACTTTGAAACTATCTATGATTATTGTATCAAATGTTCAAGGGGGGCTGCAAGAAGTGGACAGGGTATCCGGTCATTAAAGACCTCCGGTGGAGGGGTCACAAAAGCAGAGATTGGAAATCTACTAGATAATCTGAGGATCGATATCCTGAGTACGCTATTATCCAAAATGGATACTTTACAGGCAAAACAGAAGCAGATGGAGTTGGATAAAACCATGGCCATATTCGGCGCTCATGATCCGAATGGAAAATGGCATCAATTCATGGTATTCATCTACCCATGTTATCCATCCACCCAT
This sequence comes from Pinus albicaulis, assembly GCA_034641835.2. Lineage (NCBI taxonomy): Eukaryota > Viridiplantae > Streptophyta > Pinopsida > Pinales > Pinaceae > Pinus > Pinus albicaulis. The sequence continues at coordinate 148,588,918 of CM076575.1, forward strand.
GGAATTTACCCATGGTATTGTAAATGGCATCGACCCATGGTATTCATCCACCCATGATATTTATTCGCCCATGGTATTGTAAGTGACCCATGGTATGTATCCACCCATGGTATTTATCCACACATGGGATTTACCCATGGTATTGTAAGTGGTATCTACCCATGGTATTGGCCCATGGTATCCACCTATGGTATTCTATCTCAAAAAAAGGCTATAAATAACAAGCCTCACTTTGTAAAAGGACAGATTTTCCACCACAATGTAGCTTCTATAGTTATTCTCTGTTTTAATAAAACAAGTTTCTTTGTGGTTTTATTTTGCAGTGTGTTCTTTTTTTTTCTGGCATTCTAATTTTGCAGATCTTGTCAGATCTATTTCAAATTTTTAGAACTTGGGGGCCTCCCCCCCAAGATCCGGATCAGTGGTATCAGAGCGGGTTTGTTTTTTCTCTGTTTTTCTTTCCATATCCCCAACGTGGCCAGGGTATAAGGAGTTCAACCTTGCAACCTCGACAACCCCCCATGGAGGAAGGAAAGAAAGACGAGGGAGCAGGAGATCCTGTCAAAAAATCTTGCTCGAGGATGCCCTCGAGAAACAGAGGAACGCGATGATGGACAATTTTTTTTTCAGATCCTTCAATGGCTTCCCACCGGTGGCACATCTACATCCAACACGTCTACCAACAGGTCCGCGACATCCTGGACAAATCCAACACCAAGTTCAGCAAAATTTCCCCCCCCATGGAGGAACTTAACGCAATGGAGACCATTGCTTCCTAAGGAGGGAGGAATGATCCAGGCGGATATCGGTGGCCTCCCACCTATTCCATTTGGACCCGCAGCATCAATTCTTTTAGTTTTTCAGCTTCAACGCAGCTTACTATTTTTAGCAGGTTTTCGGGTCTTGCACACCCAGAGCCGTTTTGGGGCATTAATAATCCAGGTGGATATTGGTGGCCACCCATCGAGTCCATTTGAGCCCCCAACATCAGTTATTTCAGTTTGTAAGTTTCAGCACAACTTACTATTTATAGAAGTTTTTCAGGTCTTAAACTTCCAGAGCCGTTTTGAGGCCCTAAACGACGTTTTTTGGGAAAACCAATGTTGCTCATTCCAAAGTTGTACTCATCGGACAGATCTTTCTAACGAGCTATTGAGCGCATCAAACGGAGATCGGATGCCAAAGTTACGTCCCTGGGAAGTTGAACCACCAATTTACCCAAACGGGGCCCACAAGCTGGGCTCTATATCTCATGCCAGGTTTTGGATGTTTCTATCTCTACATTGTTTCTCAACAATAAATAGGCCCTCGGGGCTAGGAGCCGACACATCTCTTCTCAGAGATAAGCGCGACCAGTGCCCTAGCTCGCCACATCTCTATCATGTCTGCATTGTAACACAGTTCAGGGGCGGGTAGCCACCACATCTCTTCTTAGGCATACGCTGCCAGTACCCTAGCTCATCTATTTCCATCATGTCTGTAATAGGCCTGCGAGCCTCAATGTAACACAGTTTAGAGGCCTGCGTACGCTACATCTCTTCTCAGAGATACACTACCAACGCCCTAGCTTGTTTCCATTATGTTTGTAAGCTTATTGCAATGATTCTTGTATTAATAAAATGAAGCATTATTTCTGTTGCATCTTTGTATCTATGGTTATATCTGTATTCTTTTGCGTTCCTGCATAAAATCCGGATCAGTGGTATCAGTGGCATAAAATCCCCATGGATGGAACTTCACACAATGGGGACCATTGCTTCTTAAGGAGGGAGGAATGATCTGATTGGAAAATGGCATCAACTCATGGTATTCATCTACCCATGTTATCCATCCACCCATGGAATTTACCCATGGTATTGTAAATGGCATCGACCCATGGTATTCATCCACCCATGATATTTATTCGCCCATGGTATTGTAAGTGACCCATGGTATGTATCCACCCATGTTATTCATCCACACATGGGATTTACCCATGGTATTGTAAGTGGTATCTACCCATGGTATTGGCCCATGGTATCCACCTATGGTATTGTATCTCAAAAAAGGCTATAAATAACAAGCCTCACTTTGTAAAAGAACAGATTGTCCGCCACAATGTAGCTTCTACAATTATTCTTTGTTTTAATAAAACAAGTTTCTTTGTGGTTTTATTTTGCAGTGTGTTCTTTTTTTTTCTGGCATTCTAATTTTGTAGATCTTGTCAGATCTATTTCAACTTTGTAGATCTTGGGGGCCTCCCCCCAAGATCTGGATCAGCTCAGTGCAGAAAGAAACACCCTTTGAAGGAATGCTCGCTGAACACGGTGGAAGCCTGCGCAATCTGCAAACAGACTCACGTGACCAGTGCATGTCCCTCCTTGCCCGGGCTGAAAGTGGTTTTCTAAGGAGAAAGCGAGGAAAGCCCAGTGGACCAACTATATTTCATGGGGCAGAAGAAACCATGGAAACCTCGACCACCAACAGTGAATCTAGGTATGTTTCAGGACCCATCCCAGTATTTTCATAATTTTAGTATGGGTCCCCAATCTACACCATTTTCAGCCATGTGGCCTCAATAAAAGTATCCCCCTTGGCAGCAATGGGTTCCTCAAGCCAGTCTGAATCCTTCATGGAATCAGACCTGGCGCGGATCTCCTCCCACTAGACAGTTTCCTCATCCTATGCCTCAGCAACAACTTTTGTTGCCTTCCAATTTACCCCAAGAAACCCATCCATTAGACCTCAGCTTCCTCTCTAGCCCAACCCAAATCCAAATAACAAAGGGGTTCAAAAAACAGATACGTTGAACCTTCCATCCTACAGCATTTATATCACAGGGCTCAATGAGATAAATCTACGATCTGGTTGGGTAGTAGATGCACCTACTTCACCCATTATCACAGAACAACTTGACGGTGAAAATACAGAACCAGAACAAAGAATAGTGAGGGAGAATGTAGATCAAAACATAATAAACCCCGACACCTCCCCAAGTTGTTCCTAATCAAGGTCATTTAACATTTCCCCCATATCCTGAAAGATTGACCTTGAACAAACCATACCCTCAAGCAGAATTTGATTTTCTATGGGAACTACATATTTTTGTTAAAATACCTCTTTCACAAGCTATGAGGGATGTACCTATTTATGCAAAGACTTTGAAAGAGTACTGCTCAAAGAAACCGAGTAGAAAACCTAAGGATCCATTAAATGTGCATGTAATGGGAAAACTATCCGATATCAAGTTAGGAAAAATCATGTCTGTAAAATATGAAGATCCTGGGAACCCGATTCTAACAGTACAAATTAATGGGATTGAAATCCCAAATGTACTGGTGGATTTGGGAGCAGCCATTAACATTATCATTGCTGAAATAATGAACACACTAGGACTTGGAAACATTAAATCAACCCCTACTATCCTGGAACTTGCAGATAGATCTATAATTAAACTAGTAGGGAAGTTAGAGGATGTGATCATTTCAGTAGATTCATGGCATTACCCTGTGGACCTCCTTATATTGCAGACTTGATCTTCAGTGGGTGTTCACCCATTGATCCTAGGAAGACCCTGGTTGGTAATTGCAGATGCCTATATAGGATGTCGGTCTGGACATATGATTATATCCAATGGGACAGTTACGAAGGACCTTAAGCTTTATTCTCCTACGAAGCCAAGCCCATTTGAAAAATCATCAACCAGTCAGAAACCTCTACTTGCAGAAGAGCCTGAACCTGAAAATGAAGATGTTAGACCAGTTCTCACTATTGGCCAGGTCCTTCGATTTAAAACAGAGACTGAAGATGATGCCATTAACGCCTTCATTAATGATTCCAGTTCTGTTCTCGATCGAACTCAATATATTCTAGAATCTGCTATGAGCTGTGAGGCATAGGAAAACATGGAACCAGAAGATGACATAGAATACATTCCTGTGGGGTTCCTGTGACCCCATTCTATGATAGTACTCCAATCGAAATTGAACCAAGGAAAACACTTAATATCAATCCGAACTTGTCTGAATCCCAAACCAAACAACTTTTGAAAGTCCTTCAAGAACATCAGGAAGCTTTTGCCTAGGATTATACCGACATGAAGGGTGTAGAAATTATATAACTAATATGTTATATATCCAAGATTCTCCTGATCACATTCTATTTTAACTTCATGCACAATACAAAATCTATTCCACCATTGATCATCACATGCGGAAATTAAATCAATTGTAAAGCACACATGAAACCATAAAAATTCACACACATTAACACAGTTGTTTTACAGGAAAGCCTGAAGCTAAAAACCCCAACTATTTGTATATAATATATGTCATAGAGATCATGTAACAATCCTCATACAAAGCTGATCATATCAAGCTCTCAGTACAATACAATCACTACACACTAATCAGGTCTGATCTAGCAAATCCATCCACCAATATTTTCCACCTGCTAGCCTGCCTCTACTGAACAATCCCTATTGAAGAATGGCTCTGAATGAACTCGAATCCACCTGGCTTTCACTGCGCAATCCTCATTGGCATCCCTACTGAGTGTTGAATGCAATCAATGCATCACTATAGTCACAACTGATAGTCATCTTGCCCTTTCACCTATCTCTCCACTGGTCTCCATTGAAACTGTCCATGCATTGTAGTTAACTGATGTATTCTTCAGTTGATTAACGAGTTAATATTTAGTGAATTAATTATTAATTAATTCACACCACTCTCACTAGTGTATCAATCAGTTAGACTAGATACAACTAGCTCAACTGTGTCTAACTGAGTTAAACTAAACACAACTCCACCAACTACTTCTATAACTCCACCAAACTTTGTCACATGAGTTATAACTGAAGTCCTCCATGCAATAGCTCCAGTAAACCCTCAGGAATAGTGTAATTCCTTCTGTCAGCTGCTGTGCCATATTTGTGCACTTAACTGAAGTGCTCTAAGAGAATAATATAATGTTTAGAGTCCTAATATTATTAAGACCTAATAATATTCGACATATTTATTTTTAGACTGGCAATATAAAAATAGATTCCACCCAATATGTTTAAAAATAGAATTCCATCTATTTTTCCAACTTGACCAACCATCCACAATGTAATATTCCCATTTTTTTGCAGCTCATGGGAATATTTCATTTTATTATCAGTTTGCTTTATTCATGAATAAAAGTATGTGAAGGAGGTTTATTAAACTCCTAAGTTGAGAATAAATACATGCCCAATGTGAAAGAGGACAAATATGGGCTATTATATTAAACACCCCTAAGTGTGAAAAATGGAAATTCATTTGAATGGGTCAAACTTGGCCCCACCTATAGCGCAGTTTGGAGAGAAGCTTATCCATCAAGCACAACGCACTTCTAGAAGAGGATCTCTTGTGTGAAAGAGGATAAGTTGAAGAATGTGGTTTACGGTTTTGGCAAGCCGGTGTTGGCAAGCCCTCATGTTATGAATAGAAGGAAAGACAACAAGCAAGGGTTGTTGAAGAATTTGAGAAGTTGTTGCAACAACTCTATTCTCTTGGCTGTTTAGCCTAAGGGAAGAGGATTTCCTATTTAGTAATCCTCTCTTCTTCCATGGAGTATCTCTTTGGAGGAGATTGTGATGCATCTCTCCACTATCCAGCATTATGGCCAAGCTTCATCTCTATAGCAGCGCTAGTCCTGTTGAGGGCTTTGCAGCTGCTTGTGAGTTGCAGCAAGTGGGTGAACTAGATCTGCAAGATCTAGTTGTTTAGAGGAGATTTCTCTCAGGGAGGGTGTCTTGTGACCACCCAGAAGAGGATCTCACTCTCATTTCACTTTCAGATCTATAATTTTATCTGTTGTATCATTTCATTCAGGCTACTGCGCAGTCCCTTCCATGAACTGCGTTATTTTCATGTACATGTTTCACTGCTGTCTAGATTTCTCATTGTACTAGCTTTCTGGTGATTGAGGCTTGCCTCTCACTTTGAAGATTTGTAAAGTAGCTTGGTGATCTATTCATGTTCAGATCTGATATGTAATGTAATGAAATCTATCTTCATAAATCTCTAAAGTTTTCTGCAGTTCAATATATTAAAAGCTATATCTACACTTTATTATGCAATATTTTGATAAAACCCCAAGGGGATCTTGTTAAGAAGGTTGATTAGTTTCCAGATCTAGTATGGATCTAATTTTTCAGTCATATATCAGTTGTATATCTGAGTTTTAACCTACAGCAGCTAAAGCTCCTCATATAAAACGTTGTCAAGTTTTTCTGCAGCTTTTCCATGTGTTATTGCTACAATTTCTAAAGGATTCTTGCTCTTGCTTCGTGTAAATTAAATTCTTCCACAAAGGAACTTCATTATGAATCTGATTTCTTGTTGGCATACTGTAATATGAGTTTAATGGCTGATTTCCAGTGACTTCCAGTAGAAACTGTGCAATCCCTGAAGGAGGGTTTCTTTATTAATTTAGCCCTCTCCCTTAGCTGATTCTCAGCTAGTGTTGATTGTGGGAGATCTGTTTAAGCCCTATAAACCCATTTTTTTTTGCTAAAACTCTGTATGGAGGTCCCACACAGCCTAAAATAAGGGAACTCAGCCCTTTTCTACATTATTTTAACACTGGCTTACTTATACAACGTCCTCCTTGAGCTTATTGCAAATTTTCCTGAGAGTGGAATTTCCCGCTTCTTCCTTGTTTGGTTTTTGCTTCTCTTTTGGATCCATTATTTAGATCCGTAGATATAAGGTTCCTAAGGGCAAAAAAATCTAAGAGGAGTGTGTCATTCCCACACTTGCTGTGTTTCACCAATTTTCTATAGACAGAGTCTGGAACGGGCTAGGAAGCCTCTAGTTTTCACCCTCTCTTTAGAGGTGATATAATCAGTAAATGCCCTACCAGTATATCTCTAGTTTAGATCTATTGGTGTGATTCCATAGTGGAATATCTTAAGATATTCCCTACTGAGCCTGATTTTCCCCATTTGGAATATTACAGTGGTATTAGAGCATGATCTCTAGCATAGCCTGTGAGATCAGGCTACCAGTGAATCAAAGAGCAGAAGCAGAGAACAACTTGATGGAGTAGATGAGATTATTCTCATCATTTTTCAGATCTAAGAAGGGCCTCTCCCAAGAGGTAAATTAGAAAAGAGAAAGAAGAAGCACCGAGACTCCTAGAAGGTTTCGAGAAGAAGCAAGTTGCAATAAGAGCTACATGAGATTTCAAGAAGAAGAAGGAAGCCCTAGCACTTCCTATCAGCAAAGTAGAAGACCAGAGGATCCTAGATCTCCTCATAGATCCACTATGTCCACTTTCTTTGAAGAAGGTGAGAGGTATAGTAATGAAGATGATAGATGCAAAGAAAATCCTAAAGGGTTTCAAGATGAAGAGGAAGAACTATACACTTCCTGTCATCATAAGGCAAGGAGAATGACCGAAGAAGAGATCTCATTGCCTCTTTTTCAAACATTGAAGAGTACTGAAGAAAATCTCAAGGAGCTTGAGGAGGAGAGGAAAAAGATGAGCTACAAAGAGACATCTCCCAAGGAAACAAAGGAGAATGTCAATCTTGTCACTTTGGGAAAGAGATCTCCATTTTCACTACTTGCTGCTAAGGAGCTTGCATCTAGAGAAGAGGCACTTGCATCTTTCCAAGGTAGTCTTGAGTTCTTATCATATGGGGTCCCATGCATAAATTAGGAGATGCATGAGGAGGAGAAGAGAGATTCCAGCGCTGGTATACTCGAAGGAAGGAAGCCATCATCCTTGCCAGCAGTTGGAGACATCATTGATCCGGATGGAGGAACTCTTTTGTTCTATCAAGTGGTTCCTACATATCAGTTGATCCAAGGTATGCATAAGATTTCAACACATATTATTTCAAGAGCCATGCATAGCCAGGGGTTAGATCAAGGTGTTGATTTGAAGAAAAGATATATCACAGCGCTGTCACTTAGTGACTGTGACAAAGAGGCTTCATCATTCTTGGAGCATGTTGAAGGTTCTGCAGATCCAAAGCCTCATTGGTTTTGGAAGACCATACATGAGAGGAAGGTCTCAATAAGAGATCTCAATAGAGATGCATTTCAGTATTCCATGAGATGCAAAGTTCTTCAGTGGGTTAAAGGAGATGGTATTTTGCAAATGGAGAATGCCATGATTATGCAGCACATCTCTCAACTTCCATATTTCAGTGAGTGGATGAGGATGGTGAGCAAGGGTCACATGATCACTTGCAGACATATATGGACCAGCAAGCTTGGTTACGCTGGTTGCCCTTGGGAGACTCCTATCACTCTCAAAAGGCACCTATTTTTCTTATCTATGCCTTGAAGAGAATTTATGAAATGTATAAGGAAGCATGGAAGCGCTAGTTGCTTTGGGGTAAGCATGATCTCTACCCCACAGATTATCATTCTCTTATCTCATGCTTGGTGCACCATTAGTAGATTCTATGAAGAGGAAGCATGGATGATGTGATTTTTAGAAGCAGAGTTGGACATCACATGTTAAATCTTATGTCAATGTATTCACCTATGCTTGGAGTATATCTCATATGTCCCCATGCATTTCTGTTGGAGGTATATTTCATGCATGAACTTTGGCTTGGGAGGAGGGATGACTCCCACATGATTTGGTATGAGGAGCTTGCTTGTACTATGTTGATGAGGCATTCTACATGTTCATCATTGTGTTGTTGCTCCAAGATCCATATGTTGATGAGGCAAGAAGGCTGCAAAGTCCTTGTTGCTATGGATGCTTTTGGGTGAATATGGCTGCTACCCAATAGCTCATTATTTTATGAATCATGCCTTGAATTTCAATGTTATGTTGCAGCAAGAGAAGGCATGTACAATTTGGTTTCACTTGAGAAGGTATGGACACCACATGACATCTCCTATGTCTATGTGTTTTGCATGGTGGGAAATTTGGCATGATCATCTCAAGATGTGCATTTATGATGGTACTTTGTATTGGGCTGATGTGACATATCATATGTCCATTAGCATGGTTTGGTTTCATGATGCACATGAGGAGGAAAGAAGGCAGCAAGATCCCTTGTTTCTTTGATGCTTTTGAATGAGTATGGTGACCACCCAATGACTCATAATTTTCTGGTTCATGCCTTATGTATCAAATATAACTTGTAGCAAAGAAAGGCATGCACATCATCTTTTGGGAAGCATGGCTTGTCCACCTTACATGGAGAAGATGGAGGATGGCAGCAAAGGGCCTTGCTTTGGTGGTTGATTTTGGGAGAGTATGGTTTTACATATTTTGTTTACCCATATTACTCCTTTCCTTCTACTTTGCATAATGCTGAAATGATGGAGTTTGGATCCTATAAGGCCAACCGGGCTAAGAATGGAGGCATAGCAATGCTTATTCAAGTTCACAAACATGGGATGGAGGAATGTTCTACATGATGAAGATTTTTCTTTATGGGAGGAGCTACCTTACTTTATGTCTCACATGTGTTTGTGATGATGTTGGACATTATGTAATTGTCATATTGTACTTCATGGTAATAATAAGACATCTAACCTCACAGTTGGAAGTCATCTCATGCATTGGTAGGAGACAAATTTGGAACCAAACATACCTAACTTGTTGCAGCAAATGGAGGAAGCTTTCCTTATGTGGATGCCATTTGGAGGGAATAGATGGCTTGCATCTACAATAAGAGTTGCTTGAGGGAAAGCAACATTTTGCTAGGGGAGATTGTAATATTCCCAATTTTTGCAGCTCATGGGAATATTGCATTTTTATTATCAGTTTTATTTATTCATGAATAAAAGTATGTGAAGGAGGTTTATTAAACTCCTAAGTTGAGAATAAATACATGCCCAATGTGAAAGAGGACAAATCTGGGCTATTATATTAAACACTCCTAAGTCTGAAAAGGGGAAATTCATTTGAATGGCCAAACTTGGCCCCACCTACAGCGCATTTTGGAGGGAAGCTTATCCATCAAGCACAACGCACTTCTAGAAGAGGATCTCTTGTGTGAAAGAGGATAAGTTGAAGAATATGGTTTACGGTTTTGGTGAGCCCTCATGTTATAAAAAGAAGGAGAGGCGGCAAGAAAGGGTTGTTGAAGAATTTGAGAAGTTGTTGCAGCAACTCTATTCTCTTGGTTGTTTAGCCTAAGGGAAGAGGATTTCCTATTTAGGAATCATCTCTCCTTCCATGGAGTAGCTCTTTGGAGGAGATTTTGATGCCTCTCTCCACTATTCGGCATTATGGCCAAGCTTCATCTCTATAGCAACGTTGGTCCTGTTGAGGGTTTTGCAGCTGCTTGTGAGTTGCAGCAAGTGGGTGAACTAGATCTGCAAGATCTAGTTGTTTAGAGGAGATTTCTCTCAGGGAGGGTGTCTTGTGACCACCCGGAAGAGGATCTCACTCTCATTTCACTTTCAGATCTGTAATTTTATCTGTTGTATCATTTCATTCAAGCTACTGCGTAGTCCTTTCCATGAACTTCGTTATTTTCATGTACATATTTCACTGCTATCTAGATTTCTCATTGTACTAGCTTTCTGGTGATTGAGGCTTGCCTCTCACTTTGAATATTTTTAAAGTAGCTTGGTGATCTATTCATGTTCAGATTTTATATGTAATGTAATGAAATCCATCTTCATAAATCTCTAAATTTTTCTGCAGTTCAATATATTAAAATCTAGATCTACACTTTATTATGCAGTATTTTGATAAAACCCCAAGGGGATCTTGTTAAGAAGGATAATTAGTTTCTAGATCTAGTATGGATCTGATGTTTTAGTCATATATCAGTTTTATATCTAATTTTTAACCTACAACAGCTGAAGCTCTTCATATAAAACGTTTTCAAGTCTTTCTGCAGCTTTTCCATGTGTTATTGCTACAATTTCTGAAGGATTCTTGCTCTTGCTTCATGTAAATTCAATGCTTCCACAAATGAACTTCATTATGGAACTGATTTCTTGCTGTCATAATGTAATATGAGTTTAATGGCTGATTTCCAGTGACTTCCAGCAGAAACTGCGCAATCCCTAAAGGAGGGTTTCTTTATTAATTTAGCCCTCTCCCTTAGCTGATTTTCAGCTAGTGTTGATTGTGGGAGATCTGTTTAAGCCCTATAAACCCATTTTTTTTTGTTGAAACTATGTATGGAGGTCCCACACAGCCTAAAATAAGGGAACTCAGCCCTTTTCTACATTATTTTAACACTGGCTTACTTATACAGCGTCCTCCTTGAGCTTATTGCAAATTTTCCTAAGAGTGGAATTTCCCGCTTCTTCCTTGTTTGGTTTTTGCTTCTCTTTTGGATCCATTATTTAGATCTGTAGATATAAGGTTCCTAAGGGTAGCAAACTAAAATAGGAGTGTTTCATTCCCACACTTGCTATGTTTCAGAAATTTTCTATAGACAGAGTCTGGAACGGGCCAGGAAGCCTCTGGTTTTCACCCTCTCTTTAGAGGTGATATAACCAGTAAATGCCCTACCAATCTATCTCTAGTTTAGATCTATTGGTCTAATTCCATAGTGGAATATCTTAATATATTCCCTACTGAGCCTAATTTTCCCCATTTTGAATATTACACACAAATAGCATCCTGCAACTCATAGAATATCATCGACATGTCTAAAAATAGACATAGTCTAAAAATAGAATTTGCGCCAAAAATAGCCTGCGGGCCCACTTAGTGAAGGCGACTCTTTTCACTAAGCTCATCATCTTGTTAAATCTCAACACTCCCTCTCAAAAAGATAGGGATTATCTGCTACCCCGATCTTGTCTCTATGGTATTCGAATTTGCTCCTGGTGAGCGCCTTCATCAGAATATCTGCATCATGATCCTCTGTGGGAATGTAAGAAAGCAACATGATATTCTGCTGCATACAATCTCTGATACAATTGTACCGGATGTCAATGTGTTTAGATCTGTCATGAAATACTGGATTAACAGAGAGTTTAATGCAACTTTTATTATCACAATAGGATCTAAGTGTGAACCGAACAACCCGACCTAGATCTTCCTCATCCATATAGCCTCGCATGTAGCCAAACTTGCTGCCATGTACTCGGCCTCCACTGAAATAAGTGTCATGGATTTCTATTTCCTGTTGTACTAAGAAACTGTTGTAGAGTCGATACTGAATATCCCTCCAGATGTGCTCTTTCTATCTGTTGGGATCCCTGCCCAATCTACATCCGTGAAGCCATGCAGCTTCACCTCATCTGACTGTCTGTACCATAATCCATATCCTGATGTGCCTTTAAGATACCTCAATACATGTTTGCTTGCCTTCCAAAAGAGCTTGGTAGGCTTAACCATAGCTTTTGAAAGCTGGTTAAAAACATAGCATATGTCCGGTCGTGTATTGACTAGATACAAGAGCGAACCAACCAACTATAGATAAACAGTGGCATCCACTACCTCTGCCGATGTAGCATCCTCTTTCCTCCAACCACCAAGAAGAGGATTGTCGATAGGCTTGCAGCCTTGCATGTTTAACTTCTCCAGTATCTCCCAGGCATACTTTCCTTGAGACACAAACAATCCATCCTTCCGCTACCGAATTTCCAATCCCAGGAAATAATGAAGGAGGCCCAAGTCCTTCATCTCAAACTCCTTTACAAGATCTGCCTTGCATGAGTGTATCAATAGTTCATCACCTGTTAGTATCAAATCATCTACATAAAGTACAATGATCAGCAACTCACCCTCCACCACAATCTAGTATAGGTTCAAATCTGCCTCACTCTTGGAAAAACCAAGTCCGGTGAAATAACTGTCTATCCGTGTGTACCAAGCACAAGGTGCTTGTTTCAGCCCATACATCACTCTTTTGAGCCTGCACACATGCAACTCGCTGCTGAAGATTTCAAATCCTTCAAGCTGATCTATGTACACCTCCTCCTCAATGACTCTGTTGAGGAACACAGTCTTCACATCCATCTGATGAATGTGCCAACCCATCTGTGCTGAGAGAGAAAGGATGGTCCATATGGAAGAATACCTTGTGACAGGTGCAAAGGTTTCTTCATAGTCGATCCCCTCGATCTGTGAGAAGCCCTGGGCAACAAATCTTGCCTTGTACTTCTCGACGCTCCCATCAGCAGCTTGCTTCACTTTGTAAATCCATCTCGAACCTACCACTGATTTCCATTCTGGCCTTGGGACAATCTCCCATGCACTGTTTTTGACAATCGAATCATACTCTTCCACAAATGCATCTACCCATGCGGGATCATCCATAGATTCCTCGAAAGAGGATGGTTTTGTCACGATACACTTGCTCATAAGAGCCATGTATCCAGTAAATCGGTCAGGTGACTGTCTCTGTCTGCGCTATGATGTAGGGGCTCCTACATTCTGTGCTGCATCAAGATTCAGTCGCTCAGCTTCTGTAGTGCGCTTCCGCCCTCTGATGGTTGGCGCTACATGAGTGGTTTATTCCACTCCATGAACCTCCTTTTATGGCTGATCCACATCCTGAGGTTCATCTTTAGGAACTAGTAGCTCCTCATCTGCATGCAAGTGTAGCTCCCTCTCAAGCGACAACTTCATGGCTTTCTCCTCATGAAATTTGATATCCCGTCACACAACAGTCTTCCGACTGTCTGGAAAATACACACGATAATTGTGGGGTGTTTCTGTGTACCCCAAAAATATCCCAACCTCTGCAGTCGGCTCCAGCTTCTTCCTGGCATCCTTCGTCACATGAATGTAAACAGGTGAACCAAAAATCTTCAAATGAGAAATATCAGGCTTCTTACCCGAAAATGCCTCTTTGGGTGTACTCATGCCAAGTACTCTATGAGGACAACGGCTTTGCACATAAACCGCAGTGTTGCATGCTTCTGCCCACAAGTGTATGGGAAGGCCTTGATCATGCAACATCGCCCGTGCACCACCCACGATTGTTATATTATTTCGCTCCGCGACCCCATTCTGCTGTGGGTTATGAGGTGCTATGAGCTCTCTTCGAAATCCTTCTGCGCTGCAAAAGTATTTGAATTCTCCAGAGATGAATTCACCACCATTATCGCTCCTAAGAGATTTCACCTGCTTCCCCGACTCTTTCTCAACCGATGCCTTGAACTCACAGATCTTTGAGAATGTTTCACTCTTCTTCTGCATGAAGAAGATCCAGCACTTACGAGAAAATTCATCAACAAATATCACATAATACCTGTGCTTTGCTGTCGAAGCTACTGAGAAAGGTCCACACACGTCTGTCTGAATTCTCTCAAGGATCGTCGTGGCCCGATTATCCTTCTCATGAAAAGTGGTCTTCACAATTTTTCCTAAAATACATCCCTTGCACTGATCTGACTGCGCAAGTGTACCCTTGGGAAGCCTGGTAGAAATTTGCTGCAAATTTTTCAAAGTGCCATGGTGAAGATGGCCCAATCTCTTGTGCCACAATTCACCCTCATCCCGGCTCACCACTCCTTCTTCTTTGCCTGCCATTTTTGCACAGCCATCTACCTGCAATTGATAAAGGTTCTTAACTCGAATCCCTATCCTCCGGGTTTCACCAGTTTCTTTACTACGCAGGAAATCCTTTCCCTCGCTAAAAACAACATCATAGCCATTGTCTTCCAACATCGCCACTGAGATCAGATTCTTCTTCAATCTTGGAACATGCATGACATCCTTCAAGATGAAAGGTTTTCCAGACTCCCTCTCAAAGGAATGGTCTTGATACCAGTCGCACTGTATCTACCATCATCGCCCATCTCGATGTGCACTCCAATATCCTTCTCATCCAGATCAGTAAACAAATATTTGTCTCCAGTCATATGGAAATATGCACCACTGTCAAGAAACCACACTGATCCCATCACACTTGAAACCAAGCATACGATCAGCGAAAAATCCAGCTCAAGATGCGAGGCTAAGGCCTCTCCAGTTGTAGATCCAGCAGCTTGCTTATTTTTCTTCTCTTGTGGATAATTAGTGGCATAATGTTCGTGTTGGTGACAGTGAAAGCACTTCACCTTTGACAAGTCTTGCTTCTTGCCTTTTGCACCGGATTGAGAAGGATTTTTCTTTCCCTTCCCCTTCCTTGCTTTGGCAGCCAAAGCGCAATTTTCTTCATCTTCATTCTTCGAAGAAGATCCATCCTTGGTACCCCGCCTTATCTCCTCCTGCACAAGATCCGACCAAAGTTGCTCCCATCCCGACAGTTTCTCCCGATCATTGACAGAGTCCTCGTAGCTATGCCAACTCTTTGGAAGCCCAAGGAGAGATAATCTCACCAATTCTTCTTCATCAACAGTAACCCCCACACTTCCCATCTCATCCCTGCATTGGACAAACTTCGTGAGGTACTTGGGTATGTTGTTGCCTTTCTCCATTTTTATTTTCCTGAGTTTGTCTTTAAGCGCCAACTTCCTATGGTCGCTTCTGCTTTGGAACAATTCTGTCAAAGATTTCCACATCAAGAATGGAGAAGCTTTACCATGAAGGCTGGACACAATGTGATCCTTCACACATTCCAATAGAATCCTTCGACATTTTTCTGTCTTCTTTTGCCATGTGTTAATTGCGGCATCATCGCTAGAAGCAAGTTTTCGAATTTCTGCATCTATGAACTCCTTCAACCCATTATCATCCAGCACCGCCTCCATCCTGTCCTTCCATGCAATATAATTCGAGCTGCCCTTAAGGGAATAATCGAATCGCAATCCGTTGAAAGACATTTCAATGAATGCTCAACTTCGACACCAAGAAAACACTGCAGCAAATTCGAATTCCACTAGCACAAAACTCAACCACTTCAATAATTGCAATTTCTCTGATCAATATCGCTCTGATACCATGTATAAATTATATAACTAATATGATATATATCCAAGATTCTCCTGATCACACACTATTTTAACTTCATGCACAATACATAATCTATTCCACCATTGATCATCACATGCGGAAATTAAATCAATTGCAAAGCACACATGAAACCATAAAAATTCACACACATTAACACAGTTGTTTTATAGGAAAGCCTGAAGCTAAAAACCCCAAATATCTGTATATAATATATGTCATAGAGATCATGTAACAATCCTCATACAACGCTGATCATATCAAGCTCTCAGTACAATACAATCTCTACACACTAATCAGGTCCGATCTAGCAAATCCACCCACCAATCTTTGCCACCTACTAGCCTACCTCTACTGCGCAATCCCTGCTAAAGAATGGCTCTAAATGAACTCAAATCCACCTAGCTTGCACTGCGCAATCCTCATTGGCATCTCTACTGAGTGTTGGATGCAATAATTGCATCACTATAGTCACAACTGATAGTCATCTTGCCCTTTCACCTATCTCTCCACTGGTCTCCATTGAAACTTTCCATGCACTATAGTTAACTGATGTATTCTCCAGTTGATTAATGAGTTAATATTTAGTAAATTAATTATTAATTAATTCTCACCGCTCTCACTAGTGTATCAATTAGTTAGACTAGATACAACTAGCTCAACTGTGTCTAACTGAGTTAAACTGAACACAACTCCACCATCTACTTCTACAACTCCACCAAACTCTGTCACATGAGTTCTAACTGAAGTCCTCCATGCAATAGCTCCAGTAAACCCTCAGGAATAGTGTAATTCCTTCTGTCAGTTGTTGTGCCACATATGTGCACTTAACTGAAGTGCTCCAAGAGAATAAGATAATGTTTAGAGTCCAAATAATATTAAGAGCTAATAATATTCGACATATCTATTTTTAGACTGGAAATCTAAAAATAGATTCTGCCCAATATGTCTAAAAATAGAAGTCCATCTATTTTTCCAACCTAACCAACCATCCACAAATAGCATCTTGAAACTCATAGAATATGATCGACATGTCTAAAAATAGACATAGTCTAAAAATATACTTTGCACCAAAAATAGCTTGCGAGCCCACTTAGTGAAGGCGACTCTTTTTACTAAGCTCATCATCTTGTTGAATCTCAACAAAGGGTATCCCTGCTGGCCTATGCACTCATCATATTTACATTAAGGAAGATTGCCACCCTGTAAAACAGCCTCAACGGAGGATTAACCCTGCTCTCAAAAATATTGTTAAATAAGAATTACAAAAATGGTTGGATGTAGGATTCATTTATCCCATCTCAGATAGCCAATGGGTATCCCCGCTAGTTATCGTCCCAAAAAGAATGGTAAATGGCGGATCTGTGTAGATTACAGGGAATTAAATAAGGCAACCCAAAAAGACCATTTTCCTTTGCCATTTATTGACCAAGTCTTGGACACCGTGGCTAGGAAGAAGTTCTTCTCATTTCTAGATGGATTCAGTGAATATAACCAGATCCAGATAGCCCCGAAAAACTAGGATAAGACAACTTTCACATGCCCATGGGGAACCTTTGCATATATGGTCCTTCCATTTGGCCTATGTAATGCTCCTGCTACCTTCCAGAGGGCAATCTTAGGAATTTTTTTTGATTTGGTCGATGATAGTGTTGAAATCTATATGGATGATTTTACTCCATATGGGAATTCATTTGAGGAGGGATTGGAAAATTTGGAGAAGGTACTCAAAATATGTGAACGGACCCATGTATCGTTGAGTACAGATAAAATTCCATATGATAAGGGAAGAAGGAGTAGTATTGGGACATTTGCTCTCAGCTGCTGGAATTCAAGTTGATCCGGCTAAAGTAGAGGTAATATTACATTTTCTGGTACCCAAAACACCCACACAGGTACACATCTTTCTTGGTTGTGCTGGTTATTATAGGTGCTTTATAGAAAAGTTTTCTAAAATAACACATCCGTTATTTCAATTGCTAACAAAAGATGCATAATTTTTGTGGACCGAAGATTACGAGACAGCTTTCACGAAAATTAAAGGGTTGGTGTGCACGGCCCCAATCCTTCGAGGACCTAATTGGGCATTACAATTTCACATACATACTGATGCTTCTCAGACAACAGTAGGGGTTATTTTAGGATAGCAAGTAGACAAAACACCGTATGCAATTTACTATGTCAGCAAGAATTTAATTCCTGCTGAATTAAACTATACAGTGACAGAAAAGGAATTCTTAGCGGTCATTTATGCTATCAATAAGTTCTGACACTACATCACCAGGTATTCTACTATTTTCCATATTGATCACGCAGCAATTAGGTATTTGATGAATAAACCCATTACTCCTGGCCATGTTACGAGATGGTTACTATTGCTTCAAGAATTTAATATTACAATAGTAGATAAGCCAGGAAAAGATAATGTAGTAGCTGATTTCCTATCTAGAATGGATAATAATGATGAATGCACATCAATAGAAGATAGTTTCCTCGATGAACATCTTTTTGCAGTCTCTACTAAACCTCCATGGTATGCATATATTGCTAACTATCTTGCTACAGGGAAAGTGCCTCCTCATTTGTCATATAGGGAACAGTGAAAGATTATTCATCATAGTGCCTGATATTCTTGGATGGCAGGGTACCTTTTTCATACAGGAGCAGATAAGCAGATCCGGCGCTGCGTGTCTGAAGATGATGTCTATGAAATATTGAAAGCTACCCATGATGGCCCTTGTGGAGGGAATTTCATGGACAAAAGAATAGGCCATAAGGTGCTACAAATGGGATATTACTGGCCTTCCATTTTTCGTGATGCTCAGAATTATGTCAAGAGGTGTGATAGTTTCTAACATATGGGGTAGCTTGGTAAAGCAGATGAAATGCCTTTGTAGGCACAGCTAGTTCTCAAAACTTTCGAGAAATGGGCTATTGACTTCGTTGGACCCTTTAACCCACCCTCCCAGCAGAAAGCCCATATCTTGGTCTGTACTGATTACGTTACTAAGTGGGTGGAAGCCAAAGAAGTTGTGAAAGCAACAGAGCAAGTAGTCTAAGATTTTTATTTGAATAATTTTTTTCTCAGTACGGTACTCTAAGAGAGGTTGTTTCAAATGGAGGAGAAAAATTCACATCACACAAGATAGCAAAGCTTATGCAAAAATATGGGTTCAAGCACAGAGTGACATCTCCATACCATCCCAAGTGGAAAGCACAAATAAGACATTAGAAAATATTTCGACAAAAACTGTGGCATACCATCGTCGGGATTGGGCTCAGAAACTTCCAGAAGCTCTATGGGCATACAAAATAACATGGCAAAATACAACCGGGTTTTCACCATTCGAGTTGGTTTATGGGAAATTTCTGTTGTTTCCAATTGAATTTGAAATAAGCACACTCAGAACAGCCCTGGAAGTTGGTTTAGATCTATCAGATGCCCAGAAGCATTGACTGGCTAAACTTAATGAACTTGATGAAATACGTTCAATGGCTATTCAACGAACTATTGATATTCAGCAGCAGAGAACGAAATGGCACGATAATTTTATTAGAAACAAGGTGTTTCAAAGTGGAGATTGGGCACTACTTTATGAATCTCATTTTAAGGATTTAAAGGGAAAGCTTTGCACTCGGTGGATGGGACCTTATGAGGTAAATTTTGTATTTGATAATGGAATAGTCAGGCTAGTCACAATTGACGACACACGTACTCCCTTTATAGTCAATGGACATCGCTTGAGACTATACCACCGGCCGGCCTCTAAGGATACTTTTATTAAACAACTCTCTGAGAAATATGGTTTGAAGGTTATCAATGTAGAGAATCTTTCCTTTGCACCCTCGCTGTAAAAAATAAATAATAATAACAATAATAATAAAGAATTCTGTTCTATTTTCTTGTCTTTTTGTAGGAGCTATGACTAAGGAGTAAAAATAAAATCAAGGAATACTCATGTTGTTGTTACTTGGTTGCTGCTACTCTGATGTTGCTACACCGAATGTTGTTACTCGGTTGCTGCTACTCATTTTGCTGTTACTTGGTTGCTGCTACTCCGATGCTACTACACCGGATGCTGTTACTCGGTTATTGCTACTCATCTTGTTGTTACTTAGTTGCCACTACTTCGATGCTGCTACACCGGATGTTGTTACTCGGTTGCTACTACTCATCTTGTTGTTACTTGGTTGTTGTTACTCCAATGCTGCTACACCGGATGTTGTTACTTGGTTGCTGCTACTCCAATGATGCTACACCAGATGTTGTTACTCAGTTGCTGCTACTCATTTTGTTGTTACTTGGTTGCTACTACTCCGATGCTGCTACACCAGATGTTGTTACTCAGTTGCTGCTACTCATGTTGTTGTTACTTGGTTCTTGTTACTCCGATGCTGCTACACTGGATGTTGTTACTCTGATGCTGTTACACCGATGTTGTTACTTCGATGCTATTACACCAATGTTGTTACATCGGATGTTGTTACACCAATGTAGTTACACCGGATGCTGTTACACTGATGTTGTTACACTGATGTTGTTACTCCGATGTTGTTACACCGATGCTGTTACACCATCCCATCATGCAGGTAGGCCATTAGGTACGCCTCCATGTGACTTGTACTGATTTAATTAAATATCCCATGTGAAGATTTTAATGTCGCGGACGTCAAAAATTTAATTTGATGGGGGGGTGTCGTCATGCCAAGGAAAATGTAATAATTACCCCATAAGTTAAGAATGACATCTCACTCATGGTACACCTTATGGATCACATCAATATGAGGTACCATCATTTAAACCTATTGGGATTCACAAAATTTCTCATCTATCATGTACGAGCAATTATTTTTCCTATTCTACCACACTTACCATATTTCTTTATGATTTTTCTTGGTTTTCGAGAATTACCAATCGTATCTACCGTTACCACCTGTCCATTTTCACTATGATGTTCCTCCAAATCTGGTACCCACCACCTTGCCCAATGGTCTGCTGCTACAGGAAGTGCTACTACAAGTCTCCACAATATGGGTGGGCTGGCTATGTGACATGAGCCTAAAAACACAGTTTCAGTTCGCAGCAATCCAGAGGTTTGGAAAATTTTTGTCGACGCGGGTTCGAACGTCTACTTTTATAGATTGCAGGGATTCAATGGAGGTATCACAATGGAATTTGCACTCAATTTAGATGAGGATCATTAGTGGGTTAGAGGTCTGGAAGTTCATGTTACAGAGGAGGTAATTGTAGAAGTTAGCGGGTTGAGACAACAAGGGCAGCAATGGTTTGCTCGAAAGGTCTCTCTCCCGGAGTTTCCCGAATTGCTTTTGCAGGAAGGAGAAAGTGTAGTTCAATTGGGTAGGGGATACGAGCGCAGAACTGTACCATATCCTGGGAACGAAGTTGCAGGTTTTGTAATTAAATACATTACCTGCAAGGGTCAGGCCTCAACTCTATTCAAATATCACTTTAAAATTCTAATGCATCTCTGATTTCCACATAATCATGAGCATGCCCTAAACATGCCATTCTTTCTATTAAAACAACTGCAGCATATGGCACAGGCTGCTCGACGCTCCCGTCGGATGATGGCAGTACTCTCTAACCATGGACTAGTGAAATTATTGGTCATGCATGTAATAAGCAAGTTGCGGGTTTCTTGGGAGGACCTCTGTGGATCCTCAGAAGAAGAGGTAGCCGCTATGGTCACTGCTAGAGAAGAAGAGCCAGCCTCTCCGGCTAGTCAGGTGGAAGAAGAACCTTTAGAGGAAATCAATCAAGAGGAACCCGAGGAAATGGAAATAGAGATTGATCAAGAGGAACCTGAGGAAGAGGAGATGATGATTGATCAGGAGGAACCTGAAGAAATGAGTATGGAGGAAGTAATCGGAAACGAATACGAGGTTGTCACACTAGAACCAGCCTCACTGGAAAAAGCCACGGAAAAGGAAATAATAATGGAAGAGCTAATTAGCGGCACAAACAAAGCTACCACACAAGAACCAGCTTCACTTGAGTAACCCATAGAGGAAGGGATTATGGATGTTATGCAGGAAATTGATATCGTGATACAGTCGGCAATCTTTGCCAATGAAAAACAAAGGGATAGAATTGTAGACAGAGAAATGGCAAGTGATGATGTTTCGCAAGAAATAGCATCACCTGCTCCGATAAAAATGGATGTTGATATAGTTAGGGGTGCTACACAAGAACCACCCCCAATTCGGTTGGAACAGGAGGGGTTGACCCATGGAATCAATGTTGGAACTCAAGAGTTAGTATCAACTGTGAAAATGAAGGTATTTCCCAGGGAAAAAGAGGCTAAAGAAGGAATGAGTCAGGTGGTCGATACTGTTCCACAAGAACCAATATCGACCCACGAAGAAGAAGTGATCAGAAAAGGGTGGGAGGAAGGAAGGGAATTGAGCCATGGAATTGATGTTTCTCCACAAGAACTAGCATCGATTCTGGTTGAGGTAGTAATGCATGAAGTCCCAGTTCAACCCAGGAATGATGATTGGGGGTTTGTTCCCTGTTCTCCTTTCCAATCCATGATGCCCAGAGGGGAAAGGGGATTTTGTTCACCTAAACAGTTAGTGGAAGAAGTTTTTGTTCCCCCGATATTAAAATTTGTTGACACGACTAGGGATGGCCTAGACACTACTGAACCAAAACAATTGGAGGCTCACCAAGAAGAAATAGTTCCTGTAGAATTATTGGAACACAGAGAGGTCGATGAATTTGATGGCCAAACAACAGAAGTTTCCGGGAGAAATGTAGAAGAAGAAGGGCATGTGGCTTAGGGGCTTGGCCAAGAGGGTTTGACAAAAAAATCGGGAGAAGATGCCAGTAGCATTTCGCCGCCTTCTGAGCCTATCATAGGTTCGGAACCTAAATTCGTTGATAAACAGGAATGGGTCAAACAGTGCGAGAAAAGAAGGTTACCTCTTAAAAAGAGGTACCAGCTGCAATTCAGTGAAACCATAAGAATGAAAAGAGAATTTCGAAGTTTGAAGAAGCAAGTGTCACATTTAAAAGGGAAGGTAAAGGTCTAAAAATGGAGGTCAATAACGCCGAAGGTTGAAGTCTCCACTACGGCTACCCAGACTGGCCCAATCGAAGAATTGTTTGAAGGTTTGGAATTCGTATTGGCCGCCGAAATTTAGAAGTGGCAGTCTGCAGCGAGCGACCACAATAAATAAACAACTAGGGTTCGGGAACATGCTGATGGAGTCGTTACAGGGTACATAGATCAATTATACAAGGCTCGGTTGAAGCAGGCCAAACAGAAGGCCAGGATAGAAGAGTTGGAAGAACAAATTCAGTTGCTAAAGATAGATAAGGAGAAGATGTTCTCCCTAGCACAACAGGTAATGGCCTACAGACCTCCTGCACATATCTATGCCCTATTCCTTCATGAGCAATTTATTTACTTTTGTATTGAAAGTATATATAAGGATATTTGGTACAAAATTGAAGACCCCATTCAATTTCTCCGAATTTTAAAAAATCACGATGTTATAAGACAACATTTAATGTGTGAGCTCTACATGCATGGGTATTATTTAAAGCATGATCAGTCCTTTAACCCCATTCCATTCGTGGGGGACATCCATTTAAGGGCTTTCACCTCCTATACCATCAATCAGATTAAATGGAGAAAGGCTTGGGATACATTTGAAGAAAATCAAGCCGTAAAATCATTAATGGTAAGAAGAGAGCATGGTCAGTCCACGAATATTTACAATAAAAATTATACCTTTCTACAGATTGAGGGCCAAAAGGAACACATGACGGCAACTCAGAAGTGGTGTGCTGACTTGTGTGTCTGCCAGATTACGACATTTTTCTAGGAAGCCCTGGATAGTTGTCAGAAAATATGGATGTTGTCTTCTTCAGCTGTCAGGGGAAGAGAACCATTTGGGGCACCTAACTTTGCACGTGCCTTGGAAAGAATTCCGCGTTATGTGACATGTATTCATACCTGTGGGGTTAGATGGATGGGATTTCGATTTCGATTTCCCCTTTTATGGCTTCCAGCTGAATAGTATACTCCTGCTTATAACGTTGAACCCGACTGGTGGAAAGACATTGTTTTGATAGAGGGATATAAGCCACCAGGAACAGAGATGGTTGTAGAATATGACCTTATAGAGCTTCACGCCGATCACAGTCAGTCCAATCCAAACCTGAGGAGATGACGAGCTGCACGAGGACATGCAGATAGATTAGTCGGGGGGAGATGTTGGGCATCGTATTTTTATACTTTCTTCTCTCATTTTTACCCTACCTTTCTATCTCTTTGTGCCATTTTTCATCTTAAAAGGATGAGGTAAAACCCTTTATCCTATCTTTTATGAGATATTTGATTAATGATGTACTTGTCATGGAGGTTTTACCTTTTTATGCATTAACTCCTATAATTCTCTAGATTTGACTACAACAGGCGCTTCATAGCCACAAGACAGGGCACAACCCATCATTTTCCAGCACCTTCCTTATTTTCTGCTACAGCGTAACAACCATGGATGTATCAACGTTATCTTTGGCTTTCTTACGGTTTCCTACTGGGAAATCTGATGGCCGTTATAATAATATGTATTTTTGTAACAATGGAGCTGTTGGGAGAAATTGGGAGATCTTAGGACTATGGTATAAAGAAGCCTACAGGCTACGAATCGGGGATCCTTTGATCTGAAAATGCAACTTCTTTGATCTGTTCCAGAGATTGAATGTAGGGGCATTTACTAGATATGTCACCTTTGATAAAAGGATGAGATCCAGAGGCTACCTGGACCTTTACAGACTCTGTCTTTAGAACTTGTAGAAGTTAAAAATCATGATCTGAAAATGAAACTACTTGTATTTGTTGTTCAAGGTATTCATTTCCATAAAATTATATGTGCAAACTGTTATTCATGTCTTGTAATTGAAACAAAGTGTTTTTGGTAAATTTTTGAGTCTTATGTGTGAAGGAGTGTTACTTCTTTTTACTGTTTAACATATTAAATCTGAAAAACACAGCAAGATAAAATCACATAATATAACACAACAGTTGATGAGGCAGTTCACCTCTCCTAGGCTACATCTGTCGGGTCCAAGGCCCCCAAATGGGCATGTCCTTACTCTTATTAGATGCTCAAATTGGTTAAACAGTGATAATAAAGCCTAAACATGCAAAATAAGTTGTGGAAATGAGTTCAAAACACATAAAATAGTAAATATTGGCTTTTGTTTCACCTCCAATGGTTAACTATAGCCCAATACAGCTCCAACACTCCCTAGGCCCTGATGGCTCTCCAAGATTCTCTGCTGAAAATGTACCTAAAGATCAGCTCTGTTGACTCTACAACCTATGCCATTGACTCTGGAATGCTCAAAATACCCGAAACTAAAAAAAATTCGCTCCAAAAGGTTCTGGCTAGTGAAAGTTATGTCCAAATAAAGTTTTGTCCAGGTTGGCCTAAGGAAACTCCGCCAAAACTGGAAGGACTGCAGTTAACTCCAATAAAAAGGAGGACTGCCTAATCTGGCGAAACCGTGCATTCAAATAGGCGGAACATTAAATTTAACTGACAGTGTTATGGCACGTTCACATGTGGAAGTTTCAGAGGTTAACTGTCTGGGTTAGTGTTTATTCGTCGTTTCTTCGTGACCCATCATGTTCAGCTCCGACCTGTGCTCGTTCAGCTCCAACCCACAGGTGGACCCTGCCTGAAACTTCATTCACAACCAACCACTTACACACTCGATACTTTCACTGCTCACCCACCGTTCACTGCTCAACCATTTACTTCGTGACCTGTCCGTTCACAACTGACCAGGGTCCGTTAACTACTGACCCGCCATTGCGTTCACGACCAACCATTCACGTTCACTCTTGAACCGCCATTGCGTTCACGACCAACCATTTACGTTCACTCCTGACTCGTGAGTAGACACCGCCCGTGGGTGACCTGTGCCCACTCGGGTTGGGTCAAGTCGGGTCGGCCCAATGAACCAAAAATTTTAATATCCAGTTTTTAAACAAATTGAACCTTCTTAGGCCTCGGGCCATGTGGCAGCCTCCAGGTAGGCCACGTGGCACCCACTGATAGGCCATCCAATTTTTTTAATAAAAATGATATTTTGCCATAGAAAATAATTTTTTGAATATGCCATTTTTTTACCTTCCAAAGTGTTGTTTTGAAGGTTACTGGATAAAATTAAAACTTGAATATCTTCCACATCCGACATCGGATTTGAGTGTTGTTCATGGCATTAGGATTGTAATGACGAAAAATATCTGGTCGATCAATTTATTACCAATTCTGAGCAGTTCCAAATTTGAGCATTTTTTGCACTTAGGACATGATCACCTGATCACACCTCCCCATTGGGAAGCTTTTGGACCCCAAAAGCCTTCAATTACCTATTAAGAATATGAGGGTATAGGTCCCTCACATTTTTCACCTCAATCCACTTTTCCTTACTCGTTTTTCTGCCTTTAAGATTAACCCGAACATAATCAACATTTCCCCTCCTTGAAGTGTGTGTCCTTTTGTCAAGGATCGCATCGTCTTTTAATTCATCCAAAAATTCTAGTGAGAAATCCTCTATGGATGGTAGCTGAATGTCACTTTCAATATCAGCAATTAAAGGAGGTTCATACAAACGTAAATTTTCCGCATTCACAACAGAATACATTTGCATGTATGAAGGCAAATCTAATTGAAAAGCATTATTTCCAACTTTCTTAAGGATATTGAATGGACCATAATGAATAGGCTTCAGCTTTTTACCATCTCCTTGCATTCTTTCCTTACTAATATGCAACCATACCTCATCCCCTTCTTGAAACTTATGATCAATTCTGTGCTTACCATGCCTCTCCTTGTACTTTCCTTGACTCTTTTCAAGTTGTTCTTGAACTTGCTGATGTATGAGACGAATTCTTTCAAATAACATGCGAGCCTTGTCAATGTCACTATGACCATCAATGGCCACATTTTTCTCAAGAATAAAATCTAAAGGTGACTTAGGCAAACACCCAAAACAAGCTTCAAAAGGTGAAGTATTTGTAGAAGAGTGCTTGGCCCGGTTGTAAGCATGTTGTATGTAATGCAAATGCTCATCCCAAAGCTTGGGATGCTTGCTGCAATAACCTCTCAAAATATGTACAATGGTTATGTTCACTACCTCTGTTTGGCCATCGGTTTGCGGATGGAAAGCAATACTCTTCTTCAACTTGGTGTCCATCATCTTCCATAAATTGGACCAAAAATTCCCCACAAATCTGGAATCCCTGTCACTAAAATTAGAAGTAGGCAAGCCATAATGAACCCATACATGTTGAAAATATAAATCAGCAGTTTGTTCATCAGTTATAGATTTCTTACATGGAATAAGAATACACATCTTGCTAAAACGATCAACTACTACATAAAGATAATCATGTTGCTTTCTAGATAATGGTAGCCCTCCAACAAAATCCATAGAAACACTTTCCCATGGTCTAGAAGGTACTGGCAATGGCGTATATAAACCAAGCTTCATATTGCTAGGCTTTCTTGTAGCACATAATGAACAACCTCTAATGAAACGTGAAACACTATCTACCATGTGAGGCCAATAACAATACCTCTGTAAATGTGCCACTGTTTTGCTTACCCTGAAATGTCCAGCTATGAGAGAAGAATGAGCCTCTCTCATCATGCTTAGTCTCTCCACCTGTGGTATACATAACTTGCCCATATGAAACAAAAAATTATTATGCAAATGATAATCATTCTCCTCAACATGATTCCCTTCACTCAAGTTAGCATACACATCCTTAAAATCAACATCTGATGCATATTGTTCTATGTAGCTCTCATGCACAATAGAATCATTCTTAAGCAAAGTACTAGCACTAATAATAGGCCTTGAAATCATATCAGCAACCTTGTTGTAAATACCTTTCTTGTACCTTATTACCAAGTGAAATTGTTGTAGGAATCCCATCCATCTAAAATGCCGTGACTGCTACAATTTACTTTGCGATTGCAAGTATTGCAAAGGCTGATGATCGGTATGAACAATTGTTTCTTTTCCCATCAAATAGTGTTTCCATTTTTTGACACTTTTTACCAACGCATACAAATCTTTATCATGTGTAGGATAATTCACAACAGCACCATCAAATGTCTTAGAATGAAATGCAATAGGCTTACCATGTTGTAAGAGAACTGCACCCATGGCGTAATCGCTTGCATCTGTCTGAATCTCGAATGGTTGTCTCAAGTTTGGTAATGCAAGAAATAGAGCTGAACTTATCTTCTCTTTCAAAGACTCAAAAGATTTATGTTTCTTTCCTCCCCATTGGAAATCATGCTTCACACTAATCATTGCATGCATAGGAGCTGCAATGGCAGAGAAGTTAGAAATAAACTTCCTCCAATACTGAGCTGCACCCAAAAAACTTCTTACCTCTGTAATGGATTTGGGAGTAGGCCAATTCACAATGGCTTCTACTTTGGAAGGATCAATTCTAAAAGCGCCTCCTCCTACTATGTGTCCCAAATAAACCAAAGAAGTCTTTCCAAATTCACACTTTGACATTTTAAGAAATAACTGATTTTTCTTCAAAAAATCAAGTACTTTCTTAACATGCATAACATGCTTTTCTCTAGTCTTGCTGAAAATTAAGATGTCATCTAAGTAGACAATAATGAAATCATTAAGAAAAGTACGTAAGACATCATCCATTACCGGCATGAAAGTTGCAGGCGCATTGCATAAACCAAATGGCATAACAAGCCACTCAAAGAGTCCTTGTTTGGTTTTAAAAGTTGTCTTCCAAATGTCACTTTCTGCAATTCTAACTTGATGATAACCACTACGTAAGTCTAACTTAGTGAAATATTTAGCATATTTCAGTTGATCCAAAAAATCATCTATCCTTAGAAGTGGGTAACGATTCTTTACTGTCATTTTGTTCAATGCCCTGAAGTCCACACACATGCGCCAAGTTCCATCTTTCTTTGGAATCAACACTATCGGTGACCCACATGGCGAAGTGCTTGGTCTTATGAATCCTTTGTCCAACAAGTCTTTAATTTTCCTCTTTATTTCAGCATTCTCCATGATAGACAAGCGGTACATGCCGATGTTAGGAAGAGGAAAATCTTGATGTAAATGGATCTCATGCTGAATCTCCCTTTTAGGAGGTAAACCTGTCGGTTCCTGAAACATCTCATGATGTGCATCAACTACATCATATAAATATGATTTAAGCTTGGAATCAAAATTTTCAAATGACTTATGATTCATATAAACCTTGGGCTTAACCATAAGAAGTACAAAACTCTTGCTAGAATTGACTAGCCAGTTTACCTATCCCGCATTTACCATCGCTATATTTGTCTTCTTGCGATGTGCTCTGACAATGAACTCCTTGCCATCTTTAAAGAGATGATATTTTTTTTCATGGCGATGGAAGATCGCTTTCCTGTCAAATAAGTAATGACTTCCCAAAACAATTCTTGATATATCAAGCGGCACCACATCAAGTTCAATTGTGTCGATAAAGTGTGCAGTTATGGCGAATCACAATATGCAATTTCTTGAGACTTGTAAGTTTTCATCCTTGCATATCCACCCAAGTGGATAAGGCTTTGGATGTGGAATGGTCTCAAGTTTTAGCTGTTTGACCAAGTCTTCTGATATGAGATTTTATTGTGACCTACTATCAAACAGTGTGTCAATTTTAGTATGTTTTGAGACTACCCTCACATGGAACAATTCAATTCTTTCTTCCTCACTAGGAGCTTGTACATGACAGTTTGAAGTACTAGTGCTTGCTTTAGTTTTAGTTTCCTTCCCCTTCATGCTTTTCAAACCCATGGCTGCAATTTTGGTTTCATCCCCTGAATCATCACCTAAATCTTGAGGTGTAGTTGTAGTAGCTGCAGTTTTCTTCTTTCCCTTGTTTTTGTCAAACTAGTTTCTTTTATCAGGATGTAATTTCCAACAATTTTTCTCTTCATGGCCCTCTCTTGAAAAATGTTTACAAATGAAATTTTCACCCTCTTTTTTGATAGATGCATTCTGTTTACCTTTTCCCTTAAAGGTTTTATCTTTGTTCTTCCCTTTGAAAGGCTTGCTTCTACCCTCATCAATTTTTTTTTTCCCTCTAGCCTCTAAATGCGTAGCTTGTACACAAACTTCGTCTAGACTAGTAGGATTAAACATAAGGATAGTGTGTTTAAGGTATCTGTGCAAACCTCCTATATACTTCAGCAAAGTATCTTGACTCTGTAAGTCTACCCCTAATAAGAGTGCTCTTCTCCTAAATTCCTGGGTATAGTCTTGCACATTTGGTCCCTTAAGCTGTCTAAAGTTTTGCCAGTTCATTATAGCCTTTTGAAGATGAGCAAGAGGATAAAATTTCTTCTTGATTGCAGTAATAAATTCAATCCATGATAGATTAATCTTACCATGTTTCTTGATTTCCTCCTTGGTCTTGGCTTCCCACCATACCAAAGCTACTCCATCCATCCTTAGCGAGGCTAGTTGTATTTTGGTGTCATCATCATGCAGATTTTGAATCCTTAAATAGACTTCCAATTGTTTGATCCAATTATTTAATTTCTCTGCATTAACTTCACCATTAAACATTGGCAATTCAAATTTGACATCAAGCTTTAGAAAAGTATTTTTACTAGTGGTTTTCGACTTATGTGACTGATTTACTGAAGTCGAGGAAGATGATGACGAGGAAGAGGATGACGATGGAGATGGTGGATCACCATTTCCTCCATTCCCTTTCTTTGACTGATCATTAACCTTCTTTCCTCCTGAGGAATCCTCTCCTTCTTTTTGGTTTTTAGACCCTTCTCCAGCAATCCTATCATTTCTTTCTTGATAGAGGATCTTTACCATTTCAGTCATATCCAAGAAAGCTTTCCGAAATACCCTTTCTTCTTCCTTGGGATCCATATCTTCAGGAGTTTCACCTTCTCTTGAAGACATGCTTGTAGCTACTTCCAGGGCTCTTGGATGTGGTTCTCTGACCCTTCTTGGTTGTGGATTAGTTTGTGCACTAACCAAGTTTCCTTCACCTCTCTTGATTTTTAACCTAGTTGGCATCAAAACTTGCAAACAAATGACTTAATATTTGCATAAAACAAATGCTGAGTAAAAACTCTAGCTCTAAACCATCGCTTTGATACCAACTGATATGAAAATGAAACTTCTTTGATCTGTTCCAGAGATTGACTGTAGGGGCATTTACTGGATATGTCACCTTTGATAAAAGGATGAGATCCAGAGGCTACCTAGCCCTTTACAAACTCTGTCTTTAGAACTTGTAGAAGTTAACACTCATGATATGAAAATGAAACTACTTGTATTTTTTGTTCAAGGTATTCATTTCCACAAAATTATATGTTCAAACTGTTATTCATGTCTTGCAATTGAAACAAAGTGTTTTTGGTAAATTTCTGAGTCTTATGTGTGAAGGAGTGTTATTTCTTTTTACTGTTTAACATATTAAATCTAAAAAACACAGCAAGCTAAAATCACATAATATAACATAGCAGCTGATGAGGTAGTTCACCCCTCCTGGTCTACATCTGCCGGGTCCAAGGCCCCCAAATGGGCATGTTCTTGCTCTTATTAGATGCTCAAATTGGTTATACAGTGATAAGAAAGCCTAAATAGGCAAAATAAGCTGTGGAAATGAGTTCAGAACATAGAAAAAAGTGAATATTGGCTTTTTTTCACCTCCAATGGTTAACCATAGCCAAATACAGCTCCAACACTCCCCAGGCCCCAATGGCTCTCCAAGATTCTCTGCTGAAAAAGTACCTGAAGATCAGCGTTGTTGACTCTACAACCTATGTCATTGGCTCTGGAATGCTCAAAATACCCTAAATCAAAAAGCAATTCACTCCAAAAGGTTCTATCTAGTGAAAGTTATGTCCAACTAAGGTTTTGTCCAGGTTGGCCTAAGGAAGCTCCGCCAAAACTGGAAGGACTGCAGATAAATACACTAAAAAGGCGGACTTCCTGATCTGGCGGAACCACGCGTTCAAATAGGTGGAACATTAAATTTAACTGATAGTGTTATGGCACGTTCACATGCGGAGGTTTCAGAGGTTAACTGTCGGGGTTAGTGTTTATCCGTCGTTTCTTCGTGACCCATCACATTCAGCTCCGACCCGTGGGTGGACCCTGCCCAAAAATTCGTTCACAACCAACTGCTTACACACCCAATACATACACTGCTCACCTGCCGTTCACTGCTCAACCATTTACTTCGTTACCCATCCGTTCACAACTGACCAGGGTCTGTTCACTACTGACCCACCATTGCGTTCATGACCAACCATTCACGTTCACTCCTAACCCGCCATTGTGTTCATGACCAACTGTTTATGTTCACTCCTGACTCGCGGGTGACCCGTGCCCACCCGGGTCGGGTCGGGTCGACCCAATGACCCAAAATTTTTAATATCCAGTTTTTAAACAAATTGAACCTTCTTAGGCCTGGGGCCACGTGGCATCCACTGATAGGCTATCCATTTTTTTAATAAAAATGAGATTTTTACATAGAAAATAATTTTTTAAATATACCATTTTTTGCCTTCCAAAGTGTTTTTTTGAAGGTTACTGGGAAAAATTAAAACTTGAATATCTTCCACATCCGACATCGGATTTGAGTGCCATTTATGGCGTTAGGATTGTACTGATGAACTTTATCCATTCAATAAATTTATTACCAGTTTTGAGCAGTTCCAAATTTAAGCATTTTTTTCACTTGGGACATGATCACCTGATCATCCTTACACATATACAAATCTTGTAATTAATCTTCTTATTATTAATTTAATACACAACAAATCATTGTTCCTTCTGTAATCCTTGAGTTTCTGCAGCCCTAATCCAAGAGTTGGGCCCACTCTTCTGATCAGGTGTTGCGTTCTTCTTTCTTTTCTTTTAGAACTGCATTTTGTGTGATTCTGTAATTGTTGTTATAGTTACATTTATTGTTGTGGATGTTTTTTATTTCTGCAGTTTATTTATTGTTGTTACAATGGTACTTTTTTTATAGATTAAACCTATGATTCACAGCAGACCATGTGATTGTATCTGGATATACTTTTTCATTAGTCTTGAAATAACTAACGCCCTCGGGTTGATAATTTATGTGGGAAAAGGATTGAATCTTGATCATATCCAGACACCAATAGCGTCAGCCCCCCATTATTCATGGAAAAGGGGCTACTCACGTGTCTATGATGTAAAAGGCTCTAGAATAGTCTATATTGTAACTCTAGTTAAGATTTGATGTAGTCAAAATTAACCACTATTAGGCTATTCCGGTGTGTTATAACCGAGCCACTAGGAGGAAGAGGCATTGCATTATTTTGAGATAATTTTGATCTACAGTTGAGAAAAGATAGCTAGGAGAGATAGGAGGTAGAGCACACACAAAGGATATGTTCATTGTAGCAACCCACGAACCACAAGCATTACTTTTTTGTACCTGCAACTATATTTCCAGACAGAGAAAGAGAGTGAAGAAACCTCACCTTCCTATAGAAATTATATAACTAATATTTTATATATCCAAGATTCTCCTGATCACACACTATTTTAACTTCATGCACAATACAGAATCTATTCCACCATTGATCATCACATGCGAAATTAAATCAATTTCAATGCACACAAGAAACCATAAAAATTCACACACATTAACACAGTTGTTTTACGGGAAAGCCTGAAGCTAAAAACCCCAAATATCTGTATATAATATATGCCATAGAGATCATGTAAAAATAATCATATAAAGCTGAACATATCAAGCTCTCAGTACAATACAATCGCTACACACTAATCATGCATGATCTTACAAATCCATGCACTGATCTCTGCCACCTGCTAGCCTGCCTCTACTGCGCAATCCCTGCTAAAGAATGGCTTTGAATGAAATCGAATCCACCTGGCTTGTACTGCGCAATCCTCATTGGCATCTCTACTGAGTGTTGGATGCAATCAATGCATCACTATAGTCACAACTGATAGTCATCTTTCCCTTTCACCTATCTCTCCACTGGTCTCCACTGAAACTATCTGTGCACTGTAGTTAACTGATGTATTCTTTAGTTGATTAATGAGTTAATATTTAGTGAATTAATTATTAATTAATTCACACCACTCTCACTATTTTATCAATCAGTTAGACTAGATACAACTAGCTCAACTGTGTCTAACTGAGTTAAACTGAACACAACTCCACCAACTACTTCTATAACTCCACCAAACTCTGTCACATGAGTTCTAACTGAAGTCCTCCATGCATTAGCTCCAATAAACACTCAGGAATAGCGTAATTCCTTATGTTATCTCTTGTGCCACATCTGTGCACTTAACTGAAGTGCTCCAAGAGAATAATATATTGTTTAGAGTCCAAATATTATTAGGAGCTAATAATATTCGACATATCTATTTTTAGACTGACAATCTAAAAATAGATTCCGCCCAATATGCCTAAAAATATAAGTCCATCTATTTTTTTCCAACTTGACCAACCATCCACAAATAGCATCCCACAACTCATAGAATATGATCGACAAGTCTAAAAATAGACTTTGTGCCAAAAATCGTCTGCGAGCCCACTTAGTGAAGGCGACTCTTTTCACTAAGCTCATCATCTTGTTGAATCTCAACACTTCCAATTGGGTTTTCTCCCGAAATGGTGTCCCAGAACATATTTTGTGTCTTGTATGTGTGTGTGTGTGTGTGAGCTTATTTTTTCGTTATCTATTTTTCTGCATAATTTCCATTTGCATACATGCACTAATTATAGTTAAATCTACAGATCTTAACGTTTAATAAAACTATAATACTGTAAAATTTTGATATTTATAATATAATATTATAGAGGCTCGTTGTGATGAACTGTCCATTGGAATATCCACGATAGTTTACAGATCATTTGGTATCAAAATGAGTTTTATTTAGTTTTTTTTTGGATATTATAGGGATATAGAGCGTTGGGATCAAAATCACAAAACCCTAATTATGGCCGACGAATCTGTAAACGAACCTTGTGACCCTGCAGAGGTAAGGTTTACGTGGTTGGAACAACAAGTCACAAATATCAACCACAATGTAATCTTCCTCATGGTGGCCTTGAATCGCAAGCTGGGGATATTTGGAGAATATGGGGGTTTGAATGAAAAGGACACATCAGAAGAGGGATCAAAAGATTGGGGAGAAATGAAGAACCAGTTGAAGAAAGGACCTGAAAAAAATCAACCCAGTTCGACTGTCGTGAACCAATCACAATCCCTATTTAAAATAGAAGTAAAAGTCGATATCAAGTCATGCCACAACAAGATCGACACTTTGAAGTTGAAGCATTGGTTGCAGCAAGTGGAAGTTTATTTTAGTGTCCATCAGATCGAGGAAGAGCAAAATATCTTATTCGTGCAACGAAAATTAGAGGATCATGCACTAACTTGGTGGGAGATCCACATGGAAACCCTGAGGTTAGAGGGAGAACCTCCATTGACTAAGTGGAAGATTTCAAAACCTTGATTAAGTCACAATTTGATCCCATGGGGTACATGGTGGACAATATGGATCCGTGGCATTACTTCATGCAAAAGTTGGGCCAAAGCGTGTAGGAGTACACCAAAAAATTTAGAAATATGGCTATAATGTTGGGTATCTCTCCAAAGAACCCAGATGTACTCCTCAATTATTTGGGGGGTATGCACTGCCATTTGTGTGAGCAATTGATGTTTTTCAAGCCCAAATGGCTGGATGAGGCTTGTGTATAGGCGCAATACCTAGAAAACATAGACCTAAAGAGAGGACAATCAAGTGGATCGAAGCATAAGGAGCAACAAGATGCTTCTAAGGAGGGGAAGAAGAAGAAAAAAGGGGGAAAAGATATAAAAAAAAATGGCAACCACAACACATCAGCTTAAATATCCCAATAACCACTACAACCATGCAATATTAATGTCCATATAGAGGAGAAGTGCTAGAAGTTTCATCCAAAGCTAAACCCGAAGAAAAAGAAGAAAGATAATAAGAATATTCTCATGGCCATCGATTCGAGCAACCAAGTTGAAAGCAGCTTAGATGTGGATGAGAAGATCATTTGTACATTAGTGCAATAGGAGGTGAATCTAAGTAGCCTTCAACAACAGGACGAGAAAGAAATGACCAAACTCTTCCATATAAAGATGCAGGTCAAGGAGACAAAGATTGATGCTCTATTTGACTCAGGATCGTAGGTGAATCTCATTGCAGTAGAGTTGGTCAATACTTTGGGGTTGGAAGCTCATGATCATCCAAACCCATATCCACTGGGATGGTTGAATAAGGATGCAGAGCTCAAGGTAACTAAAAAATGAAAAATTGAATTTGCTATCACTATTGATTTTATTGATGAAGTAGATGTGGATGTGGTTCCCCTTGATGTATGTGGAGTCGTGTTTGGGAGTCTATACATGTACATGCGTGATGCAATATTTAAGAGGAGAGCCAAATAGTACCAGCTCATGAAAGATGGAAAGTTGTTCATCATCAATGCGCACAAAGGCAAGTCGAAAATTTCACTGGTAAGTTCCAACCAAGTTAAGAAATTGATTAGTTCCAGCAAGAAGTATGTTTTCTTGTTTTTACTTGAGAAATTCAGTTTGTAGAGGAGTCAATAAGAGGCAAGGAATCCCTATAGGGGTGTACTAAGAAACATAAACAACAACTGGAGGAGTTGCTACAGGCATATAGGGATGTGTTCTGAGAGCCTAAAGGACTACCACCTAAGAGTGAAGTGGAACAAGAGATCCAATTATTGTTGGACTCCCCCTTGCTAAATATTGGGTTTTACAAGCATTTTGTTATAGAAGAAAGTGAGGTGAATAAATAGTTGCAGCAACTTCTGGAACAGGGTGTCATTTGACCAACTACATCACCATGTGAGTCACCCATCATCATTGTGCCGAAGAAAAATGGGACTTGGCAGATGTGCATAGATTACAGGGTGTTGAACAAAATCACGCTCAAGAAAAGATAACCCCTGCCAAGGATAGATGATATGTTGGATCAGTTGCAGAAAGAAAAATACTTCACCAAGTT
The DNA here is from genome assembly GCA_034641835.2 of Pinus albicaulis. Taxonomy (NCBI): domain Eukaryota; kingdom Viridiplantae; phylum Streptophyta; class Pinopsida; order Pinales; family Pinaceae; genus Pinus; species Pinus albicaulis. The sequence continues at coordinate 148,625,834 of CM076575.1, forward strand.
GGACTTGAAATCTGGATATCACTAGCTTCGAGTCAAAAAAGAAGATACATGGAAAACCACCTTCAAAACTAGGTAAGGTTTGTATGAGTGGTTAATCATTCCATTTGTTCTATGTAATGCACCAACTATGTTTATGAGATTAATGAATGATGTATTGTGACCTTTTACAGATTCATTTGTTATCGTCTTTTTGGATGATATAATGGTGTTAGTGCTACCCGGGAGGAGGATATTTCACATTTGACGCAGGTGCTGGAAACATTAAAGAGGAACTGACTGCTAGCAAATTTCAAGAAGTGTGAATTTGCGTAGAAACCTTTGGTGTATATGGGGTATGTGATCAATGAAGGAGAGCTAAAGATAGATCCTTCTAAGATGGAGGGCATAATTAAATGGTCAGTGCCTACTAATGTTTCTAAGGTCAGTAGTTTCATTGGGGAAACACAGTACCTGAGGAAATTCATAGCCTCGTTTTCAGCAGTAGCAACACCACTCCATGCCATAAAAACAAGTGGAAAGAGTTTCCAATATGGAAAAGTTCAGCAAATGGCTTTCAAAGATCTAAAGAAGAAGATCAATTAAGCACTAGTTCTGGCATTACCAAACTTGCAGCGACCCTTTAAAGAGGAGACAAATGCGCATGGGTATGTTATGGGAGTTGTCTTGATGCAGGGAGGAAGGCTTGCACACTACCATTCTGAAGTATTTCATGGGGTAGTCCTTAACTACCCTACCTACAACAAGGATCTCTATTCCATGGTGTAATTTGTGAAGAAGTGGAAGCACTATCTGATGGGAAAGGAGACAGTAATCCACACAAATCACAAATCGTTATAGTACTTGTAGGCGTAGAGTAAGCTACATCAGACCAGGAATTACAAGTGGATGGAGTTTTTACAATAGTTTCATTTGGTGATCGGGTATAAGAAGCGAAGCACAAAAAATTTGGTCGACATGATTTCAAGGCCACCCATGTCAAATATTAAAGCTTTGGGTACTCTTATGCACATGGAGCCATTCATCCATGATGCATACAGAAAGGAATATTGAGAAGATGAGGAATTCAAGGAGGTGTATCAACAGTTGCAGAGTCAAAGTCATGCGACACGATGGCAATAGCACTATTGACTACCATCTCTAGGATGAGTTACTCTACAAGTTGGATAAGCTATGTGTTATTAAAGGTGAGTGATTGCAGCTGATTAGAGATGTAGAAATTTGAATAATAGCTGAATTATTCACTGAGATTATCCTGATTACACACTATTTAAGCTTCATGCATAATACATAACCTCTTCTACAATTGATCATCAATATGCGGAAATAGAAAGCAGTCGCATGCGCTCATTAAAACATAATCAAGCACACATATCAACATAGGATGTAATGGGGAAAGCAATAGCTGAAAACCCCCAACTATCTGTATATTATAATGATAGATAACATGTAACAATACATAGCACAAAGCTCTCACAACTCTCAGCACTATCTCATGCTACACACAAAACTAGTATGGAAAGTGAACTAGTCACAGGTTCAAATCTCCTCCACAAGTCTGCCTCTACTGCGCAATCCAAGATGAGAATGAATGAGATCCAAGTTCGAATCCCCTAGCTTGTACTGTGCAATCCTCATTGGCAATCTCAATCAATGTGTGTGAAAATCTCTTGCACAGTTATAGTCACAATTGATAGTCACACTCGCCCTTTCACCCACCTCTAACACTGGTCTCCACTGAACTGTCCATGCATTGCAGTTAACTGATGTGTTCTTTAGTTGATTTATGAGTTAATAATTAGTGAATTAATTAATAATTAATTCACACCACCCATCACTAGTGTATTTATTAGTTAGACTAAATACAACTAGTTCAACTAAGTTAAACCGAACACAACTCCACCAACTGTCTCATCAACTCCACCAAACTCTGCCACTTGAGTTCTAATTGAAGTCAACCATGCAATAGCTCAACTAACCCTTAGGAAAAGCGTATTTCCTTCTGTCAGCTGCATGTGCCACATCCAAGCATCAAACTGAAGTGCTCCAAGAGGATAAGATAATGTTTATAGTCTAAATATTATTAAGGGATAATAATATTTGACTGTTCTATTTTTAGCCTGGCAGTCTAAAAATAGAAACCGCCCAATGTCTAAAAATAGAGGTCCATCTATTTTTACCAACTCGACCAATCATCCATAAATAGCATCCTGCAACTCATAGACCATGATCCATATGTTTAAAAATAGACATAGTCTAAAAATAGACTTTGCGCCAAAAATAGCCTGCGGGCCCACTTAGTGAAGGCAACTTCATTTCACTAAGCTCCATCATCTTGTTGCATTTTCAACACTCCCTCTCAAAAAGATATGGATTATCTGCAACCCCTATCCTGCCTCTGCGGTATTTGAATTTTCTCCTGGTGAGCACCTTCATCAAGATGTCAGCATCCTGATCCTCCGTGGGAATATATGAAAGTAACATGATTCTCCGCTGCACACAATCTCTAATATGATGGTACCTAATGTCGATGTGTTTGGATCTATCATGAAATACTGGATTAGTCGAGAGTTTAATGCAACTCTGGTTATCACAATAAATCACAGTAGGCTCCAAGTGCGAACCGAACAACCCGACCAGGATCTTCCTCATCCATATGGCCTCGCATGAAGCCAAGCTTGCTGCCATATACTTAGCCTCTGCTGAACTGAGTGCCACGGATCTCTGCTTTCTGATGTACCAAGAAACTATTGTCAACCCGATACTGAAGATCCCTCCATATGTGCTCTTTCTGTCTGTTGGGCTCCCTGCCCAATCTGCATCCGTGAAGCCACACAGCTTCACCTCATCCTCCTGTCTGTACCACAAGCCATATCCTGATGTGCCTCTAAGATAATGCAATACATGCTTGCCTGCCTTCCAGAAGAGCTTGGTAGGCTTAACCATAGCTTGCAAAATCTGGTTAACAACATAGCATATATCGGGTCATGTATTGACCAGATACATAAGCGACCCCACCAACTGTCGATAAACAGTGGCATCCACTACCTCCGCTGAAGTAGCATCCTCCTTCCTCCAACCTATAGGAAGAGGAGTATCAACAGGCTTGCAGCCATGCATGTTGAACTTCTCCAATATTTCTCGGGCATACTTACCCTGAGAAACAAACAGTCCATCACTGCGCTGCCAAATTTCCAATCCCAGGAAATAATGAAGGAGGCCCAAGTCCTTCATCTCAAACTCTCTAGCAAGATCCTCTTTGCATGAAAGTATCAACAACTCATCACCCGTCAAAATCAGATCATCTACATACAGTACAATGATCAGCAACTTCCCCTCCACCACAATCTGGTACAGGTTAGGATCCGCCTCACTCTTGGAGAATCCAAGTTCGGTGAAATAACTGTCTATCCGTGTGTACCAAGCACGAGGTGCTTGTTTCAACCCATACAGTGCTCTCTTGAGTCTGCACACATGCGACTCACTGCTGAAGATCTCGAAACCTTCGGGATGCTCTATGTACACCTCCTCCTCAATGACTCCGTTGAGGAACGCAGTCTTCACATCCATCTGATGGATGTGCCACCCCATCTGCGCTGAGAGAGCTAGGATCGTCCGTATGGAAGAGTACCTTGCGACAAGTGCAAAGGTCTCCTCATAATCGATCCCCTCGATCTGTGAGAAGCCACGGGCAACAAAACTCGCCTTGTACTTCTCCACACTCCCGTCAGCCGCCTGCTTCACTTTGTAGATCCATCGCGAACCCACCACTGATTTCCCTTCTGGTCTTGGGAAAATCTCCCATGCACTGTTTCTGACGATCGAATCATATTCTTCGATCATGGCATCTACCCATGCGGGTTCCTCCACAGCTTCCTCAAAAGAGGATGGCTCCGTCACAACACATTGACTCACAAGAGCCATGTATCCAATGTACCGATCCGGTGACTGTCTCTGTCTGCGCTGTGCTGTAGGTGGTCCTACAACCTTCTCTGCATCCCGAGCCAGTCGCTCAGCTTCTGTAGTGCGCATGCGCCCTCTGATGGTTGGCGCTGCCTGGGTGGTTTCTTCCACCTCCTGAACCTCCTCTTGTGGCCGATCCACATCCGGAAGCTCCTCCTTAGGAACTAACAGCTCCTCATCTGCATGCAAGTGTGGCTCCCTCTCAAGCGAACACTGCATGGCTTTCTCCTCCTGAAACTTGATATCCCGTCGCACAACAGTCTTGCGACTGTCTGGCACATACACCCGATAGTTATGAGGTGTATCAGTGTACCCCACAAATATTCCAACCTCTACGGTCGGATCCAGCTTCTTTCCGGCATCCTTCGTCACATGCATGTAGATAGAAGAACAAAAAATTCTCAAATGAGAAATGTCAGGTCTCTTACCAGAATAAGCCTCCTCCGGTGTACTCATGCCAAGAACCTTGTGAGGACAACGGTTCGGCACATACACTGCTGTATTGCATGCCTCAGCCCACAAGTGAAGGGGTAGGCCCTGATCATGCAACATCGCCCGTGCAGCACCCACGATCGTTCTGTTCTTCCGCTCAGCAACCCCGTTCTGCTGTGGGTTATGGGGTGCGATGAGCTCTCTCCGAATCCCTTATGCGCTGCAAAAGTCCTTGAATTCCGCAGAGATTAATTCACCACCATTGTCGCTCCTAAGAGCCTTCACATGCTTCCCCGATTCCTTCTCAACCAGTGCCTTGAACTCACAGAACTTTGAGTATGTCTCGCTCTTCTTCTACATGAAGAAGATCCAGCACTTCCGAGAGAAATCATCAACAACTATCACATAGTACTTGTGCTTTGTTGTCGAAGCTACTGAGAAAGGTCAACACACGTCTGTGTCGATTCTCTCAAGGATCGTCGTGGCGCGACTATCCTTCTCGTGAAAGGTGGCTTTCACAAATTTTCCTAAGGTACACCCCTTGCACTGATCTGACTGCGCAAGAGTGCCCTTAGGAAGCCTAGTAGAAATCTGCTGCAGTATCTTCAAAGCTCCATGATGAAGGTGGCCCAATCTCCAGTGCCACAGCTCGCCATCATCCCGGCTCACCACTCCTTCCCCCTTGCATGCCATTGTTGCGCAGCCATCTACTTGCAACTGATAAAGGTTCTTGACTCTAACCCCTATCTTCCGGGTTTCTCCAGTTGTCTTACTGCGCAGGAAATCCTTTCCTTCGCTGAAGACAACATCGTACCCCTTGTCTTCTAACATCGCCACAGAGATCAGATTCTTCATCAATCCTGGAACATGCAACACTTCCTTCAATACGAAGGGTTTACCAGACTCCCTCTCAAATGAAATGGTACCGATATCGGTCGCACTGTATCTACCATCATCGCCCATCTCGATGTGCACTCCAAGATCTTTCTCCTCCATATCTGAAAACAATTCCTAATCTCCGGTCATGTGAAAAGACGCACCACTGTCCAAGAACCATACTGATCCCATCACACTTGAGACCAAGCATGCGATCAGTGAAAAATCCGGCCCTGTTTGTGAGGCTAAGGCCTCTCCGTGCCGATCCAGCGGCATGCTTATTTTTCTTCTTCTGCGGACAATTTGTGGCATAATGTCCGTGTTGGTGGCTGTGGGCCACTTCACCTTGGACATGTCTTCTTCTTGCCTTTCGCACCGGAAATGAAGCTTTCTTGCTCTTCCCCTTCTTTGCTTTGGCATCCAAAGCGCAATTTTCTTCATCAGATGCCTTTGATGAAGATCCGTCCCTGGTATTCTGCCTTATCTCCTCTTGCACAAGATCCGACCAAAGTCGCTCCCATCCTGGCAATTTCTCTCGACCATTGACATAATCCTGATAGGCATGCCAACTCTTCAGAAGAACAAGGAGAGCCAAGCTCACCAATTCCTCATCATCGACAGTCACCCCCACACTTCCCAGCTCATCCCTGCATTGGATGAACTTCGTGAGGTACTTGGGCATACTATCACCTTTCTCCATCTTTATGTGTCTGAGTTTATCCTTGAGCGCCAACTTCCTCTGGTCACTCTTGCTTTGGAATAAATTTGTCAACGCTTTCCACATCAAGTATGGAGAATATTTTCCATGCATGCTAGATACAATGTGATCCTTCACGCCCTCCAACAGAATCCTTCGACATTTTTCCATCTTCTTTTGCCAAGCCTCAACTTGAGCAGCATTAGTAGGCTTTGGGATCTCAGCATCTATGAACTCCTTCAGCCCGTTATCATCTAATACCGCCTCCATCCGGTCCTTCCATGCAACATAATTCGAACTGCCCTCAAGGGCATATTCCAGTCGCAATCCGTTGAAAGACATTTTGACTTCGACACCAAGAAAACTGCTGCAAATTCGAATTCCAAATTCTGCTGCAAATTCGAATTCCACCAGCTCAAAACTCAACCCCTTCCGATCTGTGAGAACAAATTATTTCTAGCACAGAGATCGACTGTAGGGGCATTTACTGGATATATCACCTTTCAAAGAAAGGATGGATCTAGAGGCTACCTGGCCCGTTACAGACTCTGTCTACCGAAATAATTGTAATCATTGTAATAGATCCGATGATCAATCTCGCTTCGATACCATGTATAAATTTGAATAATAGCTGAATTATTCACCGAGATTATCCTGATTACACACTATTTAAGCTTCATGCATAATACATAACCTCTTCTACAATTTATCATCAATATGCGGAAATATAAAGCAGTCGCGTGCACTCATTAAAACATAATCAAGCACACATATCAACACAGTATGTAATGGGGAAAGAAATAGCTGAAAACCCCCAACTATCTGTATATTATAATGATAGAGAACATGTAACAATACATAGCACAAAGCTCTCACAGCTCTCAGCACTATCTCAATGCTACACACAAAACTAGTATGGAAAGTGAACTAGTCATAGGTTCAAATCTCCTCCACAAGTCTGCCTGCCTCTACTGCGCAATCCAAGTTGATTAATGATGAGATCCAAGTTCGAATCCCACTAGCTCCAACTGCGCAATCCTCATTGGCAATCTCCATCAATGTGTGTGCAAATCTCATGCACAGCCAATAGTCACAACTGATAGTAGGCTCACCCTTTCACCCACCTCTAACACTGGTCTCCACTGAACTGTCCATGCATTGCAGTTAACTGATGTGTTCTTTAGTTGATTTATGAGTTAATAATTAGTGAATTAATTAATAATTAATTCACACCACTCATCACTAGTGTATTTTCCAGTTAAACTAAATAAAACTAGTTCAACTAAGTTAAACCGAACACAACTCCACCAACTGTCTCATCAACTCCACCAAACTCTGCCACATGAGTTCTAACTGAAGTCAACCATGCAATAGCTCAACTAACCCTTAGGAAAAGCGTGTTTCCTTATTTCAGCTGCATGTGCCACATCCAAGCATCAAACTGAAGTGCTCCAAGAGGATAAGATAATGTTTATAGTCTAAATATTATTAAGGGTTAATAATATTTGGCTGTTCTATTTTTAGCCCGGCAGTCTAAAAATAGAAACCGCCCAATGTCTAAAAATAGAGGTCCATCTATTTTTACCAACTCGACCAATCATCCATAAATAGCATCCTGCAACTCATAGACCATGATCCATATATCTAAAAATAGACATAGTCTAAAAATAGACTTTGCACCAAAAATAGCCTGCGGGCCCACTTAGTGAAGGCGACTTCATTTCACTAAGCTCCATCATCTTGTTGCATTTTCAACAAGAGAGGCTCACACCGCTAAGGTTGCAGGAAAATTTGGTGTAGGGAATACCATGGATAGATTGTAGAGGTATATCTATTGGCCCAAGATGCAAGAGTAGGTAACTAGGTTCATAAGAGGATACATGCTTTGTTGTACCAACAAGCCTAGCAACAGGGAATAGGGTCTATATCATCACTTACCTGGACCTAATCGTCCTTGGGAAAGCATTTCCATGGACTTTGTGGGAGGTTTACCAACAACTAGGAAGGCACATGACTACTTGTTTGTGGTAGTTGACAAGTTCATTAAGATGTGTGTTTAGATGCCTTGTAAAAATATCATCAGTGGGAAAGAAGAAACAAACGTGTTCTTTTGACAGTTCTGGGTGCACTTTGGGATACTAAGGAGCATCATTTCATACAAGGATACCATATTTATCAATGAATTATTTAGTACATTGTGGGATAATATGGACACGAAGTTGAAGAGATCTACAACATTCCATCCATAGATAGATGGGCAGACAGAAGTAGTCAACAGGAATTTGGTGCATCTTCTCAGGGGATACAACCAGAAACATCCAAAGACCTGGGATGAAAATATGGTATATATACAACATTCTTACGACATAGAAATCCACACTTATATAGGAAAGTCCCAATTTGAGACTTCTTTTGTATATTTTCCACCTTCACCTTTGGATATTGCATATGGGTAGCAAAGATGAGTGAGGGAAGATCTTACAGGAGATGTTTTGATGGCTAAAAAAATTATAGATAATATCAGGAAGATCCATATACAGGTACAAGACACAGTAAAAAAGTCGCAAGAGAAGTATAAGGTCGGGCATGATCAACACAAAACAGAGAAATCATACAATGTGGGAGATATAGTATGGTTACAATTGAACAAGGAGAGGTTGTAGGGGCCTGGTAAGAAAATCAAGGCTCTAAGGTATGTTCCCTTTGAGATATTGGAAAAGGTGGGTGATAATTTCTCATGACTCATTTTACCACCATATATGCGCATTTACTCAGTTGTGAATGTAGATAATTTGAAACTCTATGAGCCTTCCATGCTAGATCAAGAAGAGGAACCAGTCCTACATTTTGTGGAGGATTTGGCACCAGATGCTGAGGAAGAGTTGACAGAAGATACAATTTTGCAGAAGAGATCCATAAATATAAGACAAGGGTAGCATGACCTTTGGCAGATTGGATTGAAGGGACAACTTCCAGGTAAAGTTAAATGGTACACCAAAAAGAAGGTGGAGGAAAAATTTTCTCACCTCATTCAGTAAAAGATTTTTTGGAACAAAAACCTCGCAAAATGGGGATGTGTGATCTGGATTGGATCATTATATTGTTTTTCATCCATCTCGATGCATCAGAGTGGAAAAAAGTGGATGAATCATCTCATGGGACCATTTTTACCGACGGGGCCCAATTTCGTGAAATGGGATCTGAAACCTTATGGGAGTGTTTTGAGGCATAAAACGACATTTTTGGGGGTAATACTTTGCCACTTTAGTGCGGCACCATTTCATGTTTTTCTACACATAGATATATTTCCAACAACATAAGAAGCACGTCAATTAGAGTGTGTATGAAAAAGTTATGCCACTCAGAAGTTGACCTTCCTTTTTTCACACCTATAGTTCGGGAGGATGTCGCATCATCCCTCATTATTCATGGAAAAGGGGTTAGCCACGTGTTTGTGATGTAAAATACTCTAGAAGAGTCTATATTGTAACTCTAGTTAAGAGTTGATGTATTCAGAATTAATCACTAGTAGGTTATCGGGTTGTGTTATAACGGGGCAAGATGAATTCCATTCTTTCGAGAGCATTTTGTTAGATAGATGAGAAAAGATAGCCAATATAGATAGGAGGTAGATGACACAAAGAGGATCTATGCACTATAGCAACCCACGGGTCATAGACATTACTTCTTTGTACCTACAACCATATTTCCAGACAGAGAAAGAGAGCAAAGCGATCTCACCTTTTAGTTGGGTTTTCTCTCGAAAGGGTTTCCCGTAGCATATTTTGTGTCTTATGTGTGTATGTGATCTTATTTTATCATTCTCTATTTTTCTGCATAATTTCCATTCGCATGCATGCACTAATTACAATTAAAATTTACAAGTCTTAAAGTTTAATAAAACTGTAATACTGTAAAAATTTCATATTTATAATATAATATTATCAAATATGTTGTGGTGAACTATCTAATGGAATATCCATGGAATTTTACAGATCAACAGCAGAAGGATCAATGTCAGTAGATGCAGTCAGATCTTGAGCGAAAGTAGTAGTTAGAGACTGAGGAGAGAGTTGCAACACAAAGAAATAGTTGATTTAGTATTTTGGATGCTTCTCATTTGCAGTATTTACAGTAGCAACAACATTGAGAGGGAGTTTTACTTGTGTTATAGTAAATTCCACTAGAGCAGGATAGGGGTGACGCATAACTTATTTCTTGTTAAGAGGGAGTGTTGGAATTGTAGAAAGAAAAGGGCCCATTTTACTTGTGCCTTAGTTAAATGGAGAAATTTGATTTTCGACATCAGCAAGATGACTTGGATTGCAGTTAGTTGGAGTGACATGGCTTTGTCATCTAGTTAAATTAGTAAATTTAATTTATAGGCTAGAAGTAGAGTTGAGCATGGGTTAATTACTAAAATCTATCAATCGAGTTATTTTTTGTTAAACTTAGCTATCTAAGCTCTATTCATTGAGTAGTAATGATTGTTGTTAACTCACTGATCTCTCAGTTAACAGATCAATTTACCAAAAAATAGCTCTGGTAATGCATGGAATTTTAATTTCCTAGTTGAGGTAGAGGAAAAGGCACATTGTAATTGAAAATTATATACTAGCTCAGTGTACAGGTCTTGTATCACAACACGTGATCAATTCCTTCAAGATTTGCGCAAGGGAATAGGGAATTCTCCTATTTTTAGGGACTAATTTCATTAAGGATTGCGCAAGGAAATAGGAGGAAAGCAGAGGCCTATTTTGGCTAAGTGTAGGTCAGAGCAAGTCATGAGAAGGATATCAAAATTGCAGTGTAGGGTGTGCTTCAGGATTAAAGCAAGGCATTTTAATTGATCCATATTCTCATATGAATTAATGTAATGCAGTTGAGAGATTTTTCCCAATTGGGCTCCCCTGTAAAATCATTGTGTTCCTTGTGTTTTGATAGTTGCATGTTATTGCATATGTTTCTATCGTGTGTTTTCCTTTCCGCATAATAGTAGAATATATTTTTTTCTCTTGATTTTAGTTTGATTTCATTAGTAGTAGTAAATTTCTTGCAATTTCTAAAGAGTGAGTGAGTAAATGGACAAACTCAACCCTTATTACAAGTTTTTTGGGCGAGGAAAAGTTCCATGGTGAGCCACTATTTTTTTTTCAAAACTTCAACGATATGGGTTATCTCAAACGGGTCAAAACATTCAAAGGAAAAGTCCCATGTTCAAATTTCCCTTCAGTCAAGTCAAAACTCAAAGGAAAAGTCCCATGTTCAAACTACTAGATTTGGCGAAGAATTTCAATCGAAAATATGTTTATTTTCTCATAGATTAACTTACTCCAATGGACTTTTTTAATGATATTACATTACATTTTTCCATTCTAACTAATAAGTGAGTCTATTTTAATAATAACAAGCATAGTGGACTTACTCCACCTTATATTGAATGAAAATTGTTATTAGTTAAATCTAATGGGCCCGTCGGGCCCCCTTACACCCATAGGGAGGATCTCAATATTTAATAAAGCCACTTTACATTTATTCTATGTTAACTACCAAGGGGACATTATTTTATAATTAAAAACATAGTGGAATAAGTTCATCTTGCATTGCATGAACAACATTGTTAGTACTCTAATGGGTCTTGTTGTAACCCCCCAAGGAAGGATCCCACCATTTGTCAATATCTAGATCAATGAGGTAAAGGAAGAGGCTCTTACATGCCAACCTAAATAAAACTCACATTCTCTATGCTCAATAGGGGATTTGAGAGCAATACATGAAAATCTTAGAAGACCACTTCGTAAGTTGTCCATTCATCTGAGCATGTATATAATTGTTACCACATGAAAGATTACTAAATTAGCGAGTGGAGATCTTCCAAATTCTACAGGAATTATACCATGAGTATTGATCTCTTACTATGAACATGTTTGGATAATAGATTATATCATTAGTATTGATCTCTTACTATGAACATGTTTGGATAACAACATGACAAGCACCCTCTATCTTATTTTGATGTACTCCCATGTTTGGATAACAACATGACAAGCACCCTCTATCTTATTTTGATGTACTCCCCATTGGTGTGGTCCCCAAACCTCACACCCATATAAGAGGGTAGGTGCAGCTAGTGAGTGAAAGAATTGTCTCTTTAATGAAATGTCCTAGTGACAACTAAGCTATTTAATTATTACATTAATAAAAAGTACTATAAAATGTAGAAGCTATTTAATTCTTAAATTCATATAAAGAGTATTGTAAAATTGCACATAAACTTGTTTTATAGGGAAAAAAAAATTCTCCAATAAATCAAAAAAGAAAAATATTGATTTATATTCTAAATTTTAACATTTTGTAATAAAACCTTAAATATTTAGATTAATTTAATATAAAATTATACAAATAATGAAATTTTAACCATATAATTTATCTAAATAAATACCAAATAAATTATTTATATTTAAAATGAATAATTCAATAAGTGAATAAACTTAATTCTTTGATATAACAATTTTTTCTTTAAATTAAATAGACATTTTTCAATCTTACTATCCACTTAATAATTATTGATAATTAAATTAAAAATTTTAAAAACTCTATAAACACACATATTAATATAATTACAATAAAAATTAAAATACAATAGCTTTTAAATATCAAATAATTTTTTTTTCTAAATTATTCTAAATTCTATTAGTGTAACAAAAATATTACATGGAGGCACCAGTGCTAGCCCAAAATTATGGCATAATCAACAACAAAAACTGGAAATGGACTGCCCGAACAGGGGAAACCAGTCCAGACACAATAAAAGTTTGATGCCCGCACAGGGGGAACCAACCAGTTATACCAGAGAGGAACAAGGTTTGAATGTTCAACAAAATTAACAACATTACATAAAATCTCAGAAGTATACCCATAAGAATGGGAACCGGGAACAAAAAGCTTGATAGAACTTGACATGCTAGGTGTCATTAGGAGTAGATGGAGGTTCTTCAACTATCAGGCACCTGTAAGCATCCATGTCATCTTCCACATCCTACTTGTCACCGATATTGTCTTCCTTATTCTTGAAACATCTGTATGTGGTGCAGCCCTGTTCATCACTACTTCCTTTGTCCTGTTCATCGTTGCTTCCTAGTGCCTTCCGTTTCATCGCTGCTTCCTGAGTTCTGCCATGAATAGTGCCCAGACTGTCTTGTTTGCTGGCGATATTAGTTTCTTGAGCAAAACCTTTTTTCTTCATATCACTGTGGGCGAATTCTTCAGAGTTTGGAGACTCTTCTCTAAACGCCACGGAGATAGTCGCAATTATACATGGACGGTCAAGGGCGCACTGAAATTGAAATTGGGCAGACTGATTGGGATGCGGATAAGAAGCAAAGGTAGTAGGTGACTGGGGGGCAACATCATCTAGCCGAGTACTCGCAATGCAAACCCGCCCCCGACCGCTTCGAGTAGCTGGATAGCGACTAGTAAATTGAGCCGACGAAGGGGAGGACGAGTCAGAGAGGGACGAGGATGGAGGGTGTAAAATTTTGCCTCTGCTATTGCCCCTCCTGTAGCGCATCCTCTGGCATAAACGGGGCATATTCACCCAGGCTAAATTAAGCTGGCGAGAAGATGTTGAGTCAAAGAAAGGGTGGGCAATGGGATCAGAAGACTCAGCAATCAGAGGCTCAGGACGAAGATTCAAGGGGCATTCTAGGTGGGTAGAGAATTCAAAGACAGGCAACTCAGACCGCAGGCTGCAGAAAACACTCTGCGAGAAATGGGCACCAGCCCCCACCTCTATACAACATAAAATCTGGCACCGTCTCCCTGTGGTCGTGCACGAGCTCGGCTCCGCAACAGCAGGGAGACAATTGCATCTCAGAGGAATTGGAACAGAGGTAAAACTGCTTGAGGAAGCCATGTTAAGGAGCAAGACGACGAAGCCTTGACTAGCGAGCTACATTAATGCACAATTAGGAATGGTGGTGGCTCGATTTAGTGTACACCCACATCCGGAATTTAAATATCAAATATTTACTTAGCTTTTAAATATCAAATATTTGCTTATAGATTATTATGACATAATATTTGCTTAAATATTAGATATTTACTTATGAATTGTTATCACATAAAATATTAATAAGCTTAATAAGCTAATGTATGATATTATATATAAAAAGTTTGATGTATCCTATTTAATAAAAATGATATTATAAAATTTTGATTTTAAATAAAAAGTTTAGATATTTCCATGACATGGACTTTTTTATTTTATTTAAATTTGTTCTCCAAGACAGTTTTCTTACATTACAATGCTCCTCAACCTTACATTGTACCTCCTCAGGAAACTTTATCTTCAATTAAATATCATGAAATTTAAACTATTTAACTATTACATTAATCAATAAATAAAAAAACAACTCCATCCATAACAATATGAAAAAATATATCTTTATAATATTATATTAAATCTATATGGATGAAATTTTTCATAATAAAACTGTGTTAATATACCTTTTAAGTCACTTGTATTATACTAAAAAACAAAATAAAACTTATATTTATTTAAATAAAAAATTAAAACAGCTTAAATATATAAATCCAACCGTAAATATGAATTGAGTTCCAGCCAAATATTATTGTAAATTAACTACAAATCCAGAAACTAAATTGCCCTACTTATTCATTCACTCCGGTTTAAACTAAACTGTTAAAATTTGGAATATGATGCAGTGACTTTCTTCGTTAAAAAATATGAAATATAATAAAATGATAACAGTACCCCATTTTTTTCAAAAGTTGTTACAGTAGATTCTCAAATAAATAAGCTAAAAAATGCAATTTAGTCGCATCGTTCTGAAACAATTGACAGCACGTCGTACATGAATAGATTTCATGCAATCTTCAGATTCCATTGGAAGATTATTCAGAGCATGAAAATAACAATTTAGGCTGAAAAACAATGACAATAAGCTTGAGCAGGAATCATGGCGAAAATGAAGGAATTACCTTCAAAGAAAATATTATACCTGATATAACTGACTTTCAATTTACAAAGGCAAAATTCTTCAAAGTGCAGTTTTGATGCCATTAGCTTACCTTTTAATAGTTCCCTGAAATTAAATTAATACGGTGGTTGCTAGATCTTGATTTTATCATCATAACTGAATAACTTTAATGCCGAATTTATTTTGGAACGCTGAAATGCCGTACCCACGAACTGATCTGGCCAAAAATAAGGAGGAGTTCAGTTTCTCCAGAACATGTGCACATTTTTACAGTCGATTCCAAAACCGGTTACTCATAACTGTGCGAAGCATGCCTTCAATGCTGAGATCGAAGGCATCCTTTGTGGAATTCTCACCGCCATCTTTATCTGCAAAATTCATGTAAAGCAAGCTCGGAAGAATCTCAACAATCTTTTTCCGCATTTTCTTGATTTTCTGCTGAGAATAACTGTTCAAAACGTCCTCGATTTTGAGGGGTTTTGTGGAATTCACCAATCTTTCCTCCTCAATAAAAACAGAATAGGTTTCAGGGTCAGAAGGAAGGTGCCATGTGTATTGCTCATATGCAGAGTCATTTCTGAAAAAAACCGGTATACACCCTGCAATCAAACCGTCAAAGGTCGATCGCCGGGTAGGGGAATCGCCGGGCGGTTGCAGGCAGAAATTGGCCCTCAGCACTTGCTTCATCACGGCCTCTGGTCTGTGACTGCACTTCATCTTTGCGCAATTGACCATTACACATTTCGAAGAACTTCTGCACTGCTCGATGGCCGCACGGCGGATCCCCAGACCTTGCCGCCCCGCACCTGCGAACGCAAACAAGAAATCCCGCCGCGCGGAAATTACAGTCTTTGTCCATTCTTTCAATTCCCGCTGCGAATTCGGATGAAAAGAAGTCAGATACGGAATGGCCTGCTCTCTGTCGATCCAGGTTCGGCTCTCCACCAAAAGCGTTGTGACATTCGCCATGTCCGGAAGCTCCAAAAGACTGGTTCCCCAGGTAACTCCTTTGGCCGTGGTAGGCTTGCTCAGGTCCCAGGCGGTTCTGCCGGTCACCATAAAATGATCTTTACCGCCTCTTTTCTTCCAGCTCCACGTTGCTTTACTGTCCAGCCAAGAAACCAGCTCTGCGCCGTGGTCAGAGGCCTGCTCTCGTTCGTTACCGTAAAGATAACGCAAAGCATCCAGGCCGATGTAGTAGGGTATGTAGAAAGCATCTGCCAGGCCGGGATCAGAGACAAGGCACTGGTATTTCTTCATCCGGCTATGGAAAACAATCTCCAGCATGTACAGATCTGTGGCATACCAGCCGGTCTGGTTCTTAATCTCAGTCCCGAAGCCCTCATTCTCAATGTGCTGGCAGAAATCGAGCCATGAGACTAATTTGCCGCTGCAATTGCCCAGCAACTGCGAATTGAACTTTGCAGGCAAATCGTACATGTAAATCTTTCTGCCTTCACAGGAACGTGCGGCCGGCGGGGAGCCATTACCCTTTCTTGAAATTCTGTAAGATCCGTGGCCATTCAGGGCCACCTGGTTCGTTATCTGCGGATCTGCAAGAAAAAAGAACTGCGAGCTCATGTGGCTCAGGAAAACGAAGACCAGCAGCGTGGAGCACGAGAATGCAGGCCAGTATTTCCAGTACGCCCACGCAATCTTCATCTTGATCTTGTTCATTCGTTCATGTTCCAGAGCCTCTGATCTGGTTTCCTCTGATTTGAAAGGCGGCACTGCAGCAGTGCGCTAGAGGGGATGTTATAGTACTTAGCAGAGGTCCACACGGGGAACATAGAGAACAATGTGTTTGTGATGTTATTGGAATGCGGACCAGTTACAGTAACGGAGGTTGAAGAAAGAAGGCAGGGGGCAGAATAAATCCCCCAAAAGCCACGGGACGTGAGAACGGCGCGGAGGGGTTTCCGTGTTTGGGGGCCACGCCCGTAAAAGCAATTACACCCACCGGCGGTTGACGAGAAAGGTGGACAAACGCCCCAAGCTAGCACAGTGGACGAAAAATCAGGGGGAAATATTATATATATTATATTTTAATATAATTATGTAGCTGCACCCTGGTGGTTGCTAACCGTCGGAAGAAAAACTTTCACATATAAAACCGAAATCGGCTACCAAAACATAGGTTTCCGGTTACGGTTTTCACCGTTTTCTTAAGTTTTAAATGAATTTATATACTGCAATAAATATTTTATTACAGCTACTTAAATTATATAATATAAAATATTAAATGTTTTGTGACCGGGTCAAAAATGTGATATATAATATAAAATATTTAAAACTATATTACGATTTTGTTAAAAAAAAAAAATTGTTTGTAAGTAATATTTTTTGGAAAGTTTTCCGATTTATTTGGTCTAAAATTGGTAAAGATTTATTGAAATTATAAGTTGGATAGGTGAATTATTCACACTTTTGAGACTATTTCTATTTCATTGGTATAGTCTAACTACTAGACTAAATGGCTCTTTTGGTCTAGAATTGGTAAATATTCATTGAAATTATATGTTGGACAGGTGAATTATTTACACTTGAGACTATTTCTATTTCATTGGTGTAGTCTAACTACTAGACTAAATGGCTCTTTTCACTATATTTTTTTTAGTTAATTTTAACTAAAATTCGGTAGAGAATTTTAAAAACTTGAGTTTAAGTTATTTAATTTGCAGAATTCAAGTGCTTTAGAGTTTTTCAAGGTATTGAATTATGCATTAAAAAATATATTTTAAATAATAATAAAAAACACAATCTTATTTGAAATTGTATATTCAGATTAAAGGGAAAAATACTATTTTGTCTATAACTTAAACTATACATATTCCATTTACATTATAAAAGTTTATATCTATAATTTAACTATAATTAAATTTATTGAAATCCTTTTATAATAAATCAACTTTATTGGAATTGTAATTTAAATTTATGGAGCAATTAGTTTTTGGAATTGTGATTTCAATGTATATGGTAATTTTATTTTTTCCCAAATTTTATGACAGCTGTTTAAATTATATAATATAAAATATTAAATGTTTTGTAAAATATTAATAGTTAAAATACGATCCGGTCAAAAATGTGATATATAATATAAAATATTTAAGACTCTAAAAATTAATAGTTGAAATATGATTTTGTCAAAAGAATAAAAATAAATTAAGTAATATTTTTTGGAAAGTTTTCTCGTTTATTTGGTTTAGAATTGGTAAAGATTTATTGAAATCACAAGTTTGACAGGTGAATTATTCACAATTAAGACTATTTCTTGGTGTAGTCTAACTACTAGACGAAATGACTCTTATCAATACATTTTTTCTAGTTAATTTTAACCAAATTTGGATAGAGAATTTTAAAAACTTGAGTTTTACTTATTTAATTTGCAGAATTCAAGTGCTCTAGAGTTTTCACGATATTGAATTATGCATTAAAAACTGTATTTTAAGCAATAAAAAATCACAATCTTGTTTGAAATTGTATAGGGAAAAAAACCTATTTTTTCTATAACTTAAACTATGCCTTTTTCATTTACATTATAAAAATTTATATCTATAATTAAATTTATTGAAATCATTTTGCAATAAATTAACTTTATTGGAATTGTAATCTAAATGTATGGAGTAAATTTTTTTTTTGGAATTGTGATTTCCATGTATATGGTAATTATATTTTTTCCCAAATATGGGAAATATAAAATATAAACTTTCAATTCCTTTATTATGTCGATAGACGTGTCTATTTTAAAATAAGACTATTAAACTTTTAATTTAATTAGGGTACAAATTTAATGTCTATTGAATATTCTAAAATACTCATATTAGTCTATAAAAATTGAATGTTGAGATTTACCTTTAGAATAATTATGTTAATTTTTTTTTTTAATTAACTTGATTAATTAAAAAAAATGTTATATGAACAAGAATGTTTTCTTGGCCATTTGGTATTGATAAGCCATGTTATTGTAACAAACCATATTTATAGATTAAGCATCTCCATAGTAAAGTTAGAGTAATTCTTCATTGTTAAATCATGTAACATATTTTTTTACTATATGTTTAAAGTATATATTAAATATTTTATAAATAATAATAATAAAGCTTTATTTTAATAATTTTTTTATCATTTTTTTAAACCTTGGCAATTTTAGATTCCCTGATCGGGGTGTTAGAGTATGTGTCAACGGAGAAGGTGGGGGACCCTACTATCTCGCCACCTCCCATAACATTTAAGACAGGGGTGGCATGGCTATCCTGCCCTATGCAACCACACATACTAATAGTCATATATTCCCTTCACATTAAGATGACAATCCTTATTTCGTCTGTGAGCTCTTGACCTGTCTATTGTGGCTCCATGCTCTTTTGTAGCCTATGTGGCATTCCCTTGTTGCAAGTGAATTCCCCCCACAACATTGGCTTTGTGGTATTCTTATCCTTCTATCATGGCTCGTTCTCCTGCAATTCCTGGGGTACACTGTCGCTATAAGTGGGATGTCTCTCCCATGGCACTAGCTACGTGAAAATTCAATTGCATGAATGTCTTGGTTCCCTAAAATCTAACCTAAAATACTTGCACTTTGTGTCGATACTTAAAGTGTAGAGCAGGATGATGACGACTGAAGAGGTGACTTTTGGGATGTTAGATGCAATGACAACAATGAAAAAATCTAGAACAACAAGTCACTGGTAAGGATTCAAACCTCATCTACAAAATTCCCATGCCCAGTGGGCATACAATTGTGGGGTATTTTTTTCTTTGTCCAATCTATGCATTTTTTCTAACCTGCTAGTCTTTGCATGGTGGAATCTAGTTCATGGTCTAGAGGGTGTCTCGGTGGTGTGTACTTTCATTGATGTGCTCAGGATTTTATGGTTGTTGGTCCCTACCCAAAGCTTATCTATGCATGTTCACCCTCTGTCACAAATTTATAATATGAGTTCTAGACCTTTTCTGGAAGTTGAGTGTTAAATCTTTGTTAATATTATCCTATATCCTATCAACTTATTTCATTAGTTTTCCCTTATGTTATGGACGTCTTTACTTAGGCGTATCTTATCTTTGAGTATCATACCTTGCAAGTGAATGTGATGCCATCGAGGGTTTGGAGGAAGAGGCCCTTAGGCCCATCCTTGGGCTCAATCCTAAGCTTAGGACGTTGTAGCCATGTTCCATTCCTCCACCCCTCCAAAAACCCAAGAGGAAATTCATGAACTTGAAGCCTTAGCTACAAATGACTGTCAAGCATACTCTAATTTTTAAAGCCAAGATGAACTAACTAATTGGGTTCAGAATCTTGGTCATACCAGGGGATGTAGAGCCAATATCTGAATTCTATTATCTTCCATTGGAAAATGAAGATGCTCCTAGGAAGGGTCTTGAAGGAAAATATCAGGGATCACAATGTCATTATCTCTTGTCTTAATGAAATTCAATGAGTTCAATGCCACCAATGCTCCTATCTTGTTAGCATGGATGCCCATTTGGCTCACATAGAGGGCCATCTACAATGCGACCTCAAGCCTCTAGCTCTTGCAAGGCGCAAGCCTCAAGGATCTAACCTCAATCACTTCATCGAAAAATTGATGCTTCATACATCCTCTCATCTTATGTTTTTTACTTTCAATAGGGTAGTTTCCTTCAGTAGCTATGTATATAGGAGTCACTAGTATTTGTTTTTTATATATCTAGATTAGCACATGCCAAAAACTTGCACTACAAGTCAGCCTATTCTAGGATGCTTTTGACTCATAAAAAGTATACCTTTGTTAGCAATTTTGGTTTTCCTATGGTGCACACCACATTGTGATAAGACTTGATTTAAATAGTGATCTCTAACTTTATATGAAAATATTTTAAGGCAATAGAAATCTTAATTAACAAAAAAAAATATTAACAATTTGAGATGTATAATAAAATAAGTGTTTTGATATTTATTATAGATTGATGCTTATTGATGTTTATCAACTATTTAATTTATATAATTATTCTAATTTAATTATAAAAGATATATATAATTTATAAATTATTATATTTTTTTTAATGAATATTTTCTATATATAAAAATAAATTAACAAATAATTTATTTTTTAATATAAGATATGTGGGCTAAAGGTTTGTTTCACTAAAGAGGTTTGTTGAATCAATTTTTTTATATAATTTGTTTCACTAAAAGAGGCTTGTTTTAAAATGAATTGGTTAACATTTGATAAATTTCATTAAAATATATTATATAATAATAAAATTTAAATTAAAATAATTAAATCTATTTTTCAAATTACAATGAGATATTTTTAAGAAAATTGATCAAAATATTAAAAATAGTTAGAATTTATATTTTTATATATAAAAGTGCTTAAAAAATTATAATTTCCATAAATAAATTTATAATTTTGAATATAAAAATAGATTAAATACCCTTACACATATGACTATTGAAATTTAAGTATGATTGTTAAACACTTGTAATATTTCTTATTTTATCTTATTTCATCATTTTTATTATTCATTATTTAGAGTAATTTGAAAAGAACTATTTCATAATTTATTTACTATTTTTATTAGTTATATTAAGTTTTAATAATTGAAAAATTATTTAATTAATAATTTTATGTGCTTATCAGAAAAAGATTTTATATACATTTTATGGATTATAGAAGCCAAATTCCTAATAATAATTTTTTATGAAAAAATTTATATATATTTATGATGATTAACTTTTATTAAGGCAAATGTGGTTCATAGGACCTTAAGATAAGAAATTAATTGAGACTCTTTAAAATTTTATTTTTATAATTAAAAGAGGAAAAAAAAGGGTTCATAAATCACTATAGTTTTGTTGGTTTAACAAGTAAAAAAAATTGGTATTACGAAACTGAAATGAGATCAGATGTAAACAAAAGTGGGTAATCTAAGGAAAAATATTCTTAATCTTCAATCTTCTTAGTATCACAAAAGTATATAAAATTCTTTAATCCCAAATATTTTAGAAATAAACCAATACTTAGTTTCACTTAAAAATTCATACAAATTAATTCTTTTATATATAATTTTTACTAAAGTTTTGATTTCTCTAATAACTTTTACTTCATTAAATTTATTCACGCAAGAAAATTTAATATTTAATAAGAGTGAGGTTGATAAATTTTTTAATAAGAGTAAGGTTGATAAACTTTTGAGAAACGATAAAGTAAATTGTAATATTTTAATTAAAAAAAACAATCACATAATATTTTAACGTGAATATTTTGAAAAAATCATTATTGTTAAAAAAAATAATAACTGTGAAAAAAAATAATAACTGTGAAAGCAAGGGTCGTGTGAGTGTCCACATGTTTTGCAGAAAAAGAAAAAGTATGATTGTGAGTAAAGAAAAAAATGAGATATCCCTGTGAAACTCACGAGTGTAAAATAGCATTGTTCTACCTACATCTATGGTACCACACAATTTAAGAGACGTGATACCTAAACATAAACGTGCACATGCCAACCATAAACGTCGGTGGTGTTAGTACAACTTGAATGAAAAAGAAAGTAGTGACATTAGATTATAATAAACTTTCATAAGGTGTATATTTTATGCTTATTTGGATGCATAAAAGTATTTAAAGAAGAAGAAAATAATAATAGAGATGGTTTGGTGGTGTTATTAAAATTTGAATGAAAAAGAAAGTAGTGACATTAGATTGGAATAACTTTCATAGGATGTATATTTTATTCTTATTTGGATGCATAAAAGTATTTAAAGAATAAGAAAATAATAATCGAGATTGTTTGGTGTTGTTAGTATAATTTCAATGAAAAAGATAGTAGTGACATTAGATTGGAATAAACTTTCATAGGATGTATATTTTATTCTTATTTGGATGCATAAAAGTATTTAAAGAAGAAGAAATAATTATAGAGATTGTTCAATTGAGGGATTTTTTATTATTAATAAATTAATTAGTTGATAAATTGAAAAAAAATTATTTAAATTGATATAGTTTTATATGACTAATGTCGACTATAGAATTTTAGTTCATTTTAAGATAACTTAAATTGTATTAGACTATATTTGATGGTAATTTCAATGATATTGAGCAATTGGGGAGTTATTAATTTAAAATTTGGCATTATATTGATTTATTGAGAAAAAACCAAAATTTAGTTAACAAAAAAAACAAATAGAAAACCAAAACCTTTTGGCTTGGACGATGATAAAACTTCTCGTCACTTGTGGGGTAAAGCCTTTGTCACTTTACAATAGTTAGGTTCCTTACTTGTGCTTCTAAGCACGAAGGTTCTTGAAGACTTGGACACAAATTCACCTTGTAGCAGGATGTCTCACAGCTCAGGAAACCCTATGCCCCCACCACCACTGTCGACGCCAAATATTAAGGCATTTAACTCTTTGGTTATGAATGGGCTAAAATACTAGAAAGCCAAGCCCTCTTGTTTTGTGAAAAAATTAGAGGAGATTCCAAAGGTATAATTTTTTATGCCACAAGCGAGATCACGGGCCATGAAATTAGTTAAGTGCGGTTAGGTAGGCCACTTCATGGGGATATGGCCTTCTCCACCCCCAACTCAACAATGGGTTGAAAAAAACTAAAAGCTAATGATCAAGAGCATCAACTCTTTTTCATTCTATAGAAAGGGGTTTATGACAGTTTTCTTTGAGAATAAGATAGATCATGACCTACTATTTAAGAGCAGACCGTATTTCATGGGGGCTCAAGGGTTATAAATGGATCAATGGAGTCCATATTTCAACCTAGAAAAGAAATGTTCCATCAGTTTCCTCGGTTTGGATGAGGCTCCATTCCTTCCTTTGTACTATTGGAATGATGCACCACCTTCAAAAGCATTGGAAATGCCCTAGGTAAATATATTGATTGAGCCAATCCATAAGAAGGCCTATTTTCATGTGCAAGGATCTGTGTGGAGTTAGAAGTGGACAAGGGTTTACCCACAACAATAAATTTAAACTTGGAAGTTGGTCCCATATTTAGGAGGTGGATTATGATCAACTCCCCTTCAAATGCAAAAACTTCCATGAATATGGCCACTTTGTAAGAAATTGCAACAAGAAGCAGGAGGAACAAAAAAATCAAGGGGAAGAAGGAGAACTATGGAAACAACCGAAAAGGAGAAGAGCCTTGCGTCGTTAATCTAACCCCCAACCAAAGCAAGAAAAATAAGTAGGAAATAAAGGAAAAGGACTGACCTCGCCAAGGGAAATGAGTCCTAGGAATGGATAACGATCCAACAGAGCTAACATGAAGAGGATGAACAAAAATAGATATGGAGGTTGTAAAAGGAGAAACAATCCCTCCTCCCCAAGTTTCCGATCAAAATAAGGAATTAAACCCATAAAGTACAGATGAAAATATGTCACCCTTAGAAGATGATCTAGAGAAAATGCATCAAGTGGATTCTTCTACGTAAGAGGAAGAGTTTCTCTCCCCAAATAATGCTAATAGAAAGTATTTGTTCCTTCCAGTTCAGTGGATGAGAAATCCAAATTAGAAAAAGAAAAATATTAAGAAATGATACACTAAAGAGTGGGAAGGAAGACCAATAGGAAGGTAAGAATGAAGAAGGTAATGAAAGAAAAGGAAATGGGAACACAATCAATCCTATATATAAAACTGAAATGGTTTAGGAATACTAGGAAAGGAGGTAACTCTACCCCACAACAATGGGAAACACTCATGAACAGTAAATGATGAAGGTAATCTCTTGGAACTGCAGGCAACTAGGGTTGGAGAAAATAATCGCAGAAGTAAAATCGTTAATTAAGAAAGAAAGACCCATAGTGCCTCTACTTTAGGAGACAAAAATGGAGGAACAAGAGATTCTCTAGTGACAAAAAAATATCGCGAAGCAGTGGAATATTATCAGTTAGTTCAAGAGGAGTATCAGGAGGAGTTTTCACATTATGGAATTCGCACTAACTTAAGTTTCTACATCATTAATCCTCCAATCATTGGTTGGCTTCTTGTTTTCTGCACATTCCCTCAAATCATGTTTGTTCATTCATTTATATGTCAATACATTTTAGAGAAAAACGAGAATGTTGGGAAGTCTTATTGATGGCCCTTGATGGTACCATCTATGGATCAAAAAGTATCTATGGAGGAGATTTCAATACCACATTGTACAAGTGGGAAAGAAAAAAAGGCTCACAATTTAGAGACCAATTTTAGGAGAATGTCGGAGATTTTATCCAGAAGCTCAACTTGATCAATATAAAACCTGTTTTTAATAAACATACATGGAGAAATAAAAGACCAGGTCTTGGGTATATTGTTTCTAGATTAGATAGTTTTTTTTATTCCATTTTTCTTTCTAAATCAAATTATATTGATTGGGTCACATATTCATATCATCGACCAATAGAGTCGGATTTTGTTTAGAATGTTAATTAAATTCATATTCCCATAAGATATAGTCCTACCTAGAGCAGGAAGCCTAGGTTTAATGATTTGGTCAAGGTAGCTTGGTGTATATGGGTATTGGGTAGCCCAACCAAGATCTAGGAACAAAAGGTTAAAAGACTCAAATAAAATATCAAAATATAGGCTCAAGATCAAAGGATGGATAGGAAAATTGAAATTCAAGCATGTGAAAGAAAGATGTAGTCTCTATAATCCAAAATGGACGAGGGTTCAATCATAAGAAAATAAGACAAGATTAAAGAAGATAATGAAACATTTGCATACTATTATAAAATGATGAAAGAGGAGGAAGAGATATGGAGGCTCAAGTCATGGATTATATGGTTACAAGCAAGGGATATCAACTCCAAATTATTTCATAATCAGGCAAGGAGCAGGGTATAGAGGAATAACATATAAAAGATAAAGGTAAGGGGCAATAATGTAATAGACTATCAGTAACTAAAGGAAGAGGTGTTTTTTCACTTTAGTGGCCTATATAGCGAGAAGGACCCAATAAACCTTGAGTCAGATATATCCTCGAACATGTGACACCACTCATTTCATGTGAGGACAATCTCTGATTAACAAATAATTTAACCGAAGAGGAAACAAAATAGACAATATTTTGCTTTAATCCAGCTAAGGCCCCAAGCCTGAACAAATTTGTTGTGCCTTTTTAATAATAATTTTGGTAAGTGATAAAATTGACATATGAAAAATAATGGGTTATTCATTCAAACATAATTGCATGGGGGAGGAATTAATTCTTCATTCCTAGCTTTGATTCTAAAAGAATCCAACACATCTTCCTTATCTGGATTTCAACCAATCTATTTATGCAATGTATCATAAAAGGTGATTGCTAATATCTTTGCCAAAAGAAAAAACTATTCTTCCAAAAATCATATCTAAGAATCGAGGTGGATTTTTGCACCAGAGGAAATTTTTTGAAAATATTGTCCTTGTTCAAGAAGCAATCCACTCTAGTCAAAATTGTTGAGACAAAGGAATGATTTTCAAACTGGATATGGAAAATTTATTTGATTGGGAAAGGCATGAATATTTATTTAAAGTAATGTCAAATTTAGCTTTGATGGAAAATTTATTCAATGGTTTTCCTTGAGTATAAATTCTCCTAGGATTTCTCCTTTCGTAAATGGGAGAGTTGTTGAGTTATTTAATGCCTCACTGAGGCCTCTGACAAGGTTTCCCCTTGTGCCCCTTTCTGTTTATCATAATGGTAGTTTTTATCAATCGTGGATTAGAATTCAAATTAAGGAATGAGAAACTCACACAATCCGCTATTATTATATAAGTCTTAGATATACTCATGGAATGTATCCTCTAGTAAACAAATGTCAATTGGAAGGATTTTGGGTTTTCACCCCATGGAAAATTAGAAAGAATTCAAGTATTTAGGAATACTTATTTTCATAAAGAATCATTCTTCTTAAGGTTGGGATAGAGCTATATCAAAAGTAAGAAAAAATTTCACAACATGGGGAGTGAGGTGGTTGAAATTTTCTAGGTATATCATTCTAATCAAATAATTCCTCTCTACTTTTCCCCTTTATCAATTTTTTGCTCTTTTGGCCCTACAAAACGTTCTTAATGTTTTGGCCAAAGAAATGAGAAATTTTTTATGTGAGGGTGGAAAATCTGGTACAAATAATTTCACCTAATCAAATGGGCCATAGTGAAGTTCCCAAAAATTCATGGAGGTCTTGGTATAAGAGATCTAGTATTAATGAATAGAGCTATAGGAGAAAAATTATTTTGGAGATTCCTCGCTCAAGTGGAAGACTAGCATAAAGTTATTCCGAAGGGAAAAATACCTTCAAACATAAAGGGAAAGAAGCCTTGCAAAATTTCAGGCATCAAGAGGAGGTTCCATGATCTGGAAGTTATTCAAAATCGTTTCCTCTCTTATTAGTGTAGGCTCATTTTGGATTCTAGGGAATGAGAAAGATATCAATTTATGAATGGAGTCTATAATGGATCAGTAGCATTTGAAAATATTCCACAAGCTCTTCCCTTTGAGAGAATTATTTTCATGTCAAAGAAATTTCTCATTGGTTTACTTCTCAATTTGGGATGAGGAAGGCCAATGGAAAGGTTGGAATTTTGGTGGTATTCCCCAGTCTCTTCAACCTTTAGCATCTAAACTTCGAGAAAATTTAGTCAAATTCACACCTTGGAGAACAGAGGAAAGATATTAGGTGGGGTGGAGAAGCTCGACATATGGCGTCAAGGAAGGGTACATTGCTCTACTTTTATTCTCACAATCATCCCCAAAGTCAATAACATGGAAGGAAATATGGAAGACTAATTCCAACCCAAAAATCAATTCCTTTTACTAGATTTTGTCTCATAATTTTTTTTTAACAACTAGAAACTTATAGAAGAGAGGCATTCAAGGCCCTTCTTAGTGCCCATTATGTAGACATCAAGAAGAATCAATATCTCACCTCTTCTTACATAGCTCATATATTAAGGTGGTCTAAGTGGAATCCTCCTCTCCCCTATTTGGGTGTATCAAATGGCCCTCCTATAAGAATATTTTTCTTCTTAGCCAAAAAATTATGATTTAACATTCTCACAAAAGCCCCTCTTCAAATATTTCTGGGAAGCCCTTCCAAAATTTATTTGTTGGTAGGTTTGGTTATCAAGGAATAATGTTATTTTGAAAAAAAAAAAATTACTCCACGTTCAACAACAATGAAGGCCATAACTTTGTGTGTAGAGTTTGGGCTCACAATATAGATAATTCTCATCATAATCTAGATTTCTTGAAATAGGATTGGATTGTAAAGCTTTCAGATTTCGGTAACCCCTTCCTTATTGAAGGTGGACAAAAAATTACTATAGAAGAAAATTGTAAACTACAATTAACAAAAATTAATTGAAAGAATGGAAAAAAGAGAGACAAGGATGGCTTCTCCATTTTGATGGAGCCTCAAAACAAAACCTTGGAATGTTGGGAGGGGGTGGGATCCTTTATAACCACAAAATAAAACTAGTTATACATTACTCATGGGGCGTCATTCGAATGAAAAATAATCAAGGAGAAGAACATGGGCTTTATCAAGGCTTAATATTGGCCAAATAATTCCAAGTTCAAAATATTAATATTTTGGGAGATTCTCTCATTATTATGAAACACTTAGTAAAGGGATCCTCCCCTTGAGAAAATTCATTAGAAAAAATTATGAAAAAAATATGGAAATAGTCGAAGGCATTCCCCAAAAGGCTTATTTCCATGTCCTTTGAGGCCTCAATACTGAAGTTGATCAATGTGAAAACAAGGCCTTCCACTAAAGGGTTAGGGATTTAGAAGTTAATGACATTACTAAGCCATCCATCCTCCCCTAAGGGGAAGAATTTTATTATTATTATTATATATGTGTGTGCACGTGTGTGGTGGGGGGGGGGGGAGGGATTGATGGGAAAAGTAGAACCTCATGCATGTACTAGGCATGCTTGCAGGTGTGGTAATAAGTGTGATTCAAAGGATTGTTCTAATTCTCCTTTTGTGCATATATGTTCATACGAAATTGATTTCTTGATTAAAATCTATAGACTGGAAATCACACATTAATTTGGGGTTGTGTCATGGGTTAAATATGGAATCATACCATTTGAGAATTTAAGGGTTGTATGGTTATACTGGGAAGGGAATTCTGCAAGGACAGGAACAGGTGTTTGATTGCTCTGGGATGGGAAAAATCTATGGTTTGGAATTGTGATTGGATCCACAAAGAAAAGGGTTTGTCAAAAAACTATGAACAAGGGACACTATCATGGTTGGTATTGTAAATTAGAAGCAGACTCTGGCCAAAAGTGCTTGTTGGCATCCTAGGAGGTATCGTTGCTCAATAAGGTAGCAGGGTGTGAAGGAGGAAGAACCTCACGCCAGTTGAGAGCAGGGGGATGTCATAAGCGTTTCAACGGTGTTGAGACTACATATGGGTCTATGGGTGATGTTTATGCTTAGGCCAATTAGGATAATACTGACTGGTTTTTTAGGCGAGACTTGGTAACAAGATGTTAATGGAAGGAAGAGACAAGGAAAATAAGTAAATAAGGTTTAATCACAAAGCTGAAATAACTCCAATTCTGGAAAAGTTGGATGCTCTCTAGTTGGATGTCATGACTTTGAACATGAAATATAATGACTAGTTGGAAACTAATGTGGATACAATGGATCAAGTTCAAAGTATGAGAGCCAATTCAACTAGGCAAGAAGATTATATAGATGCCCTATGGAGGAAGATCGAGAAGCGGAAAGATCATGTCAACAACTTTACTTGCACCCTCAACGAATTCGATAGTGAAAGCCCACTGGGAATTATCAAATGCCCAGACCTCATTGATCTCATTAGGAGCATATGGGGACACCTAAGTAAGGTTTAATGTGGCGTAAATTTTTCCTAAGGTGAGGGTAGTTCTATAAGGTTTACACCTACAAAACACCCTTGTGTTTTGTTCAGGTTTGTCATGCCTCAGACAATTTTGTAGTTTTCATAAATAAAAGGGACATGATAGATGATATAAGAAATATTGATGTATCTCCTAATGTACTTGCTATGAGGCATGCACAAAATTTAACATAATATACTATACTAATTACTGTTAAAAAAAAGACAACTTGAATTGTCAATATGAATAGATTAAGGTGAAATATTGCCTAATCCAAAAAAAAAAAAAAAGACTCACCAAAATATTTTAGTTTATTTACCTATTTACTAACTCCAAACATTATTATAATATTTATGAGTTATTTTATGTTAACATAAGTAATTTTTTTAAAGAAAAAATAAGTACTAATAATTTATGGGTCATTATTTGCATTAAAAGTTTCACCAGTTTGTAGGTTGGATTTAAAGTATAAGTTCTTTAAGTGATGCAACTTGTAGGTTGGATTTAAGGTGTAATTTATTCTAGTGATGCAATATTAGTGTTGCTCTTTGTGGTCAATTTATAATTTGTGGTCATGATTTATGTGATATATTCCATGCTCCTTTTGGGCCCTCTTTAATTTATGGCCATAATTTATGATATATGTGATCTATCGTAGGGTCTTAGTTGACTCTCTTTAATTTGTGGCCATAATTTATATGATATATTGTAAGCTATTATTATAATTTCTTGAAGCCATTGCAATGATATAATTATTATGAGCTTAACATGTCACATATGAATTGAACCCAAGTGAGGAGGATAACAACATTTTTCCCAACAACTCGAACTACATCCAATTGACTAATAATAATAATATGTCTATATTAATGATTACTTACTCAAATTTCTCTTCTACATAAGAATAGTTAAATTTTAATTATTAATAAACAAAATTTAGATAGAAAACTAGTAATACAAAGCAATCAAATAGATAGTAAAGATTGAATGAATAGTTAATTCTAGTAAAGTTTGAATGATGTGTTAATTTTTACACTGACATAAAAGAAAAAAGTAGATTCATATCATGTTTTTGAGTTTTGTATTCTGTGATTAATCATACTTTGATATAGTTCTTCCATATTCATCACATTTAGAAATTTATGTTGAGATTCAAAAAGATGATGAGCTTAGTGAAAAGAGTCGCCTTCACTAAGTGGGCCCGCAAGCTATTTTTGGCGCAAGTCTATTTTTAGACATGGTGATCATATTTCAGAAGTTGCAGGATGCTATTTGTGGATGGTTGGTCAAGTTGGAAAAATAGATGAAATTCTATTTTTAGAATATTGGGTGAAGTCTATTTATAGATCATCGATCTAAAAATAGAAGTGTCGATTATTATTAGCTCTTAATAATAATCTGACAATAAACAACAACTTATTCTCTTGGAGCACTTAGTTTCAGTGCACAGATTTGGAAAATCAGTGGGCTGAAGGAATTACACAATTCCTAGGGTTTACTGGTGGTTCATGCATGGAGGACTCAGTTAGAACTGAAGTGGAAAAGTTATGACAGAGTTGGAAGAGTAGTTCATGGATTTGTTATTTAGTTTAACTCAGTTAATGGAGTTAAACTCAGTTGAGCTAGTTGTATCTAGTCTAACTGAATGATACACTAGTGAGAGTGGAGTGAATTAATTAGTTAATTAATTCACAAATAATAACTCATTAATCAACTGAACAAATACAACAATTAACTATAGTGCATGTTAGTTCTAGTGGAGACCCATTGAAGAGATAGGTGAAAGGGCAAGATGGACTATCTATTGTGACTATAGTGCTGCATTGATTGCACCACACACACATTGGAGTTGCCAGTGAGGATTGCGCAGTCAAGGCAAGTGTAATTTTAATTCATTCAAAGCTATTCTTCAACAGGGATTGCACAGTGGAGGCAGGCTAGGAGGTGGCAAGAAATCAGTGCATGGATTTGCAGATTTCTTCTGATTATTGTGTGACGATTGCTTGTACTGAGAGCTTGTTGTACTAAGCTTTGTATGAGATTGTTACATGATCTCCATGATACATAATATATGATATTTGGGGTTTTCAGCTTCAGGCTTTCCTGTTAAACAACTATGTTATGTGCGATTGTTTTTATTTATGCTTCACATGTGTTTGCAATTAATTTTTTGCAAAGGATTAATAGTGGAATGATTATGTATTTTGCAAGAAGTTAAATATTGTGAGATCATGGGAATATGGATGTATGCATGTTGAGTGTATACTAATTTCTACATGGTATCAGAGCAGTGTTAATTCTTGAAGATTGTAATTGTGAAGAACTGTTGAGTTTGTGTTGGTGGACAATTCGAATTTGCTACAGAAAATTCTTGGTGTAGAAGTTGAGTATGCATTGAAATGTCTTTCAATGGGTTGCGATTGGAGTATGACCTTGATGGGAGCTCGAATTAAATAGCTTGGAAGGATAAGATGGAGGTGGTGCTAGAGGATAATGGATTGAAGTAGTTCATCGATAGTGATGTTCCTAAGCCATGATTTAGCAATGTTGCATTACTTGATGTGTGGCAAAAGAAGATAGAAAAGGCAAGAAGAATTCTGTTGGAAGGTGTGAAGGACCATATTGTGCCCAACCTTCACGGGAAAGCCACTCCATTATTAATGTGGAAGGCTTTGATAGATTTGTTCCAAAGCAGTAGCGACCAGAGGAAGTTGGCGCTGAAAGTCAAGCTCAGAAAAATAAAAATGGAGAAATGTGACAGTATTCCAAAATATCTCACGAAGTTTTTCCACTGTAGAGATGAACTGGGAAGTGTGGGGATTACTGTTGATGATGAAGAATTGGTGAGATTGGTTCTCCTTGGGCTTCCGAAGAGTTGGCATAGCTACGAAGACTCTGTCAATGGATGGGAGAAACTGTTGGGATGGGAGTGACTTTGGTCGAATCTTGTGCAGGAGGAGATAAGGCGGGGTACCAGGGATGGCTCTTCATCGAAGAATGAAGATGAAGAGAATTGCGATTTGGCTGCTAAAGCAAGGAAAGGGAAGGGGAATAAATTTCCTTCAAAATCTGATGCTAAAGGAAAGAAGCAAGATTTTTCCAAGGTGAAGTGTTTTCACTATCACGAACATGGGCATTTCGCCACTAACTACCCACAGAAGAAGAAGAACAAGAAGGCTACTGGAGTTGCAGCTAGAGAGGCCTTAGCCTCGCAATTTGAACTTGATTTCTCTTTGATTGCATGTTTGGTTTCAAGCTATATGGGATCGATTTGGTATCTTGATAGTGGTGTGTCTTTCCATATGATGGGAGACAAGGAGTTGTTTAGTGACTTGGAGGAGAAGGACCTCCAGATGCATATAGAGATGGGCGACGATGGTCCATATAGTGCGACCGAAATTGGGACCATTACCTTTGAGAGGGAGTCCAGTAATCCATTCTTGTTGAAGGATGTTATGCATGTTCCAGTTCTGAGGAAGAACTTGGTCTTGGTCGCAATGTTGGAAGACAAAGGTTATGATGTTTTTTTCAGTGAGGGAAAAGCATTCCTTCGACATAAAAAAACGGGTCAAACCAAGAATATAGGGATTCAAGTTAAGAATCTCTACAAGCTGGAGGTAGATGGCCACATTGCAATGGTGGGCAAAGCAGAAGAAGTGGTGAGTCGGGATGAGGGCGAATTATGGCACAGGATATTGGGCCATCTTCACCATGGCGCTTTGAAGATTTTGCAACAGATTTCTACTGGAATTCCCAAAGGTACTCTTGCGCAGTCAGATCAGTGCAAGGGATGTACTATGGGTAAGTTTGTGAAGACCACCTTTCATGAGAAGGAGAACTATGCTTCGGTGATCTTGGAGAGAATTCACACAGACGTGTGTGGACTTTTCTCGGTTGCTTCAATAAAAAAACACAGGTATTATGTTATATTTGTTGATGACTATTCTCGTAGATGTTGGATCTTCTTCATGCAGAAGAAGAGTGAAACATTCTCAAAGTTCTGTGAGTTTAAAGCATTGGTGGAGAAGGAGTTGGGGAAGCAATTGAAAGCTCTACGGAGCGATAATGGTGGTGAATACATCTCAAGCGAATTCAAAGAATTTTGTAGTAAAGAAGGAATTCGAAGAGAACTCATAGCGCCTCATAATCCACATCAGAATGGGGTCACAGAGAGGAAGAACAGAACGATCTTGGGTGCTGCACGAGCGATGCTGCATGACTAGGGCCTACCGATGCACTTGTGGGCAGAAGCATGCAACATTGCGGTTTATGTGAAAAAATGTTGTCCTCATAGAGTACTTGGCATGAGTACACCTGAAGAAGCTTTTACTGGTAAGAATCTTGAAATTTCTCATTTGAATATTTTTGGCTCATCTGTTTACATTCATGTGACAAAGGACATCAGGAAGAAGCTGGAGCCTACTGTAGAAGTTGGGATATTTGTGGGGTACACAAAAACACCATAATAATCATGTGTATTTTCCAAACAGTCAAATGACTGTGGTGCGACGGGATGTAAAATTAAATGAGGTGAAAGCCATGAAGTTGTTGCTTGAGAGGGAGTTACACTTGCATGCAGAGGAGGAACTTCTTGTTCCCAAAGATGAGCCTCTGGATGTGGATCAGCCACATGAGGAGATTCATGGAGTGGAGGAGTCCACTCATGCAGAACCAAACATCAGACAAGGAAGAAAGAGTACCACAGAAGCTGAGAGATTGAAGCTTGATGCGTCATAGAATGTAGGAGTCCCTACATCACAGCGCAGACAGAGACAATCACCTGACTGATTTATGGGATACATGGCTCTTATGAGCAAGTGTGTCGTGAGAGAGCCATCTTCTTTTGAAGAAGCAGTGCAGGTGCCCACATGGGTAGATGCCATTGTGGAGGAGTATGACTTCATTGTCAGAAACAATGCTTTGGAGATTGTTCCAAGGCCGGTGGGAAAATCAGTTGTAGGATCAAGATGGATCTACAAGGTAAAGCAAGCTGATGATGGGAGCGTTGAGAATTATAAGGAAATATTTGTTGCCCAGGGCTTCTCACAGATCGAGGGGATTGATTATGAAGAAGCCTTTGCACCTGTCACACGGTATTCTTCCATAAGGGCCATCCTTTCTCTCTCAGCGCAGATGGGTTGGCACATTCATCAGATGGATGTGAAGGCTGTGTTCCTTAATGGGATCATTGAGGAAGAGGTGTACATTGAGTGGCCTGAAGTATTTGAGATCTTCAGCAGTGAGTCGCATGTGTGCAGGTTCAAAAGAGTGTTGTATGGGCTGAAGCAAGCACCTCGTGCTTGGTACACTCAGATCGATAACTATTTCACTGGACTTGGCTTCACCAAGAGTGAGGCGAATGCAAACCTATACCAGATATTGGTTGAGGGTAAGATTTTAATCATTGTACTTTATGTTGATGATTTAATACTAACAGGTGATGAGCAGTTGATACACTCATGCAAGTCAGATCTTGCAAAGGAGTTTGAGATGAAGGATTTGGGCCTCCTTCATTATTTCCTTGGATTGGAAATATGGCAGCGAGAAGGTGAACTGTTTGTGTCTCAAGGCAAGTATGCCCAGGAGATACTTGAGAAGTTTCACATGCAAGGCTGCAAGCCTATCGACACTCCTCTTCCAGGAAATTGGAGGAAAGAGGATGCTACATCAATAGAGGTAGTGGATGCCACTGTTTATTGACAGTTGGTGGGTTCGCTCATGTATTTAGTTAATACAAGACTAGACATATGCTATGCGGTGAACCAACTTTCAAAAGCGATGGTTAAGCCTACAAAGCTCTTTTGGAAGGCAGGAAAGCATGTCCTGAGATATATAAGGGGCACATCAGAGTATGGTTTATGGTACATACAGATGGATGAGGTGAAGTTGCATGGATTCACGGATGCAGATTGGGAAGGCAGCCCAACAGATAGAAAGAGCACATCAGGAGGGATTTTCAGTATTGGATCTATGGTAGTTTCTTGGTACAGCAGGAAATAAATATATGTGACACTCAGTTCAGTGGAAGCAGAATACATGGCAACAATTCAAGTTGCATGTGAGGCTATCTAGATGAGGAAGATCCTAGTTGGTTTGTTCGGTTCACATTTAGATCCTATAGTGATACATTGTGATAATAAGAGTTGCATTAAAATCTCGATTAATCCCGTGTTTCATGATATATCTAAACATATTGATAGCCGGTATCATCATATTAGAGATTGTGTGCAGTGGAAGATCATGTTGCTTCAGTACATTCCTACGAAAGATTAGGATGCAGATATTTTGACGAAGGTGCTCACCAGGAGAAAATTCGAATACCATAGAGGCAGGATCGGGGTGAAGGATAATCCCTATATTGTTGAGAGGGAGTGTTTAGATTCAACAAGATGATGAGCTTAGTGAAAAGAGTTGCCTTCACTAAGTAGGCTCACAGGCTATTTTTGGCGCAAGTCTATTTTTAGACATGGTGATCATATTTCAGAAGTTGCAGGATGCTATTTCTGGATGGTTGATCAAGTTGGAAAAATAGATGAAATCCTATTTTTAGAATATTGGGTGAAGTCTATTTATAGATCGTCAATCTAAAAATAGAAGTGTCGATTATTATTAGCTCTTAATAATAATCCGAAAATAAATAACAACTTATTCTCTTGGAGCACTTAGTTTCAGTGCACAGATTTGGAAAATCAGTGGGTTGAAGGAATTACACAATTCCTAGGGTTTACTGGTGGTTCATGCATGGAGGACTCAGTTAGAACTGAAGTGGAAAAGTTATGACAAAGTTGGAAGAGTAGTTCATGGAGTTTTTATTCAGTTTAACTCAGTTAATGGAGTTAAACTCAGTTGAGCTAGTTGTATCTAGTCTAACTGAATGATACACTAGTGAGAGTGGAGTGAATTAATTAGTTAATTAATTCACAAATAATAACTCATTAATCAACTGAACAAATACAACCGTTAACTAAAGTGCATGTCAGTTCTAGTGGAGACCCAGTGGAGAGATAGGTGAAAGGGCAAGATGGATTTTTTGTTGTGACTATAATGATGCATTGATTGCACCACACACACATTGGAGTTGCCAATGAGGATTGCGTAGTCAAGGCAAGTGTAATTCGAATTCATTCAGAGCTATTCTTTAGCAGGGATTGCGCAGTGGAGGCAGGATAGCAGGTGGCAAGAAATCGGTGCATGGATTTGCAGATTTATTCTGATTAGTGTGTGACAATTGATTGTACTGAGAGCTTGATGTACTAAGCTTTGTATGGGATTGTTACATGATCTCCATGATACATAATATATGATAGTTGGGGTTTTTAGCTTCAGGCTTTCCCGTTAAACCATTGTGTTGTGTGCGATTGTTTTTATTTATGCTTCACATGTGTTTGCAATTAATTTTCCACAAAATATTAATAGTGGAATGATTTTGTATTTTGCAAGAAGTTAAATATTGTGAGATCAGGGGAATCTGGATGTATGCATGCTTAATGTATACTAATTTCTACAATTTAGGTTGACATTTCTAACCAACTAGTATGGTTCATCATCAGGACACTGACGAGAATTTTATCGAGTCCCAGTGAATAAATAGGGTAGAGATACAAAAGAAAAAGGAAAATTTAAACATTGTTTTTCAAAATTCAAATCAAACAAGATAAAAAAATGGAACGTTAGAGAAATTCAAAAAACAAAAAACTTTACCTCCCTATATATATATATATATGGTGTACTAATTAAATGATATAACACTATAAATTCAATTTAATGTAGATTAATTTTCATTTATTTTAATTTTATGTCCAAATTTTCAACCTTTTTAAAATATTTGGTGTAATCCCCATGCATTGTTATAGATATCCAGTAATGACCAACTAGGGGAATGCCTTTGCGATGTGAGCCTCCATTGAACCTCCCTACATGAAAGTAACAAGGTAAGAGGCAACATTTCAATGAGAGTAGTTGGTGGGTTGACCTTGCATAAAAAAGTATTTGAAGAAGATTCAAAGACCAATTCATTTTTTTGTTTTTCTTTTCTTTATTAGTTTTAAATAGTGAGAAAACCTATCATAATTCAGTGATCAGATCAGTAGTGGGGACAACCATAATTGGTTATTATCCCTGAATGCAGACTAACTCATTATTGTTATTCAAGGAAAATCATGCCACCTGGAATTACCCATTGGTGGTCTATAAGGGAGCAAGCTTTCACTCCTTCCAAATGCTTTTGGGTCTTAGGTTGTTAACTTGTTTCCTTACGTCCAGGGAATATGAGCTCTTAGCTAAGAAGTAGTTTCGGGGCACATTTAGAAACCAAGTCACTTAATGGGTTATGCTATTTTAAGGTGGAATATATTAACCACGTAAAGGAATCAAAATAAATTTAATTACAAAACTTTCAATGTTTTAAAAAGAAGTGTTAAGATGAATTTGTGTTATTATTAATTTATCTATTTATGTTTTATTTTTTGTATTTTATGTGGATCAACCTTTTCTCCATTCTCTTTTATTAGTTAAATGTAGATACATAAGGGGTGGTAGGTGCAGATGGGGGTAGTGTTCTATGGATCTAGAGGACAAATGAAATTATGTTATTCATGGAACCTTAACACAGTTTTCAATAACTAAGAAAAAATGTACGCTCTCCTAAAAGGAATCAACTTGGCTAATAAATTTCCATTTAGCTCTCTCATTAGTTTTTTAAACCATGGTGAATCAGTAACTTATTGGCGTAATGTGGGCGATGCCGAAGATCAAACATAACAATTGCCACTATAACACCAAGAGTATATCGAACAACCCATAAGCTATATATACTAGGAATTTATCTCTTAGAATGAGCCAAGACACCACAAGAGTGGGGGAGC
Source organism: Pinus albicaulis (assembly GCA_034641835.2). NCBI lineage: Eukaryota > Viridiplantae > Streptophyta > Pinopsida > Pinales > Pinaceae > Pinus > Pinus albicaulis. The sequence goes on from CM076575.1 coordinate 148,664,508, forward strand.
CTCATCTCAATGGGTCTAAGATGTCCTCTCATGGGATTTGAAACCAAGTGGAGGGGATAACATCCCATTGTTCCAGATACTCATTCATCCCACAATAAGATCCCATTAGCTCACTCATTATAGTAGGGGACTCCAACAAAAAATTTAAACATGTCAACCTTGGAACTACCCTCATAGACCTAAAACTAAACTCCCTATACAAGAGAATTAAGGAAAGTATATCCTCCATCCCTAAAACTCAAGCTATGCATTTTCTACTTAGAGAATTGAACATGCTAGTAGGTTCACTAGCCAATCAAGTAGTCTCATATGCTTTAGGCATAATGAAGGTCAATAGAACCATGAAGAAAAATTTGATTCCTAAAGAAAATGAATATTGGTGGAGGTGTCATAGCCAAGGTAAGATACACATGTATGAATTTAAACAAGGAGAAGGCAAGTGGAAGATATCATGGGTTGTGTAGGCCTTTATGGACGTTATGTGCCCTTCCCACATAGATAGAATGTTGGTGGAGGTAGAAGGATGATGCACAAGAGAAAAGAAAAGAGATTATAGAGAAGGAAGTAAAGGCATAATTGCAAGGTCAAAGGTGCATTTACTCCGTATTCATAATAATGTTAGGATGTCAATCCCTCACACAATTGGGGAGCTTATGGCTGTTGAATTGGGCATGGGATGCATGGGTCTATCTATGGTAATATGAGAGTAATATCCGAGTAATTATTCCTTTTATGCATCATCCAATCTTCACATGTACCAAGGAAAATTTTGTTGGGGTGGGAAGTAAGTATTTGTTAATAAAATCATCAAAATTAAGTATTTGTTAATAAAATCATCAAAATTCCATCCCCAATTTTTCATTTTTCTATGCCATCCTTTTGGAATTCACATTCTTAACCAAGACACAAGCCTTGTATGGAATTATAAGTGAGTTTGTAATTACACCTTAGTTTAAGCTGCAATAGAAGAGAGTTTCACTCAAGATACAAAATGGGCAGCAGGTGAGGATATCAATAGAATTGAAAGAGAAAATCAGGTATGACGGAAGAAACGTAGTAGTGGGAACTCGCCATCCTCTACATGTGAATAGACATGATTTTAGCCTAGGTAAATTTTTTAATGGGCATCCCATCTCATAGATAAACCAAATTCAAGAGCTAAGAGTGGAACTAAATGGACTAAAACAACAATCATAAGTTTTCAAGCAACACAATAGGAAGAATTTTGAGTTACTATGACCCGAAAATATTCTATCAATTCTATACATATTGCTCCAACTAATCCTTCTAATATGAATTGGGTAGTCTCTATGGAAAACATAATAATGTTGGATGATTAATGTAGATGTTTCATTTTATATTTTATTTTTCTATTTTTGTCTATTCCAAGTAAATGCTACAAAGCTTTGGGCATTTTATACAATCATTATACTTTTAGGCATCTATGGATGTATGTAATAGGTCTCTAATCTAGGAGGTTAGTTAATTTCAGATTGTTTTCTTTTATTTATAAAAAACCTATTTCCTAAGTATTGGATGTAATTTTATCATGTTGTTGCACATAATTTGCTAATATATTTTCATTTTTAATGTTAAAAAAATGAAGCTACACATTTTTTTAGCAATGATGGTTAATTAATTAAGTTGCTATTAGTATCTTGGAAATTTTTTTGGTTCTAAATTTCTTCTAGGCCTTCTTCCTATTCTTGCATAAACTTGGGCATTATGTAAATATTCCACGTCTTGGAGTTTTGGCTGGAATATAAAGAAACAAATTTTGGTCAAAACATGTTTTTTTATATATTTAAAATTGGTTTATAAATCTAGATTAAACACTGTTAAAATCCTTTGAGGCACTCATATTGTGCAAAGTTAAGAGATAAAACTTATGATTCCAAAAAAATTCGGCCAAATATTGGAAAAAAATTAACCAGATTATATGACTGGAAAACATCCAAAATGTAGAACAATTAGGCTACGAGATAAACTTATATGGGGCATACTCATCATGATAGAGATTTGAATCAAGGGAATACTTATGACAAGTGTCCCCAATTCTCCTAGAACATAACATGGTTAAAGAAAAGCAGTTCCCTGATGAGATGATCTAGTGGTTGTTACAATGTGATGTTATCCCCTCAACCTAGTGTCAAATCCCACAGGGGGGAATATTTAGCCCATTGTGACAAGGTTCGCACATATTACTCCAACAAGTTACTGATTCACCATGAAACACACACACACACACATATTGCACATTTTATCTAAATAAATCGTGAATGCACTTCGCTTCTCTTAATGTGATTAATTATTGTATTTCATAATTTAAAAATCTCATTCATATAATTCCACTGAGAGTCACTCTCTAATCCAATATAGAAAAGACGTTGTAATGTCATGTGTTGTTCTGTTAAATAGATGTTGTAATGTCTTGTCTTGTCCCGTTAAACCTTTTGACTTGATCAAATTGCATAAAAATAAAATAAAATTAAGAAAAAAATAAAATAAAATAATAATATTCTGGTCTGGACTCGAAACATCAATTGAAAATGATCACTATGGATAACACTCTGGAAGTTGATTCTTGAAATTTTTTCCACCACATAAACTTGCAAACACAAATAATTAATAATCAAAATGATTACTTAAACATTTGAATAGATCTAATTACATAAAAATAAAAATTAAATTAAATTTAAAACATAAAAATTAAATAAAAAAATAAATTAATAATTATAATTATAATTAATAATTAAATCAACCTAGATCCATCTTAATTCTAGATCCACCAATTAATGATAGGGATCAAATATCTTAAGGTTCAAACCTCTTGTTGAGAAAAAGAGATTTGATTATTGAAATATGGTTGTCATTGATCTCAACCCAAACAGTAACCAGAAGAAGACCCGCTTCAATGACAAAAATGAAAAAGAATTTAGGATCTTTGGGGTCAGTATCATCATGTTTTTATTCTCCTTGTCATGCCAATTCTGATGGTAGGTGGTACACCTCATAACTCGTCACGGTTGAGGATATATGCTTGTTTAAATATTGGAGCCGCATTTAGTGGTCATGAAACCCCAAAGAAGTTTGGATCCGCATTTAGTGGTCATGAAACCGCAAAGGAGATGCTACATGTGTTTTCCTTATTCAAGGAAATTTAAATTAAATGGGCCTATTCTAGTCAAAGTAAAAAAGGGAATAAATTATCAAAAATTGAATTGAAGTTGAACTCTCAAAATAAAATTAGTTTTGGCTTCGAAAATATATTTTTTAAATTTCAAAATTTTGGTTTCCATCTTTTTTTTATCAAGTCAACTTCATTAAGAGCTCCTCTTTCATCTCTATAAAATGAAGGAATGATCGCTCGAGAAAGACAACTAATATTTTTGCGGTCAAGGGTAGTCATTCACATATGAATTAGGTCAATGTTATTGGGGTTTAATGTTTTTATCTACTGGGTTATAGATTTCACAAGGTTTTAGGCCTATTCTGAGGCCATTCTTCCTCTATCAAAGCCGTATTTTTGCACTTCCCGAGGCAGATATATTCGATCTTCCTTGATCATATCTCAATTACTTGTTCGTCCCTCCTTGGATCGAATTTGTGGCACATTAATGGAAGTACAAATATGAGTTATGAGATCTTCTTGAGGCCTTTGCACATAAGTTTAATCCCTTACTTAAAGTTTTGTTTGATCCCATGATAGGGAATTTCTTAGTACTGAATCAAGATGATTTTTATATCTTCTATGAGGATATTCATGCTTCTTATTCTTTAATATGTTCGAGTTTTTTTTTGGGTCACTTTTGTACATGATTTAGACATAATCAAAGGTCTGTAGAAAAATGTCCTAAATCAATCTGAGACTCATTTTGGCACATTCATCTAAATTTCCTAAAGCATAGTTTTGTGTTATGTTTTTTTGGCCTTCTTTAAGAAGAATATGAGCCCTAATTAAATACTTTATGCACTAATCCAAGAGAATTGTAGTGGAGTATTCTCATTGGTTTCTTAAGAAAATCCAACGTGGAATTCCAACCTAATTATTGAAGCAACTCGACACTTTGGTAAGGCTTATTTGACCCTTCTATGTAGCACTCTTGTGAACTGAAGTTTTGAAGTCCTAATATAAAGCCATAATTGTTGGGTTATTATGCAAGCTTAGTCCTCTCTTATATTCACATTAAGCATTGATTTCAAACGTTATGGTTTGTTTGTGAAGGGCATGTTTGAAGCATCTTGTGGACTATGGTTGCATGATACCGCAGTGATTGTTTAGGTAAATTTCAAACTGTGTATTCATATGAAGTATGATTTGTGGAATATTTCTGAGACACTTTGTGGAACTTTACTATAAAACCCGAGCTCTTCAATATAATGCATTATATACAAGGGTATTATGGCATCAATTTTTAAATGCAATCCCAACTCTTAAGGTGGCATGAATTTCCATTGAAGTTTACATATTTTTTTTCACTGCATAAAGGTTTCATTGGATTACTCTTCATATAAACAGATCTTATTTTGTCGACTAACTCAATGTATCTCTCAAGTTATAACATATGGCCACAATAGTTAAATTTTTAATTATCAAGTTCAAACCTCTTGAGAAGAGGCTTCATCTTCGACAATTAAAGAAGAAACATCAGTATATTGAGGAAAAAAAAGAGTAGAGAAGGAAAAGGCCAGTTCTAAAGTGGAGGAACATTTTGACATGAATTATTTAGATGAATTTTTGCTTAATTTCATTATCATATCATTTAGTAGCAGTATTGAAGCTTTCAAAAAATTTGATATTCATTGTATATCTTAACAGAAAAGGTTTTCATTGAATATTTGTAAGTGGTTCATTATCCTTGGTACAAGACCTTACATTTATTTTTATTATTTTCTAGGTGGCAGGGTGGTGCTAGAGAAAGTTGGAGCTTGTATGGTATTGGAGCATCCTATCAGTTGTAGTTGATAAAACCAGGGAATTGGATTTTCCTTCTAGTTGGAGCTGGTAAAACAAGGGTGCAAGAGCATCCTTTTAGGAGTTGGAGCTAACTGATAAACTTGAATGTTTTTCTAGAGTACTAGGGAGTTGGGGATTCCTTTTAAGTTAGAGCCGAAGAATATTTTGTACTCACAAAATATTAGAAAATCATTTGATGTTTTTTTCTCTCGGAAGGGTTTCCACCTAAAAATTTGTTGTGTACTTATCTTGTGATGTGTTGTTGATTATTTTTCTATTGTTCATGCTTTAAAATTTTATAATTAAATATTGTTGGAAATATTGATTCACCTGCCTCTCAGTATTTCCAACAATTGGTATCAGAGTAGGTTCCTTCATAAGAAAAATAACCACTGGAAGGGAGATCATGGAGTGCACAAAGATTGAAGTTCCAGTATTTAATGGAGAAAAATATGTGCCTTGGAGTGGAAGGATGAAAGCGTATGTGTAAGAACAAGGATATGATGTCTAGCAATTTGTAAATACTAGATATACAGAACCCTCAACTTCTCCAATAGATGATGCAGGTACATTTTTTATGATATTAATTATGCTAAAGCTAGAAATGTTATTTTTAATGGTCTAACAAAATTAATGTATGCTGAAGTAATGCATTTCACATCTGCAAAATATATTTGGACAATCTCCAAAATATATATGAATGGGACAAAAAGGTCAAGGAGGCCAAGCTTTAGACTTTCAAAGGAAAATTTGACCAACTGAGAATGAATGAAGATGAAAATATTGTAGGTTATTTTCTTCGAGTTGGTGAAGTAGTAAGCACCATACAGGGATTGGGAGAACCAATGGAAAATAAGATGATTGTCTGAAAGATATTGAGATCACTTCTAATGATACTTGATGCTAAAGTCTCGATGTTGGAAGAAATATCTAACTTAGAAAATGTCATCATGGATGAGTTGCATGGAATACTTATAGCCTACGTAATGAGAATAGAGAAGGAGAATCCATCCAAGAGAGAAGAAACTTTTATTGTATCCAAGAAAACAGGGAAAGACAAGCAACAATCAAATCCAAGCTCGATTTGCAATTGGAATGAAATTTCAGATGAAGAAATATCCAACTTTATGAGAAATTTGAAATGAGAAACATGCAAGTACAAAGGTAAGATTCCTTTAAAGTGTTTCAATTGTGGTTAAATTGGTCGTTTTGCTTCAAAATTTCCCTATGCAAAGAACTATGATGATGGTGAAGAAGCTCTTAGGAAAGTGAAGAAGAATCAAAGAATAAAAAATAAGCAAGGTAAAAATAAAAGATTCAAGAAAAGTTTCTACTCAAAGGAAGATAACTCTTCATCTGATGAAGAAAGTGATAACGATAAGAAAAATGAAATAGGAAGGGTATTGTTCATGGAAAGGCAAAACCAAAAGGAATCTCTAGAAGAAAAAGAATCTCTTGAAGAATATGAAGAGGAAGGTGAAGTAGACTTTGAAAGAGAACTTATCAATACTTTAAAGGACTTAAAGGTAGAAGACAGAATGTCGAGACACTGGAAGTTGAATTAAGTGAAGAAAAAAAAAACACTAAAAGTATCAACAAAAAATATGAAGAATCAGAAAATATTATCATCAATCTAAAAGTTCAGCTAGAGGAGGCCAATAACATTGAATAAACGCTCAAAAGAGAATTGGAAGAAAGCAAATCGACGAAGGAAAGTTTGGAAGTAGAGATAGTGTCACTATGGAAGGAAGCACATAAGAAGAATATCAAACAAAATTTCAGAGACAACACCAAATTGTTGGATGAAATTATCAACAGTCGAAGATCATGTGATGACAAGACACGATTAAGGTATAATCCCATGTTAGTTAAAAGTTCAAGCTCCATGTCAATAGAAGCTGAAAAAAAGACCTATGTAGATATTATCAAGGAACCGATCAAGGAAGAAGAAAACATGCTTGCAAAAGAAAAGTTTCATGATCAGAAGATGTGAAATCAACAATCTAGAGGTCGCTGAATAACTGTACCACAAAGAAGATCTCCTCTCATGTATCAAACTATATTCCTTGGTGTATTCTATTCCTGCAACAATTTTTGACATAAGGTTGCAAATGGAATAGAATAAACTTTGGAAGCTACTCCAAGAATGATTATCCTAGAGTATCTCAGGAAGATTATAAACAAAGTTATTATAGGTTTGGATACTTGAGTAATGAAGTAGAGTTCTACACATGAAACAACTTTGGATATTTGACTAAATATTGCAGGCTAAAAACCGCTCCAAGGGAGCCACAACATGTTGCAAATGCTCCCTCGAAATTTTGGAAGAAGAAAAATGAAGGTTGTGCAACTTCTATAAAAGCACAAAGAAATAAAAGTGTATGGTATGTTAACAGTGGATTCTCAACACATATGACAGGGGATAAGAAAAAAATCGTTTCCCTGTAGGATGATAGCAATGGAACAGTCTCATTCGAAAAGGATGGAATTTCAAAGGTGAAAGGAAAGAGTACAATTAAGCTCGGAAGCAACAATTCCACAAAAAATGTTGCGTTACTCATTGAAAGATTGAACCACAATTTTCTAACCGTGAGTCAAATGATATGAGAGCAATTGTAGTGGAGTACTATCATCGGTTTCTTGAGAAATTCCAGGGTCAAATTTCAACCTAATTACTAAGGGAACTCAGTATTTTGGTAAGGCTTATCTGACCCTTCTCTGTAGCAATCTTGTGAACTGAAGTTCTGATGTCCTAATTTGAAGCCATCTTTGTTGGGTTATTGTGAAAGGTCTAGGATCCTAATCATTCATCTCTTGTATTCATATTAAGCATTGATTGCATATGTTATAGTTCAATTGTGAAGGACATGTTTGACGCATCTTGCAGACTGGGGTTACATTATACGTTAGTGATTGTTTAGGTGAATTTAAAACTATGTGTTCATCTGAGGTATGATCCATGGCATATTTATGAGACACTTTATGCAACTTTGATGCAAAAATCTAAGCTCTTCAATAGAATTCATTACAAATTGGAGAAAGGGCATTCTAGCATCAATTTTGAAATCTAGTCCCAACTCTTAAGCTGGCATGAATTGCCATCAAATTTTTTGCATTGTTTTTCGTTGAAAAAATGTTTCATTGGATCACTCATATAAGAAGATCTTATTTTGTGGACTAACTCAAAGTATCTCTCAAGTTCTAACATCTGGTCATAGTAGTTAAAACATTTTTTTGTCAAGTTTAGACCTCTTGAGAAGAGGCTTCATCTCCAATAGTTAAGGAAGAAGCGTCAATATATTGAGGACAAACAAGAGAAGAGAAGGTAAAAAGTAGAGGCACGTTTTAACATGAGTTGTTTAGATTAATTGTTGCTCGGTTTCATTATCACACCATTTTGTAGCTATATTGAATCTTTGTAGAATTTTGATATTCATTGTATATCTTAGCATAAAGTGTTTTCATTGAATATTTGTAAGTGGGTCATTATCCCTGGTATGGGAGCCCACATTTATTTGTCTTATCTTTAGGGTGGTAGGGTGGTGCTAGGGAAAGATGGAGCTTGCAGGGTGTTGGAGCATCCTATCAGTTGTAGTTAATAAAACCAGGGCGTTGGAGCGTACTTCCAGTTGGAGTTGACAAAACGAGGTTGTAGGAGCATCATTTCAGGAGTTGGAGCTACCTAATAAAATTGAATGTTTTTCTAGAGTACTAGGGAGTTGGGGTTTTCTTTTCAGTTAGAGATGAAACATTTTTGTAATCACAAAATATTATAAAAGTGTTCGGTGGTTTTTCTCCCAGAATAATTTCCACCTAAAAATTTAGCGTGTACTGCTCTTGTGATGTGTTGTTGATTACTATTCTATTGATCATGCTCTAAAATCTTATAATTAACTAATTGTAAGTGAAATATTGATTCAACTCCTCTCAATATTTCTAACAATAATTTCTCTCCAAACTTAGTAAATTCATAATTAAGATAAATCTAAATTAATTTATTAAACATTAAATAAATATTTAATTATCATAATTAAACCCTATTAACGTATTCAATAATATCTAACTATTTTAAACCTCATCCCGTTTTCATTTTATATTTAACAAAATTATCCATTTTTAATTCTACGTAAGTCATAATAATAAAATAACTAAACAATATTGTACCCCACAATACTGTACACAATTTATGGACTAATACACAAGAAAAGAACCTTGGCAAATAAAAACATATTCCCAAAAATGAGTATCCAATATTTAAAACTTTATGTTGATGGGGCAAAGTAGAATATGATTCATCGTGATTGAGAAGTGTACTTTCATTGTATGCCATGATATATCTATCTTAATGATTCATATTGACGACTAGCAAGATTAACCAAGTCAATATGGTATAATGTGATTTTCACGTGAGATGTGTGAGGACTATGTGTGATAATTATTATCTCATGACATAGGGGTTTTGACCATCTAATAAATTCGCCATTATAATTGGGACCCAAGTTCCTCTTTGATTACAACATTAGACCTTTCAATGATACATATGATCATTGCTTAGTTATGAGTGGAATATATAATAAAATTAGATGACGTTACTTGTTATAATTAATTAGCTTGATCAAATATAACTTTGTTGATCATCTTAACAATATTGATCATATAGTTCCATTAATCGACTAATTTTGATCTTTTTAATTTATTAATTTATATATATTTTTAATTCTTTTTAGCTTATTAATTATTAAGTTAGATTTTTATTAATTTTTTTTTTTCTAAGTTAAGTTAATCTATTAACAGAGGAAATAGTATACATCAGGGCCGTAGCCTAGTCCTTGCCCATTCCTGTGGTAGTCTTGACAAAAAAAGCAGAAAAATAGACTGCCCTTATAGAGGGAAACCAGTCTTGAATAATGTTCGAACTGTTGCATTGCCCTTGCAGGGGTGCCTTTGAATAATGCTTCTGAAAGTCATTGTTTACAACATTCAAAAATAGGACTATAAACCGACACAACAACATATTAAAAAACTAGCTTGATAGTATGGGCCGAAAGTAAGCATGAAAACCCAACAAAGGAAGAGCAGCTACCCATCAGGCAGTTCTTCCACGACTTTGCACCAGAGAGCATCCATTTCTCCATCTTTCTTGAACAGGTCCATGATGGAAGTGACCACCTTCCTTGAAGGTGCTGGATCTTCAATAGCCATGTCCACGTCATGAGTCCCACTTGATTTCCCATGATCACCTTGCGCCATATCCACGTCCTGTGTCCCGCACGCTTACCCTAGAGCATCTTGCACCACCTTGCCCTGCGTGTGCAACGACCCCGCCTGAAAGCCCGAGGTCTGGGCAGTTGTTTTACATAGACCCACCGGTCTAGAGCTCTGTTCATTCGCCTGGGGTTCTTCACGGAAAACCACAGTAATGGAGGCAATGACCCTAGGGCGATTAAGAGAGCAATTGAAAGAAAAATGCGCCGTATGAGGCGTGGGATAAGGCTGAGCGATGAGAATTGGAGGTTCCGAGGAGCCCAAGCGGTGGCCAGAGCCATGAAAACGACCCCTATGGCTTCTAGTGTTGGGATAACGGCCCGAATGAGAAGACGAAGCAGAAGTGGAGGTGGAGGTGGAGGGAGTGCGCCAGGGTTGGCTTCTGGTGCTACCCCTGCGACACCTCATCCTTTGACGAAGGTGTGGCATTGGCACAGACACAGCAGAGGGCTCGAGAAGAGGCGGAAGAGCAGGAGTGGAGAAGGCCTGTGGGAACCGAATATTCACAGAAACAGAATCAAACAGACAAAGACTAGAATGCGAGAAGTGGAGATTATCACCTAGGTCCAGGCAACAGCTTAGCGGGCATCCTTTGCTAGTTGTAGTGCGCACAGTGGGGAGCCTAGCGTCTGGGGAGCACCAACAATTCAACAGTTGAGGAGCGTTTGAAAAACCAAAGCTATCCGCCATGTTATCTATCCATATGTGACTGCATCGAAAAAACCCTGCATTAAACCCACATTGATGGGAGTCGAAGGCCGATGCATTGTGCCGCATGCGAAGTTGCACAGAGGAATGGAGTTGAGATTACAGCCAGCGCTGGGAGTTAATGCCATCGATCCGTTGGCAGCCGGTGATAAATGCAGCCCATCAACCATGACTTGGGTGGGCAGGTGTCTCCACGCTGTGCCGCACCCAAGTCCCATCGCTTTAAACACTGCCCTCCACACCCGCATCCGGGAGATTTTTATTAATTATTAAATATTAATGAAAATTTTATTAATTTTATATTTCAAAAATTAATTTGAAAAAGTTATAATTTCACTGTTTTATGTTTTGAAGTTTTTTCAAAGGATATTTTTTGATCAAACTTATCTATAATTTAATGGATATTTATTGGAATCACAAGTTTTAGTTGTGAACTATGCACAATTTAAAAGTCTTATAGGTGGAATCACAAGTTTTAGATGTGAACTCTACACAATTTGAGTACTTCAAGGGTAGAATTATAAGTATTAGCTTTGAATTTTGCAACTATGTCTGCCTCATAGGTGGAATCTAAACTTTTAATTTGAATAAGTGTTTTAGGGAATTGAATCCATTTATGCTTTGAGACATGAATTTTAAACAATAAAAGCTCACCATCTAGCAAAAAATATTTCACTAGATTTTGACAAAAAACTCCAAAACCTAGAAGAATTAAACAATAAGGCACAATTTAACTACTACTACTATTATTATTTTTATTATTCACGGATTGTAATTTTATGTTATTTAAATTGTATTTTTGAATGCATAAATAAGTTTAAAACCCAAAAATATTCTAATTATGCAAACTGTCTAATGATTTTTAATAAAATTAACTAATAAAAAATAATAATAAAAATATTACACAAAAAACATAGCTAAAACCTACAATTTCAACACAGTAGTGTCAAATTTATGACAAAATTAAGCAAAAAATAATAAAAAAAATCTTACAAAGCTTAAAGCTCAAATTTCATCAAATAACTATTTCATTTAAAAAAATCAAATAAAAATTAAACTAAATGTATTATTATTAAAAAATCTTAAAATGTCCTCATTTTAATTATTACTTGAAAAAAAAAAGAATTGATAAAAAAAGTTAAGTAAAAGTAATCTACTTAAAAATAGGGGCAATTTTGATTCATTGTAAACAAAGTTGCAAATATAATGAATTTTTTGAAGTATCAATTAAGCTAGTTTTTTTCAGAGAGAAAAAAACTGTTGTATTATATTGAAAAATATAAATAGTACATCATCATTACATCACATTCTAGCAAAACAAAGGATCAGGTTGTAGAGGTTTTGAAGGAACATCATATGACTGAATCCTATGGAACAGAATGTCCAGAATTAGATCTATATAAATTAAGCTAGTTGTTTAATAGGGTTTTTGAAAAAAAATCTGATTTATTTTTTCGATCTAATTTTTCTAAAATCTGGCAGGAATTCATTGAAATCACAAGTTTGAATTCATTGAAATCACAAGTTTGATGGGTAAACTCTACCATTTTAAATAACAGAAATCAAAATTTCACCTCAATTTTTCCCACTCTGCCAGAAAATCCATCCAAAACTCCAAAAAATCGCATTAAAAACAATTCCTAAATAAATTAAAAATATTCTATTTTAAAGAAATAATTAAAATATTAATAAAATAAAATAAAAATATTTAATAAAATTAACTGAATTTATTATAATTGAATTAATGATGATGATGATGATGGTGGTTAACGTCCACTTAGACCAATCTTTGGTCTATTGGACCTAAAGAAAAGAGTTATTTAGTTTGATTTAAGATTTTATTCCTATGCTCAAAAAGCTTGGAGAAAAGCCTCCCGAGCTCACTATAATTTTGACATCTTAAAAGGTTAGGAAGGTCAGTATTGCAACAAAGATTATCAAATTGAGCTCTAATGTGGTTGTACTCCTAGTACTCTAAGAGGAAGTGATTTTCATCCTCGATGTTCATATTCTCACAGAGATGGCAGATCCTTTCCATCCATGGTGTTTTAGGAACTGTCCAATGATCTGTTTCACTATGATGCTCATGAGAGTTTGTTCTAATCTTGGCTATATTAATTTTCTTCTTTGAGCTAGTTAAAATAGAGAGATACTTTTGATCTTCTAGAGTGGGGTTGATGACCTCCTTGTAATATCTTAATTTTCTTTTAGTTGCTAGATATTTCTCACACCACATTTTTTCTTTGAACTTAGAAGTAACAATTTTTTTAATGTTATTAAGGTTTTGCAATGCAACATTCTCGTCGATAATATTGTCTAATTATTTTACATTTTAATTTTTTTGGCTGAATGTGCAAAATTCATAGGTCAAATTTGTATTCCCAACAAATCTTTGTCTAATTTTAAACAAATCCAACTCAAAAATATAACAAAAGACTTTCAAAACCTATAACAATTAAATTACAACTAATTAAATTAATAAAATCATATAATAAACAATAAAATATAATATAAATTTAAGAAAAATTCAATAAAAAAATTAGTTAAATTAAATAATAAATTTGTGTAAAAAAAATCTAAAATATATATAAAAAAAAAAAGTGTAAAAAAAATTTAAAATATTTAAAAAATAAACAAGAAACTCATGCAAGGTTGTATAATAAAATAAAGTTTTAATGATAAAATAAAAATAAAAATAAATTAAAGAATAAAATAAAATATCTATGATGATGATGGTGGTTATCGTATTTTAAGACCAATGTGGTCTATCAGACCTTAAGAGAGGAGAAAGAATTTAAGTTTGGTTCTTCAAAATCTTGTTTCTATGGTCAATGAGAAGAAAACAGATTTGAGTTAAATTATATAATAAATAAATTAAAAAAATAAAATAAAAGTTGAGTTAAATTATATAATAAATAAATTACAGAATAATTGATGATGATGATGGTTAACGTGCACTGAGACCAATCTTTGGTCTATCGGACCTAAGAAAAGAGCCATTTAATTTGATTTAAGATTTTATTCCTATGCTCAAAAAGCTTGGAGAGAAGCCCCCCGAGCTCACTATAATTTTGACATCTTAAAAGGCTAGGAAGGTCAGTATTGCAACAAAGATTATGGAATTGAGCTCTAATGTGGTTGTACGCGGGGCACTCTAAGATAGTTAAAAAAAATTAAAAATAAATAAAAATAAATAAATAAATAAATATATATATATATATATAATTAGGAGGAAAATTTTAAGTGAAAAAATAAAATATGAAAAGGTTAATGATTAAGCAAGGGTGAAAGTTATGATGAAGCAAAAAAATTGTAGATTTTAAAATCTAATTAAGTTTATATTCATTATTTTAATTAAAATTGTTAAAATAAATATTAATTTAAAAAATATATTTAATAATACAATTTCAATAATAAAAATAAATATTAAAATTTTAATTTAATTAAAAAAAAAAATTTAACATTAAGAAAATTTAATGACAGGTGGAATCGAGATCTATGTAACCAGACCGACCAACATGATCTAGGGTTTGGAGGTTTCAACGCAGGCTGCCCCTGGTAGACCTCCATCCTCGCCCCTGAGGATGTGTCCATACTCCCAGCAAGCCTATAGGCTCACCCATGATAGAAACCAGTGGGGGGACATCTGCTCCCCCCTCCTCAGGCCAGCCTCCCACAAGAGCGACGATAGGGGCTGACAACGAACGTTAGTAGAAATCTAGCCTACTTCATGACATAATCGGGGTGAATCCCACATCGAATTCGACCTCCATAACCGAAACAGAAGCAAAAAATATCAACTCATCCACATGCATACCCAAAGCTACAAAAAGAACCATGTTCGAGCTTCCTACCCACCGAATCAATAAAGGAATCCAATTTATGAAGGATCACACATTAATAGGAAATTTCATGGGTTTTTGGCCCACAGAAAAAATCCTCCTTGGATGGATTGCATCCAAATGGAAGCCCAAAGGTCATATCAACCTTCAACTGTGTGCTAAAGGCTTCTTTAATGTGATATTCGCCTGCATTGAAGACAAAAATCGGATCATGGACAAAGGGCCACACTTCTTCAACTCAACAGGTTTATACCTGCACAACTGGGTAGAATGCTTCAATCCAGACAAGCAAGATCTCACATGGGCTCCGGTCTAGATCCATCTCTACACCCTCCCCGGGGATAACTGGGATGAGCTGACTCTAAGGGACATAGGCAATACCGTAGGATAATTCATCAAAATAGCGGAGAAAACAAAGATCAACCGACATGCAGCATACACACGCATCTGCGTCTACATGAATTTCACAGAGTCACTCCCTGGAGAGTTAAGCCTATTGCATGATGATTTTGAATGAATTCAAACTATAGATTATGAACATGTTCCCTTCAGATGCCGGAGGTGTCACCAACATGGGCACCTATTCAGAGACTTCCCCTTAAATCAAAAGGTTGCAGCTAACAATGAAGCAAATGACCAAGCTACTGAAGGGTTTACGAAAGTAGCAAGCAGGAAAAAGCACAACAAGAGATCCAACTCCAACCAGAACAAAAAAGCCCCAACCACCAACAATAGCTTCGAAGCCTTGTCTCAACTAAGTGAAAATGATAATTAACCTCCAAAAGATACAGGGCGATCCTCGCAAGAGCAACCCCAGACCTCAAAGACACAACAAGCCAAGATTCAACCTGTTAGGGTCCTATAATAATAGGATTCATAATTTTGAATTGACTTTGATTAGTCTTATAATATGTACATACTTTTCTTTCAGCAATTTTTTTTTCTCATATTAAAAATAAAAAATGTAAAGAGGGTAAAGGTCCTAAAAGAAAAATCAAAGGAATGAAAGAAAAAAGATAAAAAAGAATAAAATAATGAACCCCAAACAAAAAAGAGATAAAAATAGATCATGAAAGTGATGAAAATTCAAATGCGACTACTTTTTACTTTTTAATGCAAAATAATATTGTGTGCAACTTGTCAAAAATGCCACAATCCATGAAAGTCAAACTGCTTAATCTTGACATTTCATGCTTTAAGCTTCATGCTGATAGATAGAGAATAAATATCTAGCCAAACAATATAATCTTGGAAGATTAGTAGTTAGATAGAAAATAAACAAGGAGCTCACCAGTTTGATCTGAGCTCTTGGAAGAAATAAGGATAGAATTAGATAGTTTGCTGTTAAAAGGAAAATGAATAAGGGTCTGCAAGCTCAAATGCACCCAAAGAAATGAAGAAAAAATGTTGGGGTAGCTGATGTGTAGGCAGAAGCAATTTTCACAAGGCATGGATAACAGAAATTTGTCATTTTATATTTACTAATTTCTCTTCAAAATCATTTCCTTGTAAAAATACCCCTTCCCCTTCATTTTTATTCTTTCCCCTTACTTCACTCTTTCCCCTGCAAAAAATCCCTTTTCCTAAGTTAAAATGCATATTTTCCTTTGGAAAAGTAAAATCCCTTTATTAATTTCCATTTCATTCTTAAATACCCTTTAAAATACACTTATCCTAAGTTTTCAAAGTTTAAAATATTAATATTGGGTTCCATTATGAAAATCCCACTCCGATATTAAGTTTTAACACTATCCTTAGTGTATTTTTAATCCCGCACTTATTAAAATTTCATTATTAATTAACTTTATGTATTAATTCCATTTATATACCTTTTAAACCTGTATTATATTAATTCCTCACTGATATACATTTCCCAACCTATTATTTTTATATAACCTATATTTTAAATTCCCCACGTTTGATTTACTTTGGGCCCACTATGTATTAAATCCCGCCTATCATAAACTTCTGACCCCATGCAAATAACACTATCCCTAACCCCATTGGCTATGTATTAAACCCCGACAATATAAAATAAAACCATAGTTTATATGCATATTTAACCTATCACATCATATTATCTCGGGCCCCATGCCTATCCAATCCCTATGGATCCATTGCATTCGCTCGACCATCAAATCAACACCCATCATATTTGACAGCCAACAATCAATGTCGCATCCTCGAGCATCCAACCTTTAACTACACCCTGACCTTGCGAAATGCGCGGTTTTTGGAGTGCCACTCATGGCTACGTGGCACTGTTTGATTCGATCACATCCTCAAGAAACATCCTCAAGAAAAATACTGCCTACCTCCTTTCTCCAATGCGAAAACCATCCCGCCCATTTGAATTAACCCCACGCATTCAATGTCAAAACACTGTTGATTAAGAACCCATATAACTGCCCTTTACAACCTTTTAACCATTTCTGTTACAAAATCGTGCAAATAGAGCCATTGCCGACCTAAAGAATAACCGTCGACCCTATTTTAAGCCACATTTCAACTGAATTCGATATTGTTATTGCTACAACTAGTACAGAACCTGATTTGAAGCATTATAAAGACCAGAAAAGCTTCAGAGAACCTTAGTTGCCTCTAAAACCATCTGCAAACTTAAAAATATTCATTTTGTCTAAGTATTCTTCAAAGCAAAGACTTGTACTTAATCTAAAGAGAAAGTATTAAGTAATTGAATATTTTAGGTGCCTTTGCATACCTGAAGAAAGCCCTCTTGGCTTCCAAAATCCTCTTCTGCAGATCCTATTTTTCTATTTACAGGATTCTGAGAGCCTGAGGCTATTTTTTAATCACAAAGATTGAATATTGGATCAATTGAACCATTGTATACTAGAAGATAAGCCTCTGTTTCATCCTAAATCAGTCTACAAACTGTAACTATCTTTCTGAGGTGCTCCTAAAGGCCTGAATCTATTTCTTGAGTCAAAAGATTATTCAATTGATAAAAAGTAATTAACAATGGCTTCCAAATGTATTGTAATTGCAAATCCCCTGCAACCTCCTATTGTAAATGTAGAACATACCCCTTAGCAGATAGATATTTCAAAATTAGTGACCCTATCATTGAATTTAACCTTCTTGAGCTCCACTGCTAGAGCCATGACAAATCTATTGACCTAACTGATGAAGTTTTTATCTGGGAGTCCAATTTTCCTAAATATGTTGTCCCACAGACTTTCCAGTTCCCAGAAGTGATCAAATTTTGTCAATCTCGCTATTTCCCTGATCAAAGAGCCATTTTAACCCTGGAAAATAAATTTTTCTCACCATCACAGCTAAGTCAATCAACCAAATACTGCAGATCCAACCTAGGTTAGATGAAGCCCCTTTGTCTATTGAGGCTCTTACACAGTTATATCTAAATTTGGACTTCCCCAAGAGGTTCCAAATTTTTCAGACATTCATTCCTTCATCTGTAGAGACTCCCAAGACAAATCCTCCCTACCCATTTGCAATATTTTCTGAGAGAACTAGACATATCATTAGCATACTGTCTTTTATTCTTGGTTATTTCACATACGATCATGTTGATGCTTTAGTACTAGGTTTCTTATCTTCTTTCACACATGGTCAGCCTCCTGCTACCATTTTCAAATTTTCCCAGTACATTGCTGATAATATGCATGAACAACTTGTTAAAATGCCCGAAGAAGGTGGTTTCAAGTATTCATCAATCCTACTCCACATTTTTTTGTATTTTAAGTCTGGGAAATTTTCCCTCAACCTTTCAGAAACTTGATGTTGAAGGTAATCCATAGTCAATTATATTTTGGAATTCCTTACTTAGGAAGGATTCAACACACTTCACATATGCAGATTTCATTGATTCTTTCATCCATCCAATGGTCAATATACTGAACATCAACATTCAACCAAGAATCAATGAGGAGATTAAGAAGGTCCTACAATTATCAGAGCATAGCAGAACCGGAGATTGTTACCTGTATCAAAACCACACATAGATTAGGGTATATGGATCTAATATTCTTCCACATAAACTACCAAAATACCTTCCAATGAGGTTATTTGCCCTTGGATATATCAGGAAGATCCTTAATTCTGATGCAATTAATTTTTTGGCAGCCAAAAAGAAAACACAGTTCAAAATAAGAAATTAGGTTGGTCCTTTTATTTGAAACAATAGAGATGTAGGTCCACAGGTAGAAAACTATTTGCAGGAGTTTAAATTCAGTAAAATTTTTCAGTGGTATTATGATCCTCAAGGAGTAGTAAGCAAACTGAGACTTAAATGTAAATTAACTCTTTATGTGCATGAGTCAAAGCCAAACACTGATAAATACTCCAATCAGTATGAATGGTTGGAGAACACTTTGATAGAGGAAGAGAAACAAGGTGATACTAGTCACATCTTGTAGACTCCAGCCCAAGAAGATAGGAACTCAAAAATAAATAGAGAAGAAGGATCATACACTGCAGAGACTACCACAGAAACCAAATTTAAATTGATGTATAAGAAGAAAAAAAAACTAAATCTTGTAAATAAGGAAGTAATTTAGGTAATTGACACAGATGGAATGGTAAAAGATAAGGCTGCTCCTGCAGTTTCTGAAGAAACACACCTGCCTTCGGTACGAAAAACTTAGATGATTCAGAAGCAACACAGTATTGAAGTCTCCTCATCCAACAAACCAACAGAGAAAGAGATGGATATTAAAGAAAGATACAAGGAAATCAAGTGATTTATGAGCAAAAAGATCTTATTAAAGCAACAAGTGAAGTCATCGATACAATAAAAGAATAACTGGGTAAGAAACCAGAAGAAGCTAATGAAATAATCAAGTTTCTTAATTCAAAGTATAGGCAGGAATTGGAAGAAATTGGAATTAGTGACAGGACAAAAACCATTATTGAATTAAAAAAGGTAATATCTAAAAGGAATTTGATGGTACAACTGGAGGAAAAGTGTCAGACAATGGAGTTTTCCATAAACAGATTTATGAATAAGTTTGATGTGCTGAAAGAAAAGGGTCTGCCTAATCCCTTGGTTATCCATGATAAATTGATGAAACAAGAAGACTATGATAAAAATATTAGAGAGGTGGCTAAGGAGCAAGCTAATAATTCAGCCATGTAGGGAATTCCAACAGGGAAAGTACTTTACAAAAGTTTTGAGAATTTATTTTACCTAGAGCATGAGGTAAAAGACTTATTCATCAACAAGCCTACTTTTTCAAAATATACAGAGGCAGATGAGATATTCGGAAGAGTGGTGAAAATCAAATTACCAGAGCCTGAATTTTGGGAAAAGTTGACTGATTTATTGTGAAGGTAAAATAGTGAATAGAGAAGTCAAAAGAATAAAACAGGGCAATAAGAGTTTGCAGTGAAAACGTAACAGTGAAAGAGTATCAGAGTTTAAAGTGTATCAATTGAAAGTCAGAGTGAAATTCAAAACAAAGTTGAAAGTTAAAGTGAGACAACATGAAAGACACTCAATTGAATCCTTCATTGAGCAACAATCAGAGACAAATCAACAACAAAATATCAACAATTAAACAACAAATCAATAAAACCAGGGACAACTTGCATTAGTTAGATAGTTGTCTCTATCTTGTTACATGAAGATATTTCTTTTTCTTTGAATAATTCCTAAGTTTGTTTTAGGATATTTTGTAAGAGTTTTTGTATAAATACTTCACATTTTGAAGTATTGGGTGTGGATCTAAAAATTTCTATAATTGTATTAAGATGAAACCTGAGGGTTCTTCGTACCATTTTCAAGTCAGCAGTCTAGACTGAACAATAAAGAGATCATATTACAGGATTGATGTGTTGGGCCACTTAAGTGAAGTATTCTCAAATTTTCTTTGTTTTTATCTAAATTTTTCACAGTACTTGCATGTTTTTCTAAATCTAAATGTATAACAGGAATGTTATTTCAGAATATATTTAAAAGAACTATGTTTTGAATTGTTATGTCATTTACATGTTTTCTACTGATATCCAGATTAGGGAATTCTTAATTGATCCCTAGTTTCGATTGACCTCTATCATTTAACTCATTATGCGGATCTGAGAACCCTTAATTTCTCTCTCATCCTGATTGAAACCATTTTCACCATCAACCTAAGGATACGAAGTAACTCAGCTATCTTTTCCTGTGAAAATTTCCCTTTAGAACCTTGATTCTAGTTTGACTGCTTGATACATTGACTCCATTAGCCCAATGGAGTTCAGACCTACATCTATCCATCTAAACTAGTGATTCCATCACCAAACCAAACTCAAAATCAAATCTCAAATAATCCTATATAACTAGCCTAAAATCAACTAAAATCAACAAAGATAAAATCACATAGAGAGAGCCCTCTCTGAGCATTAGGAAGGCTAGATCTTAAGGCTCAAAAGTAGGTTTGTGGTTACCTTTAATATTATTTAACCAAAATATAAACAACCCTTGAGAATTATTGGAGTGTTAACATCCTGGCGACCATACCGGGGAACTAACCAGTCCTCAGTGTTTAAGATTAATTTTAAAGGAAATAATTTTACTTATATTTTCACCATAAGATTGTTTTAAAGGGTTGTTAAGTAGACTTTTCATTAAAAACAGAATTCTGGCTTCCAGAAGAATCTACTATACCAGGTCTAATCCATATCCAAAACCTGCTGTAATAGTAGATAATCCTGACAGAATTTTAAAGAAAAACAAAATGTAGAAAGTTTAGTTAATAAAAATTCATTGATCAAGGAAAATTATCTTCCCAATAAATTATCAAGTTTACAAGACATTGAATTTGATTTAGCTTTTGAGCAATCTTTGTTTAAAACAAAATAAAAAAGTGACATATCTAATAGTGTAATAGATCCTTATTTCATTTCATTTATTGAAACTAAGAAGGAAACTGTTTCACTTGATTTAGATGAAAAAGCCCTAGAATTTTATGATAAACTTGATTCTCTAACTGCAACTTTGATTAAGGAAATTGATGAAGCTTATTTCCAACATTCAGTTAAATTGACTACTTTGTCTGCTTACACCCCTAGGCCTTCTACCAATCATTTAGAGTCTATAAATTCAAATTTATTTAGTACCACCTCATTTATTATTTCCACTACACCTCATTCCACAAAATCCTTCATTCCTAAGCTTCCTCTATAACCTAGAGTTTTATTTCCATGCCCAAATACTACAAGTTCATCCTCTAGCACTGCTGCTTCATTTTCAAGCACTTAAACCACATTTCCAAGTACATATTCTAGTGTACCAACATCATCTACAAGTATCTCAACTTCATCACCAAGCACCACATATTTACGTCCTAGTCCAGCCAGAATCTTAGCTATGGCTGCCAGATATGCTCCTTTGGTCCTACTAGAGAATTTACATAACATGCCCCAAGATTATCAAAGAAAAATCTCTCAATTTGATGCAACTAGTCAATACACTGCACAAAAACATGTTAATAAAATGACTGACTATTTTGAGCTACATGAAATTGATGAATCTGATGTCCAAATGAGACTGTTTGACCAAAAATTAGCTGGAGAAGTTAAAAAATGGTTCAAAGCTTTACCTGCAAATAATATTGCTGATTTAGAAGCCTTCCATAGATTGTTTATCAGTAGATGGGAGAAAAAGAAGAATCCATTACAAATTTTTTTCTGAATATGAACATATAAAAAGAGGACCTAATGAAACAGTTCAAGACTATTGTACTAGATTCAATAGTATCTATAATGCTATTCTAGTAAAGATTAAAACCCCACCAGTTTTAGCTTTACTTAAATTTCCTGATGGTTTTGATATGGATATGTCATACCAACTGAGAGAAAGGAACCTAGAAACAATAGAAAAAATGCAAAATATAATAGTTAGTGTAGAAGCCAATTTGTAAGCCAAGAGAGCAAGAATGAGAAATGAAGGAAGGGTAACAATAAAAGAGGAAAAATCTACATCAGATAGAAAAATAGATAATTTAGCAAAATCCATGGAGAAAATGATGGATAGACTAGAAAGTATGGAAATGAAACCACATTGGGATAATCAACAACAAGGCCCTCAAATAAGAAGTCCCAATTTTAGAAAAAACACCAACACTGGTAAATCTAGAGAATCAACACTTGATCAAACAATAAGACCACCTTTCCAAGAGAACTATGCTGAAAGTTCTCACCAAAATGAAGATTATGAAGACACTCAGATTAATCTAATGGGAATTAATGATGATAACACTATTTTTCTTACACAATAAGAACAAGAGTTATATGAATTACAAAAATTACAGTTAGAATCTAGAGAGTATTTTGATTACAAGCAAGGTTAGGAGTTTGCAATAAATGAAGTTTATAAGAAATATAACCTTAGGAGTAAAAAGAATGTAGAAGCACCTACTAAGAAATCTGCTCAAACTCAGACAAAGAAAACAATAGAATCACCTCCAACCAAAATACTTCAAATTCTCCATAGGGAAACCCAACAAAACTCTAGGTCAAATAAGAAAAATTCAAATCCTAATCAGAAATTTTCTAGTCCTAAAATTGCACCTAGTCCTAAATATGTAGACATTACAATACTGCTGTTCCAAAACCAGTTGATCCTAAAAAATCTGTTGGTGCTAAAAAAATAGTCTCTGCTAAAAATACACCTGGTGCTGATCACCAATCAGCTGATCCCAAAATAACTATTGCCAAAACAGTTGCTGAAATTTCAAAAACTACGAATGAAAAACCAACTCTAGAGAAAGAAGAGAAACACACACAAACTGTAGTTACTAAAGAAGAAGTCATTTAGTTAGAAAAAACATAAGTACAATTCAACATCCAAACTAAAGATACCAATTCCTTTGACAAAATTGGTTAATCATGATTTATACAAATCACAAATCACTAAAAATTTAAACATGAATGAAGGTGAAGACTCTATTAATTTGAGTGATGACCAACCAGAATTGATATTTGGTATTGAGGTAAATGGAAAACACCAAGAAGGAGGAGTTCCTCCTTTTTACATTAGCTTGACTATTCATGATCAAATTTTACATAATGTTATGCTAGATTCAAGAGCCTCACATAATTTAATGCCAAAAGCCATTATGGAAACTTTAAATTTAGACATCACAAGACCTTATAAAGATCTTTTCTCATTTGATTCCAATAAGGTGAAATGTCTAGGATTAATCAAAGATTTATGTGTCACTCTAGCCCAATACCCTAGAAAAAGTATAGTCATGGATATTGTAGTAGCTGATATCCCTCCTAAGTATGGAATGTTGTTATCTCACTCATGGGGAGAAAAACTGCAGGGATCTCTACAATTAGACATGTCTTATGCCACTATCTCAGTATTTGGTCAACCAAAGAAACTTTACACAGAGACTATAATGAAGTACATGGTTAGTAGTGTAGAAAGACCTCAAAAATATCCTATTTATTCTACACCTACTGTTATGGACTCTTTCATTTTATGCAATTCTGACTCTGGTATAGAGAACAACACAATTTTTTTTTTTTAAAAGACCCAGACAGTGAGAACATATTTCATGAATCAATGTCGCACCTATATTTTGAGGGATCAGTGAAAAAATTAGGAGTTGGAGCAGGAGTTTGGATTCATAACGTGGAAAAAAATCATTCATAAGGTCATGCCTTTAGATTCTTCAAATGTACAAAAAATATGGTAGTGTATGGAGTTCTAATCTTAGGACTACAGATTGTAAGAAACTTAGGAGGAAAAAGAGTTTCTATCATGGAATACTCTGACTTAATTGTAAAAAAATTAGAGGAGAATATTCTGTATATAATCCTAGATTAAGCCAATATAGAGAAACAATTTTATATTTGATTAAAGAATTGCTTGAATGTGACTTTGCTATAATTCCCAAAAAACAAAACATACAAGCACACAATTTAGCAACTTTTGCTAGTACCTACAATCTGAATTTTCAGCCAAATCATCAATATACAGCAGAGGTAAGACACAAGCCCACTATACCAGAAAACTTAAAATATTGGTAAATTTTTTCATAGGATACTCAAATCTATCACTTCATGAATGCTGAGGGAGAGTTCTAGAATTGTAGCATAGATACATATTGTACAGTAGATGATAAAATATAAAATCAGATAGATGTAAATAATTTAAATTTTACTAAACCCACTACATTTACTCAAGTAGAAATAGATAAACTAGAAAAGGTAGAAATGGAAGAATTAGCAGATGATGATTTTGACATTTTAAACCTTAAGAAAAAAAATTTACCTAAGAGATTAGCCCCATTAGAAGATCTTTTTTATTCAAATGACGTCACAAGAAAACCAAATATGGAACCATTAAGATCAAATATAGAAGAATGCAATATAGGAATAGAACAAAGGCCCAAACTCATCAAACTTTCAAAAGCCTTGCCTCAAGATGAAAAACTAAAATACATAGCTTTGTTTAAGGAATTTCAAGATGTATTTGCATGGAGTTATGAAGACTTAAAATCTTATGATACTAGCATAATACAACATAAAATACCCATAAAATAAGATCAAAAACCTTTTAAACAGAATCTTAGAAAAATCAATCCAGTTTTAATGCCTTTAATTGAAAAAGAGGTAAAGAGAATGTATGAAGATCAGATAATTGTACCTATCAGATATTCTGATTGGGTTTCAAACTTAGTTCCTATTAGGAAGAAAACAGGGGAAATCAGACTGTGTGTTGATTTCTGGAAATTTAAATAAGGTGTCCCTAAAAGATAACTACCCTTTCCCCAAGATGGATCATATTTTATAGAGGGTTTTTGGTTCATCAAGGATTTCATTGCTTGATGGATTATTTGGATACAACCAGATTTTAGTTCAAAAAGAAGACCAACCTAAGACTGCATTTACTAATCCATGGGGTACTTTCATGTATTTGAAAATGCTTTTTGGATTAATGAATGCAGGAGCCACTTTCCAGAGAGCTATGGATATAGCATTTGTTAAATAAATACATGATTTCCTTGTAATTTATCTAGATGATATAACTATATTTTCAAAAACTAACAATGAACATCTAGATCATCTGAGACAAGTGTTTATTAAATGCAGAAAATTTGGTATTTCTTTGAATCCCAAAAATATTCTCTCTGGACTTGAAGAAGGTAAACTATTAGGGCATATAATATCAAAAGAAGGAATTAGGATAGACCCAACTAGAATAGAGGCCATTTTGAACATAAGTTATCCTAGGAATATTAAGGAATTGCAGGCTTTCTTAGGTAAAATTAATTTTCTTAGGAGATTCATTTCAAATTTAGCGTAAAATAATTAGAGAACTAAATAACATGTTAAAGAAATAATCAACACTTAAATGTACAATAGAGGCCAAACAATCATTTGAATCAATCAAACAAGCCCTTACAAAAACACCAGTCCTAATAAGTCATGATTTCAAAAAGGATTTTATTATTTTTTCTTTTGCTTTAGAACATACTATTGTTGTAGTCTTATTGCAGAAGAATGATCAGGGCTATGAATAGCCCATTGATTTTTTTTCTTCAGAAAATCGCTTAGAGATGCCACACTAAAATATAACATAATGGAAAAGCAGGCACTAGCTTCCTTGAAGGCTATCAAAGATTTTAGAGTGTACATCTTGTATTCACACATCATATCATATGCTCCAAATTCAGTAGTGAAGGACATTCTAACTCAGAATGGGCCTGATGGTAAGAGAGGCAAATGGATTGCCACCATTTTTGAATATGACATAGAAATTATGCCCACCAAACTCATTAAAGGCTAAGTTTTAGCCAAACTCATGGTTGAATCAAACTGCGATGCCTTAGATATAAATTTTATTTCCCAATTAGATGATCAAGAAGAGATGGTGACTCCACAGATCAGTGAAGCTTTTTTAGATTCACCATGGTATGCAGATATCATATTTGTCATACTAAATTTACAAGCTCCTCCCAGATTATCAAGAACTAAAGCTAGATTTTTAAAGTTAAAGGAAATGAAATTTTGTATCATAGAAAATGCTCTGTTTTGGAAATATCATGGTGGGATTTTATTAAATTGTTTGCTTAAATATGAAATTGATAAAGTTATGGAAGAGTTTCATGTAGGTGACCGTGGAGGACACCTTTACTGGAAGTCAACTGCAGATAAAATCTTGAGGGATAGTTTTTACTGGCCTACACTTTTTGTAGATGTAAAAAAGTATGTGACCTCCTGTCACAAATGCCAGATCTTTGAAAGGAAGAAAAAGCTACTACCTTTACCCCTTAAACCCATCTCCACAGAAATTCCATTTTAGCAATGGGGTCTAGACTTCATTGGTGAAATTCACCAACCATCCTCAGCCCAACACAAATGGATTTTGACAGCCACATACTATTTCACTAAGAGGATAGAAGTAATTCCTTCTAGGAAAGCCACTGATTTTGTCATAATCTCATTTTTAGAAAACAATATACTTTCTAGATTTGGATGCCCCCAAAATCTCATTACTGATAATGCAGTTCCTTTCAACTCTAAGAAAATGATTGACTTCTGTAACAAATACCACATTAGCCTTGGCCATTCCATTGCTTATTACCCTCAAGGTAATGGTCTTGCTGAATCCTCCAATAAAATCCTTGTTAATATCATCAAGAAACTACTAGAAGACAATAAAAAGACCTGAAAAAAAAGGTTAGTTAATGCCTTATGGGCAGACAGACTCACCACAAATAAGTCCATTGGTACATCCCCTTATCAGCTTGTATATGGGATGGATGTTGTTTTCCCATCCTCTTTAGGAGTGCCAGTGATGAAGATGATCCAAGAACTTCAGGTAGAAACCAATGATATCCAGAGAAGGATAAATCAGACCATACACTTGCAACAAACCAGGGAAGAAGTCTATCTCAAGTCACAAGTTGTCCAAGATAAGATTAAAAATATATTTGACAAGAAGACTAAGGAAGATGATTTTTACATAGGTGACAAAGTTTTGTTTTATACTTCTTCGAAGTCTCAGTCATCTAGCCCCAAACTAAACTCTTTACTGTTTAGTTCCCTTCCGCCTTTAATTCAATTTTATCGGAATATAACAACCTCTTATTAAAGCACATAACCCAAAAGGCATTCAACTTTAACTTATAACAAATCAAATCCAAAATTTCCATTAATTCTTGCACATCTATTTATGCGATATTCGTCAGATTTCAAACATATTGGACGGTTACGATCTCGCAGATGCCAAAAATCTGCTTAATAATTCATCGAGTCTGGTTGAAATTATAAACCCCACACAGTGTGCTGATGTGATAGCCGTTGGATCGCAGATCAACAATTATCGATCATTCCTCTGATTACCTCATGAAATCTCTTATCAGTCTCCACGGGTCTTATGGAATTTAGATCAAAGCACACATAATTTAGTGATTAACACACATGGAACTCAATTTAAACAGAGATCGACCTGAAATCATCAACTCAATAATATTTCAAAGGAAAATGTTACCTCTGGGATTTGACATTTATGCACAGATTTCTCAATGATACAAAGAAATATCAATTTATGTCATTCAATCCTTCTACTGCCAAAATACCTTTCCATACATTCAACTTACATACATATACTATTGCACAACCATTTAGATTGAATTCAAAGGATCAAATTTGTCTAATTTTAGATAAAATCACTTGGCATTATATTTTCCCTAAAATACACAACTAAAAGCTAAATACATTGAACTAATTACAAAGCGGTTCAAATCCCTAAGGAATAGTTCAAATCATATCTACCAAAACAGTAAATTTCCAACTAAAGGAACCAACTCCTTTGCTTGTAATTTTTTTTTGTATTTTTGGAATAAAATTGAAGTCCTTTTTCTCTCAAGGCCTCATGCTTATGCATCAGACTCTCGAGGACAAAATTATTCATGGGCTCCTGTCCATGAGCTCCTCCATAGAACTTCCCAATTTCTATATCATGGTATTTGTCATCCAAGTATCCTCTGCAATTGGTTGATCTTTCCACTTGACCAAATACTGAAAATACTCCCGTCCTCTTGTCTTCTTAGATAATATTTTGTCTAAAATCTTCTCTGGTTGCAATGTCTTTACAGTGGGTAACTGTTTCAACCAATCAATCTCTTCTTTTCCTTCAGTTATATCATCTATCTCTTCCTTCATACCTGTACAAATCAACAACATTGAAAATTGGAGATATTCTAATGTCAGGGGGTAATTCAATTTCATATGCATTTGCAGAAAATTTTCTCAATACTTTGCATGGTCCAAATTTCTTAAATTTCAACTTGTTATACGCCCTTTTAGGAAATATTTCCTTTCTCAGATGTGCTAGGACCAAATATCCAACCTCAAAGTTAACTTCTTTCTTCTTCAAATCTGCTCTGCTTTTGTATTTGATGTTGCTATCCTGTAATTGCTATTTTACTTGGTCATGTATTGCTTGAATTTCTGAAGTAAAATCTTCTCCTTTAGCATGTCTCATCTCTACTTTTCCCAAATTTCTTAATTCATACACTCCTCTTGGGTGCATTCCATAAAATATATGGAATGGACTCTACCCTATACTCCTATTAGGAGAGTCATTATAATAATATTCAGCCTGTGTCAAAATCCGATCCCACTATTTAGGATGTTCACCTGCAAGGCTTCTCAAAAGATTACCCAAGCTTCTTTTCACCACCTCAGTCTGTCCATCAGTCTAAGGGTGATAAGTTGAGCTGAAAATCAGTTTAGTACCAAGATTTTTCCACAATGTCCTCCAAAAATGACCAACAAATCTGGTGTCTCTATTAGAGACAATGTTTTTAGGTAACCCATGCAACCTTACAATTTCTTTGAAAAAAAATTTAGCAACATGAGTAGCATCATTGGTTTTATAACATGGAATAAAATGTTCCATTTTAGAAAATCTATCAACTACAACATATATTGCATTATTCCCTCTCTTATTTTTAGGTAAACCCAAAACAAAATCCATACTTACCATATCCCAAGGTCTATCTAGAATAGGTAATGGAACATACAAACCTGTGTTTTGACTCCTTCATTTTGCATACTGGAAAACTTTACAATTTCTCACATAATTCTCCACTTTAGATCTCATCTTTGGCCAAAAACAAAAATGACTCAGTTGTTCATAAGTCTTGTCTTCACGAAAGTGTCCACCAAGTCCACCACTATGTTTCTCCTTAATTAAATTTTCTCTCATAGAACAATTTGGTATGCATAGATGATTTATTTTAAATAGAAAACCTTCTTGCAAGAAAAAGTCCATCCACTTACTTTTGTCCAAAAAAATAGGATTATTACATGCTTCAAATGCCTCTTTAAAATCCAAATCTGTCTTATACAATTCTTTAAGAAAATCAAAACCCAACACTTGAATTTGACTTTCTTGAACTAAGATGATTTTTCTACTTAAGGCATCTGCTACTTTGTTTGCTTGGCCATTTATATGTTTCAATACAAAATTGAAACTTTGAAGATATTCTACCCATTTTGCATGTTTCTGATTCAGTATTGGTTGTTGCATAATATACTGCAATGCATGATTGTCTGAATAAAAAACAAACTCTTTATACATCAAGTATTGTCTCCACTTCTTTAATGATTACACAACTGCTTAAAATTCCTTGTCATAAGAAGAATATTTCCTTCTTGTCTCATTCAGTTTTTCACTGAAATAAGCTATAGGCCTGTCTTCTTGACTTAACATAGCTCCAATGGCTTCCCCACTTGCATCACCTTTCACTTGAAAAGGTCTGTTAAAATCAGGAAAAATTAAGATGGGCTTTTCTATTATCTTTCGTTTCAACAACTGGAAATTTTTCTCTGCTTCATTAGTCCATCTAAATGGTTGTCTGTCCTTTATAGTGTCAACAATAGGAGCATTGATATTACTAAAATTCCTTATGAATTTTCTATAAAAACTAGCAAGACCATGGAAGCTTCTTACCTCAAAAACACTCTTAGGTGAAGGCCATTCTATGATTGCCTTTATCTTTTCTGGATCCATTTTCAATCCATTAGCAGAAACAACAAAGCCTAAATATATCAATTCTTCTTTCATGAATGAACATTTTTTTAAATTTACCAAAAAATTTTCTTGATGTAACTTCCTTAAGACATAATTCAGATGTCTCATGTGTTCTTCTTTAGATTTGTTGTAAATTAAAATATCATCCAGATATACTATTACAAATTTACCAATAAATTCTTTCAGTACTTCATTCATAAGCCTCATAAACGTACTAGGAGAATTTGATAATCCAAACAACATTACCATCCATTCATACAATCCGTCATTTTTTTTAAAGGTTGTCTTCCATTCATCTCCTTCCCTTATCCTAATTTGATGATAGCCACTCTTTAAATCCAATTTTGTAAAATATCTTGCCCCACTTAAACAATCCATCAAATATTCAATTCTAGGTAAAGGAAATCTATTCCTGATTGTTATTTTGTTGATTTCTCTTGAGTCAGTGCACATTCTTCAGCCTCCATATTTTTTTGGACTCAACACTGTTGGCACTGCACAAGGAATCAAACTCTCCCTGATCAGTTCTTAATCTAACAGTTCTTGCACCTACTTCCTAATTTCTTCATTTTCTGTGGGAGTCATCCTCTATGCTGCTTTATTTGGAAAATTTACTCCTGGAATCAAATATATATGACGGCTGATCTTTCTAATAGGTGGTAATTAATTAGGAAAATCATCTATAATGATATCACCGTAATTTTCCAGCATCTCTTGAATTTCGATTGGTAAATTAGAAATTTTAGTGGAAGTAATTACTACCTTGGGTTTGCAAATTAATGCAAAGTTTACCTCATCATCTTCAATCTGCTGCAAGTATTCTTTTCCACTCAATAATAAAGCTTTAGGATCAGGTATTATTGATGCATATTCCTCTTCTATAGGCAACAATGTATGATTGACACCATCTCTACAAAACTTGTATGTGTTATTTTTCCCATCATGCATAGCTCCTCTATCATACTGCCAAGTTCTACCCAACAATGTGACATACGCCCATAGGCATGACATCACACATAATTTTGTCTTTGTAGCTGCCCAACTGGAATTCCAATTCACACTGTTCATTCACTAATAGCTGATGTCCTTTCTGAAGCCATGACACCTTGTAGGGTGTTGGATGTTTCTTTGTCTTCAATTTCAATTTCTCCACCACTTTTTTCGAGACCAAATTATCAGCGTTGCCACTATCAATTACCATTTGACAACATTTTCCTTGAACTTTGCACATAGTTCTAAGAAAATTATTTCTCTATGTTGGTTCAACAACTTCCTTTATTGGTTTTAATATAACTTTATTCACCACCAAATATTCTCCTTTCGTTGGTATATTCTCTTATTCTAGCATTTTTTCTGCTTCCTCTTCACTCTGAGCAACAATTACATTTCTCTGATTTGTCCCCACATCTCTGGACATTCATAAGCTTTGTGTCCCAACTTATTACATCTATAACATCTGATTTCTCTTCCTCTTCCTCTGCCTCCCCTTCCTCTGGAAAAAATCCTTCTGCCACTTGCATCACCTTCTGTTGGTGTATGCTGACTTGATATGCTGCTAGCTCCTTCTCTATGTGCCATAGATCTTCCTCTACCACCTCGACTTCCTTTTCCTTGGAAAGTACCTCTACCTCTGGCAGATTTATTCCTCATGAGTTTTTCTTCAGCCTTCAAGGCCATCTGATAAGCGTCTTCCACTGTTTTAGGAGACAAAAGACTTATCTAATCTTGTATCTCCATTTTGAGACCATTAATATATCTTGCAATCTTCTCTGCTGTATCTTGAATTTGTCCTTCTCTTATGCTCACTTTGTAAAATTCCTCTATATATTATTTTACTGTCATTGACATCTATCTAAATAATGGAAGTTGATAATCACATGGAAAAAAATTACCTCTCAAATTTGCCACCATCCGGTTCCAATTTTTATTGGCTTCTTACCAAGGCTCCTTCTTTCTGCCTGCACTCCATCCCACCAAAGTGATGCATGTCCTTTCAATTTTGTGACAACAAATTTCACCCTTTTTCCTTCTTCCATTTCTTCATAATCAAAGAACTTATCCATGTCATTAACCCAATATATCAACTCCTATGGGTTTAAGCCTCCTGTAAAAACTAAAACTTCAAGTCTGGGTTTAGATGTGGATCCCAAAACTGATTTAAAAAATCTCATTTCAGGAGTAACTTTTGCAGGTTCTCCCTCTTCTACAGATTCAACTTCAGGCTCATTAACATCTCTAGCATCTGCATCTCTTTGATTTCCCATTCCCATTGCTTCTAATCTAGCTTGCATCTGTTTCATAACTTCCAACACTTCAACATTTGCAACTGGTATTTCTCTTCTTCAACCGGCACCACCTCCTCTTCCAACTCTGTAAGCCATGTTGGATTTCTTTTCCTGAACTTTGAGATCTTTCTTAGTGACTAAAGGCTAATCTGATACCACAATTGGTGGGTTGGTTACAGGCATTATGGATAATCTTTCAAACTTCGAGATTACCTCTTCAGTTTTGGGTGAAATTTCTCTTTTAGACTTCTTAGAAGTCTCAGTCATCCAGCCCCAAACTAAACTCTTTACTGTTTAGTTCCCTTCTGCCTTTAATTCAATTTTATCGGAATATTACAACCTCTTATTAACACACGGAACCCAAAAGGCATTCAACTTTAACTTATAACATATCGCATCCAAAAATTCCATTAATTCTTGTGCATCTATTTATGCGATATTCGTCGGATTTCCAACAGATTGGATGGTTATGATCTCACAAATGTCAAAAATTTTCTTAATAATTCATCGGGT
This sequence comes from Pinus albicaulis, assembly GCA_034641835.2. Lineage (NCBI taxonomy): Eukaryota > Viridiplantae > Streptophyta > Pinopsida > Pinales > Pinaceae > Pinus > Pinus albicaulis. The sequence goes on from CM076575.1 coordinate 148,698,099, forward strand.
CCGGTTGAAAGGTTAAACCCCGCATAGTGTGACGATGCGATAGCCGTTGGATCGTAGATCAATGGTTATCGATCCTTCCTATGATTTCCTCACGAAATCTCTTATCAGTCTCCATGGGGCTTGTGGAATTTAGATTAAAGCACACAGAATTTAGTGATTAACACACACAGAACTCAATTTAAACAGAGCTTGACCTGAAATCATCAACTCAATAATATTTCGAAGGAAAATAAAACCTCCGGGATTTGACATTTATGTACAGATTTCTCAGTGATACAAAGAAATATCAATTTCTATCATTCAATCCTTGTACAACCAAAATCCCCTTTTGATACATTCAACTTACATACATATACTGTTGCACAACCATTCAGATCCAATTCAAAGGATCGAATTTATCTAGTTTTAGATAAAATCACTTAGCATGATATTTTCCCTAAAATCCTCAACTAAAAACAAAATGCATTGAACTAATTACAAAGCGGTTCAAATCCCTAAGGAATAGTTCAAATCCTATCTACCAAAACAATAAATTTCCAGCAAAAGGAACCCACTCCTTTGCTTGTAATTTTTTTTTGTATTTTTGGAATAAAATTGAAGTCCTTTTTCTCTCAAGGCCTCATGCTCTTGCATAAGAAGAAAAAGGTAAACATGGTAAATTTGATTTCTTATGGAAAGGTCCATATGTCATTTATGGTTACAGAGGTAACAATGCATTATTTTTGAAGGAGTTGGTTGGATCAGATCTACCAGGTGGACCTATCAATGGTAGAATGCTTAAGCATTACTATTCCCCAGAATAACATTAGTACATTTTGTTTACTTTACTCACTGTACATAACATTGCAGAGTTTAAATTGGATTGGATATTTTTCTTATAAAGTTGAAGGTTGGAGTGAAGGCCCTAAGCTTTTAAAGACAAAATTTCATAAGTATGAATAATGCAAAGCTCAGAAAACAATTCCAAGGCAAGCACAGTCGAAGTTCAAGGCTACTGATCTTAAATTCCATCGCCATGTGGAGCCACTTTTAGGGTCCTATAATAACAGAATTCATAATTTTGAATTGACTTTGATTAGTCTTTTAATATGTACATACTTTTCTTTCTGCAAAATTGTTTTCCCATATTAAAAATAAAAATGCAAAGAGGGTAAAGGTCCTAAAATAAAAATCAAAGGAATGAAAGAAAAAAGATCAAAAAGAATAAAATAATGAACCCCAAACAAAAAAGAGATAAAAATAGATCATGAAAGTGATTCAAATTAAAATTCCACTACTTTTTCATTTTTACTGCAAAATAATATTGTGTGCAACTTGTCAAAAATGCCACAATCCATGAAATTCAAACTGCTTAATCTTGACATTTCATGCTTTAAGTTTCATGCTGATAGATAGAGAATAAATATCTAGGAAAACAATATAATCTTGGAAGATCAGTAGTTAGATAGAAAATAAATAAGGAACTCAACAGTTTAATCTGAGCCCTTGGAAGAAATAAATAGAATTAGATAGTTTGATGTTAAAAGGAAAATGAACAAGGGCCTGCAAGCTCAAATTCACCCAAAGAAATGAAGAAAAAATGTTAGGGTAGCTTATGGGTACGTAGAAGCAATTTTCACAAGGCATGGATAGCAGAAATTGGTCATTTTGTATTTACTAATTTCCCTTCAAAATCATTTCCCTTGTAAAAATACCCCTTCCCCTTCATTTTTATTCTTTCCCCTTACTTCACTCTTTCTCCTGTAAAAAATCCCTTTTCATAAGATAAATGCATATTTTCCTTTGGAAAAGTAAAATCCCTTTATTAATTTCCATTTCATTCTTAAATACCCTTTAAAATACACTTATCCTAAGTTTTCAAAGTTTAAAATAATAATATTGGGTTCCATTATGAAAATCCCACCCCGATATTAAGTTTTAACACTATCCTTAGTGTATTTTTAATCCCGCACTTATTAACATTTCATTATAAATTAAATTTATGTATTAATTCCATTTATATACCTATTAAACCTGTATTATATTAATTCCTCACTTATATACATTTCCCAACCCATTATTTTTATATGACTGTTGTAGCCAGCAACAACCCCCCTTTTTATTTAATATTAGTAATAATACTAAATTAGTGGGGACCCTTAGTTTAAAAAATCCAAAAAATTAAATTAGTGCTTGTTTTCTTTTTCAAATAAAACTTACTATCATTAACTTAAGAAAATTCCTTAGATAAACTTAAGTTTATGATAGATTAGAATAAAACCTTTCTTTGAAGAAAATATCGCATCCATCGCAACAAAAAGTACAAGATATCGTTTGCAAAGCAGAATCTTCTAAATTGCAATAAGCGTGATCCAATAACTATGCATTAAAATATTTGTCGCAAATCGCATATCGCAGAAAATATATTAACCGATATTTTTCATATGTTATATTTTGCGATATTGCGATTTCGCGATATTGTGATGCCGCGATATTACTAATTGCGATTTGCGAAAGTTGCTATGATTTCGATTTGCGAAAGTTGCGATTTGCGATATTGCAAAGCAAATCGCAGATCGCATTATCGCAGATTCTTAAAAGCTCGTTGTACGAAGAAAATATTTCCGTAAATCGAGACTTGTTATGCGCCTTAATGTCAAGTTAATGAATGGATTGCTAATTATTAATGAAAAAGGATTTTGTTTTGATCGAAAGGCTATTTCACGATTAAATAATATATTTCATACGCCTTCAACATTTAAAACTATCTCGTCACCTTTCTCATATCATTATTCTCACTTAATTCGTAAAACTGCAGGCGCAAAGAACATGAGACTATACAAAGCAATATTCAGAGCATTATGGGAAAGAAAGAGAAAGCTCTGAGTTCTGGAAAGAAAGAGAAAGCTCCGAGTTCTGAAAATAAAGAGATGGCATCCTTGTACGCAGACACTGCTTGCAACAAAGACGCTGGCATCACCACTTGGGAGGGTATGTTTAATTTGCTTGAAGAAGAAAACCCAAGAGTAATGAATGTTGCGGCTACTGCGAGTTCAAGTAATTCCTCTGAAGCATCTCTTACAGAGCTGGCTTGTTCATTTCTGCACCGGATAGCAGCGAGACCTAAAATTCTTCCATATACAGACATGGTAAAATGGGTGCTGGATAGCACTGATATTACAGACAGACAATTCAAAACTCAAGGTCAAGAGCTCATCGGGTCATTCACTCCAGAATATTTGAGGCTTATGTATCATTTGCCAGAGCCTCAGGGAACTTACAACAAACAATTTATGAAGAAATTTGCCAAGGAAAATGCAAACTTAGTGGAATGCACTAAAGAATGGTCTAGAAGAGATGAACCACTGAAGAAAGATAAAAACGGTATGTACAGTACTGGTTCACTCACTTCTCCATATTGTTTTGTTTCTGCTATGTTATGTAGGCTTTTTGGAAATCCTGACATTAATAAGTTTTTTCCTGAATGGCTTCCCTTATTGAATGCTGCTGTTAACGCTACCATTGTGGACTGGGCTAAAATATTGTCTAATAACTTAGCCACGGCTATTTTCAATTACCGGTCTAAACGAACTATCTCTCAAAGGATTTATCCTCCTTTTTATATATCTGCCTATGTTATGGATTCAATCTGCTTTGTTTCTAAGTTCCCTTTCATGGGTTAGCAATGGACAATTCATGATCCCTTGCCCATTCATGTCTATCACAAAGAGTTGTGGGAATCAAAATTTATTCCTCATTTTTATAAAATTTGACATGGCATAATTTTGCCTCTGTACAAAGTGTTGTATAATAAGGATGCTCCAAGGTTCTCCCCTGAAGCAGAAGTAGACATTCTCCCTGTCGCAAGATGGTTTGGAGAAGAATTGTTTAATTATGTGAGAGTTTTTGGAAGCTTTGCTTCTCCTCATGTTCTACCCTTGTATGTTCCGGATAAACTTATAGCTCGGGAAATTTCATACCAAACCTGTGGAGAGGGAGGTTTGACAAAAGAATTAAAGGATAAAAAGAAGGCCATCTGGCCACAATTTCCTGTTTCCTGTGGAGAATTTTCATTATTGGATGTTGGTCATGCGTTTAAGGAAGTAAATAATATTACATGTTTACAATTGTTTAAGTTTCCGAAAAGGTTATTCGACCCCTATGATGTTGTCAAGGATTTCACCACTGCAGTCAAAGTAAGAGTATTTTCTAGAGAAGAAGATCTTTTTGATGATATGTTTCAAGAAAAATGTTCATTTAAAGAAGTTTTTCATTTAGCTCAAACACGGTTCTCCCCAGAAGAATTTCAAGAGTTTAAAGTATACAGAGAAAGAAGATTGACCACTATTCCTTTGGACAATTTGCGTTTGGAACCCGCAAGGGAACCAAATCCTAGTGTCAGTCTCAGTGGTAGCTCAGATTAAGAAATGTCTAAGTCAAAGTCTGACAAAGAAATTTCTGAACATTCTAAAAAATCTGATCAGGATAAAAGTGAAGGCTCAGTGAAGGATACAGCTCAATCAAAAGAGCTCTCACAACAACAAACTTCAACTACTCCACAGTTGAATCTTCCACCTCTTAATGTACAGCAACCATCCATCAAAACTCAGTTAGACAAAGAATGGGAAACATTTAATGATTTGATTAATGTTGAAGGACAAAATATACAAAATTCTGTACAGACAGCAAAAGGTTTGGTTACAGAAATAAGTGGCAATGTCACAGAAACATAACATATACCCATTACTCCCTCTGCCGAGCTTGTACTTAAAATAGTGGAAATTCCTCCTCTGGATATATTTTATAGCCCACAACATAAAGAAGTAGCAAGGAAGCAAAGAAAGAAGAGAAAATTAGAAAGTGCGCTCTCTACTGATGCAGAACAATTGGATGTTTTATGGAAAGATCCTACTACGGATCCCACTGAAAATCTTACTAAATTATCTTAGATTACAGGAGCTTATGCCTCCGCAAATATTGACAAAGCATCTGAGGTACAACTGTTATTAAATGAAAAAGAGCATCAAATACAATTTTTGCAACAACAATTGCAACAAGCACATGCCAACAGTGAAGCACAGATACGATTTGAAAAGTTACAGCAAGAGTTTCAACAAATGCAGATCGGATATTATAAAAGCTTGGTTGAAAAAGAAAAAAAAATACAGATTATACAAGAGATGCATAAAGATGACCCCAAGCTTATAGAGTTCATCTCAGAATCTATTTCTTTGAATAATCAACTACTGCAACAACAAGATATATTATGCCAGAAAATCTCGCAATGGAACTCTTTTTGTCAAGAAAGTGATAAAATCACTAATCATGTCGTAGAATTACGACATGATTATGATTTAACTAATGAAAGAGTTAATAATTATTTGGCATGGCAAAAGACAGAGGAAGGAAAAAGAGTAGGAGCACCAATTATCAATGATGGCCATAAAAAAATACTCTTCAATAATTGGGATGCACAGATCAGAGAGGCAGAAAAAGCAGCAAAGGAAGTAGCTACAGCAGCAAGTAACATCACTGATTGTGTAAATGAAAATTTTCACAAAGTTAATTTGATTTCAGAAACTATTCCAGGATACCTACCACAAGCACAGCAATTGAAAACAGAGTGGAAACAGAAAGCTGAAGAGAAGGCAAAATCAATTCAAGGATTGGAAAAATTAAATTGGGATTCTTACTGGACGTGCCTGGTTAAACCACACAGCCAATGCAACACTCTTAATTGCATCATTAATTCTGCTGAGAAGATCACGCCAACACTTGCTGATTCCATCTTTTCGGGATAATTAAAATCTGTAGTCGGCCAGCCCCCTCTTCTCGAATCAATGCTGGATGCTTGCAAATTCAAAGACCAGATTCATAAGTAGTTAGTTAATAGTTTTTAATTTTAGATTTAGTTTTACTTTTACTTTATTTTTGCATAGAAAAAGGACGGTCATTTAAACCGAATCTTAAATTTTTGTAATAAACTATAATTAGATTTAGTTAGTAGTATTTAAACCCTTCTCATCCATTTAGAGAAGGGTCCATAAATTTGTCAAAAACTTATCCTCAGAACATTCACCTCTACACCCTCAGAGGAGGTTTTGATGAATTAATGGAACAAGATTTATTGATATCTGTGTCTAATATCTGCTACTGATGTTGCATTTCTGTACTCTTAGTAGATGTTGGATTAAGAATAGATAAATCATTATTGCTTTTAGCTCATGAGTAGAACCAGTTATAAATGGTACTTTTATCTCGTAACTATTTCTGCTTTTGTGTTAAAGTAATATTTATTTTCATTTGTTTATATATTAATGCTTGAATGTTTAAGTTATCATTTGGCACTTCTGTACGGTGATAACTGTTTATTTATGCTTAGTATATGAATAGCTTATTATGCGATATGTTTTTCATAATTGTTTCATCTAACTTTTTATATGAAATGGTTTATATTTATTGAATTCTTTTCTTATAACAGTTGAATAATCTTTGTTATCGGTTTTTATTTGAAATTATTTTAGATTGCATAAACAAGATTTTATCCCGGGTTTAGTTTAGAATTAGATATTTCTGTTTAAATTAGAATACAATTTGCATATGATTAGATTAGAAATAGAATAAAAGCATTTCACTTAGGAACCTTTTTAGAGAGGAAATATCTATTCTCAACACAAACACACACATATTGGGAAACTGGTCCCATTATCCCCAGTCGGACCCACTACACCAAACGGAAAAGGAGCTGCTAACCAAGGTCCGGACCGGGTGGGTATCCTTCTTGTGGTAGACCTGATTTTCGGGGCTTCAAAATTTTTGGCGCTAGAAGGAGGGCCACGAAATATGAATGGCAAGTAAATCTAAATATAAATACCATTCTGAGAGTAAATCACCCTCACCATCTCCCCCAACTTCTCCATCACACTCAAAAATTTTAAATCTAGAGCCAGAAGTCGAAAGAAGAACAGACACTGCTACAAACCCTGACTTTTCAGAAGAATCTACTATTGAACCTCCTGAAGTTGAATCTTTGATTCATAAACTTCAGCAATTTTCAATATCACCTCAAAGATCTGATAAATCTCAAGGCAGTGTGACTTCACAATATAACCCTGCTCATCCTCTTACCAGATTACAGAGTGAGAAGCTTGGCATTCAACCAACTGAATTACCTTTACCTACAAGGAAAAGAGCAAGGAAATAACCTAAAGGGTCTGATAGTGAGACTCTTTCATCATCATCATCCATCTCAACCTCTTCACCGTGAAGTCAGCCATCCACCCCTCCACTTCAGACCATTGTCCCTCACTCCACTAGAACTTCCACATCACCTTCTCAATCATCTATAATTATAATATATTCATCTTCCCAATCACAAACATCATCTTCTACACTTTCCTCTGTTAGTAGTTCAGCGATGGCCCAAATGCCATGGAATAATCCAGGGGCAGTCTTAATGCCTGCACCCTTGAGTCAATTACCAGCCCATCCTGAAAAATGGCTGCCTAAGTTTAACCCTGAAGCAGGCATGCTAGCAGAAGAACATATAAACAATTTTATGTTGTCCATAAATCTCAATGGAGTTATTAATGAAGATGCTGTTGTTCAACTTTTCCCTTATACTCTACAAGGAGCATCTAGATCATGGTATTTCTCATTACCATCTAGATCAATCACTAGTTGGGATATCTTTCAAGATCAATTTTTGACTAAATTTGGTGATGACAGGTCTACAACGAAATTAATCAATGATCTGTCTAATCTTAGAGCTGATTCAAAAGAAATTTTTAAGGATTTTAATTCACGTTTCAATAAATTGTTAAACAAAATTCCTATTGCTTCCAAGCCTAGTGAAGAAGTGCGAAGTGAATGGTACATTTCTTCTTTACCATCAAACATAGCAATCTTTGTTGATAGGGCTAACAAAACAACTTTAGCAGAAAACATGAAGGAGGCAACAGCGGTAGAGAAACATATCATTGCTCTAGATAAGAAAAATGCAATAGAAGAACATAAATCCAAGAAGGTTACTTTTAAGGAAGACTCCAAGAAAAAACAATCAAAAGATCCATTTTATTTAGAAGGATTGCAAAAAGTTTTGAAAACCATGTCTAACGAAATGGTTGAAATTAAGAAACAAGTGGCAGAAACATCTTCTAAAAAGTATTTCAAGCCTTTTAGAAGAAATCCTTCAACTGATCCAAAGCCACCAAATGCTATAACTAATGCTGAATCAAAAGAAGAAGAAGAAGAAACTGCTACTGAAGAAACTACCGATGATGAAGAAGTCGTTGAAGTACAAGGTATGTGGGATTTCATCCTACCAGATGAGGAAGATCAAGAAGCATCCCCAGTTAGCACTCGAAGTAGAAATCAACTTGATCCTTTTCAACCTACTCCTAAGTCAAAGAGCGCAAGCTCATTGACTAAGGATAAAGTTGCACCCAAGAAAATGACATCTAAAGCAATTCAAACCAGCCCAGTCTAGACAGATTCATCAACTCCATCAAGAACACTGATTGTTCCAGATGAGATGGAGTATAATATCATAGAAGACATGAAGAAGACTAGGGCTAACATCACTATTTATGAATTGAGCAAGTTAAAACACCAACAAAAGGTACTTTTGAAAGAATTACATACTGTAATAGAAAAACCTTTGCCTGATCCTGTGATTTCTCAAGCTTCCAATGAGATGGGAAGACCTCCAGCTAATGCGATTAGTAAATTTGATCTAGAAAATATCACTTTAATTGGAGGAAGGTTAAGATCTCATACTCCATTTCTTCTTACTTATGAAGTTTTCAATAAAAATTTGCATAATTGTTTAGTGGATTCTGGAGCTTCATCTAATATTCTACCAAAATCAGTATGTGAAAAGTTGAACATTCAACCACAAAAATCTGCTGTGTGCATAGTCCAGCTAGATCGATCGCAAGTTGAAGTGACTGGCGAATTAAATCAGGTTACCATAAGATTTTCTTCAAATCCAAAGGTATGTCAAGTCATTGATATTTTAGTTGCGGATATTTCAGAATTTTATGGCTTAATTCTTAGCAGATATTGGTCAGAAAAACTTCATGGATATTTTGCAACTGATTGGTCTCATATGTGGCTTCCTTACAATGGTAAACCAAATCAGATAAAGGTTGAACGAGAAAAACATTAGAAATACATAGTAACAGAACTCGAAGGAGAGAATGAACCAGTTGCATACAGCAGTAATATCATTGGCAATTACTCAGTTGATTCTTTCTTAGGAAATTTCAATGCTTATACTTCACCTTATTTAGAACATTCTGTTTTATCTCAAATAGAAATTTTTTCTCAAACAGATAGTTCTAAGTGTATTAATTTTGTAGATACTCCTGTAAATAAATCTTTATTTTGGAAATTATTTTTTGATGGTTCTAAGTCTAATATAGGAGCAGGAGCAGGAGCAAGATGTGTTTTGGTTAGTCTAGAGGGAAACAAAATGATGCTAACTTGCAAACTCGAATTCGATTGCACTAATAACACCGTAGAATACGAGGCTTTAGTACAAGGAATATATAAAGCAATCGGATTAGACATCAAATATCTACAAGTTTTTGGAGATTCAGAAATTGTAATTAAACAAGTACGCAATACTATACATTGTTTATCAAGTCATTTAAAGCATTATCAAACTTTAGTCCAAGATCTGACTAAACACTTTATAGCATTTAACATTTCATCAATTCCCAGAATTCAGAATGCTAGTTCAGACCTCCTAGCTAATGTAGCTCCCAAGCTCATTCCTGCAGAAGACTTTAGTCCTGATCGATTTTCAATCGAATTAATATTTAGACCCTCGATTCCTGATAATGTTACCAATTGGAGGATTTTCAATGATGATCCTGATATTGTAAATTTTCTCACATCTGAAGGATCTTACACCAATCAGATAATTGATGAATACCAACATGATAGACAATTGCTCCAAGATAACACCAATAATGTTATGCCAAAGTCAGTAGTCAAGTTAGAATACCTTTATGATTTGAAAGATCGATTTAAAAGATCTACCAATTCAAAACTGCAAAGTTCAACTTTTAATTATGAATTAGTAAATCTAGGAACTGATGCCAAACCACAGAATATCAACCTAGGCCTTGGCCTAACTCTTGAAGAAAAATTAGCGTATGTTCGTCTTTTGAAGCAATATAAAAGTGTCTTTTCTTGGAACTATGATGAACGCAAAACTTATGACACTTCTATCATCCAACATACTATCCCAATGATCAATGATGAAAAACCTGTCCAACAAAAGTTGAGAAAGATCCACCCCAATCTAGAAAATCAGATCAAATCTGAACTCAATAAGTTATTGAAAGCCAAGATTATTTTTCCCGTCCGACATTCTAAATGGGTTTCCAATATGGTTCCTGTTAGAAAGAAGAACGAAGACATTAGAATTTGTATTGACTTTCGAAATCTTAATAAAGCCTGCCAAAAAGATAATTTTCCTTTGCCTCCCATGGAGCAAATATTACAGGCAGTTGCAAGATCAGAATTAATGTCTTTCTTAGATGGTTTCTCTGGACATAATCAAGTGTTATTCCATCCTGATGATCAATTGAAAACTACATTTAGAACCAAATGGGGCACTTATGCATATCAAAAGATGCCTTTTGGTCTAATCAATGCTGGTGCCACATTTCAGAGAGCCATGGATATTGCTTTCAAGGGATTAGTTAACAAATCAGTGGTAATTTACTTGGATGATATAACTGTATATTCCAAAAAACGAAGCAATCATCTTAGAGATTTGAAACAGATATTCCAACGTTGTCAAAGGTATGGAATTTCACTTAATTTGAAAAAATATTTTTTGCTTTAAGTGAAGGAAAACTTCTTGGATTAATAGTATCAAAATCTGGAATTCATATTGATCCTGATAGAATCAAAGAAATTTCTGAAATACCATTACCTCACAACAAGAAAGCTATGCAATCTTTTCTTGGTTAGATTAATTTTGTAAAAAGATTTATGCCAGATTTTTCAAGAATTGTATCACCCTTGCAAGCAATGATTAAAAAGAATTCAAACTTCAAATGAAGCAAAGATGAATATAAGGCATTCAATCTGATCAAACAAGAAATTATCAATTCTCCATCTTTAGCAACTCCAAATTTTTCCGATCCTTTTATGTTGTACACATTTTCCTCTGATAAATCTTATGCTGCAATAATCACTCAAGCAAATCAAGACAAAGCAGAAGCTCCAATTTCTTTTTTCAGTTCAAATTTACAGGGAGCTGAAATGAATTATTCAGATGTGGAGAAACAAGCTTATGCTGTTTTCAAAGCAGTTAAATATTTTAGACCCTTTTTACTTAAAACCCATATGAAAATCATAGTACCATTTCCAGCGGTAAGAAATATTTTGATCCAAAAATATGTGGGTGAGAAAAGAGTCAATTGGATCACTGCCTTACAAGAATATGATGTTGAAATCAAACCGGAAAGTATTGTAAGAGGTCAAGGTTTTTGCAAAATACTAGCTGGAGCAT